>CM054165.1:26220687-26233187 GCA_028751875.1 Rapana venosa | reverse complement strand
ATTACCTAGCAGCTAATAGTATAACAAACTGTATATCTAAGCACCTAAGAGTATAACAAACTGCATTACCTAGCAGCTAATAGTATAACAAACTGTATATCTAAGCACCTAATAGTATAACAAACTGCATTACCTAGCAGCTAATAGTATAACAAACTGCATTACCTAGCAGCTAATAGTATAACAAACTGCATTACCTAGCAGCTAATAGTATAACAAACTGTATATCTAAGCACCTAATAGTATAACAAACTGCATTACCTAGCAGCTAATAGTATAACAAACTGCATTACCTAGCAGCTAATAGTATAACAAACTGCATTACCTAGCAGCTAATAGTATAACAAACTGTATATCTAAGCACCTAATAGTATAACAAACTGCATTACCTAGCAGCTAATAGTATAAGAAACTGCATTACCTAGCAGCTAATAGTATAACAAACTGCATTACCTAGCAGCTAATAGTATAACAAACTGCATTACCTAGCAGCTAATAGTATAACAAACTGTATATCTAAGCACCTAATAGTATAACAAACTGCATTACCTAGCAGCTAATAGTATAACAAACTGCATTACCTAGCAGCTAATAGTATAACAAACTGCATTACCTAGCAGCTAATAGTATAACAAACTGTATATCTAAGCACCTAATAGTATAACAAACTGCATTACCTAGCAGCTAATAGTATAACAAACTGCATTACCTAGCAGCTAATAGTATAACAAACTGCATTACCTAGCAGCTAATAGTATAACAAACTGCATTACCTAGCAGCTAATAGTATAACAAACTGTATATCTAAGCACCTAAGAGTATAACAAACTGCAATACCTAGCAGCTAATAGTATAACAAACTGTATATCTAAGCACCTAATAGTATAACAAACTGCATTACCTAGCAGCTAATAGTATAACAAACTGCATTACCTAGCAGCTAATAGTATAACAAACTGCATTACCTAGCAGCTAATAGTATAACAAACTGCATTACCTAGCAGCTAATAGTATAACAAACTGCATTACCTAGCAGCTAATAGTATAACAAACTGTATATCTAAGCACCTAATAGTATAACAAACTGCATTACCTAGCAGCTAATAGTATAACAAACTGCATTACCTAGCAGCTAATAGTATAACAAACTGCATTACCTAGCAGCTAATAGTATAACAAACTGTATATCTAAGCACCAAATTTAGTATAACAAACTGCATTACCTAGCAGCTAATAGTATAACAAACTGCATTACCTAGCAGCTAATAGTATAACAAACTACATTACCTAGCAGCTAATAGTATAACAAACTGTATATCTAAGCACCTAATAGTATAACAAACTGCATTACCTAGCAGCTAATAGTATAAGAAACTGCATTACCTAGCAGCTAATAGTATAACAAACTGCATTACCTAGCACCTAATAGTATAACAAACTGTATATCTAAGCACCTAATAGTATAACAAACTGCATTACCTAGCAGCTAATAGTATAACAAACTACATTACCTAGCAGCTAATAGTATAACAAACTGTATATCTAAGCACCTAATAGTATAACAAACTGCATTACCTAGCAGCTAATAGTATAACAAACTGTATATCTAAGCACCTAATAGTATAACAAACTGCATTACCTAGCAGCTAATAGTATAACAAACTGTATATCTAAGCACCTAATAGTATAACAAACTGCATTACCTAGCAGCTAATAGTATAACAAACTGTATATCTAAGCACCTAAGAGTATAACAAACTGCATTACCTAGCAGCTAATAGTATAACAAACTGTATATCTAAGCACCTGAGAGTATAACAAACTGCATTACCTAGCAGCTAATAGTATAACAAACTGTATATCTAAGCACCTAATAGTAGAACAAACTGCATTACCTAGCAGCTAATAGTATAACAAACTGCATTACCTAGCAGCTAATAGCATAACAAACTGCATTACCTAGCAGCTAATAGTATAACAAACTGCATTACCTAGCAGCTAATAGTATAACAAACTGTATATTTAAGCACCTAATAGTATAACAAACTGCATTACCTAGCAGCTAATAGTATAACAAACTGCATTACCTAGCAGCTAATAGTATAACAAACTGCATTACCTAGCAGCTAATAGTATAACAAACTGTATATCTAAGCACCTAATAGTATAACAAACTGCATTACCTAGCAGCTAATAGTATAACAAACTGCATTACCTAGCAGCTAATAGTATAACAAACTACATTACCTAGCAGCTAATAGTATAACAAACTGTATATCTAAGCACCTAATAGTATAACAAACTGCATTACCTAGCAGCTAATAGTATAACAAACTGCATTACCTAGCAGCTAATAGTATAACAAACTGCATTACCTAGCAGCTAATAGTATAACAAACTGTATATCTAAGCACCTAATAGTATAACAAACTGCATTACCTAGCAGCTAATAGTATAACAAACTACATTACCTAGCAGCTAATAGTATAACAAACTGTATATCTAAGCACCTAATAGTATAACAAACTGCATTACCTAGCAGCTAATAGTATAACAAACTGCATTACCTAGCAGCTAATAGTATAACAAACTGCATTACCTAGCAGCTAATAGTATAACAAACTGTATATCTAAGCACCTAAGAGTATAACAAACTGCATTACCTAGCAGCTAATAGTATAACAAACTGTATATCTAAGCACCTAAGAGTATAACAAACTGCATTACCTAGCAGCTAATAGTATAACAAACTGTATATCTAAGCACCTAATAGTAAAACAAACTGCATTACCTAGCAGCTAATAGTATAAACAAAGTGTAACACTAAGCAGCTAAATCCTTCGGATAAAACTATAAACCGAGGCCCCGTGTGCGAACGCACGCAGAACATATTGCGCACCCGTTATATCCTGTTCCGCTTTTCGTAAGAGTAGGCCATTGTGTGCTGGTGGGAACAGATGACATAATTTACAAAACCGCATACACACAGGAACTGGATGTAAAAAAAAGCGCATGCGTGCTTATTCCATTATCCTCGATATAAAAGAATTATATAAAAAAAATAATAGCGTAAAGGTAAAGGTGTCCCATAACCTATAAGGTCGCAGGGGATTCAATTTAACGTCTGTTCACTCTTAGCGATATTAGATATTAGTGATATTAGGTCGTAGGGGAGCGAGGCGTCAGAGACCTCAGCTTCTCTATGGGCCAGTATATCGAGGGCGGCGCCCATCTCCTCTCCCTCGCTGCTTTACCTTCCCTGACCCTAAAGAGGGCAGGTACCCATTTACAGCTGGGTGAACTGGGGGGACTGTACTGAAGCCAAGGCGCGCAAACGGTCACCCATCCAACTGGGAACCTCGCTCGATGCTGCTTAACCTTAGCTGGGGGATAAGCGAGTGCTCCAACCACTGAGCTATCCCGTCCCCTACAATTGTAATTCTAAGCTACAGTTGTAATTCTAAGCTACAGTTGTAATTCTAAGCTACAATTGTAATTCTAAGCTACAGTTGTAATTCTAAGCTACAATTATAATTCTAAGCTACAATTGTAATTCTAAGCTACAATTGTAATTCTAAGCTACAGTTGTAGTTCTAAGCTACAGTTGTAATTCTAAGCTACAATTGTAATTCTAAGCTACAGTTGTATTCTAAGCTACAGGTGTAGTTCTAAGCTACAATTGTAATTCTAAGCTACAATTGTAATTCTAAGCTACAGTTGCAATTCTAAGCTACAGTTGTAATTGTAAGCTACAATTGTAATTCTAAGCTACAATTGTAATTCTAAGCTACAGTTGTAGTTCTAAGCTACAGTTGTAATTCTAAGCAGCTAACAGCAGAAACGAACTGTAACACTAAGCAGCTTAAAGCTATAACTCCCAGGACTTGAACGCAGTGACCTGCGTGCAGTAACACAGTCCACTTACACGTCTGCATCTTGGCCCTGAAAATATATATACCACGCAGCTGTGAACAGACATCGTGAGATCATTTCAGTTTACTGAGCAATACTTCCTTGTTCAGTGCCCCCACCCCCATCCCCACCCCCAACACCACCCCTTTCGGAAAACGAGGCTATATAGAGAGGCATTTCCACGAAACACAAGAGAAACGTTTTCTTCTGCTGTCAGTTAAAAAACCCCAGAAGAAAAGTCTTTCATTCCCGGAAGACGGAAAGCCGCTACCTTAAGTGTGGGTCAGAAAGGGTGGCATGCACAAAACCTCGCTTTTGGCAAACACACCTGGGAGCTCTAGCCAAGGGCCGACACGAAAAAAGTAATTAAGCATAACAACAGTAATAAAAACAACAACAAGGTACGTTCGCTGAAACGCTTCTAAGAAAAGCAGGAGAAAACATAGATGTTTCTATGAAACAGAAGTATAGAAGCATAGGGGAGGGGGGGAGGGGGGGGGGGGGGAGAGGAAAGAAAAAGATCCAACAAAAGAATTCTACTGTTATGTACGCGCCAGCTCATTGCACGCACGCACACACACACACACACACACACACACACACACACGCGCGCGCGCGCGCGCACACACACACATACACACACACCACCACCACCACCACCACCACCCCTCCACACACACACACACACACGCGCACACATGCATGATTATGTTAAAACCTGTTTCACCTTTATTATTATTATTATTATTATTATTATTATTATTATTATTATTATTATTATTATATTATTGTTGTTGTTGTTGTTGTTATCATTTTATTTCGAGGAAAATGGAATAAGCACTCATGTGGTAACTTACATCTAGTCACTGCGTGTATGCGGTTGTGTACATTTTTCCATCTGTTCCCACCGGCACACCATGGCCTATTCTTTCGAAAAGCGGAACAGCTTTTAACGTGTGCGTAAGATGTTCTGCGTGCGTTCGTAAACGGGGCTTCAGTTTATAGTCTCATCCGAGGGACTTTTAGGGGAAATGGAGTCAGCACTGATGTTAACTCCAGGGAAAATCTCCCCATTGAACGGGATTCAAACCCTTGTCGTCAGATCCAGAGCGAAATGCGCAACGCTCTAACCACCAGGCTATCCCGTTCCTCCTTTTGCAAGAGTAGGCCATTTGTGCTGGTGGGAAAAGGTGGAAAACATTTCAAAACCGCATACACACTTGAACTGGTTGTAAAAAAAAAGAAAAAAAAAGGAACACAAACACAAAACAAAAGCAAGAAAAACAAACCAAACCAATACCCCCCCCCCCCCTCCAAAAAAACAAAACAAAACAAAATATAAACAACAACAAAACAACTACGTGTGCACACGCGCGAATCACTTCAGTATAATCATCATCATCACCATCATCATTATCATCATCATCATCATAATTCATAATAGATAGGGAACTAAGAAGAGACAAGCTTGTTGTTGCTATGATTCCAAACTGCTGTTTGTTTCCAATGTTTACTCTCGTTTCTGAATTAAAAAAAACAAACTATTGAAACCACAGAACCCCTTCCCTGCAAGGTTGAACACTGCAACGTGTTGTTGTTTTGTTGTTGTTTGCTTTGGTTTCCATAACTGCTAATTTCCCAGCCTTTGATAGTAGACCTGTTTTGCAAAACGAACGATTGAAGTTTACATCGAACTTTGTAGGAACTTTATTATAAATACGCATTCAGCGCTAAGCCTGTCTACAAAGAAAGAAATATTTCTTGTTGTGTTGCATTAATGGAGCGTCACATATAGAAGTAAAAAGAAAGAATATCTTGTTAGCATATTATGGTAAAATAATGTAGAGAGGCCATACATAAAGGTGAGTTGTGGTGTTGTTGTTTGTTGTTTGGTTTGGTTTTGGTGGTGGTGGTGGTTGTTACAATACATGTAAGCCTACGGAGAAATACGTAAATATTGACGTCATTAACAGGTAACACACACGGGGGAGGAGGGGGGTAAGGAGGAAGTAGAATGATGCCAAACATTTGTTTGTGTGCCTTTAGATCAAATGTGTTGTGTAAAACAATGTTCTTTGACGTAGATCTTATAATGTACCAATCTCTTTGTTTGTGTGTGCCTCTATTTATTTTTATTTATTTATTTATTTATTCTTTTATATCAACGATAATGGAATAAGCACTCATGTGCTTTTTTACATTCCTTCCCCATGTGTATGCGGTTTTGTGAATTCTGTCATCCGTTCCCACCGGCACACAATGGCCTACTCTTACGAAAAGCGGAACAGGATTAAACGTGTGCGCAAGATGTTCTGCGTGGGTTCACACACGGGGCCTCGGTTTATAGTCTCATCCGAAGGACTTTTGGAGTATGGATCGGTGGTCTAGAGGTAACGCGCCTGTCTAGAATGCGAAAAGTCCGGGTCGGGTGTGTGCGTGGTTCGTATCCCGTTTGGGCCCGAAATTTTTCCCCCATCCATTAGACCATGAGTGGTGGTCTGGGCGTTAGTCTTTCGGATGAGACGATAAACCGAGGTCCATTAGACCATGAGTGGTGGTCTGGGCGCTAGTTTTTCGGATGAGACGATAAACCGAGGTCCCGTGTGTTACACAAAATTTTCAACGCACGTAAAAGAACCCACGGCAACAAGAGAGTTGTTCCTGGCAAAATTCTTAGAAAAAAGCCACTCTGATAGGGAAACAAAAACAGTTGCAGACCAAAAGAAAAAGAAAAAAAAAGGTGGCGCTGCTCTTGTGGCGACGCGCTCTCCCCGGGGAGAGCAGCCCGAATTTCACGCAGAGAAATCTCGTGACTTAAAGTGGTATAAATATAAATAAATAAATATCAAGTGTTTTGTGTAAAAACAATGTTCATTGACGTAGATCTTATAATGTACCAATCTCTTTCTACTGTTTGTTGGATGCTTCCGAGGGCCTTCTTCTTCATTGAAGGCTCAGACAACAACTTTTGATGTGTCACATGAGCAAAAATGCGTTGTGCTGCCGTTAAGCGCCTGACAAGTCAGGCCCATCACATCTGACTTCCCACGGTAGAGAATTGTTGTTTTTTAAGTCGTTCTGTATAAAAGGGCAGGAGACTGGACTAAAAAGGCAGAAAACAGACAAGAGGGAGGTGACAGGAAGAAAAAGGAACAAGACAGAAGCAAAGAGAGGGATAGAGAAGAGGGAATTCCTAGCACAGAATTTCCAGAAGGTGGGATTGCTATTTATACTGACAGGTCCCGGCATCCCTAGGGCGAAGAGATCCAAAGTGCTTTCTTTTTCATAACGTCATTTACAACCAATTGTCTACGAGTTTTAAAAGTGTGTTACATGATTTTCAGCAGTATAGATCTATGTCACCCTAGATGCTGAAGTCATTTATGAATCCGCAGTGGGGAGTTTACTTTTAATCTTTCCTGGGGCCCTGTATATCTTCCCCCCCCCCCCTCCCCCAACACACACACAATCTCCCTTTGATCAATAGCACTGTTTGATAATAACTTGTTTACCTTTACTTTGATTGTTTGAAAGTTAGCCTGCCTTAATCATCTAGATCTAGATCTAGTCGCGAACAGACATTAAACCAAGAACAAAAATCGTATTTTTAGGTTTCTAATGGTTTAAAGCCATCAAATTTCCAGTCGATGCATACACATGTGTATTTTGGGTCTACTGTCAAAATAACTGCTTGGCCCAGGCCAAAAGCTGTGTCAGTTATTATTGATGTCAGCTAATTGCCGAGGCCTACATTAAAACGTTGTTATGTTGTAAAATGTGTTGAGATTGCCTTCAGCCATGACAAGCTCTTAACACAACAACCCGCACTCTCCTTTGTTAAAGGAGAAAAAAAATCCTCTGAAGTCGGAGTATGGCTGCCTATATGGCGAGGTGCTTGAAAAAGAGTCATACACGCAAACTTCTCATCCAGTGTGTACTTCCTATCTCACAGAGATTCCCAGGGGGGGATGAGTGAGGCAGAGTGCATGTTCTGGGTGACCCCCAGGGTGTAAAGCTGGGGAACGCACAACAACAACAACAAATAACTGCTCTAAAAAGCGAAATCAGGGAGTGTAGGCTTTTATGAAGAGTATTAAGAACACAGAAGTAGTATGCAGGACTGCACAGACAATAACAGCTTTGTCAAAACTAAACACCATCTGGAGAGATAAGAATATCTCACTTATCTCCAAGATCAGACTAATGCGCTCCCTTGTCATATCCATATTTCTGTATGCCTGTGAATCATGGACCCTGACTGCAGATTTGGAGAGAAGAGTACAGGCAGTGGAGATGAGATGCTTTCGGAGACTCCTTGGCATCTCCTACAAAGACCACATAAGCAACGAAAGCGTGCATAACAGAATCCAGCAAACCATTGGACCCTATGAGAACCTTCTAACGATCGTAAAAAAAGCGTAAACTTAAGTGGTATGGGCATGTCACAAGATCCCAAGGAATTACAAAGACAGTTTTGCAAGGCACTGTCCAAGGAGGAAGAAGAAGAGGCAGACCAAGGAAGAGCTGGGAGGATAACATCAGTGAATGGATAGGCCTAGAACTCAACAAAACCCTGAGAAAGGCAGAACAGAGAGAGGAATGGAGGGAACTGGTTGCTGAGTCTTTGAGGGTGCCCCCACGGTCGTCAGACTACGGGACAGATAGATAGATAGATAGATAGATAGATTAAGAACAATAAGAATGGGAGAGACTTTTCGGGTCACTTAACAGTACGTTCCAGTCCAGTTCTTGTTTGACGTCACTGAATGACGCAATCATAGGCTTGACTAGTGACGTAACCTATGGGTCACGTGACAACTAGTAGCAGTCTTTTGACTTGAAAATGGAACTAAGTCACTGCATTTTCACTTCTGGCCTGGTATAGTTTAGTTAACTGTAGGGGAACCACAAAATACTGAAGGGTATTATAGTAAATCTATTTTCAGATAAGCAAATCTTGTTTTCAGTTTCTGAACCCAAGCAAATGTAAAGATCAGAAAGACCATTTCTTTCTGTTTCTTTTCTTTTTTGTTTGTTCCTTTGACAGGCAAAATTTTTTTTTTTAATTTTAAAATATGGAAATAACGGACGTGTGTGTGTGTGACTCTGTGTGTGTGTGTGTGTGTGTGTGTGTGTGTGTGTGTTCAGTTTAAGTCCTTCCACCGAAAAGTGATCTCAGAAGGTTCAGTGTGTGTGTTTGGTTTTGTTTGGTTGTTTATGTTGTTATTACTATTGTTGTCGCTGGTGGTGTGTTTGTTTGGTTTCTTTGTTGTTTTTTCTCGTTGTGTGTGTGGGGGGGGGGGGGGGGCGATCTTTGCTTTTGGTTGTGTTTTTTTAAAATTTAGTTTGGGTGGGGTTTTTTGGTGGTTTCAAAGCGCTTCGAGGTTCACAGCTGGTGAGATTTTGTGTATGCAACCGATTTTACCCAAAGCTAAGGTAGCGGCATTTCGACTTCGGGGACATTTTAAAAATATTTTGTTTTTCTTGCTGGATAGCTCCCTTTTGTTGTAAGGGATGGCCTTGTTTGTTTTTGGTTGTTGTTATTTTATTGGGGGGGTGCATTGATGTGAGGAGTTTGGTTTTTTTAAGGTTGAAAAACTGACTTTAGTTTGTCTGAACATTTGCTCGCCCAAGTTTGTAGGTGTGTGTGTGTGTGGTGTGTGTGTGTGTGTTTGTTTGTTTGTTTGTGTGTGTGTGTGTGTGTGTGGAGAGAGAGAGAGAGAGAGGGGGGGGGGGGAGGGGGGAAGCTGAATGACTATTGAGACACCTAACCTTTGGCTACAGCCTTAAAACTCTTTTTTTTAAAACAGTGTTTTCCTTTCTTTTCTGTAATGATCACACACACACACACACACATACACACACACACACACACAACACACACACGTGTCTAATAACACTAAAAGTGAACAGACGTAAAATTGAAGTCAACAACAACAACAACAACAACAACACACACACACACACACACACACACACACTGACAAATGGTTTATTGTGGGAAGCTTCTAAGCCCATTCACAATGGGACGGCAGGGGCTGGACTGGGCACAAACACATCATTATTCAACTAAGATGAAAAAAACAATCAATAACAGCCCAGATAATCAGCTGCAACAGAACACAGTGACTGTAAACTGTGACTGATTACTGTGATTGTTTAGCAGAGCGAGGACAACGAACAACACTTATTGTCGCTGTTAAAGCTTTACCAGCCAATACAACACCGCTTCTTTGGGATTCAATGAGACTGCGAGTTGTTTGAAAATTTACGTCATTGCAACTGTGACGCGAAAATTTGACGTGAAAATCACGTCAGAATAATTTTGTGTTTGAAATAATTTGGCGAAATAGGGGAAGAGTGAAAGGCACTGGTTGCATGTTATTTGTTTGTTTTTTACAAGATTCAGCACTATATAAATTCCATATATTATTATTATTATTATGTTATCAACTGCCTAAGGAGTGTAAATGCCGAAAGAGTGGTATTCTTCGTACTCTGTGTTAAGTCAATTCAAGTCAAATTCTTTTATTTTGATGATAATGAATAAAGTATTCATGTACTTTTTTTGTTTTTTACATCCAGTACCCGCCCCTATCTGGGATAACATCAAGATAAAAAGCCCAATAAAAACCACCCTAACTAAAACAACAATAATAAACCAAATAACAAAAACAAGAGAAAACATCAACAGTAGGCCTAACAACAACAAAAAACGAGAGAGAGAGAGAGAGAGAGAGAGAGAGAGAGAGAGAGAGAGAGAGAGATGAAGAGAGATTCTCACACACACACACACACACACACACACACACACAGAGTCCTTTGAATGAGACTATAAACCGAGGCCCCGTGTGCCAACACACGCTGAACATCTTGCGCACACGTTAAACCCTGTTTCGCTTTTCGTAAAGTAGGCCATTGTGTGCAGGTGGGAACAGATGACAAAATTGACAAAACCGTATACACACGGGGACTGGATGTAAAAAGAAAAAGCACATAAGACCTAAATCCATTATCCTCGATATAAAAGAATAAAATAAATGATTAAAAATAAAAAAAGTATGTAAATCAAGCAACCAAACCTAGATCGTGACTATGATAGTGATACATACATAGTCAAACCACCCCCACACAAAGCCACCCACACCCTCTCTCTGTTCCTACCTACCTACCTACACCAGAACGCACATGGCCCACACATGCTGCACTCTTGTCTGCTGTACTTGGGTGAACGTGTGGCTCGGTGGTCTACCAGAGGCCTAAGATAGCGAGAACCGGCGGTATGGGTTCGATCCCCGTTTGAAACAAAACTTTTCCTCCTTCAACTTAGACCTTGGGTGGTGGTCTGGACACTAGTCTTTTGGAAGAGACGATAAACTGAGGTCCCGTGGTGACATGCGTTCAGTGCACGTAAAAGAACCAAGAGAGGTTTTTTTCCCCTGGCAAAATTCTGTGGATGAAAAAAGTTACTCTTGATAGGGCATCACTGTATTGTGTAAAAAGGAAAAATGATAATGCTGCTGATGTTGATGATAATGATGATTATGATACTACTACTACTACTACTACTACTATTGATGATGATGATGATAATAATAATAATAATAATAATAATAATAATAATAATAATAATAAATGGTGGCGCTGCTCTTGTGGCAACTGCTTGATGATGGTATTGATGATGATGATGGTAATGGGTGGCGGCGCTGCTCTTGTGGCGACGCGTACGCACTCTCCCTGGGGAGAGCAGCCTGAGTTTTAATATCACTGAGAGTGATAAAAAGGTAAAGGTAAAGGAGTCCCATAACATAAGGTCGTAGGGGAGCGAGGCGTCAGAGACCTCACTTCTCTAGGGCCAGCATATTAAGGGCGGCGCCCATCTCCTCTCCCTCGCTGCTTTACCTTCCCTGACCCTAAAGAGGGCAGGTACCCATTTACAGCTGGGTGAACTGGGGGAACTGTACTGAAGCCAAGGCGCGCAAACGGTCACCCATCCAACTGGTAACCATGCTCGACGCTGCTTAACTTTGCTGGGGGAAAGCGAGTGCTCCGACCACTGAGCTATCCTGTCCCCTAAAATCGAAGACAACAAGAAGCACAGTAATCTGCGTGACTAAACACGGTACGCCCACACACTCCCACCACTCCCTCCGCCACCTATAGATAGATCTATCCCCACGTGACCAAATTAGTCACTAAAATGGGCCCTCCCTCCCTCCCTCTCTCTCTCTCTCTCTCTGGATGAGCATGTTTGCTAGCCAGAACCGGTCTCATTTGGACGTCATTGAATGACGCAGGCATACTGGGAAGAAGAAAAAAAGGGGACGGGATAGCCTAGTGGTTAGAACGTTGCGCTCGCAATCTGACGACCCGGGTTCGATTCCCGTTCAAGGGGATATTTTCCACTGGAGTTAACATCAGTGCAGACTCCACTCTCCCCAAAAGTCCTTCGGATGAGACTATAAACCGAGGCCCCGTGTGCTGTGCGAACGCATGCAGAACATCTTGGGCACACGTTAAATCCTGTATCGTTTTCCGTAAGAGCAGGCCATTGTGTGCCAGTGGGAACAGAGAAAATTGACAAAACC
>CM054165.1:26205687-26213187 GCA_028751875.1 Rapana venosa | reverse complement strand
TATTGATTTCCAATAAAAACATGGCCTTTTCAGCATGCTGCTGTTTTTATGCTACTATTTTTTGGCACCTGTTGGAAGGTCTGTTTATTCCCCTTCCCGCCAGTAAAGTCACGCCTCTTACACGTGTGTTTTTTTCAAAGACTGGCTGCATAGTAGCCTAGACCTAAGCTTCATAGACTGCGCTCAAACCAGTTTACCACACCTCCTCACACTGTGCCAAACATGCGCTTGGAAACCACGTCAGTATCACGACATGAGGCGACCTTGGCCACTCATGACATATATGCGTGATCCTCGACAGCCAATCAGAGCGCTTTGCCCTGACCTCAGGAAAGTTCGCTTAGTCGATTTTTCACAGATGGGTAGAGCAGCTTAACTGCAAAAATACAAAATTCAATACATTTTAAAATTCTAAATTCTATCTAAAAGTTGAACTACAACAGTTCTTTCAATACTTTTCCTGTGTCAGTCTCTGTCTTTTCTTTGACCCATTTATGCAATATTGCTTTGTGCATACAGGGCTGGTGCTCTTCCACAAAATAGTCCGACCAGGAAATGGTAACCGACTCATTCCGTATGCACATGAGCAACGCCGGCAAAGGCACAACCCGTCAAGCTTCTTATCAACGGACGACACTTTTTAAGCAGAATCCCTCGAAAGTTCAGCCACTTACTTAGCCTAACTGCCTACACAAGCATCAAGATGGATCGCAGAGCTAGTGTTACTACCGATGCTGTTGGTCAGCAGTCGCTGCTGACTGCACTCAATCGGTTTGTTTTGGCTGTGAATGCAATGGATGACATTGTAATGATACCAAGTCGTCTGCGAGATTTGGAAGTGACAGTTCCTGAAATGAAAGAAGAAAACAACAACAGCATTACCGATGATAAAGCGGTTGCTGTACCGTCTTTTCAGTCAGGTATGGACCTTTATCGTTGTTTTTCCATGCTTCATGTCATTCGTGATGAAATCATCGACGGTTCAAAGGAGGAGGAAGACCAGTCTGGCGCTTCAGGCGAGGTCGAGGAGGATGCAGAAAACGGAGAAACAGCTGCCTCGCGCAAAACTGCCAACATGTTCCGCTATCATCTTCGGGGTTTGTTCCGGCTCCTGCATCAGCTGACGGCCACAGCACAGTACCTGGGCAGCCGGTATGAAAGAGACGTATCGCAGAACCAGCCCACTTTTTCTTTGAACATGTGATGAACAAACCACTGCTGATTCAGAGTGTCTGGATGGAAGAGGGCAATCAAGTGTGCTGTGAACTGATGCAAAACTGACGTGTGCATGAACATGACAGAGGAAAGTTTACGTGGTGTAAATGTGTCTAAAAGTTGTGTGTGTGTGTTTATGACTAATAAGCATGTGAGTTGCAGTGAGCAAGATGTCAGATGAGGAACTGACTTTGACTGAGATTCCACAGAATATGGCGTTTTGCTGTTTCGACGGAATGATGTGCTTTCCTGTACAGTACAAAAAAAAGTCCATATCACTTTGGCACAGGAGTCTGACTCTCACAATGTGTGGTGGGGATGATTCATTTTTCATCCTGGAGCTAGTTTCCAGTCAGAACATGTTGCAATACCTCCTATAGCTACCCAGTGTAATGAACTGAACGGTTTCATCATTTCATTCATAGTAGACTGTTGACTCTGTGAGGGCAACAAGTGGAACAACATTCTCTGAACAATGAATGCATGTTCCGTTGTGTGCGTGGGTTTTCAGTGCTTTCACTGAGTGTGTGTTCTAAGTTAGAATGACAAAATTATTATGATCTCCGTTCTTTTGATTTCTGTAGATCTGTAAGCAGTTTCCAATTCAGCAAAGATAAAGCCTTTACAACGAACTGTGAATGTCTGTCTGTGGTAGCTGCTTGAAAATGGCTGTGAAATTGGTGGTTTCTTTTTTTTTCTTTTGTTGGAAATGTGATTCTAACAAAGTTGGGGAAGAGTGTTACTGTTAGTCTGAAGAGAGTAAAGTGTATACTTTGATTTCCACTTTATTACAGCATGTGGTGACTTGAAATGCTACTTTGTTACAATGCTAGCTTTACACTTACAGTGTTATCATTAGAAAGTTGGGATGTGAGCAGGTATTTTGAAATCTGTGTCTATTTTAACATTTTTATTTGTAGGTCAGTCGATAACAGGCTGGATTACTTTGCACAATAATGGACTTTGGCTAAGGTCTAGGTACAATGTGCACTTTGCACACAAAGTAATTAGTGTGGGATCAGAGGTTAGTTTTGATTGAGGTTTTCTTCTTATCTTAATTTAAGGTTATCTTGCCTTGGTTGGTTTGTTATTGTTCTGGGGTCTTGGCTGTCTGAATGCTGGAGACATCTAAGGTTGCTAAGTCACGTGGATGTGTTGTAAACTTTGTGTTCTGGACCCTG
Organism: Rapana venosa; assembly: GCA_028751875.1. Classification (NCBI taxonomy): domain Eukaryota; kingdom Metazoa; phylum Mollusca; class Gastropoda; order Neogastropoda; family Muricidae; genus Rapana; species Rapana venosa. The sequence goes on along the minus strand of CM054165.1, from coordinate 26,210,791 downwards.
ACCTCCTTCACGTGATGTAACATCTCTTGCTTTCCTTTTTTAAAACTTACATTAAATTAAATCTCTCGTCTTTTTTTTTCTTGGCAGTCTTCAAAGGGGATGGGGCCAGGGTGGTTTAGTTATTGTTTTTTTGTTGCCTGTAAATGGTTTTCCCAATGTTTGTGTTTATGACATCAATTGAACGTCTGTTTCAGATATTTGTTCCTATGTTTATCATGCTAAACAAGGATTTAGACTAGTCAGTAGTCTTCTTGATATTTTCATATTGTTGAAAGATGCATTGTTAAGGGTGAGGCTTTATTTTTTTTTAAACAGTTTTCAATTTCAGTTTCTACAATTTGAATATTTTCAACAGACTTTGGCTAGCTCTAGATGTTCTTGTTCTGACAAAACCAAAGACATCAGACTTTAATGTAGGAATCTAGGATGCAAGTTGCAGTGTCACTGGAAAACCAGCTTGTACTGGTTGTAGGCTGTAGAAAAGAGTAAGGAATGAGGGTGAAGACAAGTACTTGGTTTTCTTTTTCCTTTTTTTTTTTTTTAAATCTTAAAGGAATTTATAAGAGAAAAGCTGTCATAGCATTAAAGAACTTGTAATCAGAAGATGAAAAAAAACTTTATGAAACTGAAAGGCCTCTAATTGTACATATAAAGAAACTGACATTTCATTGTCAAAGGTGTTGGGTTTTTTCAGTTTCACTCCTATGTATGTTAGTCCGTCGTTTTCGACGATGACCTCCAAAACAGCAGAGGAGGCAGCTGCTGCATTGTATGTTAAGCTAGCTTAGACCAATAGATGCTACTTAAAAGCTGCAAGATGTGATGCTAATAAGTTATGATTCTGTCAATGGCTCTATTGTTACAGGTCTTTCGTGTGATTGTGTCAACATTTTCCAGACAGGCATAGGCCTACAGAAATGTAAAAAGTATCATGCATCTTTTCTACTTCAGAGTTTTTTGCCTAAAATTAAAAAAACAACCACCCCAGTTTATGATCACAGTTGTAGTGTTGTGAATGGAAACATTGAATTGCTGAACTGTGAACATTAGCAAAGCAAAATTGAATTTGGTACCCAATTTATAAAGTTACATTGATCTGACTTGAGTTTATGAGGGGGTGTAAATTGATACACTCACAAATTTTTGCATACTCAGTGACTCAGGTTTTGCATACTCAATGACCCAGTCCTGACTTGGTGCACACACACACACACACACACACACACACACACACAACACACACACACACACACACACACCCCGACTCTCTCTCACACGCACACAAGAGTTTTTGGTGGGTTTTGTTTTTTTACTCTCATTTCTTTCCGAACATAACCTAACTAAAGAGCAAACATAACCTAACTAAAGAGCAGCAAACTTGGCAGACCAAGCAGTGAAGCATGGTTCCCACTTGGCAGGGGGTCAAATAGTTGTCTTGCACTGTGGCACAGGCTGAAAGTGGCCTCCTGTTGACCGGGTTGCCTAGCAGCCGAGTAGCGCCTAAGCCACAACACTCTGCTGGTTGTGTGCAACAGAGTAAAGCAGTGTGAACAGGATGATTGTTTTCAAAATGTTTGATCTCACTCAGTTTTTCTGAGTTTGTCAACTCTCTCTCTCTCTCTCTCTCCTCTCCTCTCTCTCTCTCTCTCTCTCTCTCCCCTCTCTCTCTCTCTCTCTCTCTCTCTCTCTCCTCTCTCTCTCTCTCTTTCATCTTGTTCCTGTCTAGTCATGCTCGAATTTTTTCTTTTGTGGTATTATAACTATGATGGTTTGGTGTTTTTGTTTTTTTTAAATGTTGACACTTTGGAGTTTTGGTATGCATGGCCTTGATGTTTGTAACTTAGCTGTGTGAGACAGTAAAACTGGAATGGAAAGTGAATTTCAGAATGTATAAGCAGACACTTTTCTGTTGTTAACATGAAATTTCAGAAAATATGCCACTTTTGTTGTTGGTTTTTTGTGTGTGTGAACAAACAGAGACCAGAAACCACAGAAATGTGTAGACATATAATTAGGTTAATGAGAGAAGCAGCTATTGAGACATGAGCAGGTAAACAGTGGGGGAGAGAGAAGACATTGGGTACAAAATATGGGAAGGAGTGCAAAAGTATAGGATTATTTTAAGTAAGTTAGTAACAGTTTAAGCACCATGTGAGTGTTGTCATATAAATTTTTGGGTAGGATTGGTTAAGGAAAAAAGAGGTTTACAGTGTGAACATAAACTTTGCTGCAACTTCTCTCCATCTCTATCAGTCTCTCTCTCTCTCTCTCTCTCTCTCTCTCTCTCTCTCTCTCTCTCTCTCTCTCTTTGTGCTCACTCACTCCTTGATAATCTCTCTCACAGCTGTGCACAGTCTGTTGGCAGGTAGTGTGTTGAGCTACATAGGGTTACCTCACTCCTCGGCTCAGTGTGTGTGTGTAGTTTTGCCCTTCTTTTTTTGCCTGTGTGGTGTGTGCAGGGGAGGGGAGGGAAATGGTAGGCCTAGGTAATAAGAGGAGAGTAGTGTTTCTCTCTCTCTCTCTCTCTCTCTCTCTCTCTCTCTCACTTCCTCCTCTTATCAAGCTGTTTGTTTTGATTGTACACAAATGTTTACAATGTTAACATTTCAGCACATAGAAAGGCTGAAGCTCACTAAACAGTAAACACACTAGGCTACCTTGCATTTATAAAAACAAACAAACAAACTTGCCTGGACTCGTACAGTAAATACATGAATCGTACAGTAATACAAGAATCCGGGGCAGTGGTGTGATTCTGTGGCCATCTTGTCTCAAGGCCCATTGTTTACTCAGTGGTTCTGTCACCACCTACACATTCCACCAATCCTTCCCTCTTAGTCTTACTAACTTCTTCCCACACCAGAAACAAGATTCATACATGTATGTAGAGAGGGAGTGAGCCGATAAAACTGAAAAGCTATCTAGACAGAGTGTGTGGGTGGGTAGGTGGAAGTAACCCTGGAGAGATGATAGCGTAGGTGTGTGTAGATTGGATAATGAGGAATGCAGCTCTTAGAGGTATTTACATTAAAAGGGCCTTGAGTCTTTTCAAAGGAAATTTCATCAGTGCTGAAAAGGTGCTGTGAATCATTTGAATAGTGGTTAATGTAGTCGACTTGTTTGCTAAACTAGTATAACTTAGGGAACAAAACCAAACCTAGTGCATGTCTTTACCCAAAGGATCTCTCTCTCTCTCTCTCTGCAAAGTTATGGTCATTCAAAAAGGGAAATGTAATTGTTGTGCCCAGGTTTTCAGTGAGGAGATCTTTTTTTTTTATTAAGATTAAATTCTGAACTGATTTTGTCTATGTATAAGTAGTTAAAAGTAAAACTTTGTGTTGATTACTATATCAGCATAGCTCACTGAGTGGATGTAGGTTGAATTGTAAGTATTCATGAGTAATTCCTATCATATCTAATGGGTTGAGGGTTGGTGACTTGGTCATTTTGTAGGATAAGAAAATAAAAATCACATTCTTTAGTTAGCATAGTTGTATACATGCACAGTGTACATTCGTAATGTACATTAATTTAGTTAGATAGAAACCGTGCACTAGTCTTATAGTTGCATCAGACATGTATGTGGTAGAGTTTATTGTGAACAACTTTGATGCTGACCTGGCTCCTGTATGAAGGACTCATGGGGGCATGCGCTGCACACTACACAATGTTTTGGGGAGCGACTTTGGTGTTAAGAATACTAAAAAGAATGACACGTATTTGATTCAGTTATTGGCATGTACAATATCTTGTTCATATTTCGGAATCAACATGCAGTAGTCTTGGATTAATTCACTGTAATTTGAGATCTATTGGGGGGGGGGGGGGGGGGGGGGGGGGGGGGGGGGGTCTGTGTAAATGGGTTCCATGTAGAAGATATTTTGGATCTCGGAGTGATTAGTCCAAGATGTAATGCTATTCAATTTTGGCCTGTGATACTGTCAGTGTGCGCACAAACTACATCAGCGCACAAAAGTGTGGGGTGAGAAGCGTTGTCAGTGGCAGTTGTGTTCGTTCCCGCCAGTCAGCTAAAGAAGGGATTGGAAGGGAAGTGTGAGATACAAAGATTTTATTTATTTATTTTTCTTCTGTTTTTTTACTAGCATTGGGGAGAAGACCATCAAGCTGTATGCCTGTATACAGCATCTATACATAGTGTAGAAAGTGATTCCTTCACAAACTGTAGCCTTGTGATGGGTGGCACGCTGTGATTTCATTGTATACATCACATCCATACCTGTATGTGAAACGCCATTCGTTCTGATTTTGGTTCTGTGATCCGTTCATGGTTTGTTTATGTTTTTGGTTTCTTTTTTTTTTCTTTTGTTTTGATGGTCTGCATGATTTAGATATATGTTTTAAGGGAAGTGGGTATTCTGTTTGTGTGCTTTGCTCTCGTCTCTTTTTCTTTCTTTTTCTTCTTTTCTCTCTCTCTCTCTCTTCTTTCTCTCTTTCTCTCTCTCTCTCTCTCTCTCTCTCTCTCTCTCTCTCTCTCTCTCTCTCTCTCTCTCTCTCTCTCTCTCTCTCCTCTCTCTCCTCTCTTCTCTCTTCCTTTTTGTTTCTTACCAATTTGAAAAACTGTTCAGGGATTCAATTTAAAGCTTCCCTTTTTGTGTTTGGAGTTTGTGTGTTGGGGGAGGGGAGGGGGGTGGTCCTGTGATTGATAAAATAGTTTAAACTATATAAAAAAAAAAACAAGGGGGGGGGGGGGGGGGATTTGGTGAGATTATAATACCAAAATGTGTTATATATTGACCATGACCTTTTTCTATTTATTGATTTACTCTTATCTATGATGTTTCTTTGTGTTAAGCATACTGTTGGTTTTATCATGCCTTTTTTGTGTTTGTTTTGTTTTGGGGTTGTTGTTGGTTTTTTTGGGGGGGTCTTCTTTTTTCCCCGTTGACCACTTACATGGCTTTACTTAAGTGTTAGAGAGAGTTAAACATGGAGATGATAATAATATGCACTCTTGAAATATTTATTCGCTCATGTTTGGAATGAATATGTATACATGCGTTGTTGTACGATATCTGATAGAGATTGTGAGCAAATTATGCATGAAATACTTCCAGAGTGTGAGTGAGTGTGGCTGTTGGGAGAG
>CM054165.1:26195687-26198187 GCA_028751875.1 Rapana venosa | reverse complement strand
GCCAAACGCTTCTTTCGTCATCGCTCAACTGCGTCATTCCCTACAAGGTCAGCTGCGTGTGGGAGCACGCGCGTGCGCGCACACACGCACACACAGACACGTGCGCGCGCATGCACGCACGCGCGCGCGCATACGCATGTTGTTGTTTTTTTATTCAGTACTGTTATCTAACATTTTTCAATTATCGTTTGCTTTTTTTCTTGTTAGAATTTTTTCCCCGTCTAAAATCAGTAAATGTGAATAGACGTTAAACTCAAGATATCACACACACATACATTCCGCTTTTCGGAAGTGTAGGCCATTGTGTGCCTGTAGGAATGGATGACAAAATTTACAAACCTGCATACACACGGGGACAGGATTTTTTTTTTTTTAAAGCACATGAGTGCTTATTCCATTATCCTTGAAATAAAAGAAGAAGAACAACAACAAGAACAACAAAGCACACACACACACACACACACACACACACACACACACACACACACACACACACACACACACACGCGCGCGCGCGCGCGCGCGCGCGCGGAGACTATAAACCGAGGCCCCGTGTGCGAACGCACGCAGAACATCTTGCGCACACGTTAAATCCTGTTCCGCTTTTCGTAAGAGTAGACCACTGTGTGCCGGTGGGAACGGATGACAAACTTTACAAAACCGCATACACACGGGGACTGCATGTAAAAAAGCACATAAGTGCTTATTCCATTATCCTTGATATAAAAGAATAAATAAATTGAATAAATAAATAAAAATACACACACAGCTTCAGATGCAACTATAAACGCACGTCCTGTGTGTGAAGGCATGCAGAACATCTTGCGCACCTGTTCCGGCTATCCTCAGGAAAGGTCATTATTTTGTCTTTGGGAACAGATGACAACATTTCCAAAACCGTATGCATATGGGGACTGATTGTTAAAAGAAAGAAAGAAAAAAAAAGAAAAGCACGTGAGTGCTTCTTTCATTATCCTCACAGTAAAAGAATAAAGTATGAGAGAGAGAGAGAGAGAGGAGAGAGAGAGAGAGAGAGAGAGAGAGAGAGAGAGAGAGAGAGAGAGAGAGAGAGAGAGAGAGCGAGAGAGAGAGAGAGAGACAATGACAATGACAATGCCAAATTCTTTTATTTCGAGGATAATGAATAAGCACACATGTGCTTTTTTACATCCAGTTCCCGCCCGTTAGGGATACATCTTAATAATAATAACCCAATACTTATACAGTCTCACAATAAAAACAAGGGGAAATAACCCTTTTCAAAACAGCTCCCCCCCCACACCCCCCCCCCCCCCCCCCCCCCCAAAGCAAGTAATTAAAAGAAAATCCTAAAAATACCCCACCCCTACCCCCACCCCCCAAAAAACCCTAACCAAAACAAACAAACAAAAGAGAAGAAAAAACCAAACCAACAAAAGATGATAAAAAAGAGAAAAACAGACAAACAACAACAACAACAACAACAACAAAGCCAAGAAAAATAACACAACCTAGAGAGAGAGAGAGAGAGAGGAGAGAGAGAGAGAGAGAGGAGAGAGAGAGAGAGAGAGAGAGAGAGAGAGAGAGAGAAAGAGCATGGTTTTGAACTAATGAAGTAGGCTTAGTGCTGTTACAGTAGAAATATTCCAAAGATAGCTGCAACAACAGCTGTAGCAGAAACATCTGACCCAGAATTCAGTTGTAGCAGCACTGTAGCAGCAGAAACAAGCAGCAGCAGAGCTACTTTGCAGAAACAATAAGCTAAGTTAATAAGTATATTGAGTCATATCCGCAATGTCAGTTACAACACTTGACAGCAGAAACTATTGATTTGTGCAGAAACAGAAGATCAGTAACATGTAATACACATCCCTCTTGTTGATTTAATGAATCTCTCTCTCTCTCTCTCTCTCTTCTCTCTCTCTCTCTCTCTCTCTCTCTCTCTCTCTCTCTCTCTCTCTCTCTCTCTCTTTATATATATATAATATATTTATATTATATATATATATATATATATATTATATATATATATATATAATATATATATATATATATATCCTTAGCCTTTCCGGTTTTTTGTGGGATGTGCAGTACCAGTCTTCTTCTCCTGTGCTTGTTGTTCACTCTGCAGCAGGTCTGCCTGCTGGCCTCAGCCAACACATTCCCACTTCAGAGCAGCTCATTATTTCTTTTTGTACTGGATGCATGCTGGGTATGTTTGTGTTTCAGTAACCCACCCGATGCTGACATGAATAACAGGATTTCTGACGTGCATTGTCTCGAATAGTTGTTTAAAATATAATAGCCTACTAAGCCCTACTACAAACCTATAGCGGACAGGACAGCTCAGTGGTCAGAGCACTCGCTTTCCCCCAGCTAAGTTTAAGCAGCATCGAACGTGGTTCCACTTGGTTGGGTGACCGTTTGCGCTACCTGCCCTCTTTAGGGTCAGGGAAGGTAAAGCAGCGAGGGAGAGGAGATGGGCGCCGCCCTCAATATGCTGGCCCCTGGAGAAGTTGAG
>CM054165.1:26173187-26185687 GCA_028751875.1 Rapana venosa | reverse complement strand
AGCGCTGATTGATTAGTTATCGATTAGAATGAAGAGCTAGGATAAGCTGTAAACATCATCCTAGAGCCTATCACTCATTCGTAATGCCTGATAACAGCGGACATAGTACGCTGCATACTTTAAACGAACTATTCGATACTGTAGTTCTTCTTCTTCAGATGTTCAGAGAGCAACTATTGTTGTTTGTCATATGAGCGAGAATGCGTTGTTTATTTATTTATTCATTTATTTTATTCATTCTTCTATTTCGAGGATAATGGAATAAGCACTCATGTGCTTTTTTTTCATCCAGTCCCCGTGTGTATGCAGTTTTGTGAATTTTGTCATCCGTTCCCACCGGCACACAATGGCCTACTCTTACGAAAAGCGGATCAAGATTTAACGTGTGCGCAAGATGTTCTGCGTGCGTTCGCACACGGGGCCTCGGTTTATAGTCTCATCCGAAGGACTTTTGGGGAGAGTGGAGTCGGCACTGATGTTAACTCCAGAGAAAAAACCCTCTTGAACGGGAATCGAACTCGGGTCAGCAGATCACGAGCGCATCACGCTAACCACCAGGCCATCCCGTCCCCCGTGCTGCTGTCAGAGAATGGATTGCAGGCCTTGAGAGGAACCAACTGCTGCCGAAAGCAGTGTACCGCGGGAGAGTGGAGGAAGCTGGTTGCAAAATCTTCAGTGGTGCCCCCCACGGTCCACGGGACTTCGGGACAGGTGAGAGAGGCTGTTGAGCGCCTACCTGACAAGTCAGGCTCAGCAGCATCCAAAGTTTGGTGTAGAGGAGAATTGTTCTCTTTTATAATAATATAAGTCTTTGTGTGTGGTGTGTGGGGGGGGGGGGGGGGGGGGGGGGGGGGGGAGGGGGGGAGGGGGGGGGGGAGGCGGAGAATGGCCCAAGAAGCAGAACTAGACAAGAAGGAGGGGGGTGACAGGAAGACGGGGGGGGGGAGAGGGAAAAGCTAGGGTTAAACATTGCGCTCGCAATCTCACGGACCCGGGTTCGTTCCCCGTTCAAGGGATTTTTTCCCCTGAAGTTAACATCGTGCAGCTCCACTCTCCCAAAAGTTTTGGAGACTATAAATGAGCCCCCCCGTGTGAAAAACGCCCAGAACTTTGCGCACACGTTAAAAATCCTTTTCCGCTTTTCGGTAAGAGTAGGCCTTTTGGGTGCCGGTGGGAAAAGATGACAAATTGAAAAAAACGATACACAGGGGGGAATGGATGTATAAAAAGACAGGGTGCTTATTCCTCACCCCTCGATATAAGGTTTTAAAATAAATAAATAAAAAAAATTTTTAAAGGCACAAGGGGAGACGCAAAAAGGGAAAAAAGGGGGAATTCCCGCCCTAATTTTGTAAGGTGGGGGGTGCTATTTTAAGCAGGTTGGCTGCAAGGGGGGGGGGGGGGGGGGGTGTCTCTGCTGTTTGTTTGTCATGCTGTATCGTGCCTGTGTTTTTGTATGTTCAGCCCCGGCGTCTGTCCCCTCTCTCTCTTGTCCCCCACAACACAACACACAACCCCACACACACACACAAAAAAAAACACCACCACTTCCCCAAACCCACCACGAACAAACCCACTCACACCACTCTTCTCTCTCACACAACACACCACCACCCTCTCCCCCCCCCCTCCCCCCAACCACAAAAACCCCACAAAAACCCCAAAAAACACCCACCACCCCCCCACAAAATTCCTCTCCTTCTCCCTCTCCCCCTTCCTCCCCCCCCACAAACCCAAAACCAACACCACCCACAACTTCTCTTCTCTCTCACACAAACAAACACACACCACAAAACCCTACACCACACAACCCCCTCTTCACCCCAAACCCATACCACCATAAAAACCCCAAAAACTCTCTCTTCTCTCTCTCTCTCTCTCTCTCTCTCTCTCTCTCTCTCTCTTCTCTCTCTCTCTCTCTCTCTCTCTCTCTCCTACACACACCACACACACACACAACACATCCACACCACCACACACACTCTCTCTCTTTTCCTCTCCTCTCTCTCTCTCTCTCCTCTTTTTCTTCTCTCACACACACACACACACACACACACACAAAACACACCACACAAAACACAAAAGTACTATTTATTACTATTATTACTCACACGAGCGCGCATGCATGTAGGACCCCCACGCACCTCACAACAAAGAGTGATCCCCTCTCTCTTCTCTCTCTCTCTTTTCTCTCTCCTCTCTCTCTCTCTCTCTCACACACATTTCGTCTCCTTTTTAAGGATCGTTGGTATCATTTTAAGTGGAAAGACGTTAAAATTGAAGACTTACTTACTTACTTACACAGAAGTAGGGCGGGATTTCCTGACCCTTTGCCAACAATGCATTAGGCTACTAGTACCAAACTTGACCTTGACCCCAGTGCTCAACATGGCGGGATACCAAACGGTCAAGAAACGACGTGCGTGATCAGAAACTGCCCCTAGTGACGTCAGCAGCAGATGGGATGTGAGCTTACGCTTGATCAATCGAACACAAGGTCGAGAGTTCGAACCTCTTGCCAGCTGTGGTCAGATTAGCATTCCTTCTTCACTTATGGAACTAGCTGGCTTAAAAGTACATACTGTAATGTCACCAGTCAACGTCTTTCACATGGATGTATGGGTGGGTGGATGGGTGGGTGGATTTAATTTTATTTATTTATTTACCTATTTATTTATTTATTCTTTTTTAATGAATAAAATAAATAAATAAATAGCTGGCTTAAAAGTACATACTGCAATGTCACCAATGCCAGTCTTACACATAGAGACTAATGGATGGATGGATGGGTGGATTTACTTATTTTATTTATTTGTTTCTATTTTTAATGAAATAAATAAATAAATAACTGGCTTAGATACTTACTGCAATGTCCCCAATGCCCGTCTTTCACACAGAGACTAATGGATGGATGGATTTATTTATTTTCTTTCTTTCTTTCTTCTCTTTAATGAATAAAATAAATAAATAAATAAATAACTGGCTTAAGTACATACTGCAATGTCACCAATCAACGTCTTTCACACAGACACTAATGGATGGATGGATGGGTGGATTTATTTATTTTCTTTTTTTTCTTTCTTTCTTTCTTCTTTTTTTAATGAAATAAATAAATAAATAACTGGCTTAAAAGTACATACTGCAATGCCCCCAATGCCAGTCTTTCACATAGAGACTAATGGATGGATGGGTGGGTGGATTTATTTATTTTATTTATTTATTTATTTATTCTTTTTAATGAAATAAATAAATAAATAAATGGCTTAAGTACGTACTGCAATGTCACCAATGCCCGTCTTTCACATAGAGACTGATGTGATGGATGGATAGATGGACGAATTGAATTGAATGAATTGATTGACTGAATAAACTTTTTGATCGATTAAGTGAAACGATGACTAGATAGATGGATAGCTGGCTAGTTGATTGAACAAATGAATGGATGGATTGATGAATGAATGAGTGAGTGAGTGAGTGAATTAATAAATAAATGCATGGATTTATTTATTCATTTATTTATTTATTCTGTTATTTCGAAAATAATAGAATAAGCACTCGTGTGCTTTTTTACATTCAGTCCCCGTGTGTGTGTGGTTTTGCACATTTTGTCATCTATTTCCACCGGCACACAATGGCCTACTCTTTCGAAAAGCGGAACAGGGTTTAACGTGTGCGCAAGATGTTCTGCGTGCGTTCGAACACGGGACCTCGGTTTATAGTCTCATCCGAAGGACTTTTGGGGAGAGTGGAGTCTGCACTGATGTTAACTCCAGGAGAAAATATCCCCTTGAACGTGATTCGAACCCGGGTCGTCATATTGCCAGCGCAATATTCTAACCACTAGGCTATCCCGTCCCCCTTGAATGAATGAGTGAGTGAGTGAGTCAATGAATGAGTGAGTGAGTGAGTCAATGAATGAATAAATGAGAGAATCAATCATTCACCACATGTAGTAGCAACACCGAAATGAGAAGGAAGGGAGGGGGTGAACATGATCTGACATGGCTAGAAAACTAACACTGAAGAAAGCGAAGACAAAGAGGGAAGATAACAGAAAATAAAAAAACGCAAAGGACAGAAAGAATACCAAAGAAAGAAAAGTAGAAAGAAAGTTGCACTCCACTATTGAAACATAACTATCCCTTAGGCTACACACCGGTATTAATTTGGGGGTCACGTAGTATCTTGTATAGAGTACCAGTGGAAAAAACTGTTGGTGATTTTCACAGATTTTTTTAAGCATGAAAAAATGGACTGTGCACTTGTTTTTTGGATTGAGGACATAGAGCAATACCAGGTAGTCACGAGAAAGTTGGAAATAACCATCAAATGAGGTTTGCCTGTATTCCTACAGAGTTGACCCCGCGCATGCATATTTCGGTAAGGAAGCTAGCAGACGACAAAGGACTGAGCGGGTACAGTGTTTGCTGAAAAAATAAAAAATTTCAAACCTACCAAATTTGTTCAAAATCACATAAGTTTTGAGTCAGAGGCTAGTCTTTCACAAAAAGTGGTTTTTATTTCTGTGGATGCCTTAGTTACGTGCGGTATGAATATAAGAGTTACATAGAAAAACAGAAGGAAAAGGGTGATTTTTTTAAATACCGGTGTGCAGCCTTATCATCTGTCTGTTAAAGCAAAGACACAGCTAGTGCTTATTTGCAAGGGAGGAAACTCTGACTTGCCGCAATAGTTTTGATATTGCTCAGGTTACCTTCTCATGGACAATACTGTTGTGCCCTTTTAGTGTGAAACATAATGTTATTATTACCTGTAACTGCGGACGGAGGGATGTTTCTTTCATGAATAATACCTCAGGAAAAACAACAAAAGAGTGTCATAGATAGATTTTTTTTAATGTATTCTTTTATTTCGAGGATAATGGAATAGCATTCATGGGCTTTATTTTACATGCAGTCCCGTGTGTATGCAGTTGTGTAAAGTTTGTCATTCGTTCTCACCAGCACACAATGGTCTACTCTTCCGAAAAGCGGAACGGGTTTTAACGTCTCGTCCGATAGTCACGATCAGCCATACAGAACTAACCTATATTCATAATAATGTACAGGGGACTTGATGAAATAAAAATATTGTCATACATGACACTAAAAGCAACAACAACCCAACACACAAAAAACAACAAAGAAAACTAACGGGGACAAAAACAAAAACTACTTTTAAAAAACAACAACAACAACAACTTAAAGAGTTAAAGTTTATCTAACATTTTGTTCTGCTTTGTTTTGATTTATGTCAAACCCCCCCCCCCCCCCCCCCCCCCCCCCCCCCCCCCCCCCCCCCCCCACCCCTATCTTTCTCCCTCACAGATGTCCTTCCCGTGAGGTCACTTGTGCAAACACAGGTAGAACATCTTGCGAACACGTTAAAACCCGTTCCGAATTTCGGAAGAGTAGGCTATCGATGACAAAATTGACAAAACTGCATATGCAGGGGGACTATGTGTAAGAAGCGAATGAGTGCTTATTCCATTGTCCTGGGAATAAAAGAATAAATAAATAAAATTAGAACCCTGTGGGCAAATAGATTAATTCAACAGCAGACGACAATTTATTTTCATTTCTACTACCAAAGTTATCGACCCTGTACTTTATAATGAATATATACAATATTTTGCAACAACATTGTAACGAGGTAGCGTGGCCGAGCGGTCTAAGGCGCTGGTTTAAGGCACCAGTCTCTTCGGAGGCGTGGGTTCGAATCCCACCGCTGCCAGATTTTTTTTTTTTTTTTTTTTTTTTTTTGTAATTTATACCACGGCAGACCTCTCCGCACGAAACCATTTTTTTCTTTTTTCTGTCCGCGACTTTATTTTGTTTCCCTATCACAATGGCTTTTTCTACACAATTTGGCCAGAGGCAACTCTCTTGTTGCCGTGGGTTCTTTTACGTGCGCTAAATAGTTATGAGTAACACACGGGATCTCAGTTAATCGTCCCATCCAAAAGACTAGCACCCAGACCACCACTCATGGTCTAATGGATGGGGGGAAAAGTTTCGGGCCCAAACGGGGATCGAACCACCGCGCACTTCTGACGCAAACTTTTCGCTTTCTGGGCAGGCCACATAGTATTTGTTTATTATTTATTTATTTATTTATACCACTTTAAGTCATGGCAGATTTCTCTGCATGAAATTCGGGCTGCTCTCCTCCGAGAAGAGCGCATCGCCACAAGAGCAGCACCACCCTTTTTTTTTTCTTTTTTCCTATCTGCAACTGTATTTGTTTCCCTATCAGAGAGGCTTTTTTCTACGGAATTTTGCCAGGGACAACACTTTTGTTGCCGTGGGTTATTTTACGTGCGCTAAATAATTATGTGTAACACTCCGAACCTGGGTTTATCGTCTCATCCGAAAGACTAGTAAGATTGCTATTGCCTCTTTTTTCTTCCTTCACCTTCACCTGTCCCTTAGTCGCGTGGACCGTGGGGCACCACTGAAGATTTTGCAACCAGCTTCCTCCATGCCTTCTTTCTTCTGCTTTCCGTTGCAAATCGTTCCACTCAAGGCCAGTCCACTAAGGGTGCTTTCTTTCTTTGCCTTTTTTTTCTGGATTATATATTCATTTTGTTTGTTCATTTTCTTTATTAATTAATTTTTTTACATTATTGTTTGTTGCTGCTGCTGCACTGTGTGTGTGTGTGTGTGTGTGTGGTATTTGCATGTTCGTGCCAATCAATCATAATTCACCTTGTTGTGTACAGACAGCTTTGACAGTGGTAGTGTTTTCCTGGAGTTAGGTTTGGGTGTTATTCCATTTTGATGCTTTGATTCATTAGTTTTAAAACAACTGCAATCGATACTCCCGTCTATTGTTTGTTTGTATCATTCTTTTGTCACTAGTTTGTCCGTCTGTCTAGCCTATAGAACATTAATGTGGGTTCATTTTCTTAGATCCCGCCAAATCAAGCAAAGGGAGGTAACATCAATCATTCTGAATGTCTGACTATCAATCGAGTTATGTCCCATGTAAATTATTATAGTATTGCTCTTGTATGGTCAATATGTCATCAGGTAGCGTGGCCGAGCGGTCTAAGGCGCTGGTTTTAGGCACCAGTCTCTTCGGAGGCGTGGGTTCGAATCCCACCGCTGCCAGACTTTTTTTCTTATAATTTTCATATTTTATTGGTTGTATTTTATACCACTTTAGGTCAGGGCAGACCGCTTCCCATGAAAACATTTTTTTTTCTTTTTCCTCTCGGCGACTGTATTAATTTTGTTTCCCTATCAGAATGGCTTTTTCTACACAATTTTGCCAGAGACAACTCTCTTGTTGCCGTGGGTTCTTTTACGTGCGCTAAATAGTTATGTGTAACACACTTGATCTCGGTTTATCGTCCCATCCAAAAGACTAGCACCCAGACCACCACTCATGGTCTAATGGATGGGGGAATAGTTTCAGGCCTAAACGGGGTTCTAACCACCACACACTTCCGACAGAAAGCGCGTTACCTCTAGACCACATACTATTTAATTTGTATTGATTTTATACCACTTTAAGTCACGGCAGATTTGTCTTTGTGAAATTCGGGCTGCTCTCCCCGGGGAGAGCGCGTCGCCACAAGAGCAGCGCCACCCTTTTTTTTTCCTTTTTCCTATCTGCAACTGTATTTGTTTCCCTATCAGAGTGGCTTTTTTCTACAGAATTTTGCCAGTGACAACTATTTTGTTGCCGTGGGTTCTTTTACGTGCACTAAATAATCATGTGTAACACACGGGACCTCGGTTTACCGTCTCATCCAAAAGACTAGCACCCAGACCACCACTCACAGTCTAAGTGGATGGGAGAGAAGTTTCGGGCCCAAACGAGGTTGGAACCACCGCGCACTTCCGACCCGGACTTTTCGCTTTCTGGGCAGGCGCGTTACCTCTAGACCACATAGTTACTATGTAAGAAATTAAGAAATTCTTGCCTCGAGATGCAGTGATCAAGCTTGTTTCAGCGACCATCTTGTCGCGACTGGACTATTGCAACTCTTGTTTTATCGGTATAAGTGATGAACAGTTTACACGCCTGCAGCGAATTCAGAACTCTGCTGCCAGGCTCATCCTTGGAAAGAGCAAAAGGGACCATGTGACTCCCATACTTAGGGAGCTTCATTGGTTACCTGTAAGGGCACGCTGTCAGTACAAAGTTGCGGTCTTGGCATACCGTCACTCTGAAGGCTCGCCTGCTCCATCTCTGTCAGCTGCCTTGAAAACACGCACCACAACTAGAACCCTGCGGTCTTCGAATGATAACTTACTTGTTGTACCCCATTACAACCTCAAAACCGCAGGTCGTAGATCTTTTGGTGTTGCTGCGCCCACGATCTGGAACTCTCTGCCACCAGCCGTCAGACATGCTCCCACTTTATCCCAGTTTAAGTCTTCATTGAAGACACCTCTCTTTAATGTATTTCTTAGCTAGTTAATATATTGTGCTTGTCTTGACGGTCGCCGTTTGTCACACTGTAGGCTACTTCATGTGCATGCCTGGCTGTTGGTTATGTTTTTTTGTTAGTTATGTTATTGCTAGTGCCTTTTCTCTGAGTGTACTGTTAATTGCCCTGCTAGTGTGTGCCCGGACGCAAGTGTGTGCCTCTACAGTGCGATAGGTATCTCTTGTAAATTTATTTGCGCTTTAGAAATGCTCATTATCATTGTTGTTGTTGTTGTTGTTGTTGTTATGTGCTGTGTGTGCATGTGTATAAATGTGCAAGGTATGAAAGCGCATTGAGTCATTGCTTTGAGAAGTGCGCTATATAAATGCTATTCATTATTAAGATTATTAATGCCTCTTTTGTCTTCCTTCACCTTCACCTGTGTCTTAGTCGCGTGGACCGTGGGGGCACCACTGAAGATGTTGCAACCAGCTTCCTCCACTCCCTGCGTTCTTCTGCTTTCCGTTGCAAATCGTTCCAGATTTTCCTCTATGAAATGTAGGCTGCTTTCCCTAGGGGACATCTTGTCGCCACAAGAGCAGTGCCAGTGTGTGTGTGTGTGTGTTGTGTGTGTGTGTGTGTGTGTGTGTGTGTGTGTGTGTGGTGTGTGTGTTGTGTGTGTGCGTGCGTGATTTAATTTATTTCTATTTCATTCTTTTATATTGAAGATAATGGAATAAGCACTCATGTGCTTTTTTCCATCCACTCCCCGTGTGTATGCAGTTTTGTCAATTTTGTCATCTGTTCCCACCGGCACACAATGGCCTACTCTTACGAAAGGTGGATCAGGATTTAACGTGTGCGCAAGATGTTCTGCGTGCGTTTGCACACGGGACCTCGGTTTATTGCTTCATCCTAAGGACTTTTCGGGGAGAGTGGAGTCTACACTGATGTTAACTCCAGGGGAAAATATCCCCTTGAACGGGAATCGAACCGGGGTCGTCAGATTGCGAGCGCAATGTTCTGACCACTAGGCTATCCGGTCCCCGCGCGCGCGCCCGCGCGTGTGTGTGTATATATTTTATTCTTTTATATCGAGGATAATGGAATAAGCACTTATGTGCTTTTTTACATCCAGTCCCCGTGTGTATGCGGCTTTGTAAATTCTGTCATCTGTTCCCACCAGCACACAATGGCCTACTCTTACGAGAAGCGGAACAGGATTTAACCAGTGCACAAGATGGTCTGCCTCTCGTTATTCATAACTTCCTTTTGGGGGGGAAGGGGGGGGGGGGGCGGGGCTTTTCTAAAGTATGTGGGTTTTCTTGTGTGCGTTTTGCATCTACATTTTGTCTGATTCTATTTTTATTTGTAGTTTTCCTTTCTTGTTTATTTGTGAACGTGTGTTTGAATGATCACCATTTACTAAAAGTCAAGTCAAGTCAAGTCAAGTCAAGTCAAAAACACTTTAATCATCCCATGAAGGGTAACTGCAATTACAAAAGTCAGTTTGATAGTAACTTTTAATTTACTGAGATAGGGTGGGAAAGGCTAGGGGTGCTTTCTTTCTTTCTTTGCGTTTTTTTGTTGTTGATTGTTTATTCATTTTGTTTGTTTGTTGTTGTTTTTTTACATTATTGTTTGTTGCTACTGCTGCTGGACTGTGTGTGTGTGTGTGTGTGGTATTTGCATGTTCGTGCCAGTCAGTCATAATTCCCCTTGGTGTGTACAGACAGCTTTGACAGTGGTAGTGTTTGACTGGAGTTAGGTTTTGTTGTTATTCCATTATGATGCTTTGATTCATTAGTTTTTAAACAACTGCAATCGATACTCCCGTCTATTGTTTGTTTGTATCATTCTTTTGTCACTAGTTTGTCCGTCTAGCCTATAGAAAATTAATGTGCGTTCATTTTCTTAGATCCTGCTAAATCAAGCAAAGGGAGGTAAAATCAATCATTCTGAACCATCAATCGAGTTATGTCCCATGTAAATTATTATAGTATTGCTCTTGTATGCTCAATATGTCATCAGGTAGCGTGGCCGAGGGGTCTAAGGCGCTGGTTTTAGGCACCAGTCTCTTCGGAGGCGTGGGTTCGAATCCCACCGCTGCCAGACTTTTTTTCTTATAATTTTCATATTTTATTGGTTGTATTTTATACCACTTTAGGTCACGGCAGACCTCTTTCCATGAAAACATTTTTTTTTTCCTGTCTGCGACCGTATTTGTTTCCCTATCAGAGTGGCTTTTTCTACATAATTTTGCCAGAGACAACTCTCTTGTTGCCGTGGGTTCTTTAACGTGCGCTAAATAGTATGTGTAACACACGGAAGATTTTGCAACCAGCTTCCCTCACTTCCCGTGTCCTTCTGCTTTCCGTAGCAAATCGTTCCACTCAAGGCCAGTCCACTTCGGCATATTTTTCCCCATGAAATGTAGGCTGCTCTTTTGTTTCATTTTATTTTATTCTTTTATTTCAAGGATAATGGAATAAGCACTCATGTGCTTTTTTCATCCAGTCCCTGTGTGTATGCAGTTTTGTAAATGTTGTCATCCGTTCCCACAAGAGCTGCGCCAGTGTGTGTGTGTGTGTGTGTGTGTGTGTTGTGTGTGCGCGCGCGAGCACGCGGGTTCCTGCGTGTGTATCTTGTGTGTGTGTGCGTGCGTGTGTAGTGTGCGTGTGTATGTGTGTATGTGTGCGTGCGTGTTGTGTGTGCGTGCGTGCGTGCGTGCGCGTGTGTGTGTGCGTTTATTTTGATTGCCTGGGTTTTTTTGCTTGTTTCTTTTCTTTTTTTTCTCTCTCTTGTTCGGTCCTCGTCTTCATAATTTTATAATTGTTGTTTGTTTGTGATTAGGGTTTTGATTCAATCAGATAGTATCTCTGATAGAGAAAGGGAAAAGTAGGGAGGGAGAGAGAGGAAGACAAATCAGTAAGGCATCCTTCAGTCTCGGAAGACTATGGAGTTGCTGTGCTCTAGGTGTTATTCATTCTGGTACAGTAGCGTCGGGTTGTGGCTGGCCAGTCCCACACGGGAATGACAGACAGTGCCTATGGCAGAGGGCACAGATGAAGTCTGACAATGCTGGTCTGTCTGTCTGCCTGGGCTGCAGCCTTTCTTCTCCCTCTCTTTGCCTCGTGCTGCTGAACAAGTGTCACTTTTCGAACTCGGAGAGACCTTTCTGCACAGTCTGTCTCCAGGCTGACCGTTCGAGGGCTGTTGCTTCCCTGTTGTTCTGGTCGATGTTCAGGAGCCCTAAGTACTAAGGAGTAGGCCATTCACATTCATTAGTCTCGAAGTAAAAGGCACGCTGAGAAAGGGGAACATTCTAAGCACACGATGGACTGGACTTCCCTCACTCTACGGAACGCCCAATTCTTTGCCTTCTTTAGCAATAAGAAGAAGAAGAAGAAGAAGAAGAAGAAATGGAATTTATATAGCGCTATATCTTGTAAAAACAAACAAACACACAAAACACAAAGCGCTTGCATCCATTCCACTCCCACACATGCAACCAACAATGATAAATAGTTTAACAAATTCAAATACAATCAAACGCACAAAACACACGCGCGCACACACGCGCACACACACACACACACACACACACACACAGAGGTTATATGCTTCCGCAGGATGATGGGAATTTAGGCCATTGAAGGCAAGGACAGATAATTATGAGATGAAACTGTAGGGGGAAGTCTTAGGTTTGAAATAGGTATGTCTTGAGGCTGGATTTGCATAATAACTTCCAGTAGTTCCACGCCATGGTAACAGGTAAACATTTCAAACAACGAACAGAAACGTCATAAATTATTGCGTAAAGGTCTTATACGTCATAGTCAAAATGACGACTAAAAGACAAACTCATCATGATGTGATGAATTTACATTTAAATGTCACAGAACAGGAGTGTGTGCCTGAATAAAGACGTGTTCACATTCACCCACCCACTGATAAAGGTAGCACCACACCAGATTTTAGGAGCGGAAAAAGAAAATTATTTTTGTGCGAAAAAAGAAAAGTATGTTATTTTTCTATTTAGAACCCCTCCCTCCCTCCCCCCCCCCCAGTTGTTTTTTTTCTCAAATCAGATCTTTTTCAATAGCAGCATCAATACTTG
>CM054165.1:26153187-26158187 GCA_028751875.1 Rapana venosa | reverse complement strand
TATATTAGACGCAGGAGGGGGGGGGGGAGACAAGGAGAATGTGTGTGTGTGTGTGTGAATCAATCAATCTGTGTGTGCGTGCGTGCGTGCGTGCGCGCGTGCGTGCGAGTGGGTGTGTGTGTGTGTGTTTTCAAATTCATTTACCGTCTTTTCACACACAAGTTGTGTGTGTGTGTGTCTGTGTGCGCGTACGTGCGTGCGTGCGTCAAGTCAAGTCAAGTCAAAATTTTATTTCCAGATGGTACATTGAATAAGCAATGCATTTGCTTTTTTTCATCAAGCCATCTATCTAAGAACAAATTTCTTAATGATTATACTAAGATACTACATTATTGCATCATTTACCATTAAATTAAACCAGTAAAAAAAGGAAAATCGATATGGTAATACATTGAAAATACAAATTACCACATATACATATACACGCACACACATACTCATACACATCTGCGCGCGTGCGCGCTCCACGTCCACACACACACATTTGAATAGAAAATGTTTTAAGAATTAAAAAAAGAAAATCATAAAACGTCAGGACAAACAAATTACTTCACCTACTGTTTCTTCCATTCTTACACGTTTATACTTTAGATAATAAAAGGGTACAGGAACAAAACGTTAGAAAATACTAGGCATACGTTGGGTCATTACTGACAATATTGCCTTCAATGACCTCCCTCCTCTCCTCCTCCACACAGCAAACGTGTGCTTTTTATGCGCTCATACTCTTCAAATAGCGCTTTTTAAAAATAATATATTCACACGATAACTATCAAACAAGCAAGATAAGTCAAACAAGACAATAATAATTATTATTATACTAGAGATACAATAATAACAACAATCACCCATCACCATGAGACAACGATATAACAAATAATCCCCATCACCATGAGACAACAACATAACGATGATAACAGAAAAGCATTGGAAAGGATGGGGGTGGGGGAGGAGTATCAAGGGGGAAGGGGAAAAACACATTCAATCAAATAGAAAATTAATAATTAAAAAAACAATTATTCAAACAAGTAGAACCCCTATACGATACAAAATTCAAAAGCCCATAACCAACTGGACTATCAAACTAAAACAATATCAAACTAAAACAGTATCACTTATAATAGTACTAATAATCTCATCTGTAACTGCAATAAAAACAACATCCACGATAAAATCTATTGAATTAGATACGTGCGTGTGTGTGTGTGTGTGTGTGTGTGTGTGTGTGTGTGTGTGTGTGTGGCGCGCGCGGGTGTGTGTGTGCGCGAGCGTGCGTGCGTGCGTGCGTGTGTGTGTGTGTGTGTGTGTGTGTGTGTGTGTGTGTGTGTGTGTGTGTGTGTGTGTGTGTGTTTTCAAATTCATATTCCGTCTTTTCACACACAAGTTGTGATATTAGACGCAGGAGGTGGGGGGGGGGGGGGGGGGGGGGAGACAAGGAGAATGTGTGTGTGTGTGTGTGTGTGTGTTGCGTGTGTGTGTGTGTGTGTGTGCGTGCGTGGGTGCGAGTGTGTGTGTGTGTGTGTCAATCAATCAATCAGTCAATCTATCAATCAATCCGTGTGTGTGTGCGTGCGTGCGTGCGTGTGTGTGTGTGTGTGTGCGCGCGCGCGCGTGCGTGCGTGCGTGTGTGTGTGTGTGTGTGTGTTCAAATTCATTTACTGTCTTTTCACAAGTTGTTATATTAGGATGGGAGGGGGGGGGGGGGTGAAGAAGTAGAATGTGTGCGCGCCTGCGTGTGTTTGTCAAGTCAAGTTAAATTTTTATTTCCAGATGTTACATTGAAGAAGCAATGCATTTGCTTTTATTCATCAAGCCATCTATCTATCTATCTATCTATCTATCTATCTATCTATCTATCTATCTATCTATCTATCTATCTCTCTATCTCTCTATCTCTCTATCTTAAAATTGAGATCTATCTATCTATCTATCTGTCTGTCTGTCTGTGTCTCTGTCTGTTTGTCTGCCTGCCTGTCTGTCTGTCTGTCTATCTATCTATCTGTGTGTGTGTGTGGGGGGGGGGGGTGTATGTGTATGTGTGTGTGTGTGTGTGTTTGTGCGTGTGAGTGTGTCTTCAAATTAACTTACTGTCTTTTCACAAGTTGTGATATTTTTTTTCTAACTTTTTTTAATTTTCGTTTTGCATTTACAAAGAATTACAGATAAAATGTTTCTTTAAAAAAGTAAATAAATAAATAAACTTAAAGTACAAATACAATTCTTTTTCATAAACAAGTAATACCAACTGCTTTTCAAGTGCTTAATCAACCAAAACACACACACACACACACACACACACACACACACACACACACCACACACACACACACACACACACAAACACACATACACACACACGTGCGCGCGTTTTTCATGCTATCGTGAGAAAAACAATATTTGTACGCCTTTGTCAATTCTGTAAATCTATAACAAGTTGTGATATTAGGATGTGTGTGTGGGGGGGGGGGGGGGGGGGCGGTGTGAAGAAGTAGAATGTGTGCGCGTGTGCGTGTGTGTCAAGTCAAGTCAAATTTTATGTCCAGATGGCACATTGAATAAGCAGTGCATTTGCTTTTTTTTTTTCCACCAAGCCATCTATCTATCTATCTGTGTGTGTGTGTGTGTGTGTGTGTGTGTGTGTGTGTGTGTGTGTGTGTGTGTGTGTGTGTGTGTTATTTATTTTTATTTATTTTATTCTTTTATATCGTGGATAATGGAATAAACACTTATGTGCTTTTTTTACATTCAGTCCCCGTGTGTATGCGGTTTTGTCAATTCTGTCATCTGTTCCCACCGGCGTACAATGTGTGTGTGTGCGCGCGCGCGTGCGTGTGTTCGTGCGTGCGATGTGCGCGCACGCGCGTGTGTTTGTTGGGGAGGGGGGGGGGGGGGGGGGGGTGCGTGTCAGCAGAGTCGGTGTCACAATACTAGCCAGGATTACTATTGGCAGCAGGGTGCTGTCCTTGCTGCTGCTGCTGCTGCTGCTGTTTGTGTGGTGTTGTTGTGGTTGTTGTTGTTGTTGTGGTGGTGGTGGTGGTGGTGGTGGTGGTTGTTGTTGTTCTTGTTTTGTACCACTTTAAGTCACGGCAGACTTGTCTACGTGAAATGCTGGGGCTGCTCTCCCCGTGAAGAGCGCGTCGCCACAAGAGCAGCGCCACTCAGTTTTTGCTTTACCCCCCCAACCCCCACCTTTCCCTCTGTCTGCAGCTGTAGTCCTTCGGATGAGACTATAAACCGAGGCCCCGTGTGCGAACGCATTCAGAACATCTTGCGCACACGTTAAATCCTGTTCGAAAGAGTAGGCCATTGTGTGCCGGTGGGAACAGATGACAAAATTAACAAAACCGCATACACATGGGGACTGGATGTAAAAAAAAAAAGCACATGAGTGCTTATTCCATTATCCTCGGAAAAAAAGTCATCTGAGCGTTTTGATTTGTTGCTTCACAAGATTCAGCGCTATATAAATTCCATACATTATTATTATTATTATTATTATTATTATTATTATTATTATTATTATTATTATTTGTTTCCCTATTAGAATGGCTTTTTGCCACAGAATTTTGCCAGGGACAACTCTCTTGCTGCCATGGGTTCTTTTACGTGCGCTAAGTAATTTTGTGTATAACACAGGGGACTTCAGTTTATCGTCTCATCCGAAAGACTAGCACCCAGACCACCACCATGGTCTAATGGATATGAGGGGGGGGCGGATGGAGTTTGGGGCCCAAAGTGGGATCAAACCACTGCTCACTTTCCACCTGCACTTTTCACTTTCCAGGTAGGCGCCTTACCTCTAGACAACCGATATTGTTGCTGCTTGTGGTTGCTATTGTTGTTGCTATTGTTGTTGTTGTTGTTAGTTTTGCTTGTTTGAATGTGGGGTTTTTTTCCAGATAATTATTGTTTTTAATGTGCTCAGCCTACAGAGAGGTATTATTGGCTGCACACCGGTATTAAAAAATCACTATTTTCCTTCTGTTTTTTTATGTAACTCTTATATTCATACCGCACGTACTAAGGCATCCACAGAAATAAAAACCACTTTTTGTGAAAGACTAGCCTCTGACTCAAAACTCATGTGATTTTGAACAAATTTGGTAAGTATTAATTTTTTTAATTTTTCAGCAAACACTGTACCCCCTCAGTCCTTTGTCGTCTGCTAGCTTCCTTACCACAATATGCATGCACGGGGTCAACGCTGTAGGAATACAGGCAAACCTCATTTGACGGTTATTTCCAACTTTCTGGTGACTACCTGGTATTGCTGCACAGTCCATTTTTTCATGCTTTAAAAAATCTGAGAAAATCACCAACATTTTTTTCCACTCTATACAAGATACTACGTGACCCCCAAATTAATACCGGTGTGTAGCCATTATAGTTATAACAATGGCGTCTAAGTAAAGGGAAGCAGCTCAATAATTTGATGCTTATGTTTTGAACAAGTTGTTACCCTTTAAAGTTACTGTGAATAATTATAATTCTGTTCACCCTATTTATAAGAGGTAGCGTGGCCGAGCGGTCTAAGGCGCTGGTTTAAGGCACCAGTCTCTTCGGAGGCGTGGGTTCGAATCCCACTGCTGCCAATTTTTTTGGTTGGGTTTTTTTTTTTTTTAGTAAGTGTGTGTTTGTCTGTCTGCCAACCTATCTGTTGTTTGGTGGGTTGGCTTAAAAAGAATTTTTTTTTAATGTGTGTGTATGTGTGGTGTGTGTGCACAAGCGTGTGTGTGTGTGTGTGTGTTGTGTGTGTGTGTTTTCAAATTCATTTACCTTCTTTTCACACACAAGTTGTGTGTGTGTCTGTGTGCGCGTACGTGCGTGCGTGTGTGTGTGTGTGTGTGTGTGTGTGTGTGTGTGTGTGCGCGCGAGCGTGTGTGTGTGCGCGAGCGTGTGTGTGTGTGTGTGTGTGTGTTTTCAAATTCATATACCTTCACACACAAGTTGTGATATTAGACGCAGGAGTGGGGAGGGGGGGGAGGGAGAGAGAGAGACAT
>CM054165.1:26133187-26140687 GCA_028751875.1 Rapana venosa | reverse complement strand
TCTATCTGTGTGTGTGTGTGTGTGTGTGTGTGTGTGTGTGTGTGTGTGTGTGTGTGTGTGTGTGTGTGTGTGTGTGTGTGTGTGTGTGTGTGTGTATGTGTGTGTGTGCGTGAGTTCTGCGTGAGTTGTGCGCGCACGTGCATGTGTTTGTTGGGGAGGGGGTGGGGGTGGTTGCATGTCTGCAGAGTCACTAGCCAGGATTACTATTGGCAGCAGGGGCCAGGGTGCTGTCGTTTCTGCTTCTGCTGCTGCTGCTGTTTGTGTGGTGTCGTTGTTGCTGTTGTTGTTTCGGTTGTTGTTGTTGTTGTGGTTGTTGTTGTTTTGTACCACTTTAAGTCAGGGCAGACTTGTCTAGGTGAAATTCTCGGGCTGCTCTCCCCGAGGAGAGTGCGTGGGCACAAGAGCAGCCACTGTTATTTGTTTTATTCCCCACGGGACTTTTTGCTTCCTAGGTAGGCACGTAACATCTAGACCACTGATATATTGTTGCTGCTGGGGTTGCTATTATTGTTGTTGTTGTTAGTTTTGCTTGTTTGAATGTGTTTTGTCTTTTCAGATAATTATTATTAATGTGTTCAGCCTACAGAGAGGTATTATTATAGTGATAACGTGGCGTCTATATAAAGGGAAGAAACTCAATAATTTAATGTTTATGCTTTGAACAAGTTGTTCCCCGTTGAGACAAGGATAATGTGTGTGTGTGCGTGCGCGTGCGTGCGAGTGTGTGTGTGTGTGTGAATCAATCAATCAGTCAATCAATCAATCTGTGTGCGCGTGCGTGCGTGTGTGCGCGCGTGCGCGCTTGCTTGCTTGTGTGTGTGTGTGTTTGTGCGCGCGCGCGAGTGTGTGTGTGTGTGTGTGTGTTCAAATTCATTTACCGTCTTTTCACACACAAGTTGTGTGTGTGTCTGTGTGCGCGTACGTGCGTGCGTGTGTGCGTGCGTGTGTGTGTGTGTGTGTGTGCGCGGGTGTGTGTGTGCGCGAGCGTGTGTGTGTGTGTGTGTGTGTGTGTGTGTGTGTGTGTGTTTTGTGTGTGTTTTCAAATTCATATACTGTCTTTTCACACACAAGTTGTGATATTAAATGCAGGAGGGGGTGGGGGTGGGGGGGGACAAGGAGAATGTGTGTGTGTGTGTGTGCGCGTGCGCGTGCGTGCAAGTGTGTGTGTGTATGTGAATCAATCAATCAATCAATCAGTCAATCAATCTGTGTGTGTGTGTGCGTGCGTGCGTGCGTGTGTGTGTGTGTGTGCGTGCGTGTGTGTGGGGTGTGTGTGTGTGTGTGTGTGTGTGTGTGTGTGTGTGTGTGTGTTCAAATTAATTTACTGTCTTTTCACAAGTTGTGATAGTAGAGGGGAGGGGGGGGGGGGGGCGTGAGAAGAAGTAGTAGGATGTGTGTGTGTGTTTGCGCGCACGCACGTGCGTGTGTTTGTAAAGTCAAGTCAAGTCACATTTTTATTTCCAGATGGTACATTAAATAAGCAATGCAGTTGCTATTTTTCTTCTTCATCAAGCCATCTATCTAAGAACAAATTTCTTAATGATAATACTGAAGTACTACGTTATGCGTGTGTGACTGTGTGTGTGTGTGTGTATGTGTGTCGTGCTCGCGTGTGTTCGTGTGTGCGCGCACCCCTGTGTGTTTGTTGGAAGGGGGGGGGGGGGGGGGGGGGTGAGGCGTGTCTGCAGTCAGTCAGTGTGACACTACTAGCCAGGATTACTATTGGCAGCAGGGTGCTGTCCTTGCTGCTTCTGCTGCTGCTGTTTGTGTGTTGTGGTTGTTGTTGTTGTTGTTGTTTTGTACCACTTTAAGTCACGGCAGACTTGTCTACATGAAATTCTCGGGCTGCTCTCCCAGAGGAGAGCGCCTTGCCACAAGAGCAGCACCACACCTTAGTTGTTTTATTCCGATGGGGACTTTTCCCTTCCTAGGTAGGTGTGTAACCTCTAGACCACTGGTATATTGTTGCTGCTGTGGTTGTTATTGTTGTTGTTATTGTTGTTGTTAGTTTTGCTTGTTTGAGTGAGTGTTTTTTTTCAATTAATTATTGTTTTTAATTAATGAGTTCAGCCTACAGAAAGGTATTATTATAGTTATAACAATGTCTTCTACATAAAGGGAAGCAACTCAATAATTTAATGTTTATGCTTTGAACAAGTTGTTCCCCGTTAAAGTTACTGCGAATAATTATAATTTTGGTGGCCCTGTTTATAAGAGGTAGCGTGGCCGAGCGGTCTAAGGCGCTGGTTTAAGGCACCAGTCTCTTCGGAGGCGTGGGTTCGAATCCCACCGCTGCCAAATTTTTTTTCTTTCTTTTTCTTTTTTGTAAGTGTATGCCTGTCTGTCTGCCAACCTATCTGTTGTTTGTTGGCTTAAAAAAAAAATTTTTTTTAAGTGTGTGTGTGTGGTGTGTGTGTGTTTGTTCAAATTCATTTACCATCTTTTCACACACAAGTTGTTATATTAGATGCAGGAGGGTGGGGGGGGAGGGCAGAGACAAGGAGAATGTGTGTGTGTGTGTGTGTGTGCGTGCGTGCGAGTGTGTGTTTGTGAATCAATCAGTCAATCAACCAATCTGTGTGTGGCGTGCGTGCGTGCGTGCGTGTGTGTGTGAATGTGTGTGCATGTGTGTATGTGTGTGCACGCGCGCGCGAGTGGGTGTGTGTGTGTGTGTTTTCAAATTCATTTAATGTCTTTTCACACACAAGTTGTGTGTGTGTCTGTGTGCGCGTATGTGCGTGCGTGCGTGTGTGTGTGTGTGCGCGCGGGTGTGTGTGTGCGTGAGCGCGCGCGTGTGAGTGTGTGTGTGTGTGAGAGAGTGTTTTCAAATTCATATACCGTCTTTCCACATGCAAGTTGTGATATTAGACGCAGGAGGAGGGGAGGGGGGGGGGGGGGGGGAGAGACAAGGAGAATGTGTGTGTGTGTGCGAGTGTGTGTGTGTGAATCAATCAATCAATCAATCTGTGTGTGCATGCGTGCGTGTATGTGTGTGTGTGTGTGCGTGTGTTGAAATTCATTTACTGTCTTTTCACAAGTTGTTATATTAGGAGGGAAGGAGGGGGGGGGGGGGGGGGGGGGGGGGTGAGAGAAGTAGAATGTGTGCAGGGTTCACAATGCATTTGCTTTTTTTCATCAAACCATCTATCTGTCTATCTATCTATCTATCTATCTGCGTGCGTGTGTGTGTGTGTGTGTTCATTTATACCACTTTCAGTCATGACAGATTTCTCCACTGGGCTACTCTCCCCAGGGAGAGGGCATCGCCACACGAGCAGGGCCACCCGTTTTGTTTTATTCTGATGGGGACTTTTCGCTTCTTATGTAGGCTCGTTACCTCTAGACCACTGATATATTGATGCTGCTGGGGTTGCTATTATTGTTGTTGTTGTTGTTAGTTTTGCTTGTTTGAATGTGTTTTGTCTTTTCAGATAATTATTGTTTTTAATGTGTTCAGCCTACAGAGATTTATTATTATAGTGATAACGAGGTCATCTACGTAAAGGGATGCAACTCAATGATTTAATGTTTAATGCTTTGAACAAGTTGTTCCCCGTTAAAGTCACTGCGAATAATTATAATTTTGTTGGCCCTATCTATAAGAGGTAGCGTGGCCGAGCGGTCTAAGGCGCTGGTTTAAGGCACCAGTCTCTTCGGAGGCGTGGGTTCAAATCCCACCGCTGCCAAATTTTTTTTTCTTTTTTGTAAGTGTATGCCTGTCTGTCTGCCAATCTATCTGTTGTTTGTTAGCTTAAAAAAATTTTTTTAAGTGTGTGTGTGTGGTGTGTGTGCACGAGCATGTGTGTGTGTGTGTTTTTTTTTATTTTATTTTTATTTATTTTTTTTATTCTTTTATAGACGCGTGTATGTGTGTGTGTGTGTGTGTGTTTTCAAATTCATTTACGGTCTTTTCACACACAAGTTGTTATCTTAGACGCAGGAGGGACGGGGGGTGGGGGGGTGACAAGGAGAATGTGTGTGTGTGTGTGTGCACGTGCGTGCGTGCGAGTGTGTGTGTGTGAATCAATCAATCAGTCAATCAATCTCAATCAATCAGTCAATCAATCAATCTGTGTGTGCGTGCGTGCGTGCGTGCGTGCGTGCGTGCGTGTGTGTGTGCGTGCGTGCGTGCGTGCGTACGTGCGCGTGCGTGCGTGCGTGCGTGCGTGTGTGTGTGTGTGTGTGTGTGTGTTCAAATTCATTTACTGTCTTTTCACAAGTTGTTAAATTAGGAGGTGGGGGGGGGGGGAGCGGTGTGAAGAAGTAGAATGTGTGCGCGGGTGCCTGTGTTTGTCAAGTCAAGTGAAATTTTTATTTCCAGATGTTACATTGAAGAAGCAATGCATTTGCTTTTTTTCATTAAGCCACCTATCTATCTATCTATCTATCTATCTATCTATCTATCTATCTATCTATCTATCTATCTATCTATCTATCTATCTATCTATCTATCTATCTATCTATCTGTCTGTCTGTCTGTCTGTCTGTCTGTTTGTCTGTCTGTATGTCTGTCTGTCTATCTATCTATCTCTGTGTGGTGTGTTGTGTGTGTGTGTGTGTGTGTGTGTGTGTGTGTGTGTGTGTGTGTGTGTGTGTGTGTGTGTGTGTGTTCATTTATACCACTTTCAGTCACGACAGATTTCTCGGCGTGAAATTCGGGCTGTTCTCCCCAGGGAGAGCACGTCGCCACAAGAGCAGCGCCACCCTTTTTTTTCATTTTTTTCCGTCTGCAACTGTATTTATTTCCCTATCAGAGTGGCTTTTTTCCTAAGAATGTTGCCAGGGACAACTCTCCCTTTGCCGTGGGTTCTTTTACGTGGGCTAAATAATTGTGTGTAACACAGGGGACCTCGGGTTTATCGTCTCATCGGAAAGACTAGCGCCCAGACCACCACTCATGGTCTAATGGAGGGTGGGGGGGGGGGAGTTTCGGGTCCAAACGGATTCGAACCACCGCACACTTCTGACCAGACAGGCGCGTTACCTCTAGACCACCCATCCACTGTGTGTGTGTGTGTGTGTTCTGTGCTGCAGAGTGAGTGTAACAATACTAGCCAGGATTACTTGGCTTCCTAGGTAGGCACGTCACCTCTAGACCACGATATTGTTACTGCTTGTGGTTGCTATTGTTGTTGTTTTTAGTTTTGCTTGTTTGAATGTGTTTTGTTTTTTTCAGATAAATATTGTTTTTTAATGTGCTCAGCCTACAGAGAGGTATTATTATAATTGTTATAACAATGGCGTCTAAGTAATGGGAAGCAACTCAAGAATTTAATGTTTATGCTTTGAACAAGTTGTTCCCCGTTACAGTCACTGCGAATAATTATAACTCTGTTGGCTTTACCTATAAGAGGTAGCGTGGCCGAGCGGTCTAAGGCGCTGGTTTAAGGCACCAGTCTCTTCGGAGGCGTGGGTTCGAATCCCACCGCTGCCAAGTTTTTTTGTTTTTTTTTGTTTTTTTTGTAAGTGTGTGTGCACGTCTGCCAACATATCTGTGTTTGGTGGGTTGGCTTTTTAAAAACTTTTTAAATTATTTTTTTAAAGTGTGTGAGTGTCTTTATTTGTATTTTATTTATTCTTTTATATTGAGGATAATAGAATAAGCACTTAGGTGCTTTTTTACATCCAGTCCCCGTGTGTATGTGGTTTTGTAAATTTTGTCATCCGTTCCCACCGGCACACAATGGCCTACTCTTACGAAAAGCGGAACAGGATTTAACATGTGCGCAAGATGTTCTTTCGCACACAGGGCCTGGTTTATATTCTAATCCGTGTGTGAGAGAGAGAGAGAGATGCACATTTCGTGTTTGTGGTTTTGTGATGGTTTTATTATGCTTTACTGAATAAAGTTTTGTCTTGGTGTTTATCTTATGTTCTTTTCCTTTGTTTTTCCTTTGTAAGTGGATTAGTGGCTTTGTATTCCACAGTCACAGTTCATTTACCATGGCCACTCCGATAATAACTGTAACATTGTCAACTTGATGTGTTTATAAAAAGAGTGACAAAAAAAATTAAAACTTATTTGTAAAAAAAAGGTGGGGGTGGGGGGGGGGGGGTAACTTTCATTATCTGTCTCTGTTGTTTTTTTGTAAGCTTTTTATTCTTTTTGGGGGGTAAGTTTGTTTGCTGGTGTTAAAAATATTCTTTCCTTTTTATACTTTTTTGTTGTTGTTGTTGTTGTTGTTCCAGGCTTAACCTCCGAAGTTCACCAATGGTGAGAAAGTTTTGTGGGCTGGATACCCCACTTGTCCGTGAAAGTCCCTCCCATCCACTAGACCTTGAAAGGTGGTCTGGCTGCTAGTGTTTCGAATGAGATGGTAAAACCCAGGTCTATTGTGCAGCTGGCATTCAGAGCTCGTAAAGGAACCTACAGCAACAAGAGAGTTGTCCCTGGCTGAATTCTGCAGGGAAACAATCTCATTAAGAAACAAACACATGCAGACAGGAACTATGTGTGTGTGTGTGTGTGTGAAGTCAAGTCAAAATTTTATTTCCAGATGGTACATTGAATAAGCAGTGTGTGTGTGTGTGTGTGTGTGTGTGTGTGGTGTGTGTGTGTGTGTGTTCAAATTCATTTAACGTCTTTTAAACGTGTGTGTGTGTGTGCGTGTGTGTGTGTGTGTCAAGTCAAGTCAAGTCAAGTCAAAATTTTATTTCCAGATGGTACATTGAATAAGCAATGCATTTGCTTTTTTTCATCAAGCCATCTATGTGTGTGTGTGTGTGTGTGTGTGTGTGTGTGTGTGTGTGTGTGTGTGTGTGTGTGTGTGTGTGCATGTGTTCGTGTGTGAGCACGTGCATGTGTTTGTTGGGGAGGGGGGGCGTGTCTGCAGTCAGTCAGTGTGACACTACTGGCCAGGATTACTATTGGCAGCAGGGTGCTGTCCTTGCTGCTTCTGCTGCTGCTGTTTGTGTGTTGTTGTGGTTGTTGTGGTTGTTGTTGTTGTGGTGGTGGTGGTGGTTGCTGTTGTTATTGTTGGGTTTTTTTTACCACTTTAAGTCATGGCAGACTTGTCTAGGTGAAATTCTCGGGCTGCTGTCCCCGTGGAGAGCACATGGCCACAAGAGCAGGGCCACCCATTTTGTTTTATTCCCGACTGGACTTATCCCTTCCTAAGTAGGTGTGTAACCTCTAGACCACTGATAATGTTACTGCTGTGGTTGCTGTTATTGTTGTTGTTGTTAGTTTTGCTTGTGTGAATGTGTTTCGTTTTTTCAGATAATTATTGTTTTTAATGTGCTCAGCCTACAGAGAGGTATTATTATAATTTTTATAACTATGGTGTCTAAGTAAAGGGAAGCAACTCATTAATTTAATGTTTATGCTTTAAACAAGTTGTTCCCCGTTAAAGTCAATGCCAATAATTATAATTCTGTTGGCTTTACCTATAAGAGGTAGTGTGGCCGAGCGGTCTAAGGCGCTGGTTTAAGGCACCCGTCTCTTCGGAGGCGTGGGTTCAAATCCCACCGCTGCCAATTTTTGTTGTTTTTTTTCTTTGT
>CM054165.1:26055687-26128187 GCA_028751875.1 Rapana venosa | reverse complement strand
GTGTGTTTGTGAATCAATCAGTCAATCAACCAATCTGTGTGTGCGTGCGTGCGTGCGTGTGTGTGTGTGAATGTGTGTGCGTGTGTGTATGTGTGTGCACGCGGCGCGCGAGTGGGTGTGTGTGTGTGTGTTTTCAAATTCATTTAATGTCTTTTCACACACAAGTTGTGTGTGTGTCTGTGTGCGCGTATGTGCGTGCATGCGTGTGTGTGTGTGTGCGCGCGGGTGTGTGTGTGCGTGAGCGCGCGTGTGAGTGTGTGTGTGTGTGTGTGTGTGAGAGAGTGTTTTCAAATTCATATACCGTCTTTCCACATGCAAGTTGTGATATTAGACGCAGGAGGGAGGGGGGGGGGGAGAGACAAGGAGAATGTGTGTGTGTGTGCGAGTGTGTGTGTGTGAATCAATCAATCAATCAATCTGTGTGTGCATGCGTGCGTGCATGCAAGCGTGTATGTGTGTGTGTGTGTGCATGCGTTCATGTGTGTGTGTGTGTGTGTGTGTGTTGAAATTCATTTACTGTCTTTTCACAAGTTGTTATATTAGGAGGGAAGGAGGGGGGGGGGCGTGTGAAGAAGTAGAATGTGTGCAGGGTTCACAATGCATTTGCTTTTTTTCATCAAACCATCTATCTGTCTATCTATCTATCTATCTATCTGCGTGCGTGTGTGTGTGTGTGTGTGTTCATTTATACCACTTTCAGTCATGACAGATTTCTCCACTGGGCTACTCTCCACAGGGAGAGGGCATCCCACACGAGCAGGGCCACCCGTTTTGTTTTATTCTGATGGGGACTTTTCGCTTCTTATGTAGGCTCGTTACCTCTAGACCACTGATATATTGTTGCTGCTGGGGTTGCTATTATTGTTGTTGTTGTTGTTAGTTTTGCTTGTTTGAATGTGTTTTGTCTTTTCAGATAATTATTGTTTTTAATGTGTTCAGCCTACAGAGATTTATTATTATAGTGATAACGAGGTCATCTACGTAAAGGGATGCAACTCAATGATTTAATGTTTAATGCTTTGAACAAGTTGTTCCCCGTTAAAGTCACTGTGAATAATTATAATTTTGTTGGCCCTATCTATAAGAGGTAGCGTGGCCGAGCGGTCTAAGGCGCTGGTTTAAGGCACCAGTCTCTTCGGAGGCGTGGGTTCGAATCCCACCGCTGCCAAATTTTTTTTCTTTTTTGTAAGTGTATGCCTGTCTGTCTGCCAATCTATCTGTTGTTTGTTAGCTTAAAAAAAATTTTTAAGTGTTTGTGTGTGGTGTGTGTGCACGAGCATGTGTGTGTGTGTGTTTTTTTTATTTTATTTTTTTATTTATTTTATTTTATTCTTTTATAGACGCGTGTATGTGTGTGTGTGTGTGTGTGTTTTTCAAATTCATTTACGGTCTTTTCACACACAAGTTGTTATCTTAGACGCAGGAGGGAGGGGGGGTGGGGGGGTGACAAGGAGAATGTGTGTGTGTGTGTGTGTGTGTGTGCACGTGCGTGCGTGCGAGTGTGTGTGTGTGAATCAATCAATCAGTCAATCAATCTCAATCAATCAGTCAATCAATCAATCTGTGTGTGCGTGCGTGCGTGCATGCGTGCGTGCGTGTGTGTGTGCGTGCGTGCGTGCGTGCGTGTGTGTGCGTGCGTGCGTGTGTGCGTGCGTGTGTGTGTGTGTGTGAGTGTGTGTGTGTTCAAATTCATTTACTGTCTTTTCACAAGTTGTTAAATTAGGAGGTGGGGGGGGGGGGGGAGCGGTGTGAAGAAGTAGAATGTGTGCACGGGTGCCTGTGTTTGTCAAGTCAAGTGAAATTTTTATTTCCAGATGTTCTATCTATCTATCTATCTATCTATCTATCTATCTATCTATCTATCTATCTATCTGTGTGTGTGTGTGTGTGTGTGTGTGTGTGTGTGTGTGTGTGTGTGTGTGTTCATTTATACCACTTTCAGTCACGACAGATTTCTCCACGTGAAATTCGGGCTGCTCACCCCAGGGAAAGTGCGTCACCACAAGAGCAGCACCACCCATTTTTTTCATTTTTTTCCGTCTGCAACTGTATTTATTTCCCTATCAGAGTGGCTTTTTTCCTAAGAATTTTGCCAGGGACAACTCTCCCTTTGCCGTGGGTTCTTTTACGTGGGCTAAATAATTGTGTGTAACACAGGGGACCTCGGGTTTATCGTCTCATCGGAAAGACTAGCGCCCAGACCACCACTCATGGTCTAATGGAGGGTGGGGGAGGGGGGGGGAGAGTTTCGGGTCCAAACGGATTCGAACCACCGCACACTTCCGACCAGACAGGCGCGTTACCTCTAGACCACCCATCCACTGTGTGTGTGTGTGTGTGTTCTGTGCTGCAGAGTGAGTGTGACAATACTAGCCAGGATTACTTGGCTTCCTAGGTAGGCACGTAACCTCTAGACCACGATATTGTTACTGCTTGTGGTTGCTATTGTTGTTGTTTTTAGTTTTGCTTGTTTGAATGTGTTTTGTTTTTTCAGATAAATATTGTTTTTAATGTGCTCAGCCTACAGAGAGGTATTATTATAATTGTTATAACAATGGCGTCTAAGTAATGGGAAGCAACTCAAGAATTTAATGTTTATGCTTTGAACAAGTTGTTCCCCGTTACAGTCACTGCGAATAATTATAACTCTGTTGGCTTTACCTATAAGAGGTAGCGTGGCCGAGCGGTCTAAGGCGCTGGTTTAAGGCACCAGTCTCTTCGGAGGCGTGGGTTCGAATCCCACCGCTGCCAAGTTTTTTTGTTTTTTTTTGTTTTTTTTGTAAGTGTGTGTGCACGTCTGCCAACATATCTGTGTTTGGTGGGTTGGCTTTTTAAAAACTTTTTAAATTATTTTTTTAAAGTGTGTGAGTGTCTTTATTTGTATTTTATTTATTCTTTTATATCGAGGATAATAGAATAAGCACTTAGGTGCTTTTTTACATCCAGTCCCCGTGTGTATGTGGTTTTGTAAATTTTGTCATCCGTTCCCACCGGCACACAATGGCCTACTCTTACGAAAAGCGGAACAGGATTTAACATGTGCGCAAGATGTTCTTTCGCACACAGGGCCTGGTTTATATTCTAATCCGTGTGTGAGAGAGAGAGAGATGCACATTTCGTGTTTGTGGTTTTGTGATGGTTTTATTATGCTTTACTGAATAAAATTTTGTCTTGGTGTTTATCTTATGTTCTTTTCCTTTGTTTTTCCTTTGTAAGTGGATTAGTGGCTTTGTATTCAAAACCACAGTTGGGGTCCGACAAGGATGCCTGTTATCTCCAGTCCTGTTCAATCTGTTCTTGGAAAACATTATGAGAGAGACCCTCCATGACTTCCACTCTACCATATCCATTGGCGGCAGACCCCTCAACAACTTATGGTTTGCCGATGACATTGACCTCATGGGCGGAAGTAACACAGAGCTGCAAGATCTTACGACCAGACTTGAGAACAGAGCTGGAGCATATGGGATGGAGGTGAGCTCGG
Source organism: Rapana venosa (assembly GCA_028751875.1). Lineage (NCBI taxonomy): Eukaryota > Metazoa > Mollusca > Gastropoda > Neogastropoda > Muricidae > Rapana > Rapana venosa. The sequence continues at coordinate 26,124,703 of CM054165.1, read as the reverse complement.
AGAAAAGTAAAGTACTTGTGAACAGCACGAGCAATGCCACCGCTAAAATTTACATGAACAGCCAACAACTGGAGGAGGTAGACGCTTTTAAATACCTCGGCGCTACACTCACAAAGGACGGGCGATCGACGACAGAAATCAAAGTCAGAATAGCCATGGCAACATCTTCCATGACAAAACTCACCACCATATGGAAAAGTAAAGAGATCAGTTTCCCAATCAAACTAAAGCTCTACAAAGCCCTAATTCAGTCGATCCTGCTGTACGGAAGTGAAACCTGGACATTGACTGCTGAAACAGCAAAGCGAGTCCAGTCATTCGAAACAAAATGCCATAGAAAACTACTGGGCATATCCTGGAGAGAACGAAAGACCAATGAATTTGTCAAGAGTCAAATAACACGGCTGGCAGGTCCACAGGAACCCCTTCTCACCATCGTCAAGAAGAAAAAGCTGACATGGTTTGGCCACGTCACCCGCCACAACACTCTGCCCAAAACAGTACTGCAGGGAACACTCGAAGGTGGCAGAAGGAGGGGAAGACAGAACAAGTCATGGATGGACAACATCAGAGAATGGACCAGGATGAATGACTCGGCACTACTGCGCAGAGCCGAGGACCGAGATGGATGGAGGAGGCTTACCACAGCATCGTCTTTCATGTCTCCCCCACGACCGCCAAGGTCACGGGTCTGATGATGATGATTCCACAGTCACAGTTCATTTACCATGGCCACTCCGATAATAACTGTAACATTGTCAACTTGATGTGTTTATAAAAAGAGTGACATAAAAAAAATTAAAACTTATTTGTAAAAAAAAGGTGGGGGGGGGGGGGGGGGGTAACTTTCATTATCTGTCTCTGTTGTTTTTTTGTAAGCTTTTTTTTCTTTTTGGGGGGTAAGTTTGTTTGCTGGTGTTAAAAATATTCTTTCTTTTTTATACCTTTTTTTTTTTTTTTTGGTCATTCCAGGCTTAACCTCCGAAGTTCACCAATGGTGAGAAAGTTTTGTGGGCTGGATACCCCACTTGTCCCTGAAAGTCCCTCCCATCCACTAGACCTTGAAAGGTGGTCTGGCTGCTAGTGTTTCGAATGAGATGGTAAAACACAGGTCTATTGTGCAGCTCGCATTCATAACTCCTAAAGGACTCTACGGCAACGAGAGAGTTGTCCCTGGCTGAATTCTGTAGAACAAAAAATTCATAGGGAAACAAATACATGCAACCAGGAGGCTGTGTGTGTGTGGTGTGTGTTGTGTGTGTGTGTGTGTTGTGTGTGTGTGTGTTGTGTGTGTGTGTGTGTGTGTGTGTGTGTGTGTGTGTGTTTGTTTCAAGGATAATGGAACAAGCGCTCGTGTGCTTTTTTTTCATCCAGTCCCCCTGTGTACTATGCAGTTTTTGTAAAATTTTGTCATCCGTGTGTGTGTGTGTGTGTGTGTGTGTGTTTTGATGTTTTTATCAAAATAAATAGTGAACAGTGCTTAGCAAACTAGATCAACTTTTGATAGAAACAGATCCAGAGTACAGTAAGAACTGGCTTTTGTTTATTTGGTTGGATGGGGTTTTCTTTTTAATTAGTCACGCTGCATCAGATTTTTTTTCCCTTTAGCATCCAGTCCTCGTGTGTATGGTGTTTTGTGTAGTGTGTGTGTGTGTGTGTGTGAGTGTGTGTGTGTGTGTGTGTGTGTGTGTTTGCGCGGGCGCGCGCGCCCCTGTGTGTTGCTGCTCTTGTGGCGACGTACTCTCATCCGTGGGGAGAGCAGCCCAAGTTTCATGCATAGAAATCTGCTGTGACTGACAAAGGTATACAATATGAAAATAATATCCAAAAAGAAAAAATCAAATGGCAATGGAACAAGAGCAGTCAACAGGACAACTAATCAGAGTTTATATATATATATATATATATATATATATATATATATATATATATATATATATATATATATATATATATCCCTTTGTCTGACTTTGAATGCTAGACTGATACATATAATCCTTTTTGAGACAAATGACCGAAGCTGTTTATTTTCGTGGCAAGAACCCCAAACTAAGGGACAAAACTTCGAAAATGAGTGAATATTTCTACGGGAGAGCACTCCAAAGAAACACGAAGCGCAACATGGCGTTGAGCAGACTACAAGGTCGTCAGGGGGCCCTGAATCTCTTTCGCTTTCCGTGGTCAGTATCCACTTCCAGGGCTCCAGTCCGGCATGCGACAGGAGCTTACTATGTTCTTCTTCCAGAGGTACCGCCAGATACGGCTGATGACAATGCTGTTATGCAGTATTGGCAGACTCCACGCTTCTCTGTCATCAATCCCGATCGTTGTGTAACCGGTTGTGCAAAGCTCGCAATTCAATACGAAACTCGACTTGGAAACCACATCGAAGCCCTCCAGGACATTTCCCAGGAGAAAACCTTCAGTCAGGTATTTGACCCTATCGAAGAAGCGACTGTTCCGTTAAACACAGCCTGGAGAACGGCAAAGAATTTGAACTACGTTGCCGGGTCAAACCTATACCGGCAAGCCTTCCAGAGGATTCATCCACAAGTGGAACGAGCAAAAAACGAAAGATGGATCAGCGAGATTCTGTATTATGCGTGCAAAGAAGTGAATGCCAACAGCGCCAACCTGACAGAGTTTCAGCAGCGTCTTGTGTCTCTGTATTTGCTTGAGGGACGTTTGAATGGTATCGAGCTACAGGGCACAGAGAAGCGACGTTTCATCGACACACTCAAAGTACTGGCGCTGGAACGCACAAACTTCAGGAACAGGGTGATGCTAACCCAAGGCATGTTCTCACACAGAATCGATGATTTCTCCAAAGTGGCAGAAATGCCTCGAGGCATTCTTTCGTACATGGCAGAAGACCACCTCAACCCTAGTCGCGGCCCTTGGCGCGTCACACTGCAACAGAACATCTACACACCTTTCCTGGAATACTGCAGTGACCGCACTTTACGCTGGAATGCGTGGAATGCATACAACAACAGAGCTGCTGTAGGTTTCAATGATCGCAACCTGGGGAACCACAAACTCATTGAAGAAATACGTCGCTACAGACAAGACATTGCAGAACTGTTGGGCTACGAGACTTTTGCCGAAATGTCCATGGAAACCAAAATGGCTGGCTCTGTAGAGAATGTCATCAACATGATCGAAACACTGAAAGGCAAGTGCAAACCGATCGCGCATGAAGAAATAGCAGAGCTTCAGAAATTTGCAGCCAGCGAAGGCTTTCACGACCAGCTGCAGGTGTGGGATGTGGCCTACTGGAGAAGACGGCATCGTGACCACGTGTACAAATTTGATAACGACGTTGTCGCTGAATACTTCCCACTGGAGCATGTTCTTCAAGGGCTGTTCAAACTGTGCAACTCTCTGTTCGGCATCACCATCGAAGAATGCACCGGGGAGGTAGAAACGTGGCACGAAGATGTCCGGTTTTTCAAACTGTCCGATGAACAAGGTCGCCACGTCGGTTCGTTCTTTTTGGACTCTTTCGCTCGACCAGCCGACAAGCTGGGTGGAGCGTGGATGGAGATGGGGCGGGAGCGGAGCGAGTTGATGGAGACCACGCCGTATTCGTACCTGACCATGAACCTGCCCCCTCCGCTGTCGCCGTCGTCGCCTGTGTTGATGCAGTTTTCCGACGTGCTGTCGCTGTTCCTCGAGTTTGGTCACGGTCTGCAGCAGTTGCTGACCCGGGTCCCTTACAGTGAACTGGCCGGTCAGAAAAACGTCGAGTGGGATGCCGTTCAGGTAAACTGATGGATGGTTATGTGTGTGTGTCACTGTGTGTGTGTCACTGTGTGTGTGTCACTGTGCGTGTGTGTGTGTGTGTGTGTACGTGCGTACATGTGTGTGTGGGTGTGTGTGGTGTACTTCTATCCTTGAAGCACACACACTCACAGTCGCACACACACACACTGACAGAGTGACACACACACACACACACACTGTGACACACACACACACACACACTGTGACACACACACACACACACACACTCACAACACACTCTCTCTCTCCTCTCATTAACAGTAATAACACTCATTCAGTGAGACATTATATATTGAAAATCATAATGAATACAGATGATCACAGTATTGAAGAAGACAATATCTTAGATATTTGTAATTAGGCCTTTTTTTTTTGTCGATTCTCTTTGTGTGTGTGTGTGTGTACATGCCTACAATGCGTGCATGTGTGTGTGTGTGTGCGTGCGTACATGTGCATGTGTGTACATGTGTGTGTGTGTAGTGTACTTCTATCCTTGAAGCACACACAGTCACACACACACACACTCACACAGTGACACACACACACACACTGTGACACACACACACACACTGTGACACACACACACACTGTGACACACACACACACACTGTGACACACACACACACACACTTACAACACACACTCTCTCTCCTCTCATTAACTTTCACTCATTGAGTCATTATATTGAAAATCATCATGAATATAGATTATCACAGCATTGAACAAGACATTATCTAAGATATTTGGCCGTTTTTTGTTGTCGATTCTGTGTGTGTGTGTGTGTGTGTGTGTGAGTGTGTGAGTGTAGTGTACTTCTATCCTTGAAGCACACGCACTCACACAGTCACACACACACACACACACACTGACACACACACACACACACACACTGACACACATTCATTCACTCGCAACACACTCTCTCTCTCCTCTCATTAACATCACACACACACGCACACACACACAGTCACACACACACACACACACTCAACTCACAACACACTCTCTCGCTCCTCTCATTAACACTCACTCAGTGAGTCATTATATATATTGAAAATATATTGAAAATCATTATATATTGAAAATATATTGAAAATCATTATAAAAATATTGAAAATATATTGAAAATCATTATATATTGAAAATATATGGAAAATCATTATATATTGAAAATATATGGAAAATCATTATATATTGAAAATATATGGAAAATCATTATATATTGAAAATCTATTGAAAATCATTATATATTGAAAATACATATTGAAAATCATTACACATTGAAAATACATATATTGAAAATATATATATTGAAAATCATTACATATTGAAAACCATTCATCGTGCCGTGACTCCGCTGCCCAGGTGTGTGCCCGCTTCCTGCAGCGCTGGCTCCTGGAGCCGTCCTTCCTGCAGACCTTGGCCAGGCATCACCAGACGGGCGACAGCATGCCCCGGCACCTGCTCTCCCAAATGCTGGGCGCCCAGCGCCACTTCACCTCCTACGACACGGTGAGGCAGCTCTACCTGGCTGCCTTCGACATGGAGATGTCCATCTCCAACACCCACTGGCACGACGCCATGACGCGCACCTGGCAGGAGTTCATGCCCCTGCCCCTCAGTCAGGACGACCACCACCCCTGCTCCTTCACCCACATCTTCTCCGACCAGTACCCTGCCGCCTACTACGCCTACAAGTGGTCGGAGATGATCGCCGCCGACATCTTCGCCGCTTTCCAAGAGGAGGGTTTGGAGGACGCCGGGAAGATGCGGGAGATGGGCGGCCGTTTGGCAGACACGTTTTTGTCGCTCGGGGGCGGTGTGCCGGCCAGCGAAGTGTTCCGGCGATTCCGGGGTCGTGACCCTTCCCTGGATGCTTTGCAGGAGCATTTGGGGGTGAAGTGAAGGGAGGTGGATGGGGTGGTTTGTGTTGGTTTTGGGGAATGTTTTTGTGTGTGTGGACCAGGTTGAAAACTGACGGAGAAGTGTGTGTTGAGAAGTGTGTGGTCAGTGGTAGAGATGTGTACGTGTGTGTATGTTTGCAGTATCAGAGCATTTTTAAAAGGAGTGTGGTGAACAGTTGCGTGTTAACATGTGCATTGCATAGTTATTATATTATGCATTATGTGCTGAAGTGTTTGACAAAAATTACAGTCTGCATTTGATTATGAACGAGTGCGTTGGAGTGTTACGTTATTTTAACTTATGTATCTAATGTAGATATACACAGTATGCTGAGGTTTAACTTGTCATAAATATAGGCTGTGTTGCATTTTTTTTCTGTCTTTGAAATGTTCAAGCCCTTTTAAAGTGTCTGAAGTGTTAGAGGTTTACGAGTGTACTTCAACAAGTTCCAAGTTTATGGCTAACCATCTTTGCTAAGTTTTTTGGGACAGGATAGTTCAGTGGTCAGGGCACTCGCTTTCTCCCAGCCAAGGTTAATCAGCATCGAGCGTGGTTACATTTGGATGGGCGACTGTTTGCATTCCGTGGTTTCAGTACAGCCCCCAGTTCACTCAGCTGTCAATGGGTACCTGCCTCTTTAGGGTCAGGGAAGGTAAAGCAGTGGGGAAGAGGAGATGAGTACTGCCCTCAGTATTGCTGGTCCCTGGAGAAGCTGAGGTCTCTGATGCCTCGCTCCCCTATGACCACATACTGACATAGGTTATGAGACACCTTTACCTTAGTTAATCTTTTTTCTTTTTTTTACCTTAGTTTATCTTAAATCAAAGATACTGTCATGACTATTTTTGTAACGGTAGTTTTCTCTCACTGTAAACTCTTATTCTTTGGAATGGGAGAATAGGCTGTGGTCTTTAGAAGACTGAAAGAAAAAACACAAAAAATGATGTAACAGTCATGAATTTTTCTCTTTGTTTTTCCTTTGTGTTGTTTTGTTCTTGGGTTTTTGTTGTTGTTATTGGCCAGGGTTGACAAAAGAACCATGAAGAAGAAAGTAATGGAGTGGAAGCATTCATAAAATGCATTTATTGCCTTTTTATTTTTAAAAAATTACCGGCTTAAGTAGCTAGTAGCAATAGACTGCGCTGGTTTGGGCATGTTCAACGGAGAGCAGACCACCACATCATAAAAAGAGCAATGAACTTCATAGTGGATGGAAAGAGACCAAAGGGAAGACCTAGCAAAACCTGGGCTACCTGTATTGCAGATGATCTTTGAGAAAGGGGCATAAATAAGGAGGAAGCTCAAAACAGAGAGAGATGGAGAAGGCTCATCAATGTCAAACCTCCCCTGGGAGAAACATGACAAAAAAGGAAGAAGCAGTGCTTAGTATGAGTGTGCACTCCTTTGAAATAAGCTTTCTAATTTAAATTCAAAAGTTGTGGGAAGAATGAGAGTATCTTGCATGCATATGAGTGTGTTTGTCAGTGTGGGGAAGAGACACGTGTGTGTGTGTGAGAGAGAGAGAGAGAGAGGAGAGAGAGAGAGAGAGAGAGAGAGAGAGCATTCATGCTATTATTCAGCATTTACTTCATTGACAAATTTTCATTATTTTCAATTTCAGCTCATAACATTTTTTTTTGTAGGACGAAAAACAATTCTGTCAAAAATTGAAAATTTAATGTAGTATAGTATCACATAATTGTTAGTACTTTTATGTGCTGTATGCTAGAGTGAGTTTTTGCAAAGTTTTGCTCTTAGAAATGGCCCAGGTTATTTGAATGTGTCACAGAATGAATGTGCACTGGTATGAATTATGCATTCATGAATACATATAATGGCATGCACATGTCTGTGTGTGAATTTTTGTAATCAGGTATGCGTGACTTTGTCAGTGGAAGTGCGCGTGTTTTCATCAGAGATAATTTATATTTATTTATTTTTGTTGCACAGCTGGAGGTCTGAGATTCGTTCACCAGTGGTGAGATTTTTGCAGATCTATGCAATCCCTCCCCCAATTAAGGTAGCTGCATTCCAACTTGAGGACTACAGTTCAGAGTTAAACCAATCTGGCCAGGTCAGTTACCAATCTGGCCAGGTCAGTTACCAATCTGGCCAGGTCAGTTACCAATCTGGCCAGGTCAGTTACCAATCTGGCCAGGTCAGTTACCAATCTGGCCAGGTCAGTTACCAATCTGGCCAGGTCAGTTACCAATCTTGCCAGGTCAGTCAGGAGGTCCTCCCTGCTCTTTCTGATTGATTTATTTATACCACTTTAAGTCACGGCAGATTTCTCTGCGTGAAATTTGGGCTGCTCTCTCTCCCCGGGGAGAGCGCGTCATCGCCACAAGAGCAGCGCCACCCTTTTTTTTCTTTTTTCCTGTCTGCAACTGTATTTGTTTCCCTATCAGAGTGGCTTTTTTCTACAGAATTTTGCCAGGGACAATTCTCTTGTTGCTGTGGGTTCTTTTACGTGCATTAAATAATTATGTGTAACACATGGGACCTCGGTTTATCGTCTCATCCGAAAGACTAGCACCCAGACCACCACTCATGGTCTAATGGATGGGGGGAAAGTTTCGGGTCCAAATGGGATTCGAACCACCGCACACTTCTGACCCGGACTTTTCACTTTCTAGACATGGGCGTTACCTCTAGACAGTGATTTTCAACTCGTGGGTTTTTTTGATGTGCACAAATCCATAAGGGCAAGAGTCTGACTGGTTTAGTGTCTCCTCCTAAAGACTTGACAGTCAGTTCCAGGATTTTCCCATCAAACTGGGAAGAAAGGGCAAGGCTGGGAATCAAACCCAGAACCTCACTCACGATTTACTTGCTAGGCAGGTGAATGTCTGAACTGTCCTGTCACCTTCAGAGAAAATCATAATGCAATTCATTAATAATCAGTATAAAATAACTTTTTTTTTAAAGAATGAAATGTTGGGTTTTATATTGGTATATTGACAAATAAACAAGCAAGGACGAAAATACTTGTCATTGAATAATGCAATAGTAGTTGAAATGAATAATGTTAGTCACCTTGCCTCCTCTCCCCACCCTATTTCTACAGTTCTACTATAACTAATTTCTGATCGGTCAATATTCAGATTAAAATATGTTCTGCTGACCTGTCCAAATATTTTGACCATAAGTTTCTATTTTTGTTGTTTAGCAGTTGTTTTTTTGTTGTTTTGGGGGGATGTTTGCTCTCTGTATGACTGTTATGTTCTAGAATCACACTAATTACTGTAATGATTGGAACTCTGTTGATTGTAAAAAGTGATCTGCTGTAGTGACATTTTGTTGGCCGAGTGATTGAGGGCTGTATGAGTAGAGCATACTGCCATGTATACACATTCTGTTTGTGATCATAGTTTGTGCCTGGATGGATTCATTTATGGAAATATTTTGATCAAATATTGTTTTTTTAAAAGTTTTTCTGAAAAATAGAAAAAAACCAAAAAAATTTCATCTGTGTGTGTGTGAGTGAGTGTGTTGTTTTCTGTGCGCGTGTGTGTATTATTCATTTTGTTGTTTTGTTTGTGAGCGCTTGCGCTTTGTTCATTTTTTTAAAATAAGGATAGTGGAATAAGCACTAGTGTGTTGTTGGTGTTTTTTTACATCCAGTCCTCACGTGCACGCAGTTTTGTCATTTATGTCATTTGTTCCCACTGGCAGAAATAGCCTACTCTTCCAAAAGGTGGAACAGGTTTTAACATGTGCACAAGATGTTCTGCATGTGCTTTCCAAAGGACTTTCAGGGGGAGCTGAGTCAGCACTGATGTTAACTCCAGGAAGAAAATCTCCTTGAACTGGTGGTTGTGTGTGCATGTGTGTGTTTATGTTTATATGTGACGCTCCACCATGAAATGAGTCGCTTAGCACCTGACCCACTTTTCCCCTAGGAGCCATTTTAGGCAGGTGGGGGTCAGGTTGTCGATTTTGATGGATTATAAAAATATAGCCATTCATCTACCTTGTACTGAAGTATCAAGGTGAAACGCTGTTGCCTTTTGCTTTAAAAATGTGTTTAAAAAACCCCAAGCCCTCATTCTGACCACCTATTACAATGTTAAATTTGTCCATTTCTCATTTTGTCACTTCCTGCAGTCTATCATTTCAATTTGTAATATCTTTTCATAAAGTTGTCCGATTCTGAATCCGTTTCTTGCATTGGATAGCCCTTTTATTGCAGATTAACAACATGTCAATAACTCAAAACTGACCTCTGGTGCAATGCGACTCATTATGTGATGGAGCGTCACATTTGTTTGTGATGGCATTTGTATACATGTATACATAATTAAAATCAAGTTATGAACCTCCAGTTTAGGAGGAAATGCAATGCAAAATTAGTTTATAAAAGGTCTTGAACATCTTGTTAGTGAATGCGAAAATTCTTAGGAGAAGAAAAACAGAATTATTAATATTAATTCATGTACATTTACTGTAATGTCTGTATCCAAGTGAATATTACATGTGAGAATGGACAGTGGGCACATTTTGAAAACATTGACATCTGAATCAGAAATCATTTATAATCATATGCTTTGTTATTTCATTAAAATATATTTTTAAAAATCAACATGTAGATTGTACATGTTCGTGTAGTGGGGTTGACTGGTTGGTTCGTTTTAGATGATGATTACCGTTATTGTTATTATTATGTAGTAGAACTAGTAGTAGTAGTATCATCATCATTATTATTGTTTAATGGGAAGGGCAGGCAGGATATATAATAGTAAAGTTTTGAACAGAACCAGTTATTTTTAATTAGATGCTTTTCTTTTTTGCCAATTGCAAGATGCGAAAGACTCGAATAAAAAGAACAGAATCCACATCTCTGTTTTCGTTGTAAAGGAAAGGGAGAATATAAGGGAAACAGTTATAATAATGATAATGTATGGAATTTATATAGCGCTGAATCTTGTAAAGCAACAAATCAAAGCGCTCAGATGACATGATTTAACCCTCTTGTCCCCGATCCGGCCACAGCCGACAGTAACGGAGGCCGCCGCTAGATTCCAATACGACCGCAGCCGACAGTTGGTGCTGCCACGTGGGCAGTACTTTTCCATCACACACAGACCTCGTGGTTTTCACACAGTGTGTCTGAAAATTGGTGGGGCAATGCAGGGAGGGTGTCAGAGGGTTCCAGTGATAAATTTAGACCACTAACATGGGTGTAGTGGGGAGGGAAGGAAGAAATAACAGCCAGCGACCAGAACGCTTATCAATGATGCAGCATGGCGAAAAAAAAATGGCGTTTTCTTTAGTAGCAGACGATTCATCTGATTAGCGAGATGATTAATTGAATGTTATTGTCTTGGAAGTAGAAACATTTGAACAAGAATTGTTAAGTGAGTCTGATATTAAACGCTTACGAGGAAGAGGAGGAAGGAAATGCTGCAGTTAGGGAGAAGGGTGAGCCTGAAAATAATGTGCTACAGGGCACATTCCTGACCTGTGCTACACACACCGACTGTGGAGAAATTTGACCTCCCGGCCGGTCCGCGGCATAGACGCCTGAAAACGATGCCTTTTGACTGTTTTCTCATTATTACCACACTTCTGCTTTGAAACTGCAATGGCAGAAACGAACAGATATGCCAATAATGAAAATAGCAAGAAGGAAAATAAAATAGGTCTTCAGTCTGCCAAGGTTTGACAGGTGACAGCAATGGAAACACCCCCCACACATCCATAATTTGTGCATTTTGTGATGTGATGTGACCCTGTGCTACCACTACGACTACTTTAGAGACTACCAACATTAAAATTTTGTAGGGTTACAGAAGTTCTGTGTTGTTTCGAATTTGTCACACCTGTGCTGTGACACTGGTGACAGTCATGTACAATAATTCACTTCTGTACACTTAACAAACATGTGGTAGCACACGCAGATATGAACTGCAGTATAAAGGCCACATGTTGATTGAATATTACTTGTTTTCAAAAGAAAGAATAGTTAAACAAAACTTCTGTCTCCTCGAGACTTCCCATAAAACAACAGGTGCTATGGGGACATTGTGTGACACATCCTTGAAGTACTATTGCAAATAACCCTTGGTAAACACATCAGCTGGGTATCACTTCCTTATTCGACACTAACATGCATGAACTATTGTCATAGCCATGCAGGTATTGCTGTTTTATCATATATACCATATTTTTACCTGTGATTGGTGACAAATAAGGTGACAATGACAAGACATCTGGTGACCAGACACATAAACTTGCGCCTAAATGCAAGTAAAAAGACATACCTAGCTTGTGACAAAATTTCAGCTTGATAACTTGTCATGCACACACACAATTGTCTTAGGAGTAAAGTAAGTCAGATGGAGGTAGAAAACCTGCAAAGAATTCAAAATCTACAGGCAGTTTAGCTCTGTAGAATCCAACAAGAGGGTTAAAAAAAAAATTTTGTATTGAGGATAATGGAATAAGCACTCAGGTGCTTTTTTACATCCAGTCCCCGTGTGTATGCGGTTTTGGTAAATTTTGTCATCTGTTCCCACCGGCACACATGGCCTACTCTTTCGAACAGCGGAACAGGATTTAACGTGTGCGCAAGATGTTCTGCATGCGCTCGCACACTGGGCCTCGGTTTATAGTCTCATGCGAAGGACGAAACAATTCTTATCACTTCCCTGAAGATGGAAGGTGGTTACCTTACTGGTGGGCGAAAATGGTGGCATATGCAAAATCTTCCACTTGGTGGACCTCAGAGCTCTCGACCAGCAATGAAAACCTTTTTTTTTTTAACAAATGAAGACAGCTGGACAGTGTGTGTGCACTCTTTCTCTCTCTCGCGCGTGTGCGTGTGCACACATACACATCTCTCTCACTTTGAATTTGTTAGAATATTGTTAATCATTGTTGGTTGTTTGTGTGGGAGCGGATTGAATGGAAGCGCTCTGATTTGTAATTGCAAGATATAGCGCTCTATAAATTCCATGTATTATTATTATTATTATTATTATTACTTCTCTCTCTCTCACACATACACATCAAATATGCTTATTATCTATACCCACCCCCCCAAAAAAAAACACCAACAAAACCCCCAAAACAACACAGCACACACACTTTTGCACACTAACAACTCATACATATAAACAGACACGGTTCTGAAGACGTGTGTATTGATTATTCCAAAACTTGCAAGCAGGTGTTTTTTTTCCAAGTTCATTTAGCAAGTACAAAGCATATATATTAGCTGAACACAACAGTGCACAAATTCAGCAGCAGCAGCAGCATATAATTATATATATATGTGCAACCCTGCACATGAAAATCATGGACAAGTCGCCAGCTGTAGTTTCCTGCTGTTAATTAAAGTGAACACCGCTAAAGCCGCGGTCACTGATCACCTGCAGACTCCAATGTGTGTATCTCAAAAAGTAATACAGATAACTGAAATCTGGTTTTTTTGTGTCTTGTTCAGAATGATCTCTTCTTTTAGATGAAACTTCAATCTCATTTTCTGAAGGATGACCCTTATCCACGATTTTCGAGTGCAGTGTCACATGAAGGTGAAATTTACTATCCATTGCTGGTGCATCAAATTTGTGATTATGTCAACTTAAGCAACAAATCATCATTTCAACACGCAACCATTCAACATCCATAATCTAGTCTATCTTTTTAGTTTCTTAGAGAATTTAATCTCCTTTGTTTTTCTTACATCAAGTATTTATTACATATTTTTCAAATTTTTACAATTGCTACTATTTTACCTATAATTCAACCCACCCCCATAAATTTTCAAGTACAGAGTAAAAACCAATTGCTATCCAACCATTCCCACGATTGTGCAGAAAAAAAAGTTTCAAAAACACACATAACAGAAAAGAAAGAAAATGAGATGGAAGAAGAAAGAAAAAAAGGCAGAAACATAGTGAAAAAACAGAAAAGAGTGAAAAAATTTTTTTAAAAAGGACATGGATTCATCCAATGCAACATCATACACCCATTTAGAAAGCGACAAGTAGGGGGTTCAATTCCTGCTTGAACCGCTACTCCCCTCCCCACCCCCACCCCAAGACCAAAGCCTTTCTGTTGAGACAATAGTCCCATGTGCAATATATATATATAGTACATGTAAAAGAACCCAAAGCAACAAGAGTTGTCCCTGGCAACATTTTACGGAAAAAGTTACTCTCATAGGGAAACATTCATGCAAAGCGGAACATTAATTTTCTTTTTTGGTTTTAAATGGAAGCGGCTGTTCTTGTGGCGACATGCTCTTCTAGGGGAGAGCAGATCAAATTTCCTGCAGAGAAATTTGCCATGACAAAAAGTTCAATACAAAACTATAATACTTTCCGTATAATTATGCGAGTGTTGGTTTGACAGAAGAAGGGAACCTCTTTCTTTTCTACCAAAGCGACTGCTTACATGCTGCAAATGAAAACGTTCAATATTTGATAGATGTCAATCATGTGTAAACATTTAGATATATAATGTAATGAATACAGACACAGCAACAGATCAGTTCAGACATGAATGTCCAAATAAAAAATAAACAACCCAAAACACACACAAATCAATCCACATGAAGCATAATGGCAATAAAACATTACAACCACAACAAAAAAGTACACATACATGAAGTCAATCTACAACAACAGTGAATCAATCAATCTTTGCTTCAAAAAGCCACATTGGTTTTCTTAAAACTCAAAATGCAGATATGATGCTGATCAAATCGATGTAGACCACAAAAAAGAAACAAGAAAACCCTGACACAGACAAAAAGATGACCATTTCATTTTATATCATATCATCATGTTGTTAAAAAATAGCCACACCAACCAGTAAGGTCATACTAGAGCTGTCACCCAATCCACTTGCAGTGGCTCTGACAACACTCCCCATAACAAAATACTCTGGTTAAACTTCGTAAATACAAACAAAAAACCAAAAAACAAAAATAGACCACAGAGAAGATGCGTGACAGAAAATCTCAAAAATACAGAATCAAACTTTGTAAAAATGTTTGACAAAATATACACAAAACTCAAAAACAAATTAACGGGAAACTTTGTAAAATGTTTGACAAAATATACACAAAACTCAAAAACAAACAAACGGGACACAGCAAAAGAAGATGACCGAATAAAACTCCTGAGTTAAAACTTAGCCCGACAAAACGTACAACAACAAAAACCCAAACAAAAACAGACAGGAGTAGTAAAGACGACCAACCAACACCAACCAACATATTGACTCGGCCTTCATCAGTGCTTGAGAGTACACGGCGGGAATCTGAGCTTTCGGCCATCATGAGCTTGGTACATTTATTTATTTATTTATTTTATTCTTTTATATAAATTTTATTCTTTTATATCGAGGATAATCAATTAAGCACTTATGTGGGTTTTTTTACATCCAGTCCGCGTGTATGTGGATTTGTGAATTCTGTCATCTGTTCCCACCGGCACACAATGGCCTACTCTTCCGAAAAGCGGAACAGAATTTAACGTGTGCGCAAGATGTTCTGTGAGCATTCGCACACAGGGCCTCGGTTTATAGTCTCATCCGTAGGACACACAGACCACTTCACTGCTGTTGGCTACACATCATACTTACTTCAGGCTTCAGCTGAGTCACTGCAGGCAGGAAAAGCACTAGCACACACCCATAAGAAAAAACACAACTAGAACCATGAGTCGCATATCGCGCAACAAGAATACAGACCTCTTCTTCTTCTTCCTTTTTTGTCATGTTTCTCCCAGGGGAGGTTTGACATTGATGAGCCTTCTCCATCTCCCTCTGTTTTGAGCTTTCTCCTTATTTATGCTGCCCCCTTTCTCTAAGATCATCTGCAATACAGGCAGCCCAGGTCTTGCTAGGTCTTCCCTTTGGTCTCTCTTTCCATCCACTACGAAGTTCATTGCTCTTTTCATGATGTGGTGGTCTGCTTTCCGTTGAACGTGCCCAAACCAGCGCAGTCTATTGGTACTAGCTACAGACTTCAGATCATCAACTTTGCACATTCTCCATAGGCAGTCATTTTTCTAGGGAACACAGAGGCAAACAGTAAAAATGGCAGACCTCCACTCCCCAGGTTTTGTTGGTTTTGTTTTGTTGTTGGTTTTTTATTTTACCTCCACAGTTATACATAGTGAACATAACTGGCATCAGAATCGTCAAGAAATTAACCACAAAAATGAAGACAGAGCTATTAAGAGGAGACGTGGCGTGTTGAACTCGAACTTGAATGTTTTAATGAGGGTAAATGGATGAAGCCAGGGGCTTCTTTACATCAGGCCCTCATTAAAAAAACACACACCAAAAGGCAAACAAACATGAAGAAATGTACAACATATACACAATAAAGCAGACAATGAACTTAATCACTTAGTTATACATGCAGTCAACTACTTACATTATCATTCAATTATATAGTAATCAATACAAATGGACTAATGACATATGTATACATGTCAGGCGTCGTGGCATGCAGAGGCTAACTCTGCAACTAGCGATACCAACAGTGAGGCAGGCAACGCTAAGTTAGTCTTACTTTCTGACAGGAGATGTGACGACAGTGTGAAGGTGCAACATCAAGCACGCACAAGAGGGGAAGCGCTAAACAAAGGAGCTGGTTTCACCTGTCTGGCCACACCCGAACAATGCAGGTGAGGTATGTTTTCATCGAGTATCTACTGTTGTCCAATCACTCAGGTATGCTTGTCTACAGTAACTGCAATAGCAATACTGATTTGGAAACATTTATCAATAATGGTACTACAACACACATCTTCCTTCTTCCTTTTTTGTCAATGTTTCTCCCAAGGGAGGTTTGACATTGATGATGTGCCTTCTCCATCTCTCTCTGTTTTGAGCTTCCTATAACACACATGCTTTTTAAAAAATTATTTTTTTTAACATAGCTCATTGCATTTCAGCAAAGGAGAGGAGATGGACACTGCCCTCAACATGGTTTCTGACACCTGGCTCCCCAACGACCACATAGGTTATGGGTCACCTTTACCTTTCAGCAAAACCAGTGTCTTACTCCCCCTCCCCAATTTTTTTTTTTGGGGGTGGGGGTGTGGGGGTTGGGTTTTGTTTCCATTTGTCTGGAAGTTTAATTTGGTAATACTGACATTGATAAAGTCTTAGATATGTACATCGTTCTCATGGGTCAATAAATAATGGATAGATCAGGACTATTTCAACAATCTTGTCAACAACGGAGACATCAAAGCATTCAGTGCCTGCCTCATGGCCAACCTTCCGCAACAATGTGACTGTGATCATTTTCTTTTTCTTCTGATTTTTGAACAAATAATTTTTTCCCGATAGTATTCAGGTTTTTGTGTGGGTTTTTTTTTTAAAAAGCAGGCACATAGAAAACAGTATATGTACGTTATGTTCTATAACTACTTAGAAAAATTCTGCAGTAGAAAAATTCTGCCCAGCATTGCACTTTAACCAATTACATTATTTTAAGTTATCACCCTGAATGCCTCTTTCAGTTACAGCAGATTTCTGTATGTGAAATTCAGGCTGCTCTCCCCAGGAAGAGCACTGCCACAAGAGCAGCACCATCCGTTATTTTTCGTTTTTCCTTTTCCTGTCAGTTTGTGTATTCGTTTCCCTATACTGACAAGAGTTACGAGATCTTTAACCCTTCCACTGCTGGATATAATTATTGGCGCTCACAGGAATTGCACTTAAAACCAAGAATGTTTAGCAGTGGCTACCTTGTTCTGTTTTAGGGTTTTTACACGCTTATGATTAACACTAGATAGGTAAACCTATACATTTTTGGAAAGTAGAGACAATGTAGAATGTGATACAAAAAAACAAAAAAGACATTACCTAGTATGTAGCAGGAGATATCCCACAAATTGTATTGAAAAAACTCCCTGACAGGTAAGCCACCTCACCCTCTACTTTTCATCAACTACACCCCTTTCATGGCAGAGACACAGAACAGAATGAACAACAAGGCAAAGCAACATGTGTTAAAGGCATTAGAAGTGTGAGATAAGACTCCACTTCATTCAGCATCTTATGTTGGTCACTAGCCTATCACTTCCACAACTGATTCCTTTAGGGTGGTGTCAACAACATTCCTTTCCAGATCATCATCACTCCTAGTAACCCTAACCACACAAAGGACTGGAAGTTAGACACTTGAGGGACCCTACCAAGTGAAAAGGAGGCTCTTTTCCCTAAAGTTACAATAATATGAACCTGATGTTGAACCTGACTTATGCAAGGCCCAGTGGCCCATCGAAGTCTACACGATCGTGGCCCATCGCGCTGTACGGGTTAACATACACACTTGATATTATGCATGGATGGATGTTTCATATATAAAGGGGTGGAAAGGCACTAGCAGGTCTGCAAGTAAACTAGAGAGAGATTGTAAAAAAGCCCTATCTTTCATCCACTGGACATCAGTAAGATTTGAACCTTGGACATCTCAGCCTTGAGGATTAGAAAGAAGCTGGGTGCTTCATCCACTCGGCTACAAAGTCCTACAAACATAACAAATCCAAAAGCTGATGCCAAGCAAGGAAGCGATAAAAAGACTTTGACAATGATAATACTTCCTAGAGAAGTCACTTGAGCAACACGATAATCATAAAACATTTCTCTACCACCACTGGGACTAAACACTTGTTTTGAGACACAATGTGCAGTAAGTTTCAGTTATCTATTAGAATAAATGAATGAGCAAAATGGACTCAACTTTTCCCCCCCGACTCAACATACGCCACTCACAGCTGTCAGTGTCCCCCACTTTCAGCTCCTCTCAGCTGCTATCCATTCCATCCCAGCTGGTGCTAATCATAGCAGACACTGACTGCACTTGGGAATTGGTAAAAGGAAGGGGGCTAGTTTTATCACTGGGCCCTGGACCCTTGACTGACTTGTGCTGGATTTGCGTGCTGTGCTCTGTGCACTGAAGTTTGCTCCTGAGCTGACACACTGCTCTGTGTGTGGAATGGCCTAGCTTCTCTCTCTCAATGGCGTTCACGTCAGGTGCAGAACATGAAAACATGTCCTACACTCAAACCTTCTTCTTCTTCTTCCTTTTTTGTCATGTTTCTCCCAAGGGAGGTTTGACATTGATGAGCCTTCTCCATCTCTCTCTGTTTCCCCGACCCAACATACGCCACTCACAACTGTCAGTTTTTCCCCCACTTTCCCTACACTCAAACCTTTAAGGTCAAACCAAAGTTAATAATCTTACAGCTTAGAGAAGGAACATTCCCACAGTCTGGCATGTACTCAGTCTTCTAAGTTCCACCAGATGTTCACGGTCATTAGTGATGTGTAAACTTAGAACTCTCTACTTCAGATTTTTCCAATCTGGCTCACAAGCACACTATTTATTTATTTTTTTATCTATCTATTCTTTTATATCGAAGATAATGGAATAAACACTCACGTGCTTTTAAACATGCAGTCCCCGTGTGTACGCGGTTCTGTAAATTTTGTCATCTGTTTCCCCATCGGCACACAAAATGGCCTACTCTTTCAAAAAGCGGAACAGGATTTAACGTGCGCGCAAGATGGGTTCTGCTATGATGTTGAACTATGCGTGGTGTGCTGTTAAATGGCTGTTGTAAAAGAAAAATGGACAGGTTCAACAGATTCCCCCCCCCCCCCCCCCTGCCTCTCTCTTGTTCCTTGGCTAGAGCTCTGAGGTTCACTGCTGGCGACATTTTTATGTACGCCACCATTTTGTGTTTACCCTGTTCAGGTTGTGATCCATTCCCACTTCAGGGACGCAGTGGGGAACTGAACCTGCCTGCCACCTTTGCCAGCACGGTCAGCAGGTGCCTCCCTGCTCCAACCACTTTTCAACTGTCGTGGCTTCTTTCGACGTGCACAAGTTAATAAGCACACAGGTCTATTTTTTTTCCCATTTTATTCTTTTATATTGAGGATAATGGAATAAGCACTTAAGTGCTTTTTTACATCCAGTCCCCGTGTGTATGTGGTTTTATAAGTTCTGTTATCTGTTCCCACCGGCACACAATGGCCTACTCTTTCAAAAAGCGGAACAGGATTTAACGTGTGCGCAAGATGTTCTGCGTGCGTTCGCACACGGGGCCTCGGTTTATAGGCTCATCCGAAGGACTTTTGGGGAGAGTGAAGTCTGCACTGATGTTAACTCCAGGGGAAAATATCCCCTGGAACGGGAATCGAACCCGGGTCGTCAGATTGCAAGCGCAATGTTCTGACCACTAGGCTATCCCGTCTCTCTCAATAGTTTACAGTCCCCTCTAACAGACTTGACATTCTGCTGATCAACAGAGGGAAAGAATTTATAAAGAGAGGAGAAGAATGAAGGTGGCAGGGTGGTTAAGACGTTCACCTATCTAACAACAAAAACTGTGAGGTTCTGGGCTCGCTTCCCAACCTTGCCCTTTCTCCCCAGAAAATCGAATTGAATGTCAAATTCCTTTGGATGAGACTATAAACCGAGGCCTCATGTGTAAATGCATGCAGAACATCTTGCTCACACATTAAAAGCCTGTTCCATCTTTTGGAAAAGTAGACCATTTCATGCTGGTCGGAATGGATGACAGAATCTCCACCCTTAATTCACCAGACACCGCCGCTGCGAAGATTCGAACCCACGACTTCATGGACGTGGGATTGAAGTGGAGCAGTCTTAACCACTCGGCTGTATTTATTTGATTAATTAATTTATTTATTCTTTTATATCGAGGATAATGGAAAAAGCACTTATGTGCTTTTTTACATCCAGTCCCCGTGTGTATGTGGTTTTGTAAATTTTATCATCCGTTCCCACTGGCACACAATAGCCTACTCTTATGAAAAGTGGAACAGGATTTAACATGTGCGCAAGATGTTAAAGCAATAGCAACAATAGCATCCATCAGCTCCTTTTCGAATGTCGGTCAACATTTATTCACAGATCATTAGCGGGCATCATGAAATATGTTAACTGCAGCAAAGATTGTCAATGAAGCATTACATTTTCTTTGAATCAAACGCTACATGATAACAGGTAAACAAAGCACTGTTCTCTTTTTGAAACAAATGGCAAAAGACAACAACACAACTGAGATCAACAACACACGATATTGCAACACTATAGAGAAGTCAACACCATCTCCCTCTTTGGTAGACTCTGTTAATTAATCATAAACTGTACTCCACACAAAATGTGACCCTCCACCATGAAATGAGTCGCTTTGCACCTGACCCACTTTTCTGCTAGGAGCCATTTTAGGCAGGTGGGGGTCAGGTTGTCGATTTTGAGAGCTTGATTGATTACAAAACTATAGCCACTCTTCTACCTTGTACTGAAATATGAAGACGTAATGTTGTTTCCCTTTTGCATTAAAAACGCATTTTAAAAACACCAACGCTCTCATTCTGACCACCTATTACGATGCAAAACTTGTCAATTCCTCATTTTGTCACCTCCTGTAGTCTACCATTTCAATTTGTAATAGCTTTTTATAAAATTGTCTGATTTTCAATCTGTTTTTATGGTACCGAATAGCCATTTTATTGCAGATTAACAACTTAAAATTAACCGTTGGTGCAATGGTCATGTGATGGACTGTCACAAATATGAAGAAAAAATCCCCAACAAAACAAACTACCACCCCCACCCACCCCCCAACTGCTGAGCTAAAAGAATACGAGACGTTATGCGACATTTCAATCCTTTCAACATCAAGGTTGCTGCAAAAAATAAACTGCCAAAGCTCACAAAAAAGTCAGTCATTTCATTCAACATTGTTTATTGCCCATCAACTACCAAGATCATACCACGACTGTTGATCATTCAATCTCAGTTACCATCTGTCAGTGAGTCAAAATACAATATCACCATTACAAAAACAAACAAAAAAGCCCCCGAATTTTTTTAAAAGGGGTTGATCACCATTACAAGTCCCTAAGCCTCTTCCATATCAACTATAGCCTCCTCATTTCTAACTTGGTTATCTCCACACGTAAAATTCTGACTTACCGAAGACCAGGCAAAACCCGTGATTCATTTTCCCACACTGCCATAACACGTATATATATATATATATATATATATATATATATATATATATATATATATATATATATATATATATATATCTCTATTGCAACGCAGAGCATAACCCACAGAAACAATACAAACAAACAAAACTAGACATCACATATAAACTTGTCTGTCAACCTTTACAAAACAAGCTCAGGCATCTTCATAGTCAATAGAGCCACTCTAGTTTTTTTTGTTTTTTAAAAAGAGATTAACCACCCCTACCCCCCAAAAGAAAAAAAAGAAAATGCAGCTACATTCTAACAACCAGCTAGGCAAGCCCTCTACAACGCCCGTTTTTAAAACTTTTATTTTATTATATTAATTTTTTCATTTATTACACTTTTAACAAGGATAATATTATATGAAAGCTCTTGGGTCAAAATGAAAGCTGGAATAGGGTGAGCAAGAGGGAGGAAGACAGCGACAAAAACTTCACTTATTCCAGAGATTTTTATTTTTTATTTATTTATTTATTCTTTTATATCGAGGATAAGCACTCATGTGCTTTTCTTTACATCCAGTCTCCGTGTGTATGCGGTTTTGTCAATTCTGTCATCTGTTTCCACCGGCACACAATGGCCTACTCTTCAAAAAAGCGGAACAGGATTTAACGTGTGCGCAAGATGTTCTGTGTGCGTTCGAACATGGGGCCTCGGTTTATAGTCTCATCCGGACTTTGACACTCAGTTCGATTTTTTGTCAACATAACATAGGAACATAAAGGTGGTGGTAAATGCCATAGTGACTATACCCCTCAAAAATGGAGGGGGTAGTAGGGGTTTTAAGCAAAATAAATAACCAATCATAAAATGAATAATACACATAAATTATAAAAGGAAGAATACAACACAAACTATACATTCTATCTATCTGTCCCGTAGTCTGACGACCGTGGGGGCACTCTCAAAGACTCAACAACCAGTTCCCTCCATTCCTCTCTCTGTTCTGCTTTTCTCAGGGTTACAAAATTACAAAATGAATAATACAAATAAACACTAAAAAATTATATATATAAATGATAACAATGAATCGTAAAATAATTTTTTAAAAACCAAAACGATAAATCATACAAATAAATAATACATCACAAACAATAAACTACAAACTGAATAATACAAATTAACCATTACCAAAAAAAATATATATATATATAAATGATAAATACAATCGAGAAAAGAAACGGTGATGATAGAACAACGTACGTGCAAACACTTGGCACCCCCCCCCCCTCTTCTTCATGCAAGCAAAACAGAATTACTTATATGACTGTGTAAGAATGAGTTGAGTGCAAGCGCTATGATTTGTCTCTGCAAGATATAGCGCTATATAAATTCCATTTATTATTATTATTATTAACTTCAGCCAGAAACCCAACCATGAAAACTGCTAACACCACTAGACAGGCTACAGTGAAACCACTGCAGAAATATCACAAGTACATCCAACACTACTCAGGTCCTACTGCAATAACAGTTTTTAATCTTCTTTTTCCTTTTTTGTCATGTTTCTCCCAGGGGAGGTTTGACATTGATGAGCCTTCTCCATGATCTCTCTCTGTTTTGAGCTTCCTCCTTATTTATGCCCCTTTCTGTAAGATCATCTGCAATACAGGCAGCCCAGGTTTTGCTAGGTCTTCCCTTTGGTCTCTTTCCATCCACTACGAAGTTCATTGCTCTTTTTATGATGTGGTGGTCTGCTTTCCGTTGAACATGCCCAAACCAGCGCAGTCTATTGGTACTAGCTACAGACTTCAGATCATCAACTTTGCACATTATCCATAGTTTTCAATCTATTAATAATCATTTTAATAGTAACAAGAAACACCGGTATCATATACAACTTTTATCTTACCAGAGTCATAAAAATTTTTTTTAATTTCTTGTAAATTTTCTTTACAAATTCTAATTTGATATGGTTCAAGATGATGACTGAATCGTTAATATGTACACCAAATGCGAACTGCAACAATATTTTCCTTTCTGTCATACATAGTGCCACAAAAGCACATGCAGGCATATATATAATATATAAAACAAATAACGCCACTGTCACAAATCACTTGTGTTGCTCTTGCTGGTCATTTAAAAAATCATTATTCTTTTATTTCGAGGAAAATAGAATAAGCACTTGTGTGCTTTATTTACATCCAGTCCCCATGCGTATGCAGTTTTGTAAATTTTGTCATCCGTTCCCATCGGCACACAATGGCCTACTCTTCCAAAAAGCGGAACGGGTTTTAACGTGTGCACAAGATGTTCTGCATGCATTCGCACATGGGACCTCGGTTTATAGTCTCATCCAAAGGACTTTTATGACACATTTCCATCATCTGCTGAGTTATCAGAGAATCTCTTAAAAGAATGCTGTGACAAGTCAATGACTGTCGACATATAAATGAATAGATTGATTAACAAGCAAAATTCACATTCCCCCCCACTACAAAAAAAACCAACTTAGACATACAGACTCTCTATTTCTACTACAGTGAATAGCAGTTGTTTCTGAAGCAAATTGGGTTTCTTGTAAATAATCTTCTTCTTCCTTTTTTGTCATGTTTCTCCCAGGGGAGGTTTGAGATTGATGAGCGAGCCTTCTCCATCTCTCTCTGTTTTGAGCTTTATATATCAGACAGCGTCTCTCCAGTGGGATTTTCTGATTTCCAAGCAGACTTGCCAATTCTTTCTTTCTTGTAAATAATGATGATAATAAAAAAGTCATAGTGAAGTATACTGAAGTAAGTATACTTGCACATATTCAAGCTTAGTTACATGGACTCTATATTTCTACCACAGTGAGTAGTAGTGTTTTTCTGGTGACACACAAAAAAAGTGAATATTCAGGAAAACAGAAAACAAACCAAACAAACCCATCTTTATATATATATATATATATATATATATATATATAGATAGATAGAGAGAGAGAGAGAGAGAGAGAGAGAGAGAGAGAGAGAGAGAGAGAGAGAGAGAGAGAGAGAGAGAGAGAGATACAGACATATATATATCGATATGTGAAAGAGATTGAAGATCACCCCCCTACTCAAAAGCGTAATGACAAATCACAACACATACATCGCATACAGACTGCTACCTCAAACTTCAAAAAAAAAAAATCTGCCAAATTTCACATCATTGCACATCAGCCAGATTGCCTTTACATATAATACATAGCGGCTGTAGAAAATGTACGACAAATGTTGCAAGCCTTTACTTTTGAAAACTGTGGACTGGGCTGACTGTGTAAAATTAATAAAGATCGTATATAACACTTGGGGGACAAGCAGAGGCCTGTACAAACACTGATACCACCAATACACAGAAACTGCACATTTATAAATATTACGTTTCAACGCAGAAGGAAAAAAAATTGTCCAACTATATTTACAGTTTTTTAATAAAAATTTGTGTTTGTAGAAACAGCTGTATCTTCTTGCTCATTTGTTTAAGGTTAGACAAGGGTCTTGAAGTGGCCCAAATCATGTTTTTTTTAATTAAGAATAAATAAATTGCTGGATGCACTTATGGAAGATTTCCCTGGGTGAATGTAAAGAAATCAGGTTGTCAAACAAGTCTGTAGAAACTGGCTACTTCTACTTGTTTAAAAAGGTTTAGGAGTTTGAAACTTTTAGTTTTGGCAGCCATACTGGATTGTTTCCATGGCAACAGTGCATAAAACGGAGTAATTTATAGATTTTCAGCATATACAAGTGATGCCCTTTCAATGTATGGTACAACTTTTAACATGAGCTTGTAAACAAAATTTCATCAGTTTCTATACCCATGTCCCATCTTAAAACACAAAAAAAGACCCAAAAAGACTGAGGGAGCGAGACAAATGCAAACAGCTATGGCCCTACTGATTACAAATAGCGAGTGTTTATTATCTTATCTAACTTTACAAATACCAATAAAAAATAAATGAATAAAATAACAACAGAATTTTTTGCGTCTTTAGTCTTTCTTTGCTTCTGAACACTATCCCTACGTTAAGGGAGAGAACCCCTCTTTCCCAGTACACGTGCACATTTGTATGCTACCGTAACCCAGTAGTGGGTGATATGGAAGGAAGGGTTAGTAGATGGTTGGTTACCCTATAGCGGGTTACCTGTAGGGAAAAGGTTAAGGGGAGTGAGTAGAGGACAGACAAAGTGGAAGGGGGTGAGGGAGGGGGTTGAAAGGGGATGTTATTATCCTTACTTGAGTCGCTCACTTAACGTTTACTTTTTTCTCCCCCAAGATCATATCTGAATAAACAGGTTGACACGAACAAAGTTTACTATATCAGGATTTTTTCATGTATATTTTTGTCTCAAGTATTCCAGCTTGGCAGTTTGTACCACAACCCCTTGAATATCGAACATAACGATATTCCACCTACAACAACCAACAAAAAAAAACCCTGCCAGCATTGAATTAGAATGAAACTTTTGTTCAGAAACAAATATTTAAAAAACTCAACAAAATCCAACATAAGCCTCTTTCCACACAGAACAAAAACGCGGTTAAAAACACACCAATATAAAAACTTAACGAAACAGCTGTCAACCAATTCAAACAAAAAACGAAACATTTGCTCAAAACCACTATAACAACTTAACAAAACCAGTATAAGAACTTGACAAAAACAGACACAGACCTTCTTTCAGTAAAGAAATGAAACCTCCACTCAAACCCAGTTTTCAAAAACCAAAACTTTAAACAAAACAGACATAAACTTTGGAAACTTTTCAACCCCCACTGTCAATCCATTCAAAAGTAGTTGAAAAAAACAAAACAAAAACAAAACTTTAAACAAAACAGACAAACTTAGGAGAATATTCAATCCCCACTGTCAATCTTTTTCACAATCTTCGAAGACTTTTTATATCTAAATCTTTCGATTTTTTTCTTTTATTTATTCCCCTTGACAGTCAATCTGTTTTCGCAATCTTCAAGGACTTTTTATATCTAAATCTTTCGATTTTTTTCTTCTTTTATTTATTCCCCTTTACTATCAATCTGTTTTCACAATCTTCAGGAAACTTTATATATAACCAGATCTTTCAATATTTCCTTTTATCTATTTCAGCTTGACAGTTTGTTTCTCAACCTTTAACCAGATATTTCAATATTTCCTTTTATCTATTTCAGCTTGACAGACTGTTTCTCAACCCCCCCCAAACATCAACCCTGAAGATATTTATTCCACCAACCGAACCTTTCATTCCCAAACCGCGTACAAAATTCAGCAAAAAAACCAGACACAAACCTCAACAGAGTCTTTCCACCACCCTGTCAATCCGTTTCCACAATCACACACTGCGACTCTGACACGATGGCCGAAGCTCTGTCGGAGCTACACTCCACGTACCGCTCCTCGCGTATCATGACCACCCGCATCTGTTTGCGATACTCGCCGGGGACCCGGAACATGGGCCCGTGGCCGGGCACGATGAAGTCAGCGACGCGCAGCACCTCGATGCGGCTCTGCTCCTGCTGGCCGGGCTGCTCGCTGCTACTCTGCCACAGGTCCGGGTCCTCCAGGTCCTCCAGGCATTCAAACAGGTCACCTGCAGGTCGTAGAGATGGCCGTGAGGATGAAGTTCGAATAAGTTTCTTGTCCTAACCTTTTTCTTACGGGTAACTTGGTATAGGGTAACTAACCACCTGTTATGTATATTAACAGGTCACAGCCATGATGATGATGAAAATCAAATAGTTCCTTGTCGTAACCTTTTTCTTACGGGTAACTTGCTATAGGGTAACTAACTACCCGTTATGTATATTAACAGGTCACCTGCAGGTCGTAGAGATAGCCGTGAGGATGAAGTTTGAATAAGTTTCTTGTCGTAACCTTTTTTTTACGGGTAACTTGGTATAGGGTAACTAACCATCTACTATGTATATAAACAGGTCACCTGGAGGTCGCAGAGATAGCGGTGATGATGACATTTAAATAGTTTCTTGTCCTTAACTTGCTATGGGGACGGGATAGCTCAGTGGTCGGAGCACTCGCTTTCCCCCAGCCAAGTTAAGCAGCGTTGAGCGTGGTTACCAGTTGGATGGGTGACCGTTTGCGTGCCTTGGCTTCAGTACAGTTCCCCAGTTCACCCAGCTGTAAATGGGTACCTGCCCTCTTTAGGGTCAGGGAAGGTAAAGCAGCGAGGGAGAGGAGATGGGCGCCACCCTCAATATGCTGGCCCCAGAGAAGTGAGGTCTCTGACGCCTCGCTCCCCTACGACCTTATAGGTTATGGGACTCCTTTACCTTTACCTTTAACTTGCTATAGGGTAACTAACCACCGGTTATGTATATTAACAGGTCACCTGGGGGTCGTAGAGAGGACCGTGATGATGAAGTTTGAATAAGTTTCTTTTCCTTACGGGTAACTTGCTATAGGGTAACTAACCATCCTTTATGTATATTAACAGGTCACCTGGAGGTTGTAGAGATGACCGTGAGGATGAAAGTTGAATAAGTTTCTTGTCCTAACCTTTTTCTTATGGGTAACTTGCTATAGGGTAACTAACCACCGGTTATGAATATTAACAGGTCACAGCCATGATGATGATGAAAATCAAATAGTTCCTTGTCGTAACCTTTTTCTTACGGGTAACTTGCTATAGGGTAACTAACCACCGGTTATGAATATTAACAGGTCACCTGGAGGTTGTAGAGGTAACGGTGATGATGAAATTCAAATACTTTCTTGTCGTAACCTTTTCCTGACGGGTAACCTGCTATAGAGTAACTAACCATCTACTATGTGTATCAACAAGGTCACCTGGAGGTCAAAGTAATAATGGTGATGATGAAATTCAAATAGTTTCTTATCGTAACCTTTTTCTGACGGGTAACCTGCTATAGGGTAACCAACCATCCACTATGTATATAAACAGGTCACTTGGGATGGTCACAGAGATAATGATGATCAAATTCAAATGCAAACCAGCCGCCATGGCGCAGTGGTTAGCGCCTTGGGTTACGGACTGGAAGGTCGCGGGTTCGATTCCCATAAGAGTCATAGGGATTTTTCGGACTCCGGCCGGCTCCTACCCAGAGTGAGTGTGCTGTGGGCTCAGTGGGAAGACTGGGACCACACAGTCGAGCTTCATCCACTTAACGGATGCGAATTTGAGAGTGTTGCTCAAATTACCTGACCAACACTGCAGGTGTCTGTATCTCTCGGGCCTGGTTGACGCCGGGATATATTATGATAGTAAGCGTAGAGTACAGCCCTGTCAAGTAGTCTCAAAGCATATGCACTTCCACAGCAGCATAATTACGTCATCCTCATTGTCATTGATCATCATGCAATTAAAAAATTGCCTCTGATTCGGTGGTCCCAGTTGCTCTGGTCTCAGGGTGACCTCAGATTCGGTTTGCCCATACACTTCTGTGCCTGTGGTGAGTTTGTGTCAAAGCCTTTGGGTTTGGAGGTTTGCGGGGGACGGTCGTTGGAGGGACGTTGTGGTGGTTGCCACCTCGGGTGGGCAACTCACTCAGTCTGGCTCCGCGACTGAGCTAATACTGTCGTTAGTAGGGGGCTTAGTAGGTGGTGTCCTGCGTATGTTAGCTCAGAACAGGCACCACTGAACACCACCAAAGTGACCCAGCAGCAGTGCAGGGCCCCTCTGGCTGGTGGCCCCACGGCGGCCTGATAGTGATTGGCTCCCTGTGGACCTCCGACTCTGAGGATGAGACATAACAAATCTGGGTATGGCTGTGGCGGGGAGATTGGAATGAGCGGCGTGAGAACAGCAAAACAGGGGACGTCACAGAAGATGAGGCAGCAAAAAAAAAAAAAAAAAAAAAAAAAAAAAAATTCAAATGCAAATATTTTCTTATCCTAACCTTTTCCCTATAGGTAATCTGCTACTAACCCTTCCCTATGTATCACCCACTACTGGAGTTAACATCAGTGCAGACTCCACTCTCCCCAAAAGTCCTTCGGATCAGACTATAAACCAAGGCCCCATGTGCGAACGTACGCAGAACATCTTGCGCACACGTTAAAACCTGTTCCGCTTTTCGTAAGAGTAGGCCACTGTGTGCCAGGGGAACGGATGACAGAATTTACAAAACTGCATACACACAGGGACTAGATGTAAAAAAGCACACAAGTGCTTATTCCATTATCCTCGATATAAAAGAATGAAATAAAATAAATAAATAAACACACACAGAAAGATGAAAAAATTCTGAATAATTCTTTATCATTGTGAAGGTACTGATAGACTTGTGATATAAACAGATACTATCATACATAGATGAAGAAGAAGATGATGATGGTAGAAGTGGTAGTAGTTATTTAGCAGCAACAACAACAACAGTAGATGTTGTAGTAGTAGTAGTAGTAGTAGTAGCAACAGCAGAAGTTGTAAGTGTAGAAATTGTAATGACAATGATTATGAGAAACCCACTCCGCCTTTCACAAGAGTAGGCCACTGTGTGCCGGTGGGAGCAGATGATAAAATTTACAAAACTGCATACATAGGACAACTGGATGTAAACAAATATATTTTTAAGCACACAAAAGCCTGTTCCGTTATCCTTGAAATAAAAGAAAGAAAAACACACACACACACATCTACACACAAAACAATCCCTTCACACACACACACCAACCCTCAATCTCAAACACTCAGACACACACACACAAAGCAACCCCCCCCCCCCCCCCCCCACACACACACACACACACACGCAAAACAATCCACACACACACATGAAGCAACCCCCCCCCACACACACACAAATGCCCCCTCCCCCCCCACACACACACAGCAACCCCCCCCCCCCCCCCTTACAAATCCCCCCCCCCCCCCCCCCCAACAAACAATCCCACCCACACACACACACAAAGCAACCCTCACACACACACACAAAACAATTCCTTCACACACACACTCACACAAAACAACCCTCCTCTCTCTCTCACACACATACACAAAGCAACCCACCCACCCACCCCCACACACACAAAACAATCCCCCCCCTCCCCACACACAATGAAACCCCTTCACACACACAAAACAACCCTCCTTCTCACATCTACACAAAGCAACCCCCCCATCCCCACACAAAACCCCTCCACACACACACAAAGCAAACCCCCCTCCCCACACAAAACCCCTTCACACACACACACACAAAGCAAACCCCACTCCCCACACAAAACCCCTTCTCACACACACTCACACACAAAGCAACACCCCCTCCCCACACACAAAGCACCCCTCCCCACACACCACACAAAAGTAATCCCCCACACACAAAACACCCCCTTCACACACACAAAGCAACCCCCCTCCCCACACAAAACCCCTTCTCACACACACAAAGCAACCCCCCCTTCCCACACAAAACCCCTTCACTCACACACAAAGCAACACCCCTCCCCCCCCCCCCACAAAACCCCTTTAAAATTTACACAAAGCAACCCCACCCCACAAAACAACCCCCCCCACACACACACAAAACAACACCCCTCCCCACACACCCACAAAACCCCTTTACATTTACACAAAGCAACCCCCCCCCCCCCCCACCCCCACAAAACAACCCCCCCCCCCCACACAAAACCCCTTCACACACACAAAGCAACCCCCCACCTCACACACAACACAATCCCCCCCCCCCCCCCCCCATTACCAGTGATGGCCACGACTCCCAGCTGGGTTCCCCTCACAATGACGGACACATCGGCCCCCGTGTGGCCTGGTGTCGCCAGATCTCCACAAAGTCGTCAATCTCGTAGGGTATCCCCTGCACACACACACACACCACACACACACACACCACACACACACACCACACACATACACCACACACACACACCACACACACACCACACACCACACACATACCACATACACCACACACAACCACATACACACACACACACACCACACACACACACCAACACACACACACACACACCAACACACACACACACACACACACACACCCAACACACACACACACCACACACACACCACACACACCACCACACACACCACACACACACACCAACACACACACACACACACCACACACACACACCACACACCACATACCACCACTACACACGAACAACACCATACACACACACACACCACATCTTTGCCATCAAAATAGTCAACCGTTACTTTTTTGTGTGTGTGTTGTTGTTTATGGAACTGATTTATACGTTACACACATCTGCCGAATACAATAATTGTTCAATAAGTGTGTTGTGTGTGTGTGTGTGTGGTTGTGGTACATTTGGATTTGTTAGAATATTGTGAATCATTGTTGTTGCTTGTGTGAGAGCGGATTGAATGGAAGCGCTCTGATTTGTAATTGCAAGATATAGCGCTCTATAAATTCCACATATTATTATCATTATTATTATTAAAACAAAATCTATTTTCAAATATTCAACTTTTTTCCACGGCACATGAATTTATGTTACATACATCTACTGAACATAATATGTTCAATCAAATTTTTTTTTTAAACCATTAAACTTTTTTTTTTATGGAACATGGTTTTAAATGTTGCACATATTAACTGAATACAACTGTTCAATAAAGAGAAAGCCGCCTAAAAACCAATGAACACACAAATACAATTTTTAAACAACCCAACAACAACCCCCCCAAAAATTCATGAGTTCAATATTTGTTTATACTTTCTCTCCATATATAGGCTAGATTCTATCTTCTCCATTGAAGGTTACAAACATTAAGCTAGTTTTCTACTATAATGATAAAAATGTTGATAATAACAATAGAAACTTGAAAAAACAAAAATCCATTTTCAATAGCATGATCAAAGGGAAAACGGTAAAGGAGTCCCATTACTTATATGGTCATAGGGGAGCGAGGCGTCAGAGACCTCACTTCTCTAGGGCCAGCATATTGAGGGCGGTGCCCATCTCCTCTCCCTTGCTACTTTACCTTCCCTGACCCTAAAGAGGGCAGGTACCCATTTACAGCTGGGTGAACTGGGGGAACTGTACTGAAGCCAAGGCGCGCAAACGGTTACCCATCCAACTGGTAACCATGCTCGACGCTGCTTAACTTGGCTGGGGGAAAGCGAGTGCTCCGACCACTGAGCTATCCTGTCCCCTAATAGCATGATATCCCAGTAATATAGCCTCAAAGTGCACCAAACACACACACACTCCCTCTCTCTTGATAGCCTAGTGGTTAAAACATTGCGCTCGCAATCTGATGACCTGAGTTCAAATCCGGTTCAAGGGAATATTTTTCCCCTGCAGTTAACATCAGTGCAACTCCACTCTCCCAAAAAGTCCTTTGGATGAGACAATAAACCGAGGCCCTGTATGCGGAACATCTTGCGCACACATTAAATCCTGTTCCGCTTTTCAAAAGAGTAGGCCATTGTGTGCCGGAGGGAACAGATGACAAAATTTACAAAACAACATGGGGACTGGATCAAAAAAGCACATGAAAGCTTATTCCATTATCCTTGAAATAAAATGATAATAATAATAACACACACATACACACACACACACGAGCACACACACACACACGAGCATGCACACATACTGAACAATGTTAGTCACCTTCATCTAATTTTCAAAGCAGGCATTTCAACACAAATACAAAGAAACAAACACTTTCTTCAAGATGCACCCAAAACACCATATACCACTAACATTTTCGGCAAGCCATGGTGCAGTGGTTAGAACATTGGGTTCCTGGCTGGGAAGGTGGCTGGTTCAAATCCCAGGGCAGTCATGAATACATTTTCTTTAGATTTTGGCCAGCTCCTACCCAGAGCGAGTTCACTACGGGCTCATATGGACGACTGGGAGTGGAACCACTTTACGAATGCAATTTTGAGAGTGTTTCTCAAATCGTGTCTGTATCTCTTAGGTGTAGTTGATGTCAGGATAGTCTCAAAGCTGATGCACTTCTACAGCATCATCGTTACGTCCTCATCCCCACAAATTATCAAGCAATAAAAGAAAATTGTCTCTGATTCAGTGGTCCCGGTTGTTCTGATCTTGCGATGACCTCTTGTTTGCTATATGTTTCTGTGCCTGTGTTGAGTTAGTGTCGAAGTCCTTAGGGTCTGGAGTTCAAGGGCAAAGGTCAATAGAAGGACGTTGCGGAGGTCACCACCCCTGGTGAGGGGGGGGGGGGGGTGGTTCTCTGACTAGCTCTGTGACTAAGCCATTACAGTCATCAGTGCAGGGCTTTATAGCTGGTGTCCTGTGCACGTTAGCTCAGAACAGGCACCACTGAACACCACCCAAAGCAACCCAGCAGCAGCAGTGCAGGGCCTCTGTAAGCTGGTGGCTCAACAGCAGCCGCACACTGATAAGCTCTCTGTGGATTTCTGACCCTAGGGATCCAACATGACAAGCCTGGAGTACGGCTGGAAAGTGGAGAGATAGGAATGAGTAGGGTAGGATTAGTAGGACAGGAACATCACAGAAAGTGAGGCAGTCTTTAAAAAAACAACCCAAAAAACCCCCAAAGAAAACCCATCTTGCTCACAATGCACAGAAAATGAGGCAGTTCTGAAAGAAAATTTGTTAACAATGCACGATGCACCAATAACAAATACCACACACACACAAACACAACAAAGGCGATGTTTGAAGCGTGAAGTCCCCTGACCTGAGCAAAGTCATGCATGGTGTACTGATCGCCGTGGCAGATGTCGTAGCTGACAATGTGTGTGGCCGAACAAAAGAGGTTCAGGTTGCCTACATGATCGGAATGGCCGTGAGAGCAAACGACGTAGTTTATCTTGTCGGGGGGCACGCCATGAGACTTCAAGCCTGAAACACAGGGTTTGCTACCGGTGCTTTATGGGTATGACGACATGCGTTGCTGTTATGTTGTTAATGATATGTTGTTACACAGTATGATTCTACCTCCCATTTTCTACATGACCACAAACAAACAAAAATCAGAATGGAAAGCCAACTCTGGGAATGCCTTCTTCTCCTCTCTCTCTGTCTGTTCTCTCTCTTCTGTCTCTCTCTCTCTGTTCCTCTCTCTCTCTTTCTCTGTCTCTCTCTCTGTCTCTCTCTGTTCCTCTCTGTCTCGCTCTCTTCTCTGTCTCTTCTCTGTCTCTCTGTGTGTTCCTCTGTCTCTCTCTCTCTCTTTTCTCTCTCTGTCTCTCTCTCTCTGTCTCTCTCTCCCCTGTGTTCCTTTACTGGGTGGTCTTCTCCTGTGCTTGATTGTACATAACCCAGGCTCTCTATTCTTTCGCCAAGTTCATAAAGATATTTGGGTTTGGATATTTTCTCAAAAAAGAAAAAGGACAAAATTGAAAGGGCTGTTGACAAAATTTATTGATGTTAAAATCTTAAAAAAATAAATGGTGGTACAACAATTAATAATAGGTGGTGCTGCTCTTGTGGCGACACATCCACTCTCTCCGAGGAGAGCAGCCTGAATTTCACGCAAAGAAATCTGCCGTGACTTAAAGCGGTATGAAATGAAATGAAATTTAACTTTTAAAGAGGTCTGCAATGGACACTTTCTGACTTCAGGGCAGCTCATTACAAAAAAATTCATTATAAAAAAAATTGCCAGAATGTATTGTCAGATTTGCCTGGAAAAAAAAGGCAGGAGAATGGACTGAGTAGGCACAACTTAAGCTAGATAGTGAGAGGAGAGAAGACAGTAACAAAGCGAGCGATGACAAATGGGAAAGTTGTAGCTCAGTAATTCCAAGTAGTGGGGTGCTGATTTCTACTGAAAGAGCCCCCAGCATCCCCAAGGGAGAGGGAATGCTTTAAAACTGATAAATGCAGCATGGAAGGTTAAGCAGGTTTGTTTTTTTAAGCTCAGAGGCGAGGCAAATTTCACCAGCAAAGCATGGCTGAATGACTTCATTCTGTAAACACTGCTGGAGTCCGCAAGCTGAGGCACAGCACTTTTGTCAGTCAGTCATTCCTTCAATCATCCAGGTTCAAGATCAACACAGCCTTCAGTGATGTGTCTCACTGTCTGATACATACGGTAAGTCAGCCACAGACACACAGCACTAGACTACCACACCAACAGTAATTCACACCAGTCACACTTTCATCCCCACAGGGGTTCCCTATAGAGGGACGGGATAGCCTGGTGGTTAGAGCATTGTGCATTGTGCTCAAAATCTGCTGATCCGAGTTTGAATCTTGTTCAAGGGGATATTTCTCCTGGAGTTAACATCAGTGCCGTCTCCACTCTCCCCAAAATCCTTTGGATGAAACTATAAACCGAGGTCCTGTGTTTGAACGCACACAGAACATCTTGCGCACGAGTTAAACCCTGTTTCGCTTTTTAGAAGAGTAGGCCACTATGTGCCGGCGGGAACGGATGACAAAATTTACCAAACTGCATACAAACAGGGACTGGGTGTAAAAAAGCACATGAGCGTTTATTCCATTATCCTTGAAATAAAAGAATGAATGCATAAAATAAATAAAGAGACCACAGAGGTCATATCAGGGTTGTCATCTGGTTAAGAATTAAAGCAAAGTTAAAACTGTGAGGCATTTGTCGCATCAATGCCAACATCACCTGTGAATCCATATATACAGAATAAGACATCAAAATATAAAGCAACCAGCTATTCAGGTGTTCATTTCGATAAAGGGTGGTGCTGCTCTTGTGGTGACGCGCTCTCTGGGGAGAGCAGCCCAAATTTCACGCAGACAAATCTGCTGCTAACTTAAAGTGGTATAAAATAAAAGAAATAAAATTTTTGTCAATGCCCTCGTCAATGATATGAGATATTATCAAGGTAGTTACTGAACAGTAGTTCCAAGAGACTATGGGGACGAGGCCTAATACCACAATACCTGACCAAAATAACATTACATTGACAATAGTAGTGAACAGACATGTTAGGGGGTGGGGTGTGGGTAACACTAACAGACAATCCAACTCACAACTTCAGATGATACGAATACACCACTCTGCTGTGTTACCAGAAGCCATCTATGGGCTATGCATACTGTGGGAACGACTGACTGACTGACTGAATGAATGATTGTGTATGATTTTTAAAGCACATGAAAACTACATGATCACAGCGCAGCGCTGGGGGGTAGGTGGTCTAGAGGTAACGCACCTGCCTAGAAAACAGAAAGTCCGGGTCAGAAGTGTGTGGTCGTTCGATCCCCATTGGGGCCAAAAACTTTTCCCTCATCCATTAGACCGTGAGTGGTGGTCTGGGTGCTAGTCTTTTGGAGGAGACAATAAACCCAAGGTCCAGTGTGTTACACAAAATTATTTAGCACCCACGGCAACAAGAGAGTTGTCTCTAGCAAAACTGTAGAAAAAAGCCTCTCTGATAGGGAAACAATTACAGTTGCAGACAGGAAAAGAAAAAAGAGCCAAACATAAAGGGTGGCACTGCTCTTGTGGTGACTGCTCTCCCCAGGAAGAGCAGCCCAAATTTCACACAGAGAAATCTGCCGTGACTTAAAGTGGTATACAAATGAAAGTGAAATTTTAAAAATGAATTAATCCAATCCAAACGTTTATAGCCCAGCCAACCACAGAGGCCATATCAGGGCTGTCAGCACAAGGTAAGGTAAAAGGTAAAGGAGTCCCATAACCTATAAGGTCGTAGGGGAGTGAGGCATCAGAGACCTCAACTTCTCAAGGGGCCAGCATATTGAGGGCGGCGCCCATCTCCTCTCTCTTGCTACTTTACCTTCCCTGACTCTAAAGAGGGCAGGTACCCATTTACAACTGGGTGAACTGGGGACTGTACTGAGGCCAAGGTGCGCAAACGGTCACCCATCCATTTGGTAACCACACTTGACGCTGCTTAACCTTGGCTGGAGAAAAGCGAGTGCTCCGACCACTGAGCTTTACATCCCGTCCCCTCAGGACAAGGGGTAGAAGGAAATAGAGAGAGAAAAAAATGTCATCTTGCCATTCCAGTAGCAGACTCATTTTCATTGGTTGGCTGGCTGCTGTCTAAATAAAGGGGACAGAATAGCTCAGTGGTCAGAGCACTCACTCTCCCCACACTAAGGTTAAACAGCAAAAAGTCTGGTTGCCACCATGCATGGGTGACAGTTTGCGCGCCTTGGCTTCAGTACAGAGTGAACAGACGTTAAATTGAAGAAACAACAACAGTCCCCAAATTCACTCGGCTGTAAATGGATACAGGTCTGCCTATTTATGAACACGGAAGGTAAAGCCGAGAGGGAGAGGAGATGGGTGCTGCCCTCAAAATGCTGGCCCTAGAGAAGTGAGGTCTCTGATGCCTCCCTCTCCAACAGACACATAGATTAACTACGGGAACACCTTTACGTTACCTAAATGAAAACTGTGAGTGCTATGAAAGTTTAATGTATCCCCATTCAGAAAACCTGCTGTGGGACAGAAACTGAGCACTGTCTGCAGTTCTGTCACATGAATCTTTGGCGAAATACGGAACAGGCTACCCAGCTGAAATTCTACACTGGAAGGTACGAATACACGCATTTGCACACAACGAACATGCAGTGACACATTGGGACACTTGTGCACATATGCGCAGATACACACACACACAGAAAACGCTTTGATTTGTTGCTTTACAAGATTCAGCGCTAAATAAATCCCATACATTATTATTATTATTATTAATTATTAAAACGCACACACACACACACAAACAAGAATACAAACAACCACACAGTGGTAGAAAGAAACTAATACTACCCAAACACATCCTGGTAGAAAAAGAAGCAATAATCTTACAAACATGGAAGAAAATATAAAACAAACAAAAAATTTCTCCAAAAATTTTAAAGGAACAGAAAATTTGACTACAGGAAAGAATAAACAAAAATAAACCAAAAAAAACAAACTGTAAAAAAACCACAAGACTACAACCATAATATCCTACGTCAGTTAAAAAGCCAGACTGCCCAGTTCCTACATCACAAACAAACACGTGCTCGCAAATTAATACCACAACAAAAGCCACACTTTGTGTTTCAAACAACTACCAAAAAAACACCCCATCCTCTTCCATATCATAAAAAAATAAATAAGTAAATATATATATATATGTGTATATATATATATATATAGATATATATATATATAGATAGATAGATATAGATATATATATATATATATATACATATATATATATATATATATACAGTGTTAGTTCAGTATGGCAGTCATCACGAAAGCTTTCACTGTGGCAGTTCACGATGCACAGATGCAGACGGCGGCAAACTAAGGCACCTCCTGAAAGCCGTGGAGAAATCGCGAGCCCTGCCGACACACATAGCTGCCGACAATGTGGGTGGCATCGGGGAACAGGTTCAAGTTCCCCACTTTGTCCGCGCCCCCGTGAGTGCAGATGGAAAACCCTACATCCCTGGGCGACAAGTTGACGCCGACCAGCGCTGTCAACAACAGGTTTGAATATTGATTTCGTTATGTCGAGACACTGCTGGATGATATTATGTCTGTAACAACCAGCGCTGTCAACAACAGGTTTGAATATTGATCATTATGTCAAGAAACTGGTGGACGATATTGTGTCTGTAACAACCAGCGCTGTCAACAGGTGTAAACATTGATCATTACGTTGAGACATTGTTTGAATATTGATCATTATGTGGAGCCACTGCTGGACGATATTGTGTCTGTAACAACCAACGCTGTCAACAACAGGTTTGAATATTGATCATTATGTTGAGACACTGCTGGATATTATGTCTGCAACAACCAACGCTGTCAACAACAAGTGTAAACATTGATCATTACGTCGAGGCATTGTTGTACGATATTTTGTCTGTAACAACCAACGCTGTCAACAATAGGTGTAAACATTGATCATTACGTTGAGACATTGTTTGACGATATTGTATCTGTAACAACCAACGCTGTCAACAATAAGTGTAAACATTGATCATTACGTCGAGACATTGTTGGATGATTTTACGTCTGTAACAACCAACGCTGTCAACAACAGGTTTGAATATTCATCGTTATGTCAAGAAACTAGTGGATGATATTATGTCTGCAACAACCAACGCTGTCAACAAGTGTAAACATTGGACGATATTATAACTGTAACAACCAACACTGTCAACAGACAGTGTAAACATTGATCATTACGTTGAGACATTGTTGAACGATATTATGTCTGTAACAACCAGAGCTGTCAACAACAGGTTTGAATATTGATCGTTATGTCGAGACATTGTTGGATGATATTATGTCTGCAACAACCAACACTGTCAACAACAGGTTTGAATATTTTAAAGAAAATGAAAAAAAAAAGTTTAAATATATCGCATTGATGGACTACATCAGTATATTCATGTCTGTAAAAAACAAACCATTGCATTGATAAAAAGAAAGAAGACAGTATTATTTAGTGTACTACATAAACATACATAAATTCTATTTATTATCATTATTCTTATACCTGTGAAGTTACTTTCATAAACACGCACACACACATACATACACATGCATGCACACACACACACCCTCCCACTGGAAATAAAAAAGCACACGAGTGCTTATTCCATTATCCTCGATATAAAAGAATAAATAAATAAACACATACACACACACACAAGCTTGATGCAAAAAGAAGCAAAAGTGCTGCTTACTGAAAGTATCATCTGGAATTATTCTGACATTCACACACACACAAAACACACACGTACACGCACGCACATGCACACACACGTGTACGCTTG
Source organism: Rapana venosa (assembly GCA_028751875.1). Taxonomy (NCBI): domain Eukaryota; kingdom Metazoa; phylum Mollusca; class Gastropoda; order Neogastropoda; family Muricidae; genus Rapana; species Rapana venosa. Next base: position 26,084,286 of record CM054165.1, on the reverse strand, counting down.
ATGCAAAAAAAAAGCAAAAGTGTTGCTTACTGAAAGTATAATCTGGAAATATTCTGACATTCACACATACACACGTTCATGCACACACGCGTGCGCGCTTGACGGAAAAAAAGCAAATGTGTTGCTTATTCAATGTACATATCATCTGGAAATAAAAATATGACTTTAATGTTGATTTTCACACACACACACACACACATTCAATCAACCACTCCCTTGACCATCTTGGTCATCAGGGGGAGATAATAGACGTGCTGGTCGACAACTTTCTCCAGGCTGGACTGTCTGTCTGTCTTCAGCCTTTGGCTGCAGCAACACAGCTATGTCAAGGCCGGTCCAGTCTTTGATGTTAGTTCTGCATCATCCAGTTCCTCATGACAGGATATGACCTTCACCTTCACCCTCACCTACCCTGTAGTCTGGTCGACAGTTAGGGGCATCACTGAAGATGTCACAACCAGCTTCCTCCATTTCCTTGCAGTTCTCAGCTTTCCGTATGGCCCTCACACACTATCAACACCTGAACCACATTGTCACTGACGAAGCCATAGTTTTTTCTTTGTTGAACGCTCAGCCAACAACTGTTGTTGTCTGTTATATGAGTAAAATGCACTGCGCTGCCGTTACATGCCTGACAAGTCAGGCCCAGCACATCCGACATCGACATGAAAGAGAAGTGTTATACTTTACGTCTTTCTGGAAAAAAAGGGCAAAAGAATGAACCAAGAAGGCAGAAAACAGGCAAAGAAGAATGTGACAGGAAGAAAAGGAAAAAGACAGAAACAAAAGAGAGGGATAGAAAAGAGGGGAATTCCTAGCACAGAATTTCCAGGGCTTAACGTCCTCCTCCGGGTCACCCCATGTGGAACACTTGTTGTTTAGTTTCTGGAAAAAGTTTCCAGATGGTGGGGATGCTATTTGTACCGACAGACCCCCTGGCATCCCCACAGGGGGTCTGTCGGTATAAATAGCATCCCCACATGGGGGAGCCAAAAGGTTTGAAAGCCTGGAGAGGTACATACCTTCCAGCAGCAGGTCTCTGTCCCAGGGACTGCCAGTATCCACTATGATGTTCTGCGGCCCTTTCAGCAATGTCACCGATCCTCCAGACTTCATCAGCCCTGAAACCACACACAACAGCACAGGACTGCCAAAATGATCTCTACAGACTGTGTTGCACTCTTGGCTACCTCTCTCTCCATCTTTTTCTCTCTCTCTGTATCTGTGTCTTTCTGTCAAGTCAAGTTAAAAACACTTGAATCATCCCATGAAGGGCAATTACAATACTGACAGGCAGATTGATACGCATCAAAAATCTCAAAAGACACAAAAAAGCTACATTTCATATTGGTTAAAACATTCTAAAATTACTTCACATAAAAATGTCACAAGCACACACACACAAACACATGCGTGCATGCACACACACACACATACACACCAACTGTGAACACAATGTTAAAAAAACACACACACACACACACAACCCCCCCCCCCCCCCAAAAAAAAAAACCCCAACAACAACCATTGACCAGAAGACATCAAAACTTATTATTTACGCACGCACATATGCAACATGTACACACGCACGTGTGCGTGTAATGATGTATTCACGACACTCGTAACAATGACAATCAGGCAAGTAATTCAGAGAAATGTAAAAACTAGGTAGTCAACATCATTGTGAATTCAGAATCCGAATGCTTACTGGCACAAAAGAATTTCTGTCTCTGTGTGTGAGTTTCTCTCTCTCTCTCCCCCTCTATCTTTGTCTCTCCTCCTCTGTCTGTCTCTCTTTTTCTCATATTTCAGTAGGAATGACAAACTCACAAAGGCAGAGTATGTTAATTTTTGTTGCTATTTTGTATCATGATGTCTTCTTTTACGTACTGATTGTTATTGGTTGCATGACTGTGTAAGAATAGGTTGAATGTAAGCGCTTTGATTTGACCTTTGCAAGATAGTTTGCTATATAATTTCCATTCATTATTGTTGTTATTATTCCATTTATTATTTATTATTTCCATTTATTATTATTACTATTATTATTATTATTACATAGTGATTGGTGCTTCAGTAATTTGTTCTATCTAATGCTAATTTTGGTGGTGTCGATTTCAGGAGCATACTGTCGATTGTTACGTCAAAGTATAGTTATGTGACCATAATATAACTGTGTGTCATACGTCTTTCACTATATGTGCGCAAAAGCATGTACGTGTGTATTATCTCTCCAGCCTTTGGTTTCTTTTTTCCATATACATTCATTTACCTGCCCCCTTTTTATGAGGGCCTGGTATGTATGAAAGTCTCTGGCTTACCGGATTATCCTCAATAATCCCTGAAGTCGGAAAGTGGCTACCTGAAGTTAATGGTGAGAAAAAACGGTCACATGCGACGCATACACAACAATCTCAGGACTGGTGAACCTCAGAACTGTAACTGAGAAACGAAAAAAAAATGTAAAAAAAAATTGATTTATAAACTAAGAGATCCTCTCTGTTATTCCCTTCTTGAAGATCCATTGCCCGGATAAATGTTCATGCCCGCAGTGTTTTGGACATGTCGAAACCAGTGGAGCCCATATCTCTCCTGGTGCAGACTGCATGCTGGGTATACATGTCTGTTTCATCAACACCAGCGGCCATAGCAGGTCTATTCTTTGATGAATGAGCGCACAACATTTTAAAATGCATACAATCTGACTGAACACACATAGTAACTTAGTTAATCATCTCATCCTCCCCCCTCCCCCCCAAAAAAAAAAGAAAAAAAAAATTCTTAATGCAGAAACAGTACTGGAGGAAAACAAGTGCAGGTAACTTCTTACAACTTCTCCATCATTTTGGAAAAGAAAAAATCTTACAGAAAAATAAAGTTGGAACCAGCTCCAAGGAAAACAGATCCCCCCCCCCCCCCTTTTTTGGTTTTTTTTGGTTCCTCAGCACGAACTCTGAGTCTGAGGTTCACCAATGGTGAGATTTTGTGTATGCAGCCCATGTTTGCCCAGCATTAAGGTAGCCACATTCTGACTTCAGGGATGATGTCTGAATGCGACACCAGTGTGTGTGTGTGTTTTTGAAATTTTTTCATCTGTTGTCCCTGGTGGCATGAAATGGCCCACTCTTCTAAAAGACATGAGTGCTTATTCCATTATCCTCGATATAAAAGAATAAATAAAAAAAATAGACAAATTGGATTTAACATATATTATTACATGTACCTAAGGTATTCTCTGTGTGTGTTCGCTCATGGGACATGAGCACAACACTCTCATACTAATCACTAGGCTATCCCACCCATCCCCAAATATCACCTTGCATCTGTGAAAACAAAACCAAAAAAACAAAAACAAAAAAAATCTACTTGCAGCTGACATCAATGCCCAGGGATTCCCACCATTTCTCAGAATGCAATAGCAATGTCTCCAGCTATAGTAAATTTTCTTCTTTTCCCCCTTAACTTAATAAAATCTGCATTTTAGTAAGTAAAAAATGGCTGGCACTGAGAAATTTTAAAAGCTACAAAACAGAACACTACTTTAGCAAACCTTAAAAAAAATTAAGTAATGGACATATATACATGACAAAACATATCAAATTGCTACTTACCTTTATTGATGGGCTTCGTATAGCCCTCCTTCAAAACAATGACCTCATACATTTTCAATATTTAAGGTTTGTTTCTGTAATGTTTCACCACAGTCTTCACCGTATGCAAAACACTGTAGACAGGTTCCTGTTATCTGCAACAACAAAACAGAACATGCTTAGACAAGTAGTAAAAGTAAGCAGGACTGTTAGGAAAATGAAAAGCAACGGTTCCAAAATTCTACAGTACAACGACAAGTGTCAAAACTCATTTAAGTCATATTACACACTATTCCTATTAAACTTAAAGAAAATTTAGCACTGTAATGACTAAAAGTGTTCTCTTGAAAGGTAATGCAATTGATCAACCACTTGAACACTTCAGGCATATTTACTCATTTAGCAATTATATATATTTTATTCATCACTGTGGCAACACAAGAGCATTGTGCATGCAAAACATTGCAATACTCTACAACTTGTACAAGATTAACAGTAACTTAAGAGCAGAAAGGTCCCAAAGTTCTAACAGAGAAATCAAAATTCTATAGATGCATTTGATCTTCATGTTGATCCATAACTTCATAAGCTGATATAGTGATAACTAGTGATCATAAAGTGGACAACGGTCACTATTTATTTATTCTTTTATATGGAGGATAATGGAATAAGCACTCATGTGGGTTTTTTTACATCTAATCCCCGTGTGTATGCGGTTTTGTAAATTTTGTCATCTGTTTCCACTGGCACACAATGGCCTACTCTTTGGAAAAGCAAAACAGGATTTAAGGTGTGAGCAACTTCAGCAAGATGTTCTGCATGCTTGGCACACAGGGCCTGGTTTATAGTCTAGACTCTCACCATCACTGCATCAGTAATACAACTGATTTCTCAGGAACAAATACAGGTGCTGCTCCTTTCTTTCGAGAATCATGCGAGACTGAAAGAAAAAGCTCCCATGACTAGATGTACAACTGGCTGAAAGCGAGTTCTAAGCTCTCCTCAACTGTCGTGGGAGGTTTAGAATTAAATTGAATGCATACATTGATACAAGAACACCATGGCGTTCACTGGCCGCGTCTTCGTCTCGTTTTCACTGCTGGATCAAGACCCACATTTTTTTTTTAATCAATAACAGAACTTTTTTTTATGTTCGCTTGTGCTCTTTTTTGTTCTTTTCTTCTTGCACTCTTTTCATCAACTCCCAAGTTGCTGTTCAATTCGAATGATTGATGGCGCCTGCTACCGATGAAGTGGAAACAAATACGAAAGTGTCTCGGCCTGAAAGCACTACTCTTATTTAGATTATACACAATATAACAAAGAGAATAAAGTTACATACTTAACTTCAATGCATATAATGAAATAAACTCAGAAGACAATAAAACTAACTTACTCTTGGCACAGTTCCCCGAAAAATCAACACAGGCCTACCTTACCGGAGACGATCATCCAAGGGAGGTAAGTCATAAAACTTTCCTAACAATAATTATTAAAACATAGTCTATCTCTGGTATTCTCCTAGAACATTACAGTGTAAACATTAACTTATACCATCTAGAATACTTCACACACATGCTTACATACGTTTTCATAACTTCCAATCATACCTTTCACCGGGTTACCTTTCCCACTTGTCTCCCTTGTTCTGGAACATTATTTTGTGTTCTGGAAAAAGCTGGAGAGGTCTACTCAAGCCTAGCTTAGATTTTGTTACCCTGTGAAAATGAGACTCCTTCCGGCTCCAAACGTAAAATTGACCTTTCACACCTCACGTACCCTACTCTCTGAAGTAAAGCAGACCGATTTTCGGATTATCTATTTCTTTTCATCACAGTCAAAGTTCATGATAAATTTACTGAGATATAAAATAATCTAAACGTGATCACAAATGCAACAGGAAAAGATTGACATCATGATATCAGCTGAACTGAAACTAACATAAGTACTATACACACACACACACACACACACTGATCATGATCTTTGAGGTAGAGAAAAGCTACCGCAGAATTGATTGAAAAATTACACCAGTTTGCTTTAATGTAAACAAGATCATTTGATGTACATTCATCTTCTCTCCTAAAAATTGCTCAAAGCACACGACTGTGCTAGTTCACAGTAATTTGCTGCTGCATCCAAGCGGAAGGTTTCAGAATCACATAAGACGATGGTGGGTTATATCTGTGCATGAATGTCCGAACAAACAGATCAAGTGGATCTTTTTTTTTTCAAAGAATATGAATTTTTGTTAAAGACTCAAACTATTCTTACTTCGGCTGTGGAAGTAGGGTTGTGTGTCTGTGTGTGCGTGTGTGTGGTGGTGGTGGGGGGGGGGGGGGGGGGGGGGGGGGGGGGGGGGGGGAGGGGGGGCAACAACAGCAAACATAGATTCCAAAATAGTCAATTATGTGAACCACAAGCATAATATTTCCTTTATCCAGCCATTTTCTTTCACGAGTACTAGGAACCCCCCCTTTCTAAAGACAATGATATTACTTTTATTCAAATCTACTTTTTGATAAAGTGAAGGGGACGGGAAAACCTGGTGGTTAGAGATGCACACTGCATTGTGATCTGCTGACTCGGATTCGAATCTCGTTCAAGAGCATTTTTCCTCTGGAGTTAACATCAGTGCCGACTCCACTCCCCCTAAAAGTCCTTCGGATGAGACTATAAACCGAGGTCCCGTGTGCGAACACACGCAGAACATCTTGTGCACACGTCAAAACCCATTCCCCTTCTTGTAATATATTTTAAAAATTCTTTTATATCGAGGATAATGGAATAAGTACTTATGTGCTTCTTTACATCCAGTCCCCGTGTGTATGCGGTTTTCTAAATTCTGTCATCTGTTCCCACCGGCACACAATGGCCTACTCTTACCAAAAGCGGAACAGGATTTAACGTGTGCGCAAGATGTTCTGCGTGCGTTTGCACACGGGGCCTCGGTTTATAGTCTCATCCAAGGACTTTTGGGGAGAGTGGAGTCTGCACTGATGTTAACTCCAGGGGAAAATATCCCCCTTGAACGGGAATTGAACCCGGGGCCGTCAGATTGCCAGCGCAATATTCTAACCACTAGGCTATCCCGTCACCCCATTGTGTGTTGATGGTGTGTTGATGGGAATGGATGACAACATTCACAAAACTGCAAACTCACTTGATGTAAATAACAAAAAAAAATTTTTTTAAGAAAACAAAAAAAGCACGTAAGTGCTTATTCCATTATCCTCGAAATAAAAGAATAAAGCTGGACCATTTGGGCGAACTGTTTAACTGCCCTTGTAAACCTACCACTGTTTTGCATAGCACAACAGCATCATCTGCAAGCAGGAGAATAAACAACAATTCTGTGGTGTCATGAGGGAAAGTTGCGCCATGTTTGCCATTTATAATAACGTCCAGCTAGTTGGTAATAATAGAAAACTGTACAGTACTCGCGCTCATCTGTATTACCTCCCTTGACCGTGCAGTTTACAGTCGCTCAGTTAAGTGTGTGTTTTATTATTATTATTTTTTAATGTATTCTTTTATTTCGAGGATAATGGAATAAGCACTCATGTGCTTTTTTTTAATCCAGTCCCCGTGCGCTCACGCGCCGTGTGTGTGTGTGTGCAAATATTTTGTTTTTCCATGGGGGAAAAAAAATCAAATGCCCGAACTTTGTAGACAGTTGAGAGAGTTCATTATTATATTTTCTAACCTGACTTCAAAGGGAATAATATTTTAGATATGCTTTGAATGTGACGATTTAGCTTCGATTTTTGACGTATTTCCTACAGTTTTTCTTATAAAAGTGTGGTGGTGGTGGTGGTAGTAGTAGTAGTAGTAGTAGTATGATATGATTATGATAGTTCTAAATGATGATAATAATAACAATGACAACAACATTACTATCATCATCATCATGATTATGATGATGATGACGATTGTTGTTGTTATGGTTATCATCATCATATATCACTATCATATCATCATCACTACTACTACTACTCTTTTTCTTCTTCCTCCTCTTCTTTACCTTCTTTTTCTTTTCCTTCTTCTTCTTCGCAATTCGTCTTCTTCGCAATTCTTCTTCTTCTTCTTCTTCTTCTTAGTGCCCATTAATTTCTCGTTTCATAAAACACTCCAAGCATATACAGCACTCACTGAAGCATCAGCCAAAATCAAAAACGAAAACAACAACAACACACACCCACACACACCACAAAAGAAAGAAAAACATCGCAAACGATTTTTCGTTGACAGACAAACGATTTTTCATTGAATTGTCTCTGACTCACACACTTCATGAAATCTTGCACACAAACTTGGTAGGCTGTTCTTTTTTCGTTCCTCGGCTAGTGCTCCTGAGTTCACCAACGGTGAGATATTTTTTTTGCGTATGCCAACTTTTTTGGCTCGCCATTACGACTTCGGGGATGGGTAAGTTTGAATCTTTACACAAATTTTTCGACAAACACTGTACCTCCTTCATAACTTTCTTTGTCGTCTGCTAGCGTTCCAATCACAATTTTATTATACATGCGCGGGGTCATCGGCGTAGGAACACAACAGCAATTTTAGATAGTGATGCTTTCCAGCTTTCTCACGACTGCTGGGCGTTAGTGTGTGTGTGTCTTCGGAGTTTCCCATAAAACTCGTAATGTACAATCTTTTAAACTTAAAAAAAAAAGTTATCAAATGTGGGAAAAAAATTTTTCTCAGGGTAGTGTGTGTGTGTGTGTGGGGGGGGGGGGGGGGGGGGGGGGGGTAGGCATGGCATCCTTAAGAAGATGCCATCTAACTCAGAGGCTAAAGCCTGGAGTTCGGGCGGCTTAATGTCTTTCTTTCTATCGTTATACAAGAGAGAGAAGGGGGGAGGGGGGAGAGAAAGAGAGAGGGGGGGGGGGGGGAGGAAGAGAGAGAGAGAGAGACAATGACAATGACAAATTCTTTTATTTCGAGGATAATGAATAAGCACCCATGTGCTTTTTTACATCCAGTCCCCGCCCTTAAGGATATATATGATAACAAAATAAAATAAAGTAAAGCCCATAGCAATACACTTACACAGCTTACGGAAAAAATATCTACACAAAAATCCCCACAAAAATCACCGAAGAGAGAGAGAGAGAGAGAGAAGAGAGAGAGAGAGAGAGAGAGAGAGAGAGAGAGAGAGAGAGAGAGAGAGAGAGAGAGAGAGAGAGAAGAGAAAGAAAAAAAAAAGTAGCAACAAGTAAGAAAGAAAGCAGAACAGAAAACACAGAAACAACCGAAAAAATAGCAAGAACCAAGAGCAAAACAAAAAACGGCAACAACAAGGGGAGAGGGAACAACCGAATAGTCCACCCTCAAAAAAGCAACAACCCCAAACCCAAACCAAAACATAACCAAACAAACCAAAACCTCTATAAAATAAAGAAGTACAAACCACGTAAATAGTTTCATTTTGGCTAACAGAAAGAAACGTCAAAAGTTCTTTGTGCTTTTATGCTTTTATTGGGGGGAGAGAGAGAGGGGGAGGGTAGAGGAGAGGGGAGGGGGGGGAGAGGAGGGGGGGAGAAGAGGGAGGGGGGGAAAGAGAGAGAGGGGGGGAGAGGGAGAGGGGGAGAGAGAGAGAGGGGGAAGAAGAGGAGGAGGGGGAGAGGGAGAGGGGGGAAGAGAGAGGGGGAAGAGAGGAGAGAGAGGAGGAAGAGGGAGAGGAGAGAGAGAGAGAGAGAGAGAGAGAGAGAGAGAGAAGAGAGAGAGAGAGAGAGAGAGAGAGAGAGAGAGTATTCAGCAGATTTCGCACCAGCTCCCATGATTTAATGATAGAGCAAGGGAGATATCCAAAGTATGCGAGAAAAAAAAGAAAACGTAAGTGGTGTAACAAAATAGAAGACGAGTATCACGCGCTTGATGTTTATCTAATATCAAAAATAAACAAATGAATAACGTGAATAAGAACGAGGATGTGAGTAAGTTTTTCAACAACGAGGACTTTCTGTTAGACATGATCAAATATGTGCATGATTCTTTTTCCAGAAGAGCCAGAGCATAGAGAAAATATATAAATCTAACATTCTACATCTTTTAGGAAATGTTGACTATGTTTATTATGTTTGGTGTCAACTAAGTCTTGTTCTGACTTAATGGCAATAAAGTTTTTGATTCTGATTCATACGCACACACACACACGCACGCACGCGCACACACGGATGAGACACGCACGCACACACACATGCACACACACGGATGAGACACGCACGCACGCACGTACACGTACAAACACACACACACACACGTACACACACACATACACACACACACACACATACACACACACACACGCGCGCGGCGCGCGGTTGAGATTAATAGTGTGCAAACGCACGTAGAACATCTTGAATACACGTTATAACCTGTTCCGCATTTCGGAAGAGTAGGCCATTGTGTGTCGGTGGGTACAGACCACAAACATTTGCAAAACTGTATGCAACCGGGTACTAATTGTAAAAAAAACCCACATGAGCGCTTATTCCATTATCCTTGAAGAAAAAAGAATAACTAAATAAATAAAATAAATAAATCATGCATACACACGTACACACACGTACACACACGTACACACACACACACCACACACACACACACCATCCATCCATCTATCTCCCCAGACTACAGAGAAACAGACACACAGACAGACAAAGAAGACGAGAGAAAGAAAGTGCACAGGAGAACACTGTAGCTAAACATAGCCAACATTTGACCACCCACCCACCTACCTACCCACCCACCCACCTACCTGCCTGCCTGCCTGCCTGCCTGTCTACCTGCATCTTACCTGAGCAGAATGGGTGACAAGTAGAAAGGGACAGGTGCTTGTTAATCCAGATTAGGAGATAAAGACCTAGGTGAGGAAAAGGATTTAGATGTTTAACAAATGGTTTAACCTCCAAATTGATGACACCGCAGGAACAAGCTTAGAGGAGAGAGAGAGAGAGAGAGAGAGAGAGAGAGAGAGAGAGAGAGAGAGAGAGAGAGAGAGAGAGAGAGAGAGAGAGAGAAGAGAGAGAGAGAGAGAGAGAGAGGTGAACAAAGAAAAGAATGGAAATAAAACAAGAAGAAGAAGAATGTAAAAAAAACCCGTGTTTTCTCTTGGATGAAATAGGTATGTGACACATTGTCTTATCCCCGACACACACACACACACACCACGCCCCCCCCCCCCCCCCCCCCCCCCCCCCCCCCCCTGACCACGCAAAGAATCCACTCTGGGATCAGCATCTGTCTCAGAGGAATCGGTCAGATTGGTCAGCCAGGCAGACCAGAAGAAGCAAGAGAAGGCAACGTCTGTTCAAAACCTTGAAACATACATGTACATATTGAATTCCATCACTTTATCATCTCACAAACTAAGAAACTCACGTGGGTTATAAGCCGTATATAAAAAAGTGAATAGGAAAAACATTTATTATACAAGAATAACACAGCACAGTATACGACCATCATGTTTTTTTAGTCTGGATTTTTATTTAAATATATATATATATATATATAATCTTCAGGTATATTTGTTTTCAACATATATGTTTGTTTGTTTTTACAAGATTCAGCGATATATAAATTCCATATATTATTATACGAACATTGTATTTTGAATGCTTTTCATATTATTTTTATATGTCTTTGTTGCTGGTTGTTGTGAGGGCAGGATGAAAAAAAGTTGTATAAACTTAATCTTTTACCCTCAATAAAGATCATTTTGACTTGACTTGGCCATCACCTAGCACACATTACAAGATACTACCTATACCCATTACAAAATACTACCTATACCCATTACAAAATACTACCTATACCCATTACAAGATACTACCTATACCAATACTAGCACTTTATCATCTCAATGGGGGGAAAAGATGAATTCAAGTGGTTACAAGTCATATCTACATAAAAATGATCAACAGAAAAATGTATCTCAGAATAATATAATTATGATATAATAATACAATAATAATATAATTATACTATATCTTGGGTATAGCGAGATATTGGTCCAGGCCAAAACCTTTGTCAGTCAAAATGTTATTTTATTTATTCTTTTATTTGGTTGATAATTGATAATGCATTTTTTACACCCAGTCCCTGTGTGTATGTAGTTTTGTAAAGGTTGTTATCTGCAAAATCAAACTGAGTATTTCGGAGGAGACTCTAAACCATTCAGACCCCAGTGCTTTTATTTATTTTTATTTTATTCTTTTATTTCGAGGATAATGGAATAAGCACTTACGTGTGGGTTCTTTTTTAAAAACTTCCAGTCCCCGTATGTATGCAGTTTTGTAAATGTTGATATCCGTTCCCACCGGCACACAATGGCCTACTCTTCCGAAAAGCGGAACAGGTGTTAACGTGTGCGCAAGATGTTCTGCATGCGTTCGCACACGGGACCTTGGTTTATAGTCTCATCCGGACTTTCGGGGAGAGTGGAGTCTGCACTGATGCTAACTTACTACGCTGAGATGTTATGTAGAGACTGTTTTCAGCTGTGGCAAGCTCTTAGCATTACAACATGCACTATCTTTTGATTTAAAGGGGGAGGGGGGGGGGGGGGGGATCTCTGAAGATGGGTTATGGAGACTAAAATGGCCAGGAACTTGCCTGTGATGTAACTTCTAACACACACACAACACACACACACACACCCGATAAAAATCCTTCGGATGAGACTATAAACCGAGGCCCGTGTTCCAACGCATGCACAACATCTTGCACACACGTTAAATCCTGTTCCGCTTTTCAGAAGAGTAGGCCATTGTGTGCCAGAGGGAACAGATGACAATTTACAAAACCACATACACATGGGGACTGGATGTAAAAAGCAATAAGTGCTTATTCCATTATCCTCGATATAAAAGAATAAATAAATAAAATAAATAAATAAAATCGGATGACCAGACAATTTTGGTACAGGAACAGCCCTAGCCACAATTTCTGGTGTATCCTTGTAAGCAGGCCTTATTTTCAATGGAGACTTTTTGCTTTCTTTGAAGCAGTTGCTCAGCATTGAATCAGACGTGAATCTATTGTGATGTGTGTGTTACAATTCTAAACAGCTTGCTTAATATTGTTTATGACTAATTAACTACATATCTGTAGTGATATGCGATCTTTTCCCCCTTGGTATCTGTATTAGCTTCTAGTACTTGACTGATTTCGTGTTTCTGAGCCTTTTTGTGTATACTGCCTAGGATATTTAGCAGCAGATACCAATTTCACAGCACACAGCCATCAACATCAATGTCCCCTTCCCATCGTCTAATATCACTTTGAGTAAACAGACGTAAAATCGAAGCAACAACACATCGGATGAGATTAGAACTCGAGTACACACACTCACGTCAAACTCAAAATTATACGTCATTGTGAAGCTTTTGTCACAGATCTCAAATTAAACGTCATACTCAGACTGATACCTGCTTATTTATTTATTCTTTTATATCGAGGATAATGGAATAAGCGCTCATGTGCTTTTTTTACATCCAGTCCCCGTGTGTATGCGGTTTTGTAAATTTTGTCATCTGTTTCCACCGGCACACAATGGCCTACTCTTCCGAAAAGCGGGACAGGATTTAACGTGTGCGCAAGATGTTCTGCATGTGTTCGAACACGGGGGCCTCGGTTTATAGTCTCATCCGAAGGACTTTGACATTCAGTTCGATATTTGGGGGGTCAAACTTGGAAGAAAGGGCGAGGCTGGGGGAATCGAATCCAGAACCTCACGGTTGACTTGTTGGCAGGTGAACGTCTTACCATCCTGCCACCTTCCTTCCTGCTGACCTTGTCAGTGCATTTCTTCAGCTTCTCATCGACGTCGCTGAGATCAGGAGTGGCAGTAGTGCAGTGGTAGATCCAGCGTGGGCAGAATGCGAGGGAATAGAGATCAGTTCCAGGCTGGACACAACACCAGCAGGCTGGGTCCCTTAGAGGAGAGAGGAGTTGATAATGATGTTGGGATTGTTGTTGTTTGATGATGATGACCGTGCGTGTTCACTTTCATATTATTTAGGTACCACACGAAGTGAAAGTAGAACAACCAACATATAATAGGTGCTCCCATAAAAAAAGCACATAAGTGCTCATTCCATTATCCTCGATATAAAAGAATAAAATAAAATTAAAAAAACTTTAAGACTCCGTGAGGAGTTGACAGCTCTGCAGAATGATGTCAAGATTCTGCTGCAAAAAAGTTTTCACACATTACAAGCATACACATAATTATATACACGTACACGCATGCACGCACACACACACACATGCACGCACACACACACCACACACACACACATGCATATACAAACGCGCGAAAGGACCCACGCACGCACACACACACATGTACACAAGCGCGCACGCTCACACACACACACACACACACACACACACACACATCCATCGGATAAGACTATAAACCGAGGTTTCGTGTAGGAACGCACGCAGAACATCTTGTTGCGCACACGTTAAAACTTCTTCTGCCTTGCCATTGGAAGAGCAAGCCACGTGTGCCGGTGAGAACAAATGACAAGATTTACAAAACCGCATGCACACGGGGAATGGATGGAAAAAAGCCCACGAGCGCTTATTTAATCATTCACGAAACAAAATGATGAGTAAATAGTAAATGAATGAATAAGAGTCACATGCACACACAAACGCACGCGCGCGCACACACACACTCACTCACACACACACACACACACCACACCACACACACACACACACACACACAGAAGATTTTAAGATTTCAAGATTTTTCAGTTTTAATTTCTTCAACCACTTTTGCATATGGAGGATTACAATCATATTTAACAGGAGAAAAAAACAACCTCTAACAGCAATTGACTTTACAATATCATCAGTACCAACAGACACTGACAGACAAGTGTTCAGCGTGGAATGAGAAACTATGTTGAAATAACCAACGAAGCAATTTTAAAAGAAAAAGTGCACGTCATTTCAAACCCTTCTACATTCACGTTTTCAGAAACACAATTTGAGTGCAGGCGCAAGGGGAAAAACTGTTGTCAGTTGTGAAAGAAAACCCATTACAGTTTCATGAAATACCGGGCAAATTTGATAAATTTTGACAGAAATAAAAGAACTTGTCAAGATTTGCATTTCATCAGCTTACCAAAAAATTTTAACTTGACATAGGCTGAAGAAATTGCCGTGGAATGAAATTTTGTCGTCAATATTTGAAGTATGGACATTCCATGTTAAAAATGAAATTCATCCTCTAGAACAGACATATTACAGTTGGAATATTCTTCTCGTGGAAAAAACCTAAGAAAACGTCCAACTTCAATAGGGAGTTTGTGATGACTGCAACGAAGTTTGATAAGAACGTAGACATATGCATCTTGTAAACAAGTTATGTATTTTTCCAGACCAAATTCGATTTTACAGTTCTTATAACAAAGGCATCTATTAATGTCGCTAAGCTCCTTTCTCCAATCATTAACAAAATTATTGATTTAAAACGCTTTTTTGATATATGGGTTTGTAGAATTGATACCTGAACTAACCTCTCTCTCACACAAACAGTCAAATCCGTTTTGTACAAAGATATTTTGTATCATATTGAACAACATGGACTGAACTAAACGTTTGCCATGTAGGTCTTTCACTGTGTGATAAACATTTGAGGACAATTTTTCAGAATGAAAGTCAACTAGTTGCATCCAAAAACGGACCATTCGAACAGAAACCAAAATAGAGAGAAGATAATATTCCCGTTTCTTTATATCCCAATAAACTCGACGTTGTATGCTGCAAACAAGTATTAAACATGATGTCACTTGTAGGCCTACATTCTGAGGCACCGCGTTTTGCTAAGGATTATGTCAATTCATTCCAGTAAAGACCGCAATGTGATGGCACCCAGCAAAAATGTATCCCAATACCTTTAGCAGCAAGAGAACGTAATAAAAGGAACTTGATTTTTAAAATAACGTCATTTCTCTTTTTTTTTAGAGTCTCAGTGAAACACTGAAACAAACCATGTAAAACTGATTTTGAATCAACACAAAAAAAACGATGTTGTAAATAGAAAGGCAAGTATTTGAAAGATAATTTAGAGCCATAAAACTGCAAATGATTCAGATGTGAATTTCGAGAAGCTTTTTCCAACACAACCGTTTATGTTTTTGCTTTAAAAAATATATAAATAAAAAGACAATTTATAACAAAACAGCCTTTCTGTGGTAGAGTGATGCTTTTTGAAGTCTGTCTGATTTTCTAAAAGTATCTTGTTTGTTTCAAGAACTTTTGACAACCTGGTGTTTAATACAGAAGTGAAAATTTTCCAATACAACTCAACAATGTTATACCTCTGTAACTATCACATTCACACTTGTCACCCTTACCTTTAAAAACAGGTTTTATTTAGACCAATCATCTAAACGTCGATACCTTTCCTGTATCCAAAACCTTATTCAACAGTTTGCAATGTAACGTTTTAAGCACTGGTTTGCTGTACTTGACACAGCCAGAATAAACATTGTCTATACCTGCTGCCTTACCACTTTTCATTAAATCAAGGGCAGTTTCCACTTCATTCTCAATTATGGATCTGTTTAGATCATCTGAGCTAAAATATGAAAGATAGAAGTGCTACTGTCTTTGGAAGTCGGGAACTTCCTTGGTTTACGTCATTTGATGTTTTGAAATGTTTCAAAGACAGAAGGTCAACTACTTGGGCAGTCATAAAAAGAGGCTCTTTTACTTCATTCCACAAAATCTTTAAAATTGCTCTTTTTTTTTTTTTTTAAAGTCTTTAAGCCTCGATACCATTTTTCTTTGCTTTTCGACATTTTTTTCCAGAGGGCATTCTTTAACTGGCTATTTTCAGGCGTATACGCGTTTCTGGAGTCTCTCTCTGCGTTTACATAATTATAGCTTTACTTTTTAGATACAACCGTCTTTTTATAGAACAGTCTGAGTCAAGCCACATTTTGGATAGATTTTTACCACTGGATACCTATGAATTGGTTTGGTATCAAAAGTAGATTTTTGTTGTAGTCAGAGTTAGTAACGTTAAATTGTTAATTTCGTCAGTAGTGACAGCTTCTTACTGAAATTTCGTCTTTAAATCTGTGACGTTAAGTTCTGAAATTAATGTGTCTTTACACTTCGGTTTGGAATCTGCATTGTTCAGCTGTTTTCTCGCGTGATCATTTCTGCTATGTAGAATGTTTGAAAGAGTGCCTGCATTGACTTCCCGCTTCTTTGTGTTAAGTGTCAGTTCGACTGGGTAGAGCACGTCATAACTAACAGCATAACAGAAATCACATATAAATCAGTTGTACCACGAACATTCTAAATTTATTTTTTATTTATTTTATACCATTTTAAGTCACTAACAGCAGATTTCCCAAGTCTTCTGATGTCTTTCAAACTCACACTCTTGACTGACTCATCCACAAGGACAGTGACAATCTCCTCCAGTCTTCTGGTGTCTTTCAAACTCTTCCCTTTGATCTCTACTCCATCCTCACCCAACTGTCTAAGCCTCCTCCCTGTCAGACCTATGTCATAGCCAGGAACCTCTCGAACACTGTTCTTTTCAGCAAGGACCTCAGTTCTCAACTCCTCAACTTCCAACCATCTTTTGCTGACGACCTTGAGGCCATGTTATGAAGCTGCCTCAACCCACATGCTCCTCCCTCCAGAGGCCGTCATCGCCTGGGCTTTATCCCAGTTCTTGATTAAACCATTGACGCTGGGGGCAACAACAAGGTGAGAGGCTGTATGACCAGTGGCTTTCTTTCCCACTCATGGAATTCCACTTTACAGCTTAGTCTTTAGTGATCAGCTATGACTCTCTGACTAGGAGGCTTGACTCGCACAGTCCTTATATTGTGCTGCAGCCCTGGGGGCTGATTGGCCTTTGGAGAACATCTCCAACGCTGACTGTCCTTATGCCCACTTGGCCGAGAGAGTGGGGATGTGCTGTGGGCAAGGCATCTCCACTATAATCAAATTTCTGCCCAGTTTCCAAAACAGCAGCTGCCTCCTCTGCTGTTTTGGAGGTCATCGTCGGACACGACGGACAAACGTACATACCAGAGGCCGAGTTTCTCACGTGCCCCTGCTTTTGGAATGTTTTCACCACTATGAAATAAATGTAGCTTTCTTGTGTCTTTGAGATTTTTGATGCGTGTCAATCTGCCTGTCAGTATTGTAATTGCCCTTCATGGGATGATTAAAGTAGAGATGATATCAAAGGGAAGAGTTTGAAAGACATCAGTAGACTTGAGGAGATTGTCACTGTACTTGTGGATGGCTCAGTCAAGAGTGTGTCGTGTTGTATGACTTAACTTGACTTGACTTGACTTGACTTGACTTGCACGCTGGTTTGCTGCCACATGACCCCAGCTCCAAGCTGACAAACACGACAGAAGACGTGGGGAGAGACAACAAATCGAAACTGGCTGTACATTAATAGATTTCTACTCTGCCCCCCCAAAAAACAACAACAAAAACCCAAAAACAACAACAACAAACAAACAAACAAAAAACCCAACAAAACAAAACAAAACAAAACTTTTGCACGATGCTAAAAAGTTCCATTTTATTATGCAAAGATTTTGTTTGCTACCAGTTTCGAACAACTTGTCAATGTCACTAATGCTCTCCTTTGCACAACAGTCCACTACCATAATTATGATCTTCCCAAGACAGGAGGTCTCTGAACAAGCTACCTTTAAATGAGGATAAGACTGACAACATTTTCATCACACCAAAGAAATTTACCTGACTTACTTCCATCGTCCATACATTTGGACGGCTTTGACATTACCCTTTCCAAAATTGTAGCACTCTCGCCTCCCCCCAAAAAGAACAAAAACCAAAAACCCAACAACAACCCAACAACAACAACAAAAAACACACAACAAAACAACCAAAAAAACAACAACCAAAAAACCTCCAACCAAACAAAAACAAAAAACCCCAAAGCAAACAAACACACCAACACCAACGACAAAAAACTTTAGGAAACACCATGGACAATAAATACTCTCAGCTTTCAGCAGCATATTTCAAACATCTGCCCTACTTACTATCTTGAACTGCGTAGAACAAGTTCCATCCAACACCTTCCTACTGTGGAAGCTATAACAACTTCAGTTTGCCCTTTCCTTCTTTCTTACCTTGATTACATTCCTCTAATGCCAGCATTTGGAGGAGGTAGACGCTTTTAAATACCTTGGCGCTACACTCACAAAGGACGGGCGATCGACGACAGAAATCAAAGTCAGACTAGCCATGGCAACATCTTCCATGACAAAACTCACCACCATATGGGAAAGTAAAGAGATCAGTTTCCCAATCAAACTAAAGCTCTACAAAGCCCTAATTCAGACTATCCTGCTGTACGGAAGTGAAACCTGGACATTGACTGCTGAAACAGCAAAGCGAATCCAGTCATTCGAAACAAAATGCCATAGAAAACTGCTGGGCATATCCTGGAGAGAACGAAAGACCAATGAATTTGTCAAGAGTCAAATAACACGGCTGGCAGGTCCACAGGAACCCCTTCTCACCATCGTCAAGAAGAAAAAGCTGACATGGTTTGGCCAAGTCACCCGCCACAACACTCTGCCAAAAACAGTACTGCAGGGAACACTCGAAGGTGGCAGAAAGAGGGGAAGACAGAACAAGTCATGGATGGACAACATCAGAGAATGGACCAGGATGAATGACTCGGCACTTCTGCGCAGAGCCGAGGACCGAGATGGATGGAGGAGGCTTACCACGGCATCGTCTTTCGTGTCTCCTCCACGATCGCCAAGGTCAAGGGACTGATGATGATGATGAATGCTCTGTTGTCTGGATCTCCAAAACAACTTGTTGACAAGGTTCAAACTCTACAAAACAGTGCTGCTTGTCTTGTTTTTAGTTGTTCCAAGTCCTAGCATGTCTCTCCTCTGCTTTGTGACTTGCACTGGCTTCCCCTAAAGAAGCGAATTCAACACAAACTTGCCACACGGTGCTTTAGATACGTTGATAACTCTGATCCTTTCTAGCCTCCTTCAAGTTGATGTCCAATCTCGTAATCTTCACACTTCTGCTGACACTCGTCTGTTTGATATCCTCAACTTGCCAACAAAATTAATCGTATGGTGAGCAAGTCTGTCTCTTTTCAAGACCCTTCTGGCTGGAATTCTCTCCCATACTCTCTCAAGCACAAACGTATTTCTTCTTCCAAGTCCAACCTTAAAACATACCCTTTAGTCTTAAATTTAAGTATTGTGTGTGTGTGTAGGGGTGGGGGGGTACTGGGGAAAGTGCGTGCTTGCACGAGCGAGTGGCTAAAGGAGGCTGTAATGTGGGGTGGTGAGCTATTTTTATATGGGAGGCTTGTAAATGACGAAGGGTAGCTAGTGAGGAGAGTTAAGTTAGGGTGAAAGTGTATAGTCTTCGGAGAATTGTTAGAATCTGCTCAAAAATAATTGGAGAAGAACAAAGAGATCTCAAGCCCTACTGCGATCAGCAGCTTGTGCGCAAAGCGACTGCCATCTTGGCTGATCCTTCCCATTCTATGTCTTCGGAATTTCAGTTATTGCCTTCAGGACGCCGCTTTCGGTGCTCCAACAGTAAAACAAATAGAAAAAGAAATTCCTTTGTTTTAGTAGTCGTTCGAATTTTAAATTCAAAACAGCACTGACCAAACAGTTTTACATTCTCTGATATACCTCCCTGATTGTCAAGTGCGTGTGTGTGTGTGTGTGTGTGTGTGTTAATGAAAATAAGTACTCCTGTATCTTGCTTTTGGCTTTCAAGAATGATTTCTAAATTGTGTGTGTGTGTGTGTGTGTGTGTGTTAATGAAAATAAGTACTCCTGTATCTTGCTTTTGGCTTTCAAGAATGATTTCTAAATTGTGTGTGTGTGTGTGTGTGCGTGTGTGTGTTGTGTGTGTGTGTGTGTGTGTGTGTGTGTGTGTGTGTATGTGTGTGTTTATGTCTTTACTAGATAAGGGTCATTATGGTGCAGGGGTGCACGTGTGTGTGTATGTGTGATAAAACTGTGTTCATATATTGGTGTGTGTATGTATGGGTGTGCGCGTGTGTGTGAATGCGCACGTGCCTGAACGCAAATTAAAAAAAATTTTTTTCCAATCAATGGTATTTACAACATTGTATTCCTACATTGGCGTGTGTGTGTGTGTGTGTGTGTGTGTGTTGTGTGTGTGTACGCGGTGCGTGTGTG
The DNA here is from genome assembly GCA_028751875.1 of Rapana venosa. Lineage (NCBI taxonomy): Eukaryota > Metazoa > Mollusca > Gastropoda > Neogastropoda > Muricidae > Rapana > Rapana venosa. The sequence continues at coordinate 26,063,465 of CM054165.1, read as the reverse complement.
GGGCGCGCACCTGGGTTTGTGTTTGTGAATGATAATTTTTTTAAGCTATCTTGGAATGCTTATAATAATCTGAATGTATTTTTCTTGTGTCTTGTGAGATAATGATAGGTATCAATGTGCCTGTCAGTATTGTAATTGCCCTTCATGGGATGATTAAAGTGTTTTTGACTTGACTTTGACTTGACTTGATATATGGATTTTGTACTTTGTGTGATGTACCACAGGAATGTTATTTTTCATAACACTGACCCCCGTGGGAATGCCGTGGCCTGTAAGTATAAATAGTATCTCCATCTTCTGGAAATTTTGTGCTACGAATTCCCTCTTTTCTATCCCTCTCTTTGTTTCTGCCTTGTTCCTTTTCGTGTTGTCGCCTCCTTCTTGTCTATTTTCTGCCTTCTGGGTCCATTCTCCTGCCTTTGTTTTTCCCCCAGAAAGACTTATAAAATAACAATTCTCTCCCAAGCCGAAGTCGGCTGCGCTGGGCCTGATTTGTCAGGCGCTTTAATAGCAGTGTGACGCAAACAGCAGTGTGACGCAAACAGCAGTGCAACGCGTTTTCGCTCATATAACAGACAACAATAGTTGCTGTCTGAGCGTTCTACGAAGAAGACGAAGAAGTAACACTGTCGTTTTGTTCTTAACACATCCAGGATCTTCTTCTCAAGGTCTTCCTCTTCACATTCATCCATACCTGTAATCTTCACTTTTTCACGTCTCTCATATTGTCCAAGTATTTCGGATGAGACTATAAACCGAAGCCTCGTGTGCGAACGCACGCAGAACATCTTGCGCACACGTTAAATCCTGTTCCGCTTTTCGGAAGAGTAGGCCATTGTGTGCCGGTGGGAACGGATGACAAAATTTACAAAACCGCATACACACGATATAAAAGAAGAAAGAAAAGAAGAAAGAAACAAGCTGATCTATTTCATCAAACAGCAGCAGACTGGATGGTTGGATATGCTGCACACTTTCATTGCTTTCTTCTCAAACAGCTTTGGCAAGGGTAACCGGTGTGGTTTTGATACAGTTTTGAAAGACTTTTTCGAAGTGTTCGGCAAATGTGGAAGCAACATTTCTGCCACACGCGAATTGCAACACGTCATTTTCTGGTATCACTTTTGAGTTTTTAGTTTTTCCTTTTGAGGCTGTCTTTGTTTGTGTTCAGTCCCATCCAAACATGTTCAGTAAAGTCGTCGTTTGTATAGATCTATGTACTGGTTTCTGCTATTTCCATGACAAGTGTCTCCATTTTGCTTTTTGTTGGTCGCGGATCACAATTCTTGATTAAACCATTGGCGCTGGGGGTAACAGCAAAGTGAGAGGCTGTATGACCAGTGGCTTTCCCACTCATGGAATTCCACTTTACAGCTTAGTCTTTAGTGATCGACTTTGACTCTCTGACTTGACTTGCACAGTCCTTATATCGTGCTGCAGCCCTGGGGGCTGGTTGGCCTTTGGAGAACATCTCCAACGCTGACTGTCCTTATGCTCACTTGGCCGAGAGAGTGGGGATGTGCTGTGGGCAAGGCATCTCCACTATAATCAAATTTCTGCCCAGTTTCCAAAACAGCAGCTGCCTCCTCTGCTATTTTGGAAGTCATCGTCGAAAAACGTCAATAAAACCCAACAAAGAACATTTATTTTTGATGTACGTTCTGGGTAAAAGCTACATGTAGATCTATCCTACGAAAGATGGCGGTAAAAAAAACAATAACATCAAAGACTACAGTTGAAACAACAGCGAGACAAAATGTAGATAGGAAGATTAACTACACAAATACCAGCCCAATTCCACAGATGAAGAAACACACACAAGTTATCTAAAAAAAAAGTCAGGCTGTAAGTTTGGTGAAGGTTTCGAAATCCCCACACACAAAAATACACACACACAACGAAGAGGGTTGTAAGTGGGCACAAATAATGGAGCCCTTTTTTAGTCGTCGCACATTACTCAGAGAAGACCCGCGCGCGCGCCACAAAACACACACACACACACCACATCTCTCTTACTCAACCCCCCCCCCCCCCCTCCTCCCCTGTTTTAGCAATCCCACCCCCACCTCCCTCACACATTTTCCTTCAAACATACTCTTTTCATGGCAATGACCCCTTTAGGGAAACCCAAAACCCAAATCCCTCTCTTCCTCCCTAACTCCCCCCCCCCCCCAACCCCACACCATCACATCTCATCTCCCTCCCCCCATCTCTCCCCCCATCCCCTCCCTCCCCCCTCCTCATTCCTATCCTCCTGGCCTCTTACGGCCAGGTCTTATCATCATCATCATCATCAGACCCGTGACCTTGGCGGTCGTGGGGGAGACATGAAAGACGATGCCGTGGTAAGCCTCCTCCATCCATCTCGGTCCTCGGCTCTGCGCAGTAGTGCCGAGTCATTCATCCTGTCCCCTTCTCTGATGTTGTCCATCCATGACTTGTTCTGTCTTCCCCTCCTTCTGCCCCCTTCGAGTGTTTTCCCCGCAGTACTGTTTTGGCAGAGTGTTGTGGCGGGTGACGTGGGCCCAACCATGTCAGCTTTTTCTTCTTGACGATGGTGAGAAGGGGTTCCTGTGGACCTGCCAGCTGTGTTATTTTGACTCTTGACAAATTCATGGTCTTTCGTTCTCTCCCAAGATAGCCCCGTAGTTTTTTCTATGGCATTTTGTTTCGAATGACTGGATTCGCTTGCTGTTTCAGCAGTCCATGTCCAGGTTTCACTTCCGTACAGCAGGATTGACTGAATTAGGGCTTTGTAGAGCTTTAGTTTGATTGGGAAACTGATCCTCTTTACTTTTCCATATGGTGTGAGTTTTGTCATGGAAGATGTTGCCCTGGCTATTCTGACTTTGATTTCTGGTCGTCGATCGCCCGTCCTTTGTGAGTGAAACGCCGAGGTATTTAAAAGCATCTACCTCCTCCAGTTGTTGGCCGTTCATGTAAATTTTTAGCGGTGGCATTGCTCGTGCTGTTCACAAGTACTTTACTTTTTCTCCGAGCTCACCTCCTCCCATATGCTCCAGCTCTGTTCCAAGTCTGGTCGTAAATCTTGCAGCTCTGTGTTACTTCCGCCCATGAGGTCAATGTCATCGGCAAACCGTAAGTTGTTGAAGGGTCTGCCGCCAATGGAGATGGGGAAGATGGAAGTCATGGAGGTCTCCTCAGATGTTTTTTCCCAAAACAGATTGAACAGACTGGAGATAACAGCATCCTTGTCGGACCCCAACGTGGTTTTGAAGTAGTCTCCGACCTGATTGTTCAGAAGGACTGCACTGCTTGCAGTGTTGTATAGTGCTTGGATGGATTTCACTAGTCCTTTTTCAATTGCCAAACATTCTGAGGAAACCTGCCACAGGCCTTCGTGCCATACTCTGTCAAAACCTTTTTGAAGTCGATGAAGTTGTGGAACAGGGCCTCTGGGTGTTGGAGATGTTTTTCCATCATGATGTTGCAGTTAAAAATCTGTTCGATTGTGCTCCTTCCTGCCCTGAACCCAGCTTGTTCCTCTGCAAGGGGTTTTTTCTGCCTCCTACTTGAGTCGATTCAAAATAACTTTGAGCATGATCTTGCTGGCGTGGCTGATGAGGCTGAATGTTCTATAGTTTTGGCATTTGGGGTAAATTCCCCTTTTTGGGCAGGGTATGATGAGTGATTGTGTCCATTCTGTTGGCCACTGTTTTGTCTCCCAAATCTTCGAAGATAGCTTTTAACATATGTGATGACTGTTTCGCCACCATGCTTGAGCAGCTCTGCTGGTATATTGTCTGCTCCTGGGGGCTTTCCTACTGGTAACCCGGGGGATGGCTTTTTCCACTTCTTCCCTCAGTATAGGTTAATGGCGAGGGTGCTCTTGATGTTGCTTTCTTTCCCCTCTTATAGCTCTTGTCAGGTTGTATTGGGTAGTTGTACAGTTCCTGACAATTATTCAACCACCTGTTCAATGCAGCTGAGCTTTCTGTGAGGAGGTTTCCGGAGCTGTCTTCAATGACTGATGAATTTGGTTGAAGTGGTTTTGTGAGTTTCTTCAGGGTGTCGTATGCCTTTTTACTGTTGCCCAAATTTCATGTTTTTTTTCGATCTCATCACATTGATCACTGATCCACTTCTCTCTGGCCTTTAACATTGACCCTTTTTCACGAGATTTGTTGGCCTCCCGGTATTCTTTAGGTTGGAAGACCTGGTTGGTTTTCAGTGCCTCTTCTTGTATCGCAGAGGTCCAAGATGTCATTGGGAGTCCATGGTGGTGGTTTATTCCTCTGGCGACCGAGTACCTCCTCTGCGTTTCTCGGACTGCCTCATTTAAGTTGTTGGTGAGGTCATTGATGTCATTGTCCAGGAGGGTTAATGCCGCAAAACGTCCGCCAAGCTTAGCTTGGAAGACCTCCTCGACATCTGGATCTTTCAGTTTGTCCACGTCAAATTTGATACGTGGGTTTGCAGGCTGTTTGTTTTTCTTCAGCTTCATTTTGAATACCAGCAGCACAAGGTCGTGGTCGCTGCCTATGTCAGCTCCAGGGTATGTTCTTGTTCTGGCTCTGTTGATGCTGGATTTGAAGCGCCGTGGTGTTAAGGCCCTGTTAAATCTGGCTACAGCTGTTGACAGTCTTAAGAGCTTACAACACACAGAGGTTGACACAGGGGATACACGTGACGATCATTTATTTCACCCCTGCCTAGGTATCCAACAGCTCAGTGGTCGGAACACTCGCTTTCCCCCAGCCAAGTTAAGCAGCGTCGAGCGTGGTTACCAGTTGGATGGGTGACCGTTTGCGCGCCTTGGCTTCAGTACAGTTCCCCCAGTTCACCCAGCTGTAAATGGGTACCTGCCCTCTTTAGGGTCAGGGAAGGTAAAGCAGCGAGGGAGAGGAGATGGGCGCCGCCCTCAATATGCTGGCCCTAGAGAAGTGAGGTCTCTGACGCCTCGCTCCCCTACGACCTTATAGGTTATGGGACACCTTTACCTTTTTGCCTAGGCATTCATGTCTTTGCCCGCTGTGTGTGTGTGTGTGTGTGTGTGTGTGTGTGTGGTTGTGTGTGGTTGTGTGTGTTGTGTGTGTGTGTGTGTGTATGTGTGTGTGTTGTGTGTGTGTGTGTGTGTGTTGTGTGTGTGTGTGTGTTGTGTGTGTGTGTGTGGTGTCCTTAAGTAGTTTTCTTGTTAACTGAATCAAGACGTTCACACAGAAAAAGCCTTGTATTGTTGTTGTTGTTGTTGTTGTTGTTCTTGTTCGTTTTCTTCTTCTTCTTCTTCTTCTTCGAAGTTGTCGTCGTCGTCGAACGCTCAGACAGCAACTACTGTTGTCCACTATATGAGCGAAAATGCGCCACGCTGCCGTTAAGCGCCTGACAAGTCAGGCCCAGCACATCCAACTTCGGCATAAGAGATAACTATCTTTGAAGTCTTTCAGGGAAAAAAAAAGGGGGGGCAGGAGAATGGACCAAGAAGGCAGGAAATAGACAAGAAGGAGGTGACAGGAAGAAAAAGGAACAAGACAGAAACAAAGAGAGGGACAGAAAAGAGGAAATTTCTTGCACAGAATTTCCAGAAGGTGGGGATGCTATTTATAGTGACAGGCCCCACGGTATCCACACGGGGGATGGGGGGGGGGGGGGGGGGGGGGGGGGGGGGGGGGGGGGAAGAACCTGTCTAAAAATAACTGGATTTTTTCTTTAAGAAAAACAAAACAAAACTCCTGCTCGGTACATCAACACTGAACACGACCTCAAATAACGGCCATGTATTAATTTAAAAACAGCACCCCCCCCCCCCAAAAAAAAAAAAAAAAAATAAAAAAAAAAAAAAACCAAACCCCCTTTTTCCCAATTTTCGAAAAGGGGGTTTTCATTGGGGATTTGGATTTGGGGGTTTTGGGGTGGGGGGGTTGTTTTTTTATTTTTTTTTTTTTTTAAAATTTTTAAAGTGGTTTTTTTTTAGGTTTTGGGGGGGTTGTTTTCCCCCTGGGGGGAAAGGGGGGGTTTTGGGGTTTATTTTTGGTTTTTTTGGGGTTTTGGGTTTTTTTTTTTTAAATTTTTGGGGTTGGGGGGGGGGGAAGGGCATCATTTTTTTTTTTTTAAATTGGGGGGTTTTTGTGGGTTGGGGGTTTTTTAAAAATTTTGTAGGGTTTTTGGGGAATAATGGTTTTTGGGGGGTTTTAAATTGGAGGTTTGTGTTGGGGGGGCCTTTTTTAGCTCTTTTAAAGTTTTTGGTTTGGGGCCCGGGGGAAAGGGGGGGGGGGGGTGGGGGGGGGGGGGGGGGGGGGGGGGTGGGGGGGGGGGGGTTTTTTGGGGGGGGGGGGGGGGGGGGGGGGGGGGGGGGGGGGGGGGGGGGGCGGGGGGGGGGGGGGGGGGTTTGGGGGGGGGGGGGGGGGGGGGGGGGGGGGGGGGGGGGGGGGGGGGGGGGGGGGGGGGGGGGGGGGGGGGGGGGGGGGCGACATAATAAAAGGGCTTTAAGTAAATAGATACGTTTTGGTAGAATGCACATTAAAAGATTTTTCAATCTATAAAAATGTATTTGAAAAAACAGGCATGAACTACAAAAATTAACAAAAACCCACAATTGAAAAATCTCTAATGAGGAAAACAAAAAATTTTTGAACATTGTAAGGCGCGGGGAAACAAGCAAAAGTAGTTTCCCCCCCATATTTTAAAAAAAAAAGAAAAAACTGGGGATTGCAACAAGACAAGGCTATCCAATAATAACTGTGGATTGGTTAAAACCCCTGCGAGACTTACTTAAAATGAGGGTAAAAAGTTTTTAAACCTTGAATTGATACAGAACTAAACATTAGAAAATTTGTCACCCAATTTGTGTGTGTGTGTTGTGTTGTGTGTGGTGTTTTTGTGTGTGTGTGTTGTGTGTAGTGTGTGTAGGTGTGTGTATGTGTGGTCGTGTGTGTGTGTGTGGGGGAGTGATGTGTGTTATGTGTGTGTATGTTGTGTGTATGTGGTGTGTATGTGGTTGTGGTTGTGTTGTTTATTTGTGGTGTGTGTGTAGTGTGTGTGGTTGTGTGTGTGTGTGTATGTGTGTGGTGTGTGTTGTGTGTGTGTGTGCGCCCCCCCCTGGGCGGCGGGCTTTTTGTGTGTGTGTTTTTCTCGTTCACCCTATAATCTCTGAAGTTCCCCAAAAGGTGAGGTTTTTGCGAATAGGGCCGTTTTTTTTCCCCAATGGGGTTCGTTTTTCCGTTTTTCGGGAACAGGATAAAAGTCGCTTGCGTGTCGCCAAGGGGACTAATAAATTTCCCCCTAACAAATTATTATCCTTATCTTTTTTCAATAAGATTTTATTCCAAGACCCCCAGACCTGGGAGTACATAGGAGGATCAGCAGACCTGGGAGGGTGAAAGTACTGCTATTAGGACTGATGTCACTAACAGACCTACTGTCCTTAAACAGAGGTCACTAACAGGACTACTGTCCTTAAAGAGAGGTCATCACTAGTACCTTAGCTTGGTCACTGTTATTGTTCTTTGTTTGTGATCTATTTTCTTGTTATCGTTGTTTTAAAATTTAAAAAAATCAGAAACAGTGTTCTTAACAGTATTACTGTCCGTAACAAGATCTTTGTCCTTAAAAAAATCACTGCCCCCCCCCCCCCCCCCCCGTAGGTTTCTATCATTTCCCCTAAAAACTTTAAATTTAAAAAAAAAAATTACAAAAAGTACAGTTATGCCCAAAAAACCGGATCGGTGGTCTAGAGTGACCGCCCGTGTAAAAAGCGGAAAGGCCGGGTGTGCGGTGGTTTGATCCCCGTTGGGTCCGAAAAATTTTTCCCCGAGTGGTGG
>CM054165.1:26048187-26050687 GCA_028751875.1 Rapana venosa | reverse complement strand
GTTTACGTGTAACCAAGTTGGGGAGTTCTTCCAGGGGGATTTTGGAGCGCCGACTGCGTTGCATGGTCAGCCCGAACCAGGTGAGTTTGACAGTCTATACCAAAATAAATAAATAAATTAAAAAATAAGTTAAAATTTTAAAAAAATCTAGAAACGAAGGTTTGTTGTTTCCAAGTATTCTGAAAGAAAAGTTTGTTTTTCAAGTTTTCGCAACACATACACTGGCACGCGCGCGCGCGCACACACACGTACACGCACAAGCGCGCGCGCACGCACGCGCGCACACACATTTGCACGCACGCACTCACACACGCTCACTAACCACAGGGGTTTAACAGCACACTGGGTTTTCACACATACACACAGGTGCGCGCGTGCACAACACACACTCACTCACTCACTCACACACACTACAGAAGAGAGAGAGAGAGAGAGAGAGAGAGAGAGAGGAAAAGGAGAGGAGAGAGGGGAAAAGGAGAGAGAGGGGAGAGAACGCACTCCGTTTTAAACTGAAACGGAAAAAACCCACTTTGTTTTCAAGTATTCATAAAAGAATTTCCAAGATGATCACACGCTCGATTTCAACGTGAATTGAAACCTTTATAAAAGGCAGGTGTCCCTATTTATGTACACTTGTACAAAAACCCAACAATAAACTTTTGATTCGTATTCTGCAAGTGTGTTTAAAGGGGGAAGGAGAGCAGTATCATTTAAATGGCTCGAAATAAAATCTAGTCAATAGTGGGCGACAATTTTGAGAAGTAGGGGAGTAGAACACATCTGGTTCTTTCTCTCTCCCCCCCCCCCCTCTCTCCCCTCCCCCTGTGTGTGAGTGTGGTGTGTGTGTGTGTGTGTGTGTGTGTGTGTTTGACTCTGTGTGTGTGTGGGGTGTGGGGTGTGTGTGTGTGTGTGTGTGTGTGTTTGACTCTGTGGGGGGTTTGACTCTGTGTGTGTGTGGGGTGTGTGTGTGGGGTTTTTGTGTGTGTGTGTGTGTGGGGTGTGTGTTTGACTCTGTGTGTGTGTGTGTGGTTTGACTCTGTGTGTGTGTGTGTTTGACTCTGTGTGTGTGTGTGTGTGTGTTTGACTCTGTGTGTGTGTGTGTGTGTGTTTGACTGTGTGTGTGTGTGTGTTGTTGTGTTTGTGTTTGACTCTGCGTGTGTGTGTGTGTGTGTGTGTGTGTGTTTGACTCTGCGTGTGGTGTGTGTGTGTGTGGTGTGTGTGTGGGGTGTGGGTGTGTGTGTTGTGTGTGTGTTGTGACTGTGTATGTGTTTGACTCTGTGTGTTTGACTCTGTGTGTGTGTTTGACTCTGCGTGTGTGTGTGTTATGTGTGTGTGTGTGTGTCTTGAGTGTGTGTGTGTGCGGCGCGCGCGCGCGCGTGCGCGCTTCGCTTTAACGTCCTTCCACGGTAAGTTGATATCAGACGATAGGGAAAAGGATTACGAGAAAGGGGAAAAAAGGAAGGAAAGAATTGTATGAATGAGCATGTGTAAGTTCGGGTGCGTACAGAGGAAACAGAGAGAGAAGATGAGAGAGAGAGAGAGAGAGAGAGAGAGAGAGAGAAAAGAGAGAGAGAGAGCACGTGGTTTTTGTGTGTTGTGTATGTGTGTGGTGTGTGTGTGTATGTGAGAGAGAGAGAAAAAGAAGAAGGGGGAGAGAGAGAGAGGAGAGAAGAGGAGAAGAAGAGGAGAGAGAGAGAGGAGAGAGAGAGAGCGCACGTGTGTTTGTGTGTGTGTGTATGTGTGATGTGTGGTGTGTGTGGAGAGAGAGAGAGAGAGAGGGGGGAGAAGAGAGAGGAGAGAGGAGAGAGAGCGAGAGGGGGAGAGCGCACGTGTGTTTTGTTGTGTGTGTATGTGTGTGTGTGTGTGTGAGAGAGAGAGAGAGGGGAGAGAGAAAAGAGAGAGAGAGAGAGAGAGAGAGAGAGAGAGAGCGAGCGTACCACACTCACACAATATGTATACACAAAACTCAAAAGAGAGAGAGAGAGAGAGAGAGAGAAGAGAGAGAGAGAGAGAGAGGGGGGGGGGGGGGTTGCTTAAAAAAAGAATGATCGAGAGAGGACAAATACAAGAAATATATACGACTTTCATTTTCCATTGAACCTAAAAGCTGAATGAAATGAAAAAGGACACCACCACCGTCACCCCAATAAAACAATAACACCCTCTTCCCCCCTCCCCATCCCCCAAGGACAAAAAAAAAAACAACCAACCAAACAAAACCAAACAAAAACCTTAAAAGAAAACCAAGGAAAAAAAGAAAAAAAGAAAGAAATCAAAACATTGTCTCGTGGTAGTAGACTTGACGTGACACCTGTCAACTTTTATTATTATTATTTCTGTCTCTGTCTCTGTCTCTCTGTGTCTCTGTCTCTCTCTCTGTGTCTCTGTCTCTGTCTCTCTGACTCTCGGATGAGACTATAAACCGAGGCCCCGTGTGCGAACGCACGCAGAACATCTTGCGCACACGTTAAATCCTGTTCCGCTTTTCGGAAGAGTAGGC
>CM054165.1:26030687-26040687 GCA_028751875.1 Rapana venosa | reverse complement strand
TGAAGTTTCCCCAGTTCACCCAGCTGTAAATGGGTACCTGCACTCTTTTAGGGTCAGGGAAGGTAAAGCAGCGAGGGAGAGGAGATGGGCGCCGCCCTCAATAATATGCTGGCCTCTAGAGAAGTTGAGGTCTCTGATGTATGTTTGTCCGTCGTGTCCGACGATGACCTCCAAATCAGCAGAGGAGGCAGCTGCTGTTCCGGAAACTGGGCAGAAATTTGATTATAGTGGAGATGCCTTGCCCACAGTACATCCCCACTCTCTCGGCCAAGTGGGCATAAGGACAGTCAGCGTTGGAGATGTTCTCCAAAGGCCAACCAGCCCCCAGGGCTGCAGCACATAAGGACTGTGCGAGTCAGGCCTCCTAGTCAGAGAGTCACAGTTGATCACTAAAGACTAAGCTGTCAAGTGGAATTCCATGAGTGGGAAAGAAAGCCACTGGTCATACAGCCTCTCACTTTGCTGTTGATGTCCCCAGCGTCAATGGTTTAATCAAGTCTCTGATGCCTCACTCCCCTACGACCTTATAGGTTATGAAACACATTTACCTTATAATTATGGCGAGGTACTTTAAAAACAGTCCTACACGCAAACTTCTCATTCAGTGTGCAGTTTCAATCCCACAGTGATTCCCAGGTGGGATGAGTGAGTCAGAGTTGCACATTCTCGGTGACCTCTAGGGTGTTAAGCTGGGGAACGCACTACAACAACAACCACAACAACAACTTACATACAGTCATGTATACAACAGAGCATCAACAAGGCAAAAGCTTGGAGTATGTTCAGCAGCAATACTATGATCCACTTTAACACTTGGCAGCTGGTAGACTTGAGTAATGCATGTGTGACTTCTTAGTTTAGTTTGGGCCAGAGACTTTTCCACTAAAACTGCGATTGGTGGGTCAGGATGCTAGTATTTCGGATGGAACGATAAACCGAGGTCCCGTGCGTTACACATAATTATTTTGTACACGTAAAAGAACCACCGGCAATAAAGGAGTTTTCCCTGGCAAATATATGTAGAAAAAAAGCATGCATGCATACATGCTTCCATCCGTCCGTCCATCCATCCATCACCACACACCCAGACCTCCCGCCCCCCCCCCCCCCCCCCTCCCCACGAACACTCACACACACAAACACACAACACACACACACAAACACACACACACACACACACACACACACATTGGAATGTGTTCAGTTTTGTTCAGTTTCGCTAAGAATACCTACTCCTCAAGTGCAAAATTATACACACACACACACACACATACACACACATAAAACATACACATATTGGACTTTGCTCATTTCCCTAAGATCACACACGCACACACACACGCGCACACACGCACGCACGCACACACACACGCACGCACACACACTCACACACACACACACACACACACCGCCCCCCCCCCCCCCCACCCCTACCCCCTCTCTCAAGTGCAAAACCACTCAACCGTACCCAACTGACAAGACAGCTCTCTGAGCATGCTTGGTCACCATGTCTCATGTACATAGGTAAAGGTAAAGGTAAAGGAGTCCCATAACCTATAAGGTCGTAGGGGAGCGAGGCGTCAGAGACCCCACTTCTCTAGGGCCAGCATATTGAGGGCGGCGCCCATCTCCTCTCCCTCGCTGCTTTACCTTCCCTGACCCTAAAGAGGGCAGGTACCCATTTACAGCTGGGTGAACTGGGGTACTGTACTTGAAGCCAAGCCGCGCAAACGGTCACCCATCCAACTGGTAACCACGCTCGACGCTGCTTAACCTATATGCTGGCGCCCCTAGAGAAGCTGAGGTCTCTGACGCCTCGCTCCCCTACGACCACATAGGTTACGGGACACCTTTACCTTTACCTACATACATAAGACATGGGGGGGAAAGCGAGTGCTCCGACCATTGAGCTATCCCGTGCCCTGTGTCTTATGTGTTGTATGTAATAATATACACGCCTGACTGACCGCGTCAGACTTCGTTTCCTTCGGCTATTTTTAACCTTCGTCACGACCGAGTCAAGGCTGAACAGCGGGAGGCAGGGTAGGGTCCCTGCCCCTAGGGGCCGTCCTGTCCTCGCTGGATTACCATCAGCATCCGTTATCACCTTCACTAGGGGATGAGAGAGAGAGAGAGAGAGAGAGAGAGAGAAGAGAGAGAGAGAGAGAGGGGGGGGGGGGAGTGGGGAAGAGAGAGAGAGAGAGAGGGGGGGGGAGGAGTGGGGAGAGAGAGAGAGAGAGAGGGGGGGGGTGGGGTGGGGGAGGGGGAGTGAAGAGAGAGAGAGGGAGGGTGAGGGAGGGAGAGGAGTGGGGGGGGCGGGGAGGGAGAGAAGAGTGGGAGGGGGAGGAGAGAGAGAGAGAGAGGAGAGAGGGTGAGGGAGGGAGAGAGAGAGAGAGAGAGGGGGGGGGGAGGGAGGGAGAGAGAGAGAGAGGGAGGGAGGAGAGAGAGAGAGGAGAGGGGGGAGAGGGAGAGGAGAGGAGAGAGAGAGGGTGGGAGGGAGGGAGGAGAGAGAGAGAGGAGGGGAGGGAGGGAGAGAGAGAGGAGAGAGAGGGGGGGGGGGAGGAGGGGAGGGAGAGAGAGAGAGAGAGAAGGGGAGGAGAGAGAGAGAGAGAGAGAGAGAGAGAGGGGGGAGGGAGGGGAGAGAGAGCGAGAGAGGGAGAGGGAGGGAGGGGAGGAGAGAGAGAGGAGAGAGAGGGGGGGAGGAGGGAGGGAGAGAGAGAGAGAGAGGGGGAGGAGGGGAGAGAGAGGGGGGGGGGGAGAAAAGGGGGGGGAGGGGAGGAAGGAGTGGAGAGGAGAGAGAGAGAGGGGGGGGAGGGAGGAGAGAGAGAGAGAGAGAGAGAGGGGGGGAGGAGGGAGGGAGAGAGAGAGAGAGAGGAGGGAGGAGAGAGGAGAGAGAGGGGGGGGGGAAGAGGGGAGGGAGGGAGAGGGGGGGGGGGAGGGAGGGAGAGAGAGAGAGAGAGAGGAGAGAGAGGGGGGGGGGGGGGAGGAAGGGAGGGAGAGAGAGAGGGAGAGAGTGTGTGTGTATGTATTTATGGATGGATGGATGGTTGTATGTATGTATGCATGGGTTGTGTGTGTGTGTGTATTTTTGTGTGTGTGTGTGTGTGCGTGTGTGCGTGCGTGTGTGTGCGTGTGTGCGCGCGCACGCGCGCGCGTGTGTGTATGTATGTATGTATCGATGGATGTGTGTGTATGGTGTGTGTGTATACTCATGTATGTGTGTTATATTATGTATGTATGTATGTATGTATGTATGTATGTATGTATGTATGTATGTATGTATGTGTGTGTATGTATGTATGTGTACATGTATGTATGTAGGTATGTATGTATACTATGCATGTATGTATGTACTCGATTCGATTTTACGTCTGTTCACTCTGTGATATTAGGTATGAATGTATATACACATGTATGTACACGTATACATGTATGTACACATGTGTATATATACATGTGTGTACACATGTGTGTATATATACATGCATGTACACATGTGTATATATACATGTATGTACACATGTGTATATATACATGTATGTACACATGTGTATATATACATGTATGTACACATGTGTATATATACATGTATGTACACATGTGTGTATATATAATACACATGTATGTACACATGTGTGTATATGTATGTATGTATGTATGTATGTATGTATGTATGTATGTATGTCATTATTACATGTATGTATGTATACTATGGATGTATGTATGTACTCGATTCGATTTTACGTCTGTTCACTCTGTGATATTAGGTATGAGTGTATATACACATGTATGTGCACATGTGTGTATATGTATGTATGTATGTACGTATGTATGTATGTATGCATGTACTGCAGTACTAGGCCCGATGATGGATACGGTACAAGTTACTGGGATTAGAGGAATGTACTCCTCAAGGTATGTGGACGTAATGATGATGCATTTTTACCTGTGGAGTCACCTGATCAGCCATATTCTGTGTTTGATACAGCTCTATGAATATAGCAGCAGCAGCAACACCACCACCACCACCAATAATGATAATAATGACGTAGATAATGACAAAGCAGCAGCAGCACCACCACCACCACCACCACCACCACCACCACCCCACCACCACCACACACCTGCCCCACCACCACCACCACCACCACCACCACCACCACCACCACCTGCACCACTATCACCACCACCACCACCACCACCACCACCACCACCACACCACCACCACCACCACCACCACCACCTCACCACCACCACCACCACCACCGCCACCACCATCATCACCATCATCATCATCATCATCATCATCACTACCACCACCACCACCACCACCATCACCACCACCACTGCCACCACCACCACCACCACCACCACCACCACCACCACCACCACCACCACCTTCAACAACAACGATAACAAGGACATAAACAACGACAACAAAAAGATACAAGATACAAGCTTTATTGTCCTCTTATATAATATGAAAAAAAGCCTCTCCACTGCATTACACAACGTGAAACACACACACAAGAAGCAAAATGACCACGAATCCTGTTCTAAGTGCGAAGAAAACCCTTTCTCAAAGGGACGTAACCTCTCTAACAAAAGTGAAGTAACGCTGAAGTAATGCGTTGCCAGGCAGTTTTTAAATCCTATTTCAAAGGGACGTAATTCTGTAACCATGGGAAGTAACGCCAAAATAAGTTATGTCGATGCAGTATTACGATACATACATACAGAGACGTAATGTATCTGTAAAGAAAAAGGGAATATTGGTTTACTTTAGAGGCTTCTTTCTTCGGTCATAACAGAAAATTGGTATCGTTTTTCCAGGCTTGGGTTGCTGAAAAATGGTTATGATGGAAAATTTGCATACACACACACATCACACACACACACACACACACACACACACACACACACAACTACACACACACACACACACACACACACACACACACACACACACACACACACACACACACACCACACACATACACACACACACACACACACACACACACACACACACACACACACACACACACACACACACACACACACATGTATGTGCAAAGGTAATGCTTTATGTGAATCGCAGTGACATTACGTATAGCTGAAAGGAAAGGACTCGCGCGCGCGCACACATACGCGTGCCTGCGCTTTTACTCAATAGGGTACGCAAGCGTAGGTGCAGCCCCCCTCCCCCCTCCCCAACACATGCATATTATATAATTATGAAAATGAGCACGCGTTGATGTGAAGGTTTATATGTACCTGTTTTTACTGATGCTATTAAACATGTGTGCATGTCTGTGGCGCACACGCGCGTGCACACACACATATACTCACACATATGCGCGCGCGCAGGCGCGCGCACACACACACGCACGCATACACACACACAGCGCGCGCGCGCGCGAGCGCATAAACCCGTCTAAAATCATTAATTGTGAATAGACGTTAAACTGAAGATATCACGCACACACATACACATACACAGACACACACACACACACACCACACACACACACACACACAAACACACACACACACACACACACACACACACACACACCTCTCTCTCTCTCTCTCTCTCTCTCTCTCTCTCTCTCTCTCTCTCTCTCTCTCTCTCCCCCTCTCTCACACACATGCACACGCGTGCTTGCTTGCTTTCACACACCCACACAAGCATACGCACACATACAGAGAGAAAAGAGCGAGCGAGCGAGCGAGCGAGCGAGCGAGCGAGAGAGAGAGGGAGAGAGAGGAGAGAGGAGAGAGAGACAGAGAGAGAGCAGAGAGAGAGATACAGAGGAGAGAGACTGAGGAGAGGAGGAGAGAGAGATTGAGAGAGATGAGGAGAGAGAGAGATGAGAGAGAGGAGAGAGAGAGAGAGAAGAGAGAGAGAGAGAGGAGAGAGAGAGGAGAGGGAGGGAGGGGGTGTAAGTAATGCAATAAACGGCAAGGAAGCAAGTCAATGCACAGCAAAATAATAAATTCATTTTCTTAATGCGTGTAAAGGGGGTTAAGGAAGCATCTCATTTTATTTAAATTATCATATAATAACAACAACAACAACAATGAATAATAATAATAATAATAATAATAGTAGTAGTAGTAGTAGTAGTAGTAGTAGTAGTAGTAGTAATAATAATAATAATAACAACAATAACAACAATAATATTTCCGCCTGGTTTTTGTTGTTGTTTTGTTGTTTGTTGTTTTGTTGTTTGTTGTTTTGTTGTTAAATTGGATAGATCGGATTTCTCACAGCGCTGAAGGCTTTCTGTTTTCTGCAGAAATGAGCAACCACGTTTCGACGATGTGCAAACATGGCTTGAATTTCTTTGAACTGCATTTTCGCCGTCGGTTTTTTTGTTTGTTTGTTTGGGTTTGGTTTTTTTCATTTGGAGGGAAGGATGGGGAGAGGGGGGAAAAGGGAGAAGAGAGGGAGGGGTTCGTGGAATGTATGCTGGAACTTCTGTCTTTCTGTGTGTGTGTGTGTGTGTATGTGTGAGTGTGAGTGAGTATGTGTGTGTGTGTGTGTGTGTGTGTTGTGTGTTGTGTGTGTGTGTATGTGTATGTGTGTGAGTGAGTGTGTGTGTGTTATTCTTTTATTTCGTGTGTGTGTACGTATTTACGTGTGTGTGTGTGTGTGTGTGTGTGTGTGTGTGTGTGTGTGTGTGTGTGAGTGAGTGAGTGATGTGAGTGAGTGTGTGTGTGTATGTGTGTGAGAGTGAATGTTATTCTTTTATTTCGTGTGTGTGTTTGCGTGTGTGCTTGTTATGTGTTTCGTGCTTGTGTGTGCGCGTGCGTGCGTGTGTGTATGTGTGCTTGTGTGTGTGTGCGTGCTTGTGTGTGTGTGTGGTGTTGTGTGCTTGTGTGTGCGTGCGCGAACGCGCTTGCGTGCGTGCGTGCGTGGTTTTTATTTATTTTTTAAATTGTATTCTTTTATTTTTATTCTTGCGTGCGAGTGTACGTGCGTGTGAGCGACTATGTGTTTATACACACACACACACACACACACACACACACACACACACACACACACACACACACACACACACACACACACACACATATATGTCAGTGCGTTTGTGTCTGTGTGTCTGTCTACCTGTGTGCCCCTATTTTTTGCGGCATACCGTGTGGGTGTATCGTGTTTCTCATTGTACTTAATGGCTGCGACGTTAGCGTTCATTGTTGACATTATGCCATCAACATGGCTCGCTGCTATCTTTATCATCTCGCATTATTCTGATTATGAAGACCAGATGCTGCAGAGACCAGAGATAGCAGGAGCCTGTAATGAGTAAATAATGAAAACAAAAATACTATCAACTGCGCTAAGCTAAAACTCCTTCTCATCAGAATGTCAGCCACACAGCCCAAAAATCATCACAGAGGAAAAAGATAGGAATGGAAATTGAATGGAGGGGAGGGAGAGAGGGAGAGGAGAGGGAGAGGGAGAGGGAGAGAGAAGAGAGAGAGAGAGAGAGGAGAGAAGGAGAAGAGAGGGGGGAGAGAGAGAGGAGAGAGAACAGAGAGAGGACAGGGAGGGAGACAGACAGAGAAAGATAGGGACAGAGGCGGGAGAGGGAGACAGAGAGAGAAAAAGAGAGACAAGAGAAAAGAGAGAGAGAGAGAGGAGAGATGAGGAGAGAGGAGAGAGAGAGAGAGACACACACCCACACACCCACACACCCACAACACACAGAGGGAGTCAGAGAAAGACAGAGAGAGAAAGAGAGAGTTAGAGAGAGGGAGACAGACATATAGTGAAAGGATGAAGGAGGGGAAAAAATTGTTTGTGAAGATGGTTAGAAAGGCAGTAAAAGAGAAGAAGTAGAAGAGCAAGAAGAACAACAACAGGAAGATGATGAGGATGAGGATGATGATGATAATGATGATGATTATGATGAAGTAGAAGAAGAAGAAGAAGTAGAAGAAGAAGAAGAAGAAGAAGAAGAAGATGTAGAAGAAGAAGAAGAAGAAGAAAAGAAAAGAAGAAAAAGAAGGTGATGATGTTCATGATGATGATGTTGAAGAAGAAGAAGAAGTAAAAGAGGAAGAAGAAAAAGGAGAGGAGGAGGAGGAAGAGGAAAAAAGAAAGACAAGATGATAAAGAGTATTGTAAAGAGAATGACGATGGTCAATACATTAAAGAGTGAAAAGACAAGGAAGAATTTGTAGAATAAAAAAATGAAAGGAAAATCATCATAAGAATGAAGAAATAAAACAAGGAAGAAGATAAGAACAAAGACGAAGAAGAATAAGGAAGAAGAGGAAAGAAAAGGAAAGGGAGACGGAAAAAACGAACCAAAAAAAAACAAAAAAAAGAAGTGAGGGGTGGTGGGGTGGGTGGGAGGGGTCTATATAATTTCTTTTGATGTGTTTAAATCTATAAAAAAAAATAAAGAAGAAAAAATAGTGGAGATTTCTATTTCCTTTTTCTAAGAAGTGTGTTTGAATTACAAAAAAGCAGCAGCAGTAGTAGTAACAGATGTAACAGCAGTAGTAGCAGCAGCAGTATTAGTAGTAGTGGTAGTAGAGGTGGTGGTAATAGTAGAAGTAGAAGTAGTAGTAGTAGTAGTAGTAGTAGTGATGGTGGTGGTGTTGCTGGTGGTAGTAGTAGTAGAAGCAGTAGTAGTAACAGATGTAACAGCAGTAGAAGTAGCAGCAATAGTAGTAGCAGTTGTAATAGCAGTAGTAGTAGCAGTTGTAATAGCAGTAGTAGTAGCAGTTGTAATAACAGTAGTAGTAGCAGTTGTAATAGCAGTAGTAGTAGCAGTAGTAGTAGCAGTAGTAGTAGTGTAGTAGTAGTAGTAGTAGTAGTAGTAGTAGTAGTAGTAGTAGAAGTAGTAGCAGTAGTAGTAGCAGTTGTAATAGCAGTAGTAGTAGCAGCAGCAGCAGCAGCAGCAGCAGCAGCAGTAGTAGTAGTAGTAGTAGTAGTAGTAGTAGTAGTAGTAATAGTAGAAGTAGTAGTAGTAGTAGTAGCAGTAGTAGTAGGAATTGTAATAGCAGCAGTAGCAGCAGTAGTAGTAGCAGTAGGTGTAGTAGTAGTAGACCACACATGCACGCACGCGCGCGTGCGCTCGCACACACACGAACAAAAAACACAATAACACACACATACACCCCCCCCCCCACACACACACACAGGACCCCCCTCCCCCCCACACACACCCACCCACACACACACATACACACAAACCACCCCCCCCCCCCACACACACACACAACCCTCCCCCACACCCCCCACCCCACACCCCCACACACCACAAACACACACAACCCCCCCCCCCCCCCCCACAAACACACACACAAACCCCCCCCCCCCCCCCCCCCCCCCCCCCCCCACACACACACATACCCCCCCCCCCCCCACACACACACACACTACACCTCACACACACACACACCCCCTACACACATCCACACACACACACACACAAACACACACACACAAACACATACACACAAACACACACACACATAAATACACAATAACACACACACACACACAGAGGGAGGGAGGGAGGTTCCAACAACAACAAACAACAACAACAACAGTAATAAAAAACGAAAAAAGAAAAAACAACAAAACAAGCAGGCAGGTAGGTCAGGAAACTCAGGGCACTAAAGCTTCACACATTCTGTCTGTCCTGCATCTGCCTTGCATATGTGGCCAGAATCTAAACCAGAACACAGACAGACAGACAGAGAGAGGGAGAGAGGGAGAGAGAGGGAGGGAGAGGGGAGGGAGAGAGAGGGGGGAGGGAGAGGGCAGAGAGAGAGGGGAGAGAGAGAGAGGGGAATGGGTGGAAGGGGAGGGAGGGGGAGACAGAGAAGAGAGAGGGAGTGAGGTAGGAGAGGAGGGTTGGGAAGAGGGAGATGGAGGAGAGAGAGAGGGGAGGTAGAGGGAGGAGACAGGGGAGGAGGAGGGAGGGCAGATAAAGAGAACTCGAACTCGAAATTTTAATGAGAGAGAGAGAGA
>CM054165.1:26018187-26023187 GCA_028751875.1 Rapana venosa | reverse complement strand
CCCAGCGTCAATGGTTTAATCAAGAACTGTGATAAAGCCCAGGCGCTGACGGCGTTATGTACATATGAACTAATACATGCCAACCAGCAAGCAGTCACGCACGAAACTTGTTAAGTCCTTCGGATGAGACTATAAACCGAAGTCCCGTGTGCGAACGCATGCACAACATCTTGCGCACACGTTAAAACCCGTTCCGCTTTTCGGAAGAGTAGGCCACCATTTGACAACATTTACAAAACTGCATACACATGGGGACTGGATAAAAAAAAAGCACATGAGTGCTTATTCCATTATCCTCGATATAAAAGAATAAATAAATGAAATAAATATAAAAAACCAACACATTACTAAGAGCATTGTAGTGGCTATCTGCGCCGTCTTTGTTTGATTGCTTGTTGCTTTTTTTGTTTTTTTTGTTTTTGAAGCTATCTTGGGTTGTTCATACCAATTTGAAATGTTTTTTTTTTTTATCTTGTGTCTTTCGAGATAATCTTTATACGTATCACTGTGCCTGTCAGTATTGTAAGTGCCCTTCATGGGATGATTAAAGTGTTTTTGACTTGACTTGACTTGACTTGTTTTGGCAACTGCTAGAAAGACAAAACACTCTTTATCACTTCGTTGGTGCACAATGGAAAAACTGAAAATCGGATCTCAACTCCCCACTCCCCCACCACCACCCCCAAAAAAAGAGAACAAGAAAGAAAGGAAAACAAAAAGGGAAATATTAAACATATAAATTTTTCTCCCTTGGCGAAGTCGGAAGCACTTAGGCCTTGACTTGTCAGGCGTTTAACGGCAAGCGTAGCGCATTTTCACTCATAATTATGACAGACTGTAGTTGCTGTCTGAAGCGTTCGACGACGACGATGACTACGACGACGACGAAGAAGAAGAATGCATTACTACGAGTCTGATGACACACACAATCTTTGTTTCATAATCACGTCTTGTTTTCGTTACAGTAGCTTTTTTATCGTGTGAGGGGTTGTTTTTTTAAATATGCGGGTTTAAAAAAAAGCGTTTATTATTGTTGGCGTGATTTGAATTCCTAGTGTTAGTCACACTAGCGACACACTGAACGGTTTAAACGTTTCTTATTGTCTACCAAAGAGATTGGGATTCTTTTATTATTTTTAAAATTTTTTTATTATTATTTTATACCACTTGAAGTCACGAGATTTCTCTACGTGAAATTCGGGCTGCTCTCTCCAGGGAGAGCGCGTCGCCACAAGAGCAGCGCCACCCGCATGATTTATTCATGTTTAGGCCACCCGCCCTTCGGGGAGGGGTTGGTGAAAGAAGACAGTGACAATGACACTGGATGATGATAGAGAGAACATGACAAAAAACCAATGCATCAGTCACAGTGAACAACAACCATTGAACAGCAACCGTCTATGACGTTGCAGTATCTGGAAGCTGAAATGCTTTATACAGAAAAAGAGAACATTTTTCAAACATCGGTATACCTTGATCTATCACGAGAGAGAGAGAGAGAGAGAGAGGAGAGAGAGGGGGGGGGGGAGGTGTTTAAAGTTTCATTATGGTGTACTAAAAGAGAGAGAGAGAGAGAGAGAGAGAGAGGAGAGAGAGAGAGAGAGAGAGAGAGAGAGAGAGAGAGAGAGGTTGTTAAAGTTTCATTAATGGTGTACTAAGAGAGGAGAGGGATGTTAAAGTTCACAAGAGGAAGAGGAAGAGAGAAGAGAGAGAGAGTTAGTATAGGTAGTAGAGGAGAGAGAAGAGAGAGAGAGAGAGAGATAGGAGGTGTTATAAATAGTAGAGGTGTATAAAGATGAGGAGGTGTTTAAGGAGTTTAAAGGTGTACTAAAGAAGGAGAGAGAGAAGAGAGTAGTAGAGTAGATAGAGGTAGTTAATAGGTTAGTAGGTAGGTAGATAGATAGGTAGGTAGGTAGATAGATAGTAGGTAGGTAGATAGATAGGTAGGTAGAGTAGGTAGAGTAGATAGTAGGTAAGTAGATAGTAAGGTGTAGGTAGTAGAAGGTAGGTAGGTAGATAGGATAGGTAGGTAGTGTAGATAGATAGGTAGGTAGGTAGATAGATAGGTAGGTAGTAGATTAGGTAGGTAGGTAGGTAGAGTAGATAGATAGATGATAGATAGATAGAGTAGAGAGAGAGGTTTAAGTTCGTTCTAGAGGAGAGAGAGAGGAGGAGAGAGAGAGAGAGAGAGAGAGAGGTTTAAGCTTTCGTTTGGAGAGAGAGAGAGAGAGAGAGAGAGATGAGAGAGAGAGAGAGAGAGGAGAGAGAGAGATGAGAGAGAGAGAGAGAGTTAGGTAGGAGTAGAGAGAGTAGGAGAGAGAGAGAGAGAGAGGAGAGGAGAGTTTAGCTTTCGTTAGGAGTAGAGAGAGGAGAGAGAGAGAGGAGAGAGGAGAGAGAGAGAGAGATGAGAGTAGAGTAGAGAGAGTGAGAGAGAGGAGAGAGAGAGAGAGAGAGAGAGAGTTAAGCTTCGTTATGAGTAGAGAGAGAGAGAGAGAGAGAGAGAAGGAGATGAGAGAGAGAGAGAGTGGAGAGAGAGAGAGGTTTAAGCTATTCGTTACTGAGTGAGGATGAGATCGTCGACTGTTGAGGAGAGAGAGGAGAGATGAGTGGAGAGGAGAGGGAGGAGAGAGAGAGTAGATCGGTTATAGCTCTTCGTTATGCGCACTAAGAGAGAGAGAGAGAAGAGAGTTTGGAGAGAGATAGAGACGAGACTTGCATGCAGAACTGTGCAGAGTAGTCCATGTTGGGCTCGGAGAGAGAGACGAGGAGAGAGATTAGCATTGATTTATCGAGTAAGAGGATAGGGAAGAAAGGGGAGGATGTAGAAACCGTAGGTTGGGAGATTCAGCAAGTTTTACTCGTTTGTAGAGAGAAAGAGAAGATGAGACTGAGAGGCATGTATGATGAGATATAAAGAGGTTGAGCAGAGAACACTGAGTATCGCCAGCATTTGAAAAAAAGCCTTTCTTCTCGTTTGACGAAGAGTAACTAAGTTGGTCGGCATAAGGGTTGTGCATAAAACAATTATACATTTATTACATGTTCCAGTTATGAGCGCCAGGCTTAAGGAGAGAGGAGAGAGAGGAGTTTTGTCGTCAGTATAAATTTCACATTCACTGTCTGTCTGTCTGTCCGTCTGTGTCTGTCTGTCTGTCTGTCTGTTGCTCGGTCGCTGACCCGTAATGGGAAGGTTCATGGGTTTTGCCGTTCTGTTAAGAGGATAAGGGAAGGAAGGTGGCAGGATGTAAGTAAACCGTGAGGTTCTGGGTTCGATTCCCAGCATCGCCCTTTCTTCCCCAGTTTGACCACACACAAAAATCGAACTGAATGTCAATGTCCTTCGGATGAGACTATAAACCGAGGCCCCGTGTGCGAACGCATGCAGAACATCTTGCGCACACGTTAAATCCTGTTCCGCTTTTCGAAAGAGTAGGCCTTTGTGTGCCGGTGGGATTAGATGACAAAATTTACAAAACCGCATACACACGGGGACTGGATGTAAAAAAACACGAGTGCTTATTCCATTATCCTCGATTTTTAAAAAAGTCATCTGAGCGCTTTCATTTGTTGCTTTACAAGATTCAGCGCTATATAAATTCCATACATTATTATCATCATCATCATCATCATCATCATCATCATCATCATCATTATTATTATTATTATTATTATATTATTATTATTATTATTATTATTATTATTATAAGGGACCTTGGTTCCCAGTCTCATCCAAAGGACTACACAAAACAACTGTGTAACGCTGCAGTGGATCCCTGCTCACTGTGCTATACCTGGCAACGAACAGGCTTATGATGAACTGGCGAAACAGAGAGCACAGAAAGGACAGTGTGAAAGCAGCCTCCCTTTGTATGAAAAGAAAAAAGCCCAATCATCAAATCAATGGCTCAACCCAGAGTAGAAAAGGACGACTGCCAGCCATCTCAGAAGAGAAGACCAAGTCATCATTCTAAGACTCCGCACTGGGCACAACAGGCTAAATCACCGCATGTCCACAAAGCTGAACTCGTTCTTTCATTCCTATGTACCTGTGGCAAAGAAAACCATCCCCGCTAACCGACACCTAAACGGGGGTTCGAACCCGTACCCTGGAGTGTCGAGATGTCCAGGATATTGTTAGGCACAAGCATTTTACTGCAGACTTCCTAAAGATCCCTTTTTGGGGGGAATTTTCCACCGCACTTGAACAGGTCAGGCTAAAGGCATGGTTCTTACACACACACACAAATGCCTAAAAATGCTGTCATTGAAAGATTCTATTTTCTAGCATTGGTTTCCTACACTTGTTTTCCTCCACTAGTATTTCTGCATTAACCATGTTTAACTTCCTGAGAGAATCGGGCTTTTCCCCGTCTGATTGGTGGATCGGTGGTCTAGAGGTAACGCGCCTGTCTAGAATGCGAAAAGTCCGGGTCTGAAGTGTGCGGCGGTTCGTACCCCGTTTGGACCGGAAACTTTTCCCCCATCCATTAGACCATGAGTGGTGGTCTGGGCGCTAGTCTTTCGGATGAGACGATAAACCGAGGTCCCGTGTGTTACACGTAATTATTAGCGCACGTAAAGACCCACGGCAACAAGAGAGTTGTCCTGCAAAATTCTTAGAAAAAGCCACTCTGATAGGGAACAAATACAGTTGCAGACATAAAAAAAAGGGTGGCGCAGCGCTTGTGGCGACGCGCTCTCCCGCTCTCCCCGGGGAGAGCAGCCCGAATTTCACGGAGAAATCTGCCGTGACTTAAAGTGGTATGAAATGAAATCTGAGCGCTTTGATTTGTTGCTTTACAAGATTCAGCGCTATATAAATTCCATACATTATTATTTCATTATTATATGAGTGAAAATCTTCGGTCACTGAGAACAAGGCTGTTTTTTAAGAATTCTGGTTTTGGTTTTTATCTAATTTTATATGCAGTTGATGATGCGGTTTTTCCCCACAACGCGGTGCCCGTCCTGGGTTGACCCTTATGGTTGACCAGGGCGTT
>CM054165.1:26010687-26013187 GCA_028751875.1 Rapana venosa | reverse complement strand
TGGACGGTGCACTTGTTTTTAAAATTTTTATTTATTTATTCTTTTATATCGAGGATAATGGAATAAGCACTTATGTGCTTTTTTACATCCAGTCCCCGTGTGTATGCGGTTTTGTCAATTTTGTCATCTGTTCCCACCGGCACACAGTGGCCTACTCTTCCGAACATAGAAGACATAGAGCAATACCAGGAAGTCACGAGAAAGTTGGAAATGATCATCAAATGAGGATTGCCTGTAATCCTACAGCGTTGACCCCGCGCATGCATATTGCGATAAGGAAGCTAGCAGACGACAAAGGACTGAGTGTTTGCTGAAAATTAAAAAAAAATTCAAACCTACCAAATTTGTTCAAAACCACATGAGTTTTGAGTCAGAGGCTAGTATTTCACGAAAAAAAGTGGTTTGTATTTCTGTGGATGCCTTAGTTACGTGCGGTATGAATATAAGAGTCACATAGAAAAACAGAAGGAAAAGAGTGATTTTTTTAAATACCGGTGTGCAGCCTATGGGGTCCCTGCTACTTGAGGTGCCGACACACGGGTGTGCTGAACCATATGGTTGGGATGGTCTGGGTGAAACAGATCCGGAACAGATCCTCCGTTACAGTAAACGTGGGAACATGAACTTTGTAGTATCTCAAAAGGGGCGAGAAGTTCATGTAGGTTACAGGCAAGCATAGTTGGGAAAAAACACCTAATCAACAATTCAACATAAAGTAGCGCGAATCAATCATATATTTTTTCCTTTATTTTCGAGGATAATAGAATAAGCATTCATGTGGTGTTTTTTTTACATGCAGTCCCCGTGTGCATGCAGTTTTGTAAATTGTTCCCACTGACACATAACGGCCTATTCTTCCGAGAAGCGAAACGGGTTTTAACGCGCGCGCAAAATGTTCTGCGTGAGTTCGCTCACGGGGACCTCGGTTTATAGTCTCATCTAAGGACTTTTGGGGAGAGTGGAGTCTGCACTGATGTTAACTTCAGAGAAAAAACACACCCTCTTGAACGAGATTCGAACCCGGGTCAGCAGATCACAAGCGCATCACTCTAACCACCAGGCTATCCCGTCCCCCAGACTCAGGCAACCATTTCCCATACATGTCTCTCAAGCGGCTGTATGCAGAACTGCAGTAGCACGCACGGGTTCTGTTGTTCGGCTGCCAGTTTTGCTAGTGTAGGTTAACAGCTGGCAGTATGTTATATGACAAAGGTAAAGACATTCCTATAACCTATGCAGTCGTTAGGAAGCGAGGCGTCAGAGACCCCAACTTCTCTAGGGTCAGCATATTGAGGTTGGCGGCGTCGCATCTCCTCTCCCTCGCTGCTTTATCTTCCCCTGACCCTAAAAAGAGCAGGTACCTATTTACAGCTTGGTGAACTAGTAGGGGGACTGTACTGAAAGCAAGACGCGCGAACGGTCACCCACACGCGAGGCAGCCACGCTCGACACTGCCTTAACCTTAGCTTGGGGAGAAAACGAGTGCTCTGACCACTGAGCTGTCGATACGGTCGCGACCTAGCGGTCATAAGGTACAGTCAAGTGAAATGAAGATCTTCCCGGAATTATCGAGCGCATTATGTATCCAACTAATCCCCGGACCACTCGAGCACGATAAGATAAAAGGTAAAGGAGTCCCATAACCTATAAGGTCGTAGGGGAGCGAGGCGTCAGAGACCTCACTTCTCTAGGGGCCAGCATATTGAGGGCAGCGGCGCCCATCTCCTCTCCCTCGCTGCTTTACCTTCCCTGACCCTAAAGAGGGCAGGTACCCATTGGCAGCTGGGTGAACTGGGGGAACTGTACTGAAGCCAAGGCGCGCAAACGGTCACCCATCCAAGTGGTAACCACGCTCGACGCTGCTTAACTTGGCTGGGGGAAAGCGAGTGCTCCGACCACTGAGCTATCCCCGTCCCGATAAGATAGGATGGACAATTCACACCAAAGCCGAAGGGAAGAGCAGAGCTGGTATTATTTTGTTTGCCACACTGGCAGACCCTATAATAATCATTAAAGGTGATAGGATAGCCTAGTGGTTAGAACATGGCGCTCGTAATCTAACGACCCGGGTTCGATTCCCCCTCCAAGGGAGATATTTTCCCCTGGAGTTAACATCAGTGCAGACTCCACTCTCCCCAAAAGTCCTTCGGATGAGACTATAAACCCAGGCCCTGTGCGCGAACGCTCGCAGAACACGTTAAATCCTGTTCCGCTTTTGGTAAGAGTAGGCCATTGTGTGCCGGTGGGAACAGATGATAGAATTTACAAAACTGCATACACACGGGGAGTAGATGTAAAAAATAAGCACTTAAGTGCTTATATCTTCGATATGAAAGAATAACAAAAATAAAAATAAAACCCATTATTGCTTGGAAGGGTTACTTTTGGTGGGGCGTCGACTGTTAAGTGTTGAATCTTAGATAACTAATTGTTTGGTTATTTAGTTTGTAGGTTTTGGAGAGCGACGTTCCTGCTAAACAGTTGTTTCTGTGATGAACAG
>CM054165.1:25998187-26003187 GCA_028751875.1 Rapana venosa | reverse complement strand
GTGGATGTTTGTTTTTGTGTCTGTTCGTTTCTCTTTCTGTTAATGTGTGTGTGTGTTTGTTTGTATGTGTGTTTGTCTTTCTGTCAGTGTGTGTGTGTGTCTCTCTCTCTGTCTCTCTCTGTCTCTCTCTGTCTCTGTCCGTCTCTCTCTGTGTGTGTCTCTCTTCTGTAGAAAACAAGCTACTGTGATAGCGAAACAAGTACATACATGCACACATCCACACACACACACACACACACACACACACACACACACACACAACACACACACACACACACACACACACACACACACACACACACAACACACACACACAAATCGATTTTTACCGCGGAATTAGTAGCAGTCTTAATGGCTCTAAATTATGTTCTTGATTTGCCATTGTGTATATTACAAATCCTTATTTGTGTTGATTCTAAGTCGGTATTGTACGCTTTAAAATCCTTGTGGTACAAGAAAACTTCAAACATTGCATTAGAGATTAATCATGTCATACACCTTTTAACCGTAAAGGGCACAAGTGTCACTTTCTGTTGGGTGCCTTCACACAGTGGATTCTTTCCAAATGAGTGGGCTGATAGAGCTGCTAAAAGAGGAGCAAAGCATGAACGGGAATCAGCAACATTGCACGTACCTTTATCATTACAAGAGGGCTACCACTTATTAGAACAAACATCATGGAAAAAGGTCACAGAAACGTATCACCTAAAAGAGAGATTTCTAAACAGATCTGTCATCAAAACTGATAAAGCAAGAGTTGTGAGCCATTCTAAGGCTTGCTCAAATATCTCCACAGCAAGAAGAGTGAATAGTTTGTTTTATAGAATAAAACTTAATGCATTCGTAACCAAATTCAGTAGAAACAGTAAATGTCTATGTGGTGAGAATATTTCTAATACTCATATAATATTTGAATGTAAGAATACGAAAGCTTTTTTACCTCAATTTTCTGAAAACTCCCCTAGAAGCATATTCAATAATTTGAATTTGGCATTTGATATTGCAAAAGGTCTCTGGCATAGTCCTATAGGACATTTGTTATAGTTTCATTAACGTTAATAACTTTTTTATGTTTTTGTTTCTGTGGTGTGTTTTTTAAGATATTTTTTATTGTATCTTTTGCTTTGCACGGTTTCTTTTCATGATTAGACTACTTTCCCCCTCGCATTTTTCAGTAGGGCCTCTACAACCACCTCAATTATCATACACCCTTTGTATATATATATTTTTCTTTCTCGTCTAATATCACTGAGAGTGAACAGACGTAAAATCGAAGACAACAACAACAACAACAACAACAACAACACACACACACACACACACACACACACACACACACACACACACACACACACACACACACACACACACACACACACACACACAGAGAAACCTGCTGTAACGAAGAGTGGTGTACAAAACAACAATAACAACTACAACAAGAAGAATAACGACAACATGAGTAACAAGAACAGTAAGACAAAAAATAATAATAGTAATACATGGGATTTATTATAGGGAAAAAAGATGAATAAGAATAACAATATGAACAACAACATTAAGAACAAAAGTAAGAACAACAGTAAGTATAAAATAAGAACAGGAACATTAAGAATAACAATAAGAGCAACAAGAAGAAGAAGAAGAACAATACGAATAGCAAGAATAAGAACAATAATAACAACAATAAGAATAACATTAAGAAGAACAACAACAATAAGAAAAGCAATAATGATAAGAATAACACTAAGAACAAGGTAAGAACAACAAGAAAAAGAACAACATTAAGTATAACATTAAAAAGAACAGCAATAAGAACATTAAGAACAATTACAAGAACAACAATAAGAACAACCAGAATAAGAACAACAATAAGAATGACAACAAGAATAAGAACAACAACTTTAAGAACAACAATAAGAACAACAATAAGAACAACCAGAATAAGAACAACAATAAGAATGACAACAAGAATAAGAACAACAACTTTAAGAACAACAATAAGAACAACAATAAGAATAACAAGAATAAGAACAACAATAAGAATAACAATAAGAACAACAATAAGAACACCAAGAATAAGAACAACAATAAGAATAACAAGAACAATAAGAACAACAACATTAAGAACAACAATAAGAACAAAAAATAAGAACAACACTGACAAATAACAACAAGAATAAGAACAACAAACAAGAACAATAAGAACAGCAATGACAATAACAACAACAACACTAAGAACAATTCCCTGTCAGTGAGTCAGAGACCAGTCAGTGGCCTCCCTTTTCCAGAGGGATAGCTGGAACACGGGTTACAGGTAAACTAGGACAGGTAAACTATCACACCTGTTGCCAGTACAGGTGGGAAGACAGGTGTGTGTGTGTGTCTGTGCGTGTGTGTGTGTGTTTTGGGGGGTGGCGATGGGGTGGGGTGGGTGGGCAGGGTAGGTGGTTTCTGTGTGTAGTGTGGTGTATGTGGGTATATATAAATATATACATCTATCTATCTATCTGTCTGTCTATCTATCTATCTATCTATCTATCTATCTATCTATCTATCTATCTATCTATCTATCTATCTATCTATCTATCTATCTATCTATCTATCTATCTATCTATCTATATATCTTTCAAGAGAGAGGGAGAGAGAGAGAGGGAGGTGTCTGTGCCTTTGTCTATGTGTGTGATCTTGGGGGTTGGGAAAGGTGGTTTGTGTGTGTGTGTGTGTGTGTGTGTGTGTGTGTGTGTGTGTGTGTGTGTGTGTTGTATTTGCCTGTGTGTGTGTGTATTTGCCTCTGTGTGTGTGTATTTGCCTCTGTGTGTGTGTGTGTGTGTGTGTCGCCTGTGTTGTAGTTGTGTGGCTTTGCTCGTGTGTGTGCATTTGCCTCTGTGTGTGTGTATTTGCCTCTGTGTGTGTGCATTTGCCTCTGTGTGTGTGCATTTGCCTCTGTGTGTGTGCATTTGCCTCTGTGTGTGTGTGCCTCTGTCTGTGTCTGTCACTGTGTGTGTGTCTGTTTCTCTGTGTGATGTGAATGAGAGAGAGATGAGACAAGCGCAGGTGGCAAAACATGGAGACACAAGCGTAGCCAATGTAAAGAGGACAGGTAGACAGACACAGGTGTGAACAATGCAGGTAGCAAGACAGATGGACCAGCACACACATCACCAATGCAGATAGGACAGGTAGACAGACATAGGTGTGAACAACGCAGGTAGCAAGACAGATGGACCAACATATCACACACGACCAATATAGATAGGACAGGTAGGACACACACACAGGTGTGAACAATGCAGGTAGCAAGACAGATGGACCAACACACACACGACCAATATAGATAGGACAGGTAGACAGACACAGGTGTGAACAATGCAGGTAGCAAAAGACAAGCAGACGGATTCGTGTTTAACAGTTTGTTTTTCATTCTTTCGGCTAGAGCTGTGAGGTTGGCCAATGGTGAGATTTTTGGGGTAGGCCTCTGTGACCATTTTAGCCCACACTTAAGACTTGTGCAAATGGCATGACTTTGCAGCATGTAGCCCCCACCTCCCACATCCCCGACCCCCTCCTCCTCCTCCCTCCTCCCCACCCCCCTCCTCCCCACCCCCTCTCTCCTCCCACCCCCAATTTATCTTTGGGCGCATCTGTAGTCTCGTGCACGTATGTGTGTGTGTGTATGCGCGCGCTTGCGTACGCGTACATGCATGCATGCGTGCGTGTGTATGCACACACACTCACGCGCACGCACGTGCTTCAGAACCTTGCGCGTATTTTTTTTTTTCTCTCCCCCTTACACACAATCTGTGAGCGTGCCTGTGTCTCTGTTCCAAAATTGACAAAAAAACCGCATACACACGGGGACTGGATGCCAAAAAAAAGCACACGAGTGCTTATTCCATTATCCTTGATGTATAAAAGAATAGATAAATACATAAATTCCTCCAACGGATCACACACGACAAAAGAAAGAAGGTGGAAGGACGGTTAAGACGTTCACCTGATGAACAAGTAAACCGTGAGGTTCTGGGTTCGAATCCCAGCCTTACCCTTTCTTCCCAGTTTGACAAGAAATTCGAACTCAATGTCAAAGTCCTTCGGATGAGACTACAAACCTAATGTCAAAGTCCTTCGGATGAGACTATAAACCTAATGTCATTATTCATTTATTTATTCTTTTACATCGAGGATAATGGAATAAGCACTCGTGCTTTTTTACATCTAGTCCCCGTGTGTATGCGGTTTTGTAAATTTTGTCATCTGTTTCAACCAGCACACAATGGCCTACTCTTCCGAAAAGCGGCGTGTGAGTGTGTGTGAGTGTGTGTGTGTGTATGCGTGCGTGAGAGTGAGTATGTGTGCGTGAGAGTGAGTATGTGTGTGTGAGTGTGTGTGTGTGTGTGAGTGAGTGACTGTGTGAGTGAGTGACTGTGTTAGTGAGTGACTGTGTTAGTGAGTGAGAGAGAGAGTGAGTGTGTGTGAGTGCGTGCGTGTGAGTGTGTGTGTGAGTGACTGTGTGAGTGAGTGAGTGTGTGTGAGTGAGTGTGTGTGTGTGGTTGTGTGTAGTAGTGTGTGTGTAGTGAGTAAGTTGTGTGTGTGAGTGAGTGAGTGAATGAGTGTGGTGTGTGGAGGTGTGGGTTGTGAGGAGTTGTGTGTTGTGAGTGAATGTGTGTGGTTTGTGTGAGTGTGTGAGAGAGAGGAGAGTGTGTGAGTGTGTGTGTGGAGAGTGAGTGTGTGTGAGTGAGTGTGAGTGTTGTGTGAGTGGTGTGTGCGCGTGCGTGTGTGTGTGTGTGTGTGAGAGAGAGAGTGAGTTGTGTGTTGTGGAGGATGTGGTGAGTGAGTGAGTGTGTGTGTGTGTGTGTGTGTGTGTGTGAGTGAGTGAGTGAGTGTGTGTGTTGTGAGTGATGTGAGTGAGTGTGTGTGTGTGTGTGTGTGTGTGAGTGAGTGTGTGTGTGCTGTGTGTGGTGTCGGCTGCGTGATGTGGTGTGTGTGAGAGGGAGTGA
>CM054165.1:25975687-25985687 GCA_028751875.1 Rapana venosa | reverse complement strand
GTAACTGTCTTCACCTGTATCACTCCATCCCGTTCCCTTCGTTCAGCTGCAGATACTTTGTTCTTGCGAACACCCAGATTCAAACAAAGCACTGTTGGCCGTCGCTATTTCTCCGTTTCTGGTCCATCCACCTGGAATGACCTCCCTCTTTCACTTCGCCAAAAGCCTTCACTTGATACCTTCAAATCCAGCCTCAAAACACACTTATTTTCTACCTGAGACTTTTCCTCTCATATCTGACCCTAATTTTCAACAGCATCCTTCACCTCCTAAGTGTGTTCGCGAGTGTGTGTGTGTGTGTGTGTGTGTGTGCGCGTACGTGCGTGCGCGCACATGGATTAGAAATCTGTTGTTCATTATGTTTAAGGAGAGTTGCATGCGTGTAAATGAATCGAGTGCATGCGCTTCGATTTGTTTGCTTTTTTTTTTTTTTACAAGATTCAGCGCTATATAAATTCCATATATCATTATTATTATTATTATTATTATTATTATTATTATTATTATTATTACTAGAACATCTTGCGCACACGTTAAATCCTGTTCCGCTGTTCGTAAGAGTAGGCCATTATGTGCCGGTGGGAACGGATGACAAAATTTACAAAACCGCATACACACGGGGACTGGATGTAAAAAAGCACATAAGTGCTTATTCCATTTTCCTCGATATAAACGACTAACATTTTAAAAAAAAAATGTGTGTGTGTGTGTGTGTGTGTGTGTCACACTTTAACAGCTCTCTCTCTCTCTCTCTCTCTCTCTCTCTCTCTCTCTCTCTTCTCTCTTCTCTCTCTCTCTCTCTCTCTCTCTCTCTCTCTCTCTCTCTCTCTCTCTCTCTCTCTCTCTCTCTCTCTCTCTCTGTCTGTCTCTCTGTCTGGTAGGGAACAAAGAGCGACCACTAAGACCCATCAAAGCAGATGGCATGACTCACTTCAGAAATGCTGGAGAGTCCTTTCTTTTGTACCTCTCTGTCTGCCTGTCTGTTTGTCTCTCTGTCTGTCAGTCCGCCTACGTGTCTGCCTGCTAGTCTGTATGTCTGTCTATCTGTCTGTCTGTCTGGCCGCTTCTTTGTGATAAGTGAAGAAATAGTCGTCTCTTTTTTTTGAGTGTGGACATCTAATTTAAAAATCATTGTTCCCTGCTGTGTCTAGTTTCTCACTGGATCAAGTGTTGTATCTGAACCATCGCTATTGTTGGACATTGTTTGAGGGTTGTTACTAAGAAGCCCAGTAATTCAGTATCTGTAGTATGTTCTAGTTGTTTTGATCCCACAATACTGTTTGACGCTGTTATCAGTTATTGTTTAATATTGTTGTTGTTACTTTGAGAGTTCAAGTGTAGTTTATAGGCTTTTGTGTGTGTGAGTTCTTTTGTTTGTTTTTGTTTGTTGGTTTGGTTTTTTGGGGGGTGGGGGTGGGTGGGTTGGGTCTAAAATCACTAGATGTGAATAATCGTTAAACTGAAGGTACTACTACGTTTGTCTGTCTATCTGTCTGTCCTCTGACCTCTCTGTATACATGTTTGTCTGTCTGTATGCTGACCTGTCCGTATATATACTTGTATGTCTGTCCGTCTGTCTTACGATCTGTCTGTATTTTTAAAAAAATATTTATTTTATTTATTCTTTTATCGAGGATAATGGAATAAGCACTCATGTGCTTTTTTACATCCTGTCCCCGTGTGTATGCGGCTTTGTAAATTTTGTCATGTTTCCACCGGCACGCAATGGCCTACTCTTCCGTAAAGCGGAGCAGGATTTAACGTGTGCGCAAGATGTTTTGCGTTTATAACATTATATGTCTGTCTGTCTAGCTGTCTATCGGCTGACCTGTCTGTATATATGTTTGTCTGTCTGTCAGT
Source organism: Rapana venosa (assembly GCA_028751875.1). Lineage (NCBI taxonomy): Eukaryota > Metazoa > Mollusca > Gastropoda > Neogastropoda > Muricidae > Rapana > Rapana venosa. The sequence continues at coordinate 25,983,827 of CM054165.1, read as the reverse complement.
CTGTCTGCTGACCAGTCTGTATAATTGTTTCTTTTACGTGTGTCTGTGTGTCTGTGTCAGAACGTCAGCTGTGTGTGTGTGTGTGTGTGGAGTGAAGGGCAGGTAATGGGCAGTTGACAGGGCGACACACTGAACCAGGTGGCGTGTGTAATTCACCCGCTGCCTACAGCTTTGTCCTGCTTTGGGGAATGTCGCACCTTCTGCCTGTCTGTCTGTCTGTTTACCCGTCTGTCTGTCTTTCTGTTGTGTGTGTGTGTGTCTCTGTGTCTGTCTGTCTTTTTGACCGTCTGTCTGTCAGTCTGCTGTGTGTGTGTCTCTGTGTCTGTCTGTCTGTTTTACCGTCTGTCTGTCAGTCTGTGGTGTGTGTGTCTCTGTGTCTGTCTGTCTGTTTGACCTCTGTCTGTCAGTCTGTTGTGTGTGTGTGTCTGTGTGTCTGTTGTCTGCCTGTTTGTTTGACTGTCTATTGTCTGTCTGTTTATCTGTCTGTTTATCTGTCTCTGACTGTTTGTCTGTACGTCCGTTTGTTGTCTGACTGTCTGTCTGTCTGACCGTCTGTCTATTGTCTGTCTGTCTGACCATCTCTGTCTGTTTGTTTTTCTGTCAGTTTATGTGTGTGTGTGTGTGTGTGTGTGTGTGTGTGTGTGTGTCTGTCTGTCTGTCTATTGTCTGTCTGTCTGACCATCTCTCTGTCTGTTTTTCTGTCAATCTATATATGTGTGTGTGTGTGTGTGTGTGGTGTGTGTCTGTCTGTCTGTCTGTCTGTCTGTCTGTCTATTGTCTGTCTGTCTATTGTCTGCCTGTCTGACCATCTGTCTGTCTGTCTGTCTGTGCCAGTACGTCACTTGTGTCTAGCATAAAATCGTCAGATGACATAGATACATAGCAAAACACATGGTGTGGTGAATGGGGGATGGGATAGCCTAGTGGTTAGAACATTGCGCTAGTGATCTGCTGACCCGGGTTCGATTCCCGTTCAAGGGGATATTTCCCCCTGGAGTTAACATCAGTGCAGACTCTTGTCTCCCCAAAAAGTCTTTCGGATGAGATTACAAACCGAGGTCCCGTGTTACGAACGCACGCAGAACATGTTGCGCAAACGTTAAAATCTGTTCCGCGTTTCGGAAGAGTAGGCCATTGTGTGCCGGTGGTTCCCAAAACTGCACACACACACGGGGGGCTGGATGTCGAAAAGCGCATGAGTGCACATTATCCTCAAAATAAAATAACAGAATAAATAATAAAATTTTAAAAAACCTTACCCTGCACACAGCTTTGCTCTTCTTCTGGACTGTCTTGTCTGTTTTTCTGCCAGTCGGTCTGTCTGTCTATCTGTCCGTCCGTCTGTCTGTCTATCTGTCTGTCTATCTGTCCGTCTGTCTGTCTGTCTGTCTATCTTTCCGTTGTCTGTTATATGCTTGTCTGTCTGTCTATATGTTCGTTGTCTATCTGCTTGTCGGTCTATCTGTCTGTCTGTTGTCTCTTTATCTGCCTGCTTGTCTACATGTCAGTTATCTGTTTTTCTGCTTGCTGTCTGTCTGTCTGTCTGTCTGTCTATCTGTCCGTTGTCTATCTGCTTGTTCATCTGTCCGTTGTCGGTTTTAGTGTTTATCTGCTTGATTGTCTGTCTGTCTGTCTGTCTGTCTATTTGTTGTCTGTCAGTTGATATGCTTGTCTATCTATCGGTTGTTTATCTGCTTGTCTGTCTGTCTGTCTAGATGCCTGTCATCTTGTCTGTCTGTCTACATGTATGTCTGTCTGTCTGTCTAGATGTCTGTCATCCTGCTGTCTGTCTGTCTTGTCTGTCTGTCTAGATGTCTGTCATCTTGATGGTCTTGTCTTGTCTGTCTGTCTAGATGTCTGTCATCTTGTCTGTCTAGATGTCTGTCATCTTGTCTGCCTGTCTTGTCTGTCTGTCTTGTATGTCTGTCTAGATGTCTGTCATCTTGTCTGCCTGCCTGTCTGCCTGCCTGTCTGTCTGTCTTGTCTGTCTATCTGTCTTGTCTGTCTGCCTAGATGTTTGTCATCTTGTCTGTCTTGTCTGTCTAGACGTCTGTCATCTTGTCTGTCTGTCTTGTCTGCCTGTCTTGTCTGTCATCTTGTCTCTCTGTCTTGTCTGTCTGTCTAGATGTATGTCTGTCTGTCTTGTCTGTCAGTCTGTCTAGATGTCTGTCATCTTGTCTGTCTATGCGCGTCAGCTGTGTGCTGGGAACAAAATGTAATACTAATGGGCAGTGGAGGTGAACCCGTTTCGGAAACAGATGGTGTGCTTGTCAGTGACTAGACACAGCTAGCACAGCATTGTCTTTGTGGTTTGGGACTGTCTGTCTGTCTGTCTGTCTGTCTGTTTTTGTCTGTGTGTTGTTTTTGTTGCTGTGTGTTTGTGTGTGTGTGTGTGTGTGTCTGTCTGTGTGTGTGTTGTATGTGTTGTGTGTTGTGTGTGTGTGTTTGTGTGTGTGTATTTGTCTGTGTGTTTGTGTGTTTGTTGTCTGTCTGTATGTTTCTGTCCTCTGACTGTCTGTCTGTTTTTGAATGTGTTGTATGCGTGTGTGTTTCTTCAATTTATGTCTATTTACACAAAAAAGTGGTATTGGACAAGAGGGGAAGGAGGTGTGAACTCTACAATAGTGTGTTTGGGGTGTGTGTGTGTATTTGTGTGTGCGTGCACGCTGCATGTGTTTGGTGTGGGGGGGTGAGAGAGAGAGAGGAGAGAGAGAGAAGAAAGGAAAAGAGAAAAAGAGAGAAGAGAAAGAAAAGAGAGAGAGAGGAGAGAGAGGGGAGAGAGAGAGAAGAGAGAGAGAGAGAGAGAGAGAAGACGCTTTAACGCTTTAACAATTTACTGTCATTGCCCAACTTGGCCTTTTGACAAGGGAGGTAACACAAATATCTATTCTCAAAAATTGCACATAAAAGGTGAAAATTAATACGTGATCAATACAACTACGTTTTATGAATAGAAAAGATACGCCCATTCGTAAAAAATCTATTCATCTGTCTGTCTATCTATCTATCTATCTATCTATCTATCTATCTATCTATCTATCTATCTATCTATCTATCTATCTATCCATTTATCTATTTATCTATCTATCTATCTATCTGTCCTCTCTGTCTATCTCTCTGTCTGTCTGTCTCTCTGTCTATCTATCTATCTATCTATCCTCTCTCTCTCTCTCCTCTCTCTCTCTCTCTCTCGCTCTCTCTCTGTCTGTCTGTCTGTCTCTCATCCTCTCTCTCTCTCTTTCTCTCTCTGTCTGTCTGTCTGTCTCTCTATCTTTTTCTATCTATCTATCTACATCTATCTATCTATCTATCTTTTCTATCTATCTATTATCTGTCTGTCTGTCCGTCTTCTGTCTCTCTCTTTCTCTCTCTGTCTGTTTGTCTGTCCGTCCGTCCGTCTTTCCATCCGTCCATCCGTCCGGTCTGTGTGTCTGAGTGTGTGTGTGTGTGTCTGTGTGTCTGTCTGTGTGTCTGTCTGTGTGTCTGTTTGTCTGTCTCTCTGTCTGTGTGTCTGTCTGTCTGTGTGTCTGTCTGTGCACCTGAAAGCAAGGAGAGCAGGGCTCTTTGATGATCAGCCAACAGTGTATTAATGTCAGCTTGCCAAGATGCCTCACTGAAGCAGGTGCAACCGTCTGTCTGGTCTTTTGAAATAGGTAACCCACCCCACACCACCCCACACCACCCCACACCACCCCACACCCCCCACACATCACTACACACACTACACCACACCACACCACACCCCCCCACACACACTTACACCACACACACCACCCCCACCACCAACCACCCCAACCAACCACCCCACACCACACCAAAACCCCCCCACCCCACACCCCACACCCCACACCACACCACACCACACCACACCACACCACACCACACCCAACCCCATCCCACACCCACCCCACACTCACCACCCACCCACACCACCACCACCCACACACACACCACACCAACCCCCCACCACCCCCACACCCCTACAACCACACCACCCATCCCACCCCACACCACCCCATACCACCCCCCACCACCCCACACCACACTACCCCCCATCACCCCCGACATCACTACAAAACCCACCACCCCACACCACACCACCCCACACCACACCACAACCACCCCCCACCCCACCCCACACATCACTACACCACACCACACTAGACCACACCCCACTAGACCCCACCACACTAGACCCACACCACACTAGACCACACCACACCACACCACCCCACCCCACCCCACACAAACACTACACCACCCCACACTAGACCACACCACACTAACCACACCACACCACACCACCCCCACACCACACCACCCCACCCCACACATCACTACACCACCCCACACCACCCTACCCCACACCACCCCACACCACCCCATCCCCCCCACCCCCCATATCACACACCCAAACCCCACACCACACCACACCCCACACATCACTACACTACACCCCCCCAACAACACCCCCCACCCACCCCACACATCACCACCCCCACACCACCCCACCCCCCCCCCCACCCACTACAACACACCACCCATCCCACCCCACACCACCCCACACATCACTACACCACACCACCCCACACCACCCACACATCCACCACACCACCCCACACCACCCCACACATCACAAAACCACACCACCCCCACACCACCCCACACCACACCACACCACAACCACCCACACCACACCACACCCTCCCACACCACAAAACCCCCCACAACCACTACACCACCCACCCCTCCCACCACACCACCCCAACCCCACCCACCCCCCACAACACTACCCCCCACCCAAAACACACACCACACCACCCACACTCACCCACCCCACACCACCCACACCACACCAACCCAACATCACTACACCACACCACACCAACCACACCACACAACCACACCACACTAACCACACCACCAACCCCCACCCCACACACCCCCCCCACCCCACCCAAAACATCACTACACACCCCACCCCAAACCCAAACCCACCCACACCACACCACACCACCCACACCCCACACCCACCCCACACATCACTACACCACCCCACACCCCCCTACCCACACCACCAACCACACCCCCCCCACCCAACCCCACCCCACAATCACTACACAACCCACACCACACCACCCACACATCAAATACACTACACCCACACCACACCACCCCCACACCACCCCACACACACCACACACACACCACCCCCCAACCCCCCCACCCACACCACACACCACACCACCCACCCACCCCAACACCCCCCACATCACACCCACACCACCCACAAACCCCCCACACACACCACACCACCCCACACCACCCACACATCACTACACCCCACCACCCCAAAAAAACCCCCACAATCACACCAAAACCACACCACCCCACACCAAAACCACAAACCCTCCCACACCACACCACACCAATCCTACACCACACCACACCACCCCACCCCCTACACCCCACCACACCACCCCACACATCACTAAACCCCCCCAACCCCACCACACCACACATCACTACACCACCCACACCACACCCCACCACCATCAAATACATACACCCACCCACCAACCCACACCACACCACCACCCCATCAAATACACCACACCACACCACCCCACACATCACAACACCACCCCACACCACACACACATCACTACACCACACCACACCACCCCACCCCACACATCACTACAACCACCCCACCCACACCCCCACCACACACACTACACACCCACCCACACATCACCACACCCCACCCCCCCACCCCCACCCCCCCACACCACCCACCCACCCACCCCACACTACAAAAACCACACCACAAACCCACCAACCCAAACATCACTACACCACACCACCCCACCCCACAAACCCCCACACAACACCCAAAAACCACACCACCCCACCCCACACAAACACTACACCACACCACACCCCAACAACCCAACCACAATCACACACACACCACCCAACTTCATCAACATACACCAACCACCCACAATCACTACACCAAAACCACACCACCCATACACTAACCCCACAACCACACACCCCACACATCAATACACCACACCACCCCACCACACTCACTACAACCCCCAACCCCACAACCAACACCAACACACCCCCCACATCCCACACCAAAACCACACACCCCCCAAACCCCAACAAACACAACCCCCACCCCACCATCACTCACCACCACCCCACACATCACTCAACAACACCCACCACCCCACATCACTACAAACCCCAACCCCAAACCCCCCCACACATCACTACAAAACCCCACCAACCCACCCCACCCCACACACCACACCCCCCACCCCCCCACACCACTACCACCCACACATCACTACACCACACCACCCACCCCCCACACACTACACCACAACCACACCACACCCCACCACCCCAACACACTCACCCCCCACCCACCCCAACCCCCCACACACCACCCCAACATCACTACAAACCCACCACCCCACACCACCCCACCCCACCCCACCCCACACATCACACACAAACCCACCCCACCCCACCCCACACATCACACACCCACACCACCCCACACAACATACACCACACCACCCCACACATCACTACACCACCCCCACACCAACCCCCCCCCACACACCCCCACACCACCCCACACACCACCACACACACCACAAACCACCCCACACATCACCACACCACAACCACCCCACTCACTACACCACACCACACCACCCCCACCCCCATCACCACCCACCCCCACCATCACTACACCCCACCCACCCCACCCCACCCAACCACCCCACCCCACACCCCACACACTACACCACCCCACCCCACCCCACCCCACCCAACACCCCCCACACATCACCCACCACACCCCACCCACCCCACCCCACCCCACCCCACCCCACACATCACCACACCACCACCCCCCCCCACCCCACCCACCCACCCACCCCCCCCCCCCCCACCCAACCCCCACCCCCCACCCCACCATCACTACCACCCACCCCCCAACCCATCCCCCTCACCCACCCCCCCACCACCCCACACATCCCACCCACACCACCCCACCCCCACACACCACCCCACCCCACCCACCCCCACCCCACCCCACCCCCCCACACCACCCCCCACATCACTACACCACACCCCCCACACATCCTACAACCACCCCCCCACATCCCACACACCACCCCCCCACACATCACTACACCACCCCACCACCCACCCACCCCACCACCCACACACCCCCCCCACACACCCCAACCACCCACCCCCACATCACTCACCACCACACCACACATCCACCACCCACCCCACAACATCCAACCCACCCACCCACACCACACCCACCCCCACCCACCACCACCCACCCCCACACACACCCACACCACCCCCCCCACCCCACCACCACCCCCCCCACCCCACCCCACCCCACCCACCACACCACCACCACCCCACACCACCCCACACCACACACCACACATCACAACCCACCACCCACCACACACCACACCACCCCCCATCACACACCACACCCACCCCCACACATCCACAAACCCCCCACACACCCACACACACATCACCCACACACCAAAAACCACCCCACACCACCACACCACACCCCACACCCACCCCCACACCACACTCACCACACCACCCCACACCACACCTACACCCCCCACACCACCCACCAAAACCACACACCCACCACCTCACCACCCACACCACACATCACCACCCCACCCACACACACCCCCAAACCCACCTACACCCCACCACACCACCCACCCCCCCTTCCCACCCCCCCCACCCCCCCTCCCCCACCCACCACCACAACCCCACCACACCACAACACCCCACCACACACCACACCACCACCCCCACACAATACACCACACCCCCCACCCCACACATCCCCTACACTCACCACACCACACACCCACACACACCACCCACCCCCCCCACTCACTCCACCACCCACCCACCTCCCCCCACACCCCTCCACCACCCCCCCCCCCACCCCCCCCCTCCTCCCCACCCACCCCCCCCCCCACACCAAATCCCCCCACCCCACCCCCCACCCCCCCCCCACCCCCCCACCCACCCCCCCACCCCAACCACTCCT
>CM054165.1:25968187-25970687 GCA_028751875.1 Rapana venosa | reverse complement strand
ACACAACCGAAACAAAACCGTACCAAACATCGACAATCACGAGAGAGGGAGAGGGAGAGAGAGAGAGAGAGAGAGAGAGAGAGGAGAGGAGAGAGAGAGAGAGAGAGAGAGAGAGAGAGAGAGAGAGAGAGGAGGGGGGGGGGAGGAGGAGAGAGGGAGAGTAAAACAACCCAAACAACAAAAACAGCGACAATAGCGCGCGCGCTCACACACACACACACACACACACCCACACACACACAACACACACACACACACACCACACCCCCCCCCTCCCCACACACAAACACCACAACACCCACACCCACAAACACCCCCCCCCCCCCCCCCCCACACACACACACACAAAACTACGAAGACATAACAAACACAGCAATCACCAAATACCACCCCTTAAAAGGTTGTCTGTGATTCTTCTCCCAAGGGAGAAAAAAGCCCCACTTAACTAACATAAAACATCCTTTGTGTTCAAGTTTTTTGCTCTTTTGTTCGTTGTGTTGCCTTTTTAAATAGCTTTTCTGTTTTATGCTGCTGATTTTGTATGCGCAATATATGTATTAATATATATCATAAATATAAATATATAATATATATATAATATATAATATATATATATATATATATATAAGCGCTTACATACATATACATATATATATAATATATACACATGCGCGCGCGCACACACAATAGCACCCACACACACAAACACATACACACACACACACACACACACACACACACAACACAACTCACACACACACACACAACACCACACCACACCCACACCACCCAACACACACACACATATATATTACATACATAATAAGCGTTTTGATTTGTTTTTGCTAGATATAGAGCTATATAAATTCCATTTATTCTTATTATATATGTACCTCTCTCTCTGTATATATATATATATATATATATATCAGCGCAGAACAGCGCCTGGGCTTTATCACAGTTCTTGATTAAACCATTGACGCTGGGGGCAACAACAGCAAAGTGAGAGGCTGTATGACCAGTGGCTTTCTTTCCCACTCATGGAATTCCACTTTACAGCTTAGTCTTTAGTGATCGACTATGACTCTCTGACTAGGAGGCTTGACTCACACAGTCCTTATGTGCTGCAGCCCTGGGGGCTAGTTGGCCTTTGGAGAACATCTCCAACGCGGACTGTCCTTATGCCCACTTGGCCGAGAGAGTGGGGATGTACTGTGGGCAAGGCATCTCCACTATAATCAAATTTCTGCCCAGTTTCCAAAACAGCAGCTGCCTCCTCTGCTGTTTTGGAGGTCATCGTCGGACACGACGGACATACATACAAAGATAACAGCAGAAGGACATTTTGCCTATATGCTATGATGGTAAAAGTTTGTTGAAATGTTTAGGAAAGTTTTCCTTATTGAATGAGTGAGTTGTTGTTTTTTTATTTCTGTAGTCAGGTCATTTAAAGGTCAAGTCAAGTCAAAATGGTCTTTATTGAGGGTAAAAGATAAAGTGGATACAACTTTTTTCCCCATCCTCTGTGTGTGTGTGTGTGTGTGTGTGTGTGTGTGTGTGTGTGTGTGTGTGTGTGTGTGTGTGTGTTTGTCTGTGTGTCTGTGTCTGTAGGAACAGATGACAGAATTCACAAAACCGCATACACACGGGGACTAGATGTAAAAAAGAACATAAGTTTGCTTATTCCATTATCCTCGATATAAAAGAATAATTGTCAATTGTTTCTCTCTCCCCTCTCTCTCTCGCTCTCGCTCGCTCTCTCTCTCTCTCTCTCTCCTCTCTCTCTCTCTCTCTCTCTCTCTCTCTCTCTCTCTCTCTCTCTCTCTCTCTCGTGTGTGTCGCCATCATGTAAAGCAGACGATGTCGATGCTTTCCCCCCCCTCTTTCCCTTCCTTCCCTGTTCCTCATAGACTCAGGTGACAGCTCCAGCTTGACTTGAGGCCTCTTCCCCCTGTCCCCTGTGACACTAGCCTTGTTTCACGTGCTGTACCTTGCAATCAGTATGGTCATCTGTTGGCGTCTAAAGTTCGGCTGCATCCGAAATGTGCCTCTTCTTCCTCATCATTTTCTTCTTCTTCTTTCTTCTTCTTCTTCTTCTTGTTCTTGTTCTTCGTCGTCGTCATCATCATCATCATCATCATCATCATCATCATCATCATCATCATCATCATCATCATCATCATCATCATCATCATCTTCTTCTTCTTCTTCTTCTTCTTCTTCTTCTTCTTCTTCTTCTTCTTCTTCTTCTTCTTCTTCTTTCCCCCTCCTCCTCCTCCTCCCTCCTCCTGCTTCTTCTTTCTTCTTTCTTCTTCTTCTTCTTCTTCTTCTTCTTCTTCTTCTCCTCCTCCTCCTCCTCCTCCTCCTCCTCTTCCTCCTCCTTCTCCTCCTTCTCTTCTCCTCCTCCTCCTTCTTCTCCTCCTCCTCCTCCTTCTCATCCTCCTCCTCCCCCTTCTTCCTCTCCTCCTCTTTCTCCTCCTCCTCTTCTTCCTCCTCCTCC
>CM054165.1:25953187-25955687 GCA_028751875.1 Rapana venosa | reverse complement strand
TGTATGCATATATATATATATATATATATATATATATATATAATATATATATATATATATATAATATATATATATATATATATTATGCATGTACCTTTTACATCATGGGTAAAACTAAGAAAGCTTAAGAGAGAAGCGTCCTTCTCTTTGCAAGTCTGTGGGCCATTGGCAGAAGCCTGAAGTATGACTGTAGGAATGTCCTGTACCTTTGTACATGCTGTTTCTAAATTCCACTGGGGTCGAACTTTTTTGGTTGGATATGTCAAGACAGTGTTAGTTAAAAATGTGTGTGTGTGTGTGTGTGTGTGTGTGTGTGTGTGTGTGTGTGTGTGTGTGTGTGTGTGTGTGTGTGTGTGTGTGTGTGTGTGTGTGTGTGTGTGGACGGGGTGGGATGGGGAGGGGGTGAGGGTGTGTGTGTGTGTGTGTGTGTGTGGTGTGTGTGTGTGTGGTTTTTGTGTGTTTAAAAAAAAAATCTTTTATATCGAGGATAATGGAATAAGCACTTATGTGCTTTTTACATATAGTCCCCGTGTGTATGCGGTTTTGTAAATTGTCATCTGTTCCCACCGGTACACAATGGCCTACTCTTGTGTGTGCGTGCGTGCGTACGCGTGCGTGCGTGTGTGTGTGTGTGTGTGTGTGTGTGTGTGTGTGTGTGTGTGTGTGGAGGGGGTGTGTGTGTGTTGTGGGTGGGTGGGTAGGTGGGGGATGGGGATGAGTGTGTGTGTGTGTGTGTGTGTGTGTGTGTGTGTGTTTGTATCTATGTGTTTGTATCTATGTGTGTGTGTTTTGATTATTAAAAAAAAATTCTTTTATTTCGAGGATAATGGAATAAGCACTCATATGCTTTTTTTAACATCCAGTCCCTGTGTGTATGCAGTTTTGTAAATTTTGTCACCCGTTCCCACCGGCACACACAAAATGGCCTACCCTTTAAAAAAAGCGGAACCCGGATTTTAACGTGTGCGCAAGATGTTCTGCGTGCATTGGCACACGGGGCCTCGGTCTATAGTCTCTCATCCGAAGGACTTTAGGGGAGAGTGGTGTCGGCACTGATGTTAACTCCAGAGGGAAAAGTCCTCTTGAAGGGACTTACAGCTGGACTTGGGTAGCCAGGTGAGTGTTGGTCACTGGGTCAGCTGGACATTAGTGTAGGGCTTCTGTTTTTTCAGCGGATAATGGGAGCTGTGTTGGACTGTCTTTGCTTTGAGTTCTCTCTGAATAACTTCTTCAGGAGTTCGGTCCTATTGACACAGAACCGAAACTTTTCAAGCAGTAAGTACTTGGGGGGCCCCCCTGCATGCTGGGTTGTTTTATGTCATCAAAGCCCGGTAGCTTTGTCTTCCTGTAAGAGATGGATGATTTTTTTAAACGTGTGCGCAAAATATGCCCTTTTTGTTTGTATAATATAGGACCTCGTTTTAAGTCCTCATCCGATGGACATTTAGGCTAAAAACATAATTGCTGGATTTCAATGTACCCCTCTAGGGAAAACAAAAAAAGTGAATTGCGGTGGTTCTCCCCGTTCCGCTTTTTTACCACCGGGTCTGGTACTAGTTTTGGGAAGAAATTTGTGGCAGCAAGTCTTTAGCACATTCCCCAGAAGTTTTCCTTGGTTTTTGAAAGGACTTATGGTTAACTACGTTCAGCCAGAAATAGGGGTGCGCTTTCAGGTCTCTCGGGCCGTAGCGTGGCATCCTTATGACAGGAATGGTGCTCGCCAGTTCCTGTTTTTTCTTTCCACAGGCACACAGTAAGGGAGGAGTCCTTCGGATGAGACTATAAACCGAGGCCCCGTGTGCGAACGCATGCAGAACATCTTGCGCACACGTTAAATCCTGTTCCGCTTTTCGGAAAAGAAGGCCATTTGTGCGCCGGTGGGAACGGATGACACAATTTACAAAACTGCATACACACACGGGGACTGGATGGATGTAAAAAAAAAAGCACATGAGTGCTTATTCCATTATCCTCGATATAAAAGAATAAATAATAAATAAATGAATAAATAAATAAAGAAGGAACGAGTTTCAGCTTTTGTGGACATGTAGGTGATTAATTTTAGCCTGTTGTGTGTGCGTGTGCCTAGTGTGGAGTCTGAGATCGAGAATGATTCTGACTTGTTCTTGATTATTTTTGAAAAATTTATTCATAGACCAGTTTCAGTGTTGTTTAAGCGTTCTCCTCTTTTTGAGATGGTGGTAGTCGCATTCACCCCCACCCCCCACTCCCCCACCCACGGAGAGAGCATCCCGGATTTCAGGCAGCAGAGAAATAATGTACCAGGACTGAAAGTAGTTGTAATACTGGAAACACGCAAGCAGGCCGACAACCGCATTAATCGAAGGAAAGAAGCTGATGTAATAGACGCAGGTGTTTACCTCGTAAAAGACAGGTAAAGCGAGGCAATGACAACAGGTGTTACAGACTGCACCGCACACACAGACTGCCCGCACACACACACCACACCCCCACACACCACCCCATACACACCCCCCAC
>CM054165.1:25831096-25952687 GCA_028751875.1 Rapana venosa | reverse complement strand
TCTGAAAGAATTCATTTGCACTGGAATGAAATTCCTGACACCATCGAAATTGACCAGAACGGGAGAGAGCAAAAATTGAGGTTGGTGAAATTCTGAGAGGCAGAGGAAGTGTTTGCAGTGGCGTTCATCGGACTCGTCTTCACAATCGTAAAACCGATCACACAGCTTGTTGTAGGCCACACACCGGCCATTGTGGCATGTGAAGCTGTTGACACACACCGGGTGTTTACAGAAGGACTCGTCACTTGCATCCGGGCAATCGGGTCTGAAGTCACATGTCACAGTATAGGTCAGGGCTGTGAGTTCGTCACTGCAGGAGAACGAGGGGGCCGCGGTGAAATCCTGATTTGTGGAGTCAACTCTGCCGGTATGTGATACGTGATAAGAAAAAGAGCAAGACTCCTGATTACTACAGTCTTTAAAATAAATGGAAGTACATGACAGGAAAGTATGAGTTACTTCACCACCATTGCACACGACCATTGATCGAAGCTTTTGGGCATGAAAACCTTGTATGCTTCTGACAAAGATGCCCGTTGAATTGCCAGAGCGTGCCTCACTTACATTTGTCCTCATTTCACAGATAGCTCCAACTGGTTTCACCCAGTCAGGAATATTATGATCGTAGCAGTCCATACAGTTAAGCATAAGGTCATGAGTCAAACAGCAAGTTCCATTTCTGTTAAAACTGGAAATACCAAACTGAAAGTTATGATAGAGAACCGTTCTATCACTGCTTATGAAACTGGTTCTGTACATGCTGGGGAAAGAAATGTCGTTGACTCGTATTCCTAACAGAATGGTCTTCAGATCTTGCCGTATCTGCGTCTGATATCTGAAGGTGTAAAACCAGTCCGGTAAACAGGTGGGCACGCTCAACGCGCCCCTTAGAGAAAAACAGTGATCGGCACCTAGCTCATGCAAACTGCTCCAGGGGCTGTTAAAGTTGGGCAGGGCCCACACCATGTGGTAGCAGCGATCACACATGGCCATCTTCCCTTGACACTCCGGGCTGCTGAAGGGACAGTCTCCCGTTTCATCCCGCCCGTCTTCGCACTCTGTCTTCAAGTTACAGGACAGATGGTGCTGGAAGCTTGGGTAGTTCTCCACAGAACAATTCCACAATCCCCCGCCGTCGCTTAACCTTGCGGGCAGGTCCCTCTGAGAAAACAGGGAAAAGAAAATCTGAAAACACCTTGAAAGGAAACATGTCTGACTCAACACGGCCACCGTAAAGATCCCAACGTCACACATGTGGCCAAAGTTGGAGTTGTAATCCAAGGTCCTGAAGACGGTGACAGCATTGTTTTGCAAACGGCCTTCCGCGTTGTAGGCGTAGTAGTTGCAGAACAAGAGGACTACAGGCAGGCGTGGCTTGAGCGTTTGGAAACTAAACATGGCTGCTCTGCTGTAGGGGAAGTGAAAAGCCCGCCACACTTTGCTGGGGTCCTCCTCGCTCAAGTTTTGCCGCATTGTGACGTAGCCTGACGACGAAGACGTCATCACCAGAACCACGTGTTTGGAATCTTTGATAAATTTACGTCATATTGTAATTAAATGAAGTTTTTGTTTCTCTTTTGAATGGCCCAGGCCAAAAGGTTTATCATTTTATTGATGTAAGATAAACGCCAAGGCTTTACAATAAAGTGCAATAATGCCTTACAAATTGTCATAGGATAATTATTGTTTTCTGTTATCAGTTGTTAGTGTGAGCCAGGTGTCGAGGCTTATATACAAATTTTGGCATGCTTTAACATGTTGTGAGGCAATTGTCATCATCTGTGACAAGCTCTAAAGAATGTAACAAATATTCCGAAGTCAAAGAATGGCTGTCTAGATCTAGATCTATATGGCGAAGTATTTGAAAACAGCAATCTTCCAAAACTTTATTATTTCATTTTATTTTTATATTTAGAAGATAATGGAATAAGCACTCATGAGCTTTTTTTAAAATCCAGTCCCCGTGTGTATGCAGTTTCGTAAATTTTGTCATCCATTCCCACCGACACACAATAGCCTACTCTTCCAAAAAAAAGCGGAACGGGTTTTAACGTGTACGCAAGATGTTCTGCGTGCGTGCGTTCGCACACGGGACGTCGGTTTATAGTCTGATAGGGAGGACTTTTGGGGAGGGAAGTGGAGTCGGCACTGATGTTAAATCTTGAAGGAGATTCGAACCCGGATCATCAGATCAAGAGCGTAATGGGCATCACTCTAACCACCAGACTATTCCGTCCCCATCCCCTCATGCAGTGTGTCCAGTCTGACAGTGATTCCCGGGCATGGTGAGTGAAATAGAGTGCACCTTCTGGGTGGTGATCCCCAAGGCTGCTTACCTGGGGAATGGATAGCCTAGTGGTTAGAACATTGCGCTCGCAATCTGACGACCCGGGTTCGATTCCCGTTCAAGGTGGATATTTTCCCCTGGAGTTCACATCAGTGCAGACTCCACTCTCCCCAAATGTCCTTCGGATGAGACTATAAACCGTGTGTGCGAACGCACGGCAGAACATCTTGCACACACGTTAAATTCTGTTCCGCTTTTCGTAAGAGTAGGCCATTGCGTGCCGGTGGGAACAGATGACAGAATTGAAAAAACCGCATACACACGGGGGACGGGATGTAAAAAAAGGCACATAAGTGCTTATTCCATTATCCTCGATATAAAAGAATTGGAAAAAAAATCTCAGTAACAGAAATAACAACATAACAAGAACAACAACATTTCAATGATTTTTTTTTAAAGAAACGGCTTGTCGAGTAAAAAAAAAAAATCTACTTAAATGACATCTAGACATAAGATAACGGTAAAAGTGCTCCCGTAACAGATGTGGTCGTTGGAAAGCCAGGCGTCAGAGACCTCAACTTCTCTAAGGGCCATCATATTGAGGGCAGGCGCCCATCTCCTCTCCCTCGCTGCTTTGTCTTCCCTGACCATAAAGAGGGCAGTTGTATGAACTTGGGTGACTTGTATTAAACCCCAGGCGCAGGGACGGATATTATAGATCTACCCACGAGGCATCCATGCTCAAGGCTACAGATAGTCTGAGGCACAAAAAACCCAAACCCCAACCCAAAAATATCAAGGCACCCTTTTTAAACTTGCAGACTACTGCGGAAGGATGGTAATAATTATATAGTCACTGGTAAATAATAATAACAATAATAAATGGAATTTATATAAAATTTATATTTTGCAAAATCAAATCAAAGCGCTTGCATACAACACACCCATACACATACAACCAATACCAATTAACCGAGTTGACAAATTCAAATGTATACACACACGCGCGCGCGCACGTACGCACGCACGCACACACACACACACACACACACACACAGGTTATACACTTTGGCAGGGTGGTGGGGATTTCGGCTGTTGAAGGCAGGGGAAAATTTGAGATGAAGCAGGAGGGGAAAATCTTAGGTTTGGAATAAATACGTCATAAGGCTGGATTTAAAAGCGTCCTAAGTAGGCTTTTGGCGGAGAGAGAGAGAGAGGGGGGGATGTCATTCCAGTTCACGGGACCAGAAACGTGTCACCATCGTTGCTAAATTCACTACGTCAACCCCAGGATTGTTAGAAGACGTGTGGATTCATGTTTAAAAAAAGGTAAAGGAGTCCCATAACCTATAAGGTCGTAGGGGAGCGAGGCGTCAGAGACCTCAGTTTCTCTAGGGGCCAGCATATTGAGGGCGGCGCCCATCTCCTCTCCCTCGCTGCTTTACCTTCCCTGACCCTAAAGAGGGCAGGTACCCATTTACAGCTGGGGGAACTGTACTGAAGCCAAGGCGCGCAAACGGTCACCCATCCAACTGGTAACCACGCTCGACGCTGCTTAACTTGGCTGGGGGAAAGCGAGTGCTCCGACCACTGAGCTATCCCGTCCCCGTGTGGATTCATGTTTACCAAAGGGCCTATTCCAAAAGTTCTCGGCCTCGCCAAGAGAGTGAACGGAGAGAAAGACAGACAGACCCCCCGCTATCTGTCAGTCCTGACTTTCCTGGACGTTGTTCCACGGGCGCTCAAAGCATGGTCTGTCTCTCCAAAAACACCTGTTGCGGGCCCTCAGGTACACACACCCCCACGCCTCAAATCATGTCGTCATCGTCAGTGCCAAATCAGTGCTTACAAGGGTGGAACTTGGAGTTTTGGAAACAGGAATAGGTTAACAATAGCTTGGCGAGAGAGATTTATTATTTATTTATTTATTTATTGTTTTATATCGAGGATAATGGAATAAGCACTGATGTGCTTTTTTTTTACATCCTGTCCCCGTGTGTTTGCGGTTTTGTAAATTTTTGTCATCTGTTGCCACCGGCACACAATGGCCTACTCTTACGAAAAGCGGAACAGGATTTAACGTGTGCGCAAGATGTTCTGCGTGCGAGAGAGAGAGAGAGAGAGAGAGAGAGAGAGAGAGAGAGAGAGAGAGAGAGAGAGAGAGAGTGCTCTGACCACTGAGCTATCCCGTCCCCCGCTCATCCCCTAAGTTATGTTGCCAAATAAAAAAAAAAGGTTGAAGTGACGCCCAGGTTGTGGGTTATTTATGCAGCAGTCACACCTTGGAACTGTGTCATTCCCGTGTAGGACTGGGCCAGCCACAACCTTCGCTGTACCAGAACTAACACCCAGAGAGCAACTCCATAGTCTTCCGAGACTGAAGGCTTCCATGCCACCACTAGTCACACCTGCGTTGTTCACAACCACTGTGGAAGCCTTTTTTTGTTACTCACACGGGGCTGAAGATTTTAAGCATACAGACGATGTGGCATGATATCCAGAAAGATCTCTGCCATGCTTAAAACCAGCAACCCCCTGTTGTGCAGGAGAATGGGAAGGCAAGGTCCTCATCAAAGTGTTTCGAGCATATCCTCATGGGTAAGGTAAAGGTGTCCCACAACCTATGTTGTCGTAGGGGAGCGAGGCATCAGAGACCTCAGCTTCTCTAGGGGCCGGCATATTGAGGGCAGTGGCGCCCATCTCCTCTCCCTCGCTGCTTTACCTTCCCTGACCCTAAAGAGGGCAGGTATCCATTTACAGTCCCCCAGACTGTACTGAAGCCAAGGCGCGCAAACGGTCACCCATCCAACTGGTAACCACGCTCGACGCTGCTTAACTTGGCTGGGGGAAAGCGAGTGCTCCGACCACTGAGCTATCCCGTCTCCTGTCCTCATGAGTAGAATGCAGTATTTGACCTTTCTTCAAAGATCACTGTACAGTTTTATTTTCCCTGTCTACTTATGCTGAACAGTTTAACCAGTTTTGTTTAGTGTCTCAACTGCACACATTTTCATACAAAACACAGAACATCTTGCGCACAAGTTAAAAACTTGTTCCACTTTTTCGGAAGAGTAGGCTGTTGCGTACGAGTGGGAAACGGATAACAAAATTGTTTACAAAAATCGCATACACACGGGGACTGGATGTATATTTTTAAAAAAGCCCATGAATGTGTAGACCATTATCCTCGATATAGGTAAATAAATAGATGAATAATAAATAAATAAATAATTAATGCCCCCAAAATGAAAGGTTTGTGCACAGTCACCAACACAGTATGACTTACAGCCGTTGTGAAGTTATTGGTACATAATCTTTTTTTTCTGTGCACACTGAGAAGTTTTTTTTATTCGTCTTCATGCATGTGGAATACCATTTGTTAAGTTTGTGTGTGTGTGTTTGTGTGTTGTGGTGTGTGTGTGTGTGTGTGTGTGTGTGTGTGTGTGTGTGTTGTGTGTGTTACATTCAGATGGGAGGTTTATTGGCGGAGATTGATTTTTGTTCTTTTTTGGGAGTGCAATACTGGTGCAGAACAGACAATGTTTCTTCAACATTTCCAGATGAAAGCTGTCGTGCAAGTATGGTTTTTACATATAATACCCTTATGTATTTGAGATTTCTGTGAATGTCTTGGGCAAAGAATTTTGCTATATAACCCAGACACTACCCCTGATTGCCGTGCCCACGTCAAGGTAAAAAAATCATTCTTTTATTTTTTTACAAACTGAGTTGTGAATGGAACACACTTCAAAATGTTCCATCACTAGAATGTTTTATAATTATGAGATCAAACTTTTTGTGTACATACGAGCTACAGAACATCCTGATTATACAACCTGCCCCCTGGCATTAGGTATGACATATCTTAAAGCTGGGGACGGGGTAGCTCAGTGGTCAGAGCCCTCGCTTTCCGCCCAGCCAGTGTCAAGCAGCATCGAGCGTGGTTACCAAGTGGGTGGGTGACCGTTTGCGCGCCTTGGTTTCAGTACAGTCCCCCAGTTCACCCAACTGTAAATGGGTACCTTGCCCTCTTTAGCGTCAGGGAAGGTAAAGCAGCGAGGGAGAGGAGATGGGCGCCGCCCTCAATATGCTGGTACCCTGGAGAAGTTGAGGTCTCTGATGCCTCACTCCCCTACGACCTTATAGGTTATGGAACACCTTTACCTTTTATTTTAAAGCTGTCAACGGGCATGTCTTTGATGCCTTCGTGCTCTAAAATGATAGCACTTTGGGGATCTAATGCTAATATTTGAAGCTCAGAGTCGCTCCCTTTTAGAATGTCTGATTATTTGGTGATCAAAATTCGTGCCATTCTCACTAAACTCTGACTCTGTGTTTGACTAAGAGCACTGTCTTTGTGGCAGCTAGACGCTCAGCAACTGTGACACTGGTATTATTTTATCGCTCAGAAAAGACGTGGCAGTGAATGTAATCTATCCTTAAAGTGAATCTTATTCAACCAATAAATGGGTGTTTTTTCCAGAATGACGTCCCACATTTTACCCTACAAGTAAAAGAGGTGACCTTCAACACAAGGTCACATCTTCAGGTCAAGAGACTTCACAATGGCTTCTGCCTTTCGATTCTTTCGGGACAATCTCATCCATTCATAGGTCGGCCACATCATTATTGATGGAAGTCGTTGATGCTTTCTCTCTCAGCTGTCTCCATTCCCTTCTGTCTTCAGTCCTTCAGTGCTGCAGAGCTATACGATAGGGATGACCTATTTATCCAATAAAGTCTATATTTTTCGTGTCATGGAAGGCACTCCTATGTCTGTAAACTATTGTGCTGAGCATTCTGGATGAACGCTCAGTGCAAGAACTCACAGCGCAAAGACAAACTTAACTGAAATTGATAAGCACAGAATGTTGATCAGGCAAAGAGAACCACACCAACCAATTTGATGACAACAGTTCTCCAAGGTAAGGTTTGGGGGGTATAAAAGTAAAACAGGCAGTCCACCACCAACATCCTACATTGCCAACATCACTCAGGTCAGTAGTCTGGGAGGAGGGCTAACTACAGGAGATGGTAGAACTCAGCAGAGACAGAGAGAGATGGCGAACCCTGGTGGAGGCATTGCGTGGAGCTCCTACCGTGGACAGTGACGATGGAGACAGGTGACTGTACTTGAGAAACCCCAGTCACTGAAGTATGGCTTTAATGCCAGGTTCTCCTATGTCTGCAGTCTGGAGAGACTTCAGTGGCTGAGAACGCACAGTTCTAAGTGACCTCTGCCCTCAGAGTGTGTCGTTTTTGTGCTTAAACTTGGGAAGTTCCTGTCAATGATCCCAGCTTCGCCACAGCTGAAGCAACAAGACCTGGACACTCTGATGCCTCCTCTCGCCACTCTCCATCACCAAAGTCGACGGTAAGAGCTCCACGTACTGCCACCAGACTTCACCATCTTTATCTCTGCTGAAGTCACCACCACCGCCACCACCATCACACTGTTTTATACCAATACACAACAAAAATACCCCCCAAAACAATTTCATACAAATAGACAATGTTTGTGGGTGGACAACAATGGGTGAAGATTCACCCATGTTCGCATTTTCTCACAGATATTTTATGGAGGGACCATCCAAGAGCCAAAATCTATGGGAAAGAGGACTTGAAGTCTGCACCGGTAAACCCTGATATTTAGTAGAATTTTTTTAAAGCAACAGGAAACTGAAAACAATTATTTGTAGCCAAACTTAAAATAAATGGCAAAGTTCACCGTCGCCGATCCCTCAGATTCCGAATCCTTTGGGGCGCCTTCGAAGCTTTGTCAACTCACCTTTCTCCAGTCCTCTCGTCTCTCAGCCGCCCTCAGGGTGTCTTTCAGCTCCATGTCTGTCCACTCTCGAATGTTGTCCTCCCATCTCTTCCTTTGTCTGCCTCTTCTTCTTCCTCCCCTCACTGTGCCTTGTAGGATTGTTTTAGCAAGACCAGAGGAGCGTGTGACATGACCAAACCACTTCAGTTTTCGTTGTCTGACGAGTGTTTGAAGGTCAGTAGAGGGCCCGATTTCATCCGGTTTTTTTACAAGATTCAGCGCTATATAAAATTCATATATTATTATTATTATTATTATTATTATTATTATTGCGGATGCGTCTATTGACTTCTTCATTCGTGATATGGTCTTTGTATGAGATGCCTAAGAGTCTTCGGAAGCACCTCATTTCTACAGCTCTTATTCTTCTCTCTAAGGCAAAGTTCACTTTTCTAGAAAATTTTTTTTAACTCGGCTAAATTCTTCGATAACCTGACATGTGAGAAGCTCTGAAAATACAGATATTGGCTTTGAAACAGATAGAAAGGGGGTGTCTTTTTTCCGTTCCTCGGCTAGAGCTCCTAGGTTCATCAATGGTGAGATTTTTGCGTTTTTTCCGCACCCACAGCTAAGGCTGCTGCTTTCCGAATTCGGGGATCGGGTTGGGAATTGAACCTACCAATTTTTCCAGGACATTCGGGAGGTACCTCCCTGCACTTTCAGATTTTCAACTGTCGTGGGTTCTTTTGACGTACACAAGTACGTAAGCACACGGGTCTAAGCGGTCTAACAGTCCTTCGGATGAGACTAATAAACCGAGGCCCGTTTGCGAACGCATACAGAACATCTTGCGCACACGTTAAATCCTGTTCCGCTTTTCGAAAGAGTAGGTCATTGTGTGCCGGTGAGAACAGATGACAGAATTTACAAAACCGCATTCACACGGGGACTGGATGTAAAAAAAACACATAAGTGCTTATTCCATTATTCTCGATATAAAAGAATTTTTTTTAAAGCACACAGGTCTGACTGATTTGGAATCTCCACCAAAAAAGACTCGACATTCAGTTCCATGTTCCCGTCAAACTGAGAAGAAAGAGCAAGGCTGGGAATCATCATCATCATTAACCATTACACCCAGTGGTGTGTAGGGCAGCAACAAAGCGCTTCCACTCCTGCCTATCCTGGGCTAACCTAGTCACTGATCCCCAAGAGTGCTGCATGGCCTTCATCTCACTTTCTACAGTCCTCCTCCACGTTGCTTTTGGTCTTCCTTTCTTTCTCCTTCCTTCTGGGGTCCAGTGCAATGCTGTTCTTGTGATTGACTGTGGATCTCTTCGGCTGGGAATGGAACCCGGAATCTCACGGTTTTCTTGTTAGGCAGGCGAACGTCTTAACCATCCTGCCACCCTCCTTCTTGTATAGAAGTTTGAAAGGTGCCTGCTTGACATTGAACATTCGCATTGATATCAGTTTTAGTGAACAGAAGGTAAAAATCGAGGCAACAACAACAGTTAGAGTTTGTCATGGCGCAGACCTTCCCTGACCAGTCCTGGTGACCTGGTTGGATATCAAAGGTTGGGCTATCTTCTTGTTCTTTTATTTCGAAGATAATGGAATACGCACTCGTACGTGAGCTTTTTTTTTTTTTTTTTAAAAACATCCAGTCCCCGTGTGTATACAATTTTGTAGTTTTTGTCAACCAATCCCACCCCACCGACCTGCACACAAATGGCCTACTCTTCCGAAAAGCGGAACAGGTTTTCCCCGTGTGTAAAGCGGTTTTGTAGATGTTGTCATCCATTCCCACCAGCACACAATTTTCCGAAAAGCGGAACAGGTTTCAGATGAGACTACAAACCGAGGCCCCGTGTTCGAACGCATGCAGAACATCTTGCCCACACGTTAAATCCTGTTCCGCTTTTCGGAAGAGTAGGTCATTGTGTGCCGGTGGAAACAGATGACAAAATTTTAAAAACCGCATACACACGGGGAGACACATGAGTGCTTATTCCATTATCCTCGATATAAAAGAATAAAATAAAATAAATAAATAAATAAAATGATGTGTGTAGGAAGGTGTTGTGTCAGTAGAGTACATACCTCGCGCGCGCGCGCACGTGCGTGCGTGTGTGCGTGTGTGTGTGTGTGTGTGTGTGTGTGTGTGTGTGTGTGTGTGTGTGTGTGTGTGTGTGTGTGTGTGTAAGAAGGTGTTGTGTCAGTAGAATACATACCTCTGGTGTGTGTGTGTGTGTGTGTGTGTGTGTGTGTGTGTGTGTGTGTGTGTGTGTGTGTGTGTGTGTGTGAGTGTGTGTGTGTGTGTGTGTGTGTGTGTGTGTGTGTGTGTGTGTGTGTGTGTGTGGTGTAAGAAGGTATTGTGTCTGTAGAGTACATATTTTTTATTATTAATATTTCTTTTATATCGAGGATAATGGAATAAGCACTTATGTGCTTTTTTACATCCAGTCCCCGTGTGTATGCGGTTTTGGTAAATTTTGTCATCCGTTTCCCACCGGCACACAATTCCCTACTCTTACGAAAAGCGGAACAGGATTTAACGTGTGCGCAAGGTGTTCTGCGTGCGTTCGCACACGGGGCCTCGGTTTATAGTCTCATCCGAAAAGACTTTTGGGGAGAGTGGAGTCTGCTACTGATGTTAACTCCAGGGGAAAATATCCCCCTTGAACGGGAATATAGTGTACATGCCTCTCTGCCATTTCTGCCTGCTCAGGCACTGCTTCGAAGGACTGAGGTTTGGTCAGAGACACGAACACCTCAAGTCTTTCGCTGCTGTGCTGTGAGTTGCTCTCTCTCTATGGGTAGTTAGGTAGGTAGAATAGTGATTTATTCTTCTTCAGGGCACTTTCGTTTTATCTAGGCTGCTGTATGTAGTAGGGTAGAGTACAGGGAGAAGTTACATTATTTATCGTCATCGTCAACGTCGTTGTCATCAGCATCATCATTGTCATCAGCATCGTCGTTGTCATCGTCATCATTGTCATCAGCATCATCGTGGTCATCAACATCGTCGTTGTCATCGTCATCGTCGTTGTAATCATCATCATCAACAACAACGCCGTCATCACCGTCATCGTCATCATCGTCGACGTGATCGTCGTCCTTCTCCTCCTCCTCACTCCTCTTCCTCCTCACTCCTCCTTCTCACTGCACTTCTCCTCCTCCTCACTCCTTCTCCTCCTCCTTCTCCTCCTCTTCCTTCTCCTCCTCCTTCTCCTCCTCACACCTTCTCCTCCTCCCCTCACTCCCTCCTCTTTCACTCCTCCTCCTCACTCCTCCTCCTCCTCCTCCTCCTCACCCTTCCTCCCCTCCCCTCCACCCTCCTATCCTCACTTCTCTCCCTCCTCCACTCCTCCTCCTCTCCTCACTCCTCCTCCCACTTCTTCTCCTACCTTCTCCTCCTCCTCACTCCTCACTCCTCCTCACTCCTCACTCCTCCTCCCCTTCTCCTCCTCCCCTCACTCCTCCTCCTCACTCCTCCTCCTCCTCACTGCCTCCTCCTTCCTCCTTCTCCTCCTCACTCCTCCTCATCCTCCTCCTCCTCCTCCTCACTCCTCCTCTCCTCCTCCTCCTCACTCACCTCCTCCTCCTCTCCTCCTCCCTCCTCCTCACTCCTCCTCCACTTACTCCTTCTCCTTCTCTCCTCACCTCCTCCTCCTTACTCCTCCTCCTCCTCCTCACTCCTCCTCCTCACTCTCCTCCCTCTTCCCTCCTCTCACTCCTTCTCCTCCCTCCTTACCTCCTCCTCCTCCTCCTCACTCACCTCCTACTCACACTCCATCCTCCCTCACTCCTACTTCCTCCTCCTCCACCTCACCTCCTCCCCTCCTCACTCCTCATCCTCATTCTCACCTCCTCCTCCTCTCCTCACTCCTTCTCCTCACTCCTCTCCCCCTCACTCCTCCTCCTCACTTCTCCTCCTCCTCACTCCTCTCCTCCTCCTCACTTCCTCCTCCTCACTCTCTCCTCACTCCCTCTCCTCTCCTCCTCCTCATCCTCCTCCTCCCTCCTCCTCCTCCTCCCTCCTCCTCCTCCTCACTCCTCCTCCTCACTCCTCCTCTTCACTCCTCCTCCTCACTCCTCCTCTTCACTCCTCCTCCTCCTCTCCTCCTCCTCACTCCTCCTCCCCTCCTCACTCCTACTCCTCCTCCTATTCCTCCCTCCCTCCCTCCTCCTCCTCCTCCTCCTCCTCCTCCTCACTCATCCTCCTCACTCCTCCTCCTCACTCCTCCTCCTCACTCCTCCTCCTCCTCACTCCTCCTCCTCTCCTCACCCTCCTCCTCCTCACTCCTCCCTCACTCCTTCTCACTCCTCCTCCTCACTCCTCCTCCTCCTCCTCACTCCTACTCCTCCTCCTCACTTCCTCCTCACTCCCTCCTCCTCCTCCTCCTCACTCCTCCTCCTCACTCCTCCTCATCCTTCTACTCCTCCTCCTTCTCACTTCTCCTCCTCACTCCTCCTCCTCCCTCACTCCTTCCTCCTCCTCACTCCTCCTCCTCCTCCTCACTCCTACTCCTCCTCCTCACTCCTCCTCACTCACTCCTCCTCCTCACTCCTCACTCCTCATTCTCACTCCTCCTCCTCACTCCTTCTCCTCACTCCTTCTCCTCACTCCTCCTCCTCACTTCCTCCTCCTCCTCACTTCTCCTCCTCACTTCTCCTCACTCCTTCTCCTCCTCCTCACTCCTCCTCCTCCTCACTCCTCCTCCTCCTCACTCCTCCTCCTCACTCCTCCTCCTCACTTCCTCCTCCTCCTCCTCCTCCTCACTCCTCCTCCTCCTCACTCCTCCTCCTCATTCCTCCTCCTCCCTCCTCCTCCTCCTCCCTCCTCCTCCTCCTCACTCCTCCTCCTCACTCCTCCTCTTCACTCCTCCTCCTCACTCCTCCTCTTCACTCCCTCCTCCTCCCTCCTCCTCCTCCTCCTCACTCCTCCTCCTCCTCACTCCTACTCCTCCTCCTTATTCCTCCTCCTCCCTCCTCCTCCTCCTCCTCCCTCCTCCTCCTCCTCACTTCCTCCTCCTCCTCCTCCTCCTCCCCTCCTACTCCTCCTCACTCCTCCTCACTCCTTCTAACCCTCCTCCTTCTCACTTCTCCTCCTCACTCCCTCCTCCTCCTCACTCCTCCTTCCTCCTCACTCCTCCTCCTCACTCCTCCTCCTCCTCCTCCTCACTCCTTCTCACTCCTCCTCCTCACTCCTTCTCACTCCTCCTCCTCACTCCCCCTCCTCCTCCTCACTCCTCCTCCTCCTCCTCCTCACTCCTTCTCCCTCCTCCTCCTCACATCCTCCTCACCCTCTCCACTCCTCCTCACTCCTCCTCACTCCTCCTCCTCACTTCTCCTCACTCCTCCTCCTCATCTCTCCTCCTCACTTCTCCTCCTCCTCCTCCTCACCCTCCTCACTCTTCCTCAATCCTCCTCTCCACTCCTCCTCACTCCTCCTCATTCTCCTCCTCCCTCCTCCTCCTCCTCCCTCCTCCTCCTCCTCCCTCCTCCTCCTCACTCCTCCTCACTCCTCTCCACTCCTCACCAATCCTCCTCACTCCTTCTCCTCACGCCTCCTCCTCCTCCTCCTCCCTCCTCCTCCCCTCCTCCCTCCTCCCCCTCCTCCCTCCTCCTCCTCCTCCTCACTCCTTCTCCTCACTCCTCCCCTCACATCCTCCTCCTCACTCCTCCTCACTCCTCCTCCTCACTCCTCGTCACTCCTCCTCCTCACTCCTCCTCCTCACTCCTCCTCCTCACTCCTCCTCCTCACTCCTCCTCCTCCTCCTCACTCCTTCTCACTCCTCCTCCTCCTCCTCACTCCTCTCCCTCCTCATCCTTTTCACTCCTCCTCCCACTCCTTCTCACTCCTCCTCCTCACTCCTCCTCCTCCTCCTCACTCCTCTCCTCCTCCTCCTCCTCACTCCTTCTCACTCCTCCTCCTCACTCCTCCTCCTCCTCCTCACTCTCCTCCTCCTCCTCCTCCATCCTCCTCCTCCTCCTCCTCACTCCTCCTCCTCCTCCTCACTCCTCCTCCTCCTCACTCCTCACTCCCCCTCCTCACTCCTCCTCCTCACTCCTCCTCCTCACTCCTTCCTCCTCACTCCTCCTCCCCTCATCATCATCATCTTCTTCTTCTTCTTCATTATCATCATCATCATCATCTTCTTCTTCTTCTTCTTCTTCATCATCATCATCACCATCATCATCATCATCATCATCATCATCATCATCATCACATCATCACATCATCATCAGACCCCTGACGAAGATGATGGCGTAGGAAACAGGAAGGACTCGCTGGTCCACAGTGCTCTCCAGGCTGGTCAGTCTGTCTTCAGCCCTTCTACAGCAACAACAACAGCAACACAGCACAGCACAACACACACAGCACAGAACAGCAACAACAACAACACAGCACAGCACAACAACAACACAGCACAGCACAGCACAACACAGCACAGAACAGCAACGAAAACAACACAGCACAGCACAGCACAACAACAACACAGCACAACACAACACAGCACAACACATCACAACACAACATAGCACAGCACAGCACAGCACAACACAGCACAGTACAACAGCACAACACAGCACAACACAACGCAGCACAGCACAACGCAGCACAACGCAGCACAACACAGCACAGCACAACACAGCACAGATCAGCACAACACAGCCCAGCACAGCACAGATCAGCACAGCACAGATCAGCACAGCACAGATCAGCACAACACAGCACAGCACAGATCAGCACATCACAGCACAGCACAGCACAGCGCAGCACAACAGCACAGTACAGCACAACACAGCACAGCATAGCACAACACAGCACAACACAGCACAGCAACAACACAGCACAGCACAGCACAGCACAGCACAGCACAGCACAGCCATGATGGTCAAGGCCGGTAGTCCAGTCTTTGATGTTAGTTCTGCATCATCCACTTCTTCTTCACCTGTCTGTTTTCCCCTGCTACTATGCCTTCCTCCCTCAAGTGTCTATTGTAGGAATGCGAATGCGAAACGTTGATTCAGATTTAGGCCTAGGCCCCTTTCTGAAGGGGATACACAATGATATTAACACAAGTACAGTCTTTGAATGTTAGTTCTGCATCATCCAGTTCTTCTTTGCTTGTCTGCCCCTGCTATGTCTTCCTCCTCAAGTGTCTATTGTAATACGAATGCGAAACGTTGATTCAGATTTAGACCTAGGCCCCTTTCTAAAGGGGATACACAATGATATGAACACAAGTATAACGTTGAATATGAATTTGTATAAGCATCCTACAACATTTTAACAGGCGTTCTTCCATAAAAAAGAGTATTTCAGCTCTATAGATTATGTTGCCACAGTATATAATCTTCTCAAAGCTTTGTAAGTATACAGTGCCAAATGTATAAATTCTCATTTTGAGATGCCATAAGTATATGATTCTAAGCACATGATTAATTCTAAAATTTAGGCTGAATTAATTCAGTTCTCACAAATCATGAAGAACAGGGCAGCAGAACATGAAATGAACTTCATTTTCCTCAGAACTATGACATAACCGACACATCGTCACGTTATCAGTCTCCCTCTTTTTATATATATCTTAACGGGTGTCTACTGTAGGACCGTCTTGGTAAGAGAGTTGTGACGCGAGAGGTGACCAAGTCACACCAGCTTCCTCCTCTTTACAACAGCAGCCAGAAGGGGTTTGTTCCTGTGGCCCAGCTTTCCTGACTATCACCTCTTGCCTTCCACACTGACTCGTCGGTTTTGTAGGTCCTGCCAGGAGATGTGAAGAAGCCTTCTGGATGATTTCATCTGTGTGATACTGGTCTGGATGATTTCATCTGTGTGATACTGGTCTGAACTGATTTCAACTGTATGATACTGATGATTTCAACTGTATGATACTGGTCTTAATTATTTCAACTGCGTGATACTGGTCTGAAATGATTTCAACTGTATGTTACTGGTCTGAATTATTTCAACTGTGTGATACTGATTATTTCAACTGTGTGATACTGGTCTGAAATGATTTCAACTGTGTGATACTGGTCTGAATTATTTCAACTGTGTGATACTGGTCTGAATTATTTCAACTGTGTGATACTGGTCTGAATGATTTCAACTGTGTGATACTGGTCTGAAATGATTTCAACTGTGTGATACTGGTCTGAAATGATTTCAACGGTGTGATACTGCTCTGAATGATTTCAACTGTATGATACTGATGATTTCAACTGTATGATACTTGTCTGAAATGATTTCAACTGCGTGATACTGGTCTGAATGATTTCAACTGTGTGATACTGGTCTGAAATGATTTCAACTGTGTGATACTGGTCTGAATGATTTCAACTGTGTGATACTGGTCTGAAATGATTTCAACTGTGTGATACTGGTCTGAAATGATTTCAATGGTGTGATACTGCTCTGAATGATTTCAACTGTATGATACTGATGATTTCAACTGTATGATACTTGTCTGAAATGATTTCAACTGCGTGATACTGGTCTGAATGATTTCAACTGTATGGTACTGGTCTGAAATGATTTGAACTGTGTGATACTGGTCTGAATGATTTCAACTGTGTGATACTGGTCTGAAATTATTTCAACTGCGTGATACTGATCTGAAATGATTTCAACTGTATGATACTGATCTGAAATGATTTCAACTGTATGGTGCTGGTCTGAATGATTTCAACTGTATGCTATACTGGTCTTAGATGATTTCAACTGTGTGATACTGGTCTGAAATGATTTCAACTGTGTGATACTGGTCTGAAATGCTTTCAGCTGTAAGATACTGATCTGAAATGATTTCAACTGTATGATACTGGTCTGAAATGATTTCAAATGTGTGGTAATGGTCTGAAATGATTTTAATTGGGTGATACTGGTCTGAAATGATTTCAACTGTGTGATACTGCTCTGAATGATTTCAACTGTATGATACTGATGATTTCAACTGTATGATACTTGTCTGAAATGATTTCAACTGCGTGATACTTGTCTGAAATGATTTCAACTGCGTGATACTGGTCTGAAATGATTTCAACTGTGTGGTACTGGTCTGAAATTATTTCAACTGTATGCTATACTGGTCTTAGATGATTTCAACTGTATGATACTGGTCTGAAATGATTTCAACTGTATGGTGCTGATCTGAAATGATTTCAACTGTGTGATACTGGTCTGAAATGATTTCAACTGTGTGATACTGGTCTGAAATGATTTCAACTGTATGCTATACTGGTCTTAGATTATTTCAACTTCGTGATACTGGTCTGAAATGATTTCAACTGTATGCTATACTGGTCTGAAATGATTTCAACTGTATGATACTGATGATTTGAACTGTGTGATACCGGTCTTAGATCATAGCTGACTCTGCACCGTGGTGAACTCCTTATAGAAGGCCTCAACTGCCACCTGGAGGTGTGTCCCAGAATACCAGCTTCAGCTCTTCATAAGACAGCCCTCAGAATCTTCCCAGAAAGAAAGGCTTACAAACGATGACAAGTCTCTCCCAGCCGTAATCGGATGTGCTGGGCCTGATTTTGTCAGGCGCTTAACAGCAGCGTAACGCATTTTCGCTCATATCATCATCATCATCATCATCATCATCATCATCATCATCATCATCATCATCATCATCATCATCGTTGGTGTCGCTTTTAACCATATGCTGGATCTATCTATCTATCTATCTATCTATCTATCTATCTATCTATCTATCTATCTATCTATCTATCTATCTATCTATCTGTCTGTCTGTCTGTCTGTCTGTCTGTCTGTCTGTCTGTCTGTCTGTCTGTCTATCTATCTATCTATCTATCATCTATCTATCTATCTCTCTCACTCTCTATATATATGTCTATCTATCTATCTATCTATCTATATAAATATCTATCTGTCTATCTATCTATCTCTATCTCTCTATCTATCTATCTCTACCTATCTCTATCTATCTATCTATCTACCTACCTACCTATCTATCTATCTATCATCGTTATCATCATCATCGTTGTCGTCGTCGTTAACCCTTTGCTGGCTATAGTAAGGCTTTTGAAGCTTCTGCCACAGTACCTTGCCGGTATATAATAATAATAATAATAATAATAATCATAATAATAATGTATTTACATAATGTGTATAGAGAGGAAGCATAACAAAGCAGAACTAGATATAACCACAGACTGGTGAATGTAGAGGCTGTCAAGGATATGACGGCTACTGTTCTATGCGCGTGGCTTTAGAAAGCTGAAGCTGTGTGTGTGTGTGAGCTCTGTGTGTGTGTGTGGCTCTGTGTGTGTGTGTGTGTGTGTGTGGTGCGTGCGTGCGTGTGTGTGTGTGTGTGTGTGTGTGTGTGTGTGTGTTGTGTGAGCTGTGTGTGTGAGATCTGTTGTGTGTGTGTGTGTGTGTGTGTGTGTGTGAAAGGTCAAGGCGACCCATAACTTCTTTGGTCGTAAGGGGAGTGAGGCATCAGAGACCTCAGCTTCTCCAGGGGCTAGTGCACTGAGGGCGGTGGCGCCCATCTCCTCTCCCTCGCTGCTTGACCTTTCCCTGACCCTAAAGAGGGCAAGGCATGTGGGTGAACTGTCCTGAAGCCAAGGCGCGCAAACGGTCACCCATCCAAATGGAAACTGACAACCACGTACGTGGGGTGATGCTTAACCTTGGCTGGGGAAAAGCGAGTGCTCTGACCACTGAGCTATCCGGTTCCCCTCAGTAGGAAAGTAGAAGGACTAAGAGTATTATTTTAATAAAGATCCTTAATATTTCGGCTTTTGTATTCCTGAGGGTGGGGTGAGGGGGATAATGACGTGATGGACTGACGTCATTCTCAAATAACACGTCATTGTGAAACTTTGTTACAGTCTCTCAAAGTGACATTTACACTGACTGTCAAAGGCCTCAGAAATAAAATGCTGGCAAAGAGAGAGAGAGAGAGAGAGGGAGAGGGAGAGAAATTTGGTTTTACAAGAAAATTGCCATCGGCTCAAAGATCAGATAATTATTATGTGTTCCCTGGTCATATCCTTGTTTTTGTACGCATACGGAACGTGGTCCACAACAGCAGACAATTGAAAGAAGGACACAGGCAATGGGGAAAAACTCCTTGGTATCTCGTACAGAGATCCCATAACCAACCAGGAAGTGAAAACCAGAACTGAAAACGCCATCGGACCATATGAAGAGCTGACTTAATTTTAAAAACAGAAGAAGAAATACGAAAAAGTCAAACAAACACAAAAACCCTGACAAAGTCAAAAAGGGCAGACAGAGAAAACGATGGGAAGACATCATCAGAGAGTGGACTGGCCTTGAATGGAACGACATACTACGGAAATTTGAAAACTGCGAGATGAGAGAAGACGACTGCAGAGGGGACTGGACATAAATTGTCCCTGGCCACATTGTCTTCCAACGGTTACAGGGAGAGGAGAGGACTTGGCATAAATTGTCACTGTGACAATGTTTTTCAGCAGGAAGAAGAGAGGATTAGACATAATTTGTCACTGTGACAATATTTTCCAACAAGGAAAAGAGAGGACTGAGCATAAATTGTCACTGTGACAATGTTTTCCAACAGGAGAAGAGAGGACTGAGCATAAATTGTCACTGTGACAATGTTTTCCAACAGGGAGAAGAGAGGACTGAGCATAAATTGTCACTGTGACAATGTTTTCCAACAGGGAGAAGAGAGGACTGAGCATAAATTGTCACTGTGACAATGTTTTCCAACAGGGAGAAGAGAGGACTGGGCATAAATTGTCACTGGTGAAACGTTTACCAACGTTTACAGAGAGAACCGGCATAAATTGTCACTGTGACAATGTTTTCCAATGGGAGACCAGAGGACTGGTATAAATTGTCACTATGACAATGTTTTCCAATGGGAGACCAGAGGACTGGTATAAATTGTCACTATGACAATGTTTTCCAATGGGAGACGAGAGGACTGGTATAAATTGTTACTTGGGACAATGTTCGCCAACAAGGAGAAGAGAGAAATGGCATAACTGTCACTGGCGACAATGTTTGTCAAGGTTGACAGGGCCTGTTGGCGACAACGTATTCTATGTATTCTCTTTGATTTCGTGGATCTGTCACTGGCTGCTGTATGAGTCTGAGGAGCGCGGGCTGGATGGCACGTGCACATACAAACGTCTGGTAAAATGACTTCCCACTTGACTACAAGGCTCTCTCTCTCTGTCTCTCTCTGTGTCTCTCTCTGTGTCTCTCTCTCTGTCTGTCTGTCTTCTCTCTCTCTCCTCTCTCTCTCTCTCTCTCTCTCTCCTCTCTCTCTCTCTCTCTCTCTCCTCCCTCCCTCCCCCCCCCCCCCCCTCTCTCTCTCTCTTTGTTGATAGTCCCTAATCAGAAAAAAGTATGCCCATGCTTATTCTGTTACCCTTGAAAAATACAGATTCAATCATTCATTCATTCATTCATTCATTCATTCATTCATTCATTTCTCTCTCTCTCTCTCTCTCTCTCTCTCTCTCTCTCTCTCTCTCTCTCTTCACTCTCTCTCTCTCTCACTCTCTCTCTCTCTCTCCTCTCTCTCTCTCTCTCTCTCCTCTCTCTCTCTCTCTCTCTCTCTCTCTCTCTCTCTCGATCAGCCAGCAAGAGTTGTGGGACACTGGGATTTAAAAAAAAAGAAAACTTAACATTTTTCTCCCACCAGTTAAAGGAGGGCCTATGCTGCTGCTGCTGCTGTTGCTGCTGCTGCTGCTGCCGCTGCTGCAAGAAATGTGTCTGTCCTTCAAACTTGAAGGGAGAAATGACCAAACGGTTGCTGTGCTTCGTTTGACCAGTCATCTCTTCAACCTGTCGCACAAACTGACCAACCATGAAGGGATTTAGGAGGCTGGAAGCTGAAAACAACCAAACAACGACAAATCCAATTCCAATGTAGAGTTAGTTATTAATGATCCCTACAAATTTCTAGTTTAGGGACAGGCAGACAAAGCGCGCAAACTGAGCATAGTGATCAAGAATCACTCAATTAATATTAGTACGTTTTACTGACTGAGCCGATTGGCATCCACTTGTTCCTATTATAAAATGGAGCAAGGAGAAAGAATCCGTACGATCCATACAGAAGGGTTCTTCTGCTATGATAATTATACAATATCAACTACAACCACAGCCAGAGCCTAAAAAAATATTGGGGAGGGGAGGGGAGGGAGGGAGAGATAGAGAGAGACAGAGAGAAAGAGAGATACAGAGACAGACACAGATATATATATATATATATATATATATATATATATATATATATATATATATAATATATATATATATATATATATATATATATATATATTAAACTGACAACCTCCCCTAGTGATGTAGCGTTGAAAGCGTCCGTCACAAGTTAGCTAGAGACCAGAAAAGGGCTGAAGTGTACAAACTCTCTTCACACAACTCAGCTCAACTGTCTCCATCGCTGCTGTCGTCAGTAGGAGCTCCACGCAATGCCACCACCAGGGTTCGACATCTTTCTCTGTCTCTGCTCAGTTCTACCATCTCCTGTAGCCCTTTCAGATCTCGGTGATGTTGACAATGTAGGATGTTGATAGTCTGCCTTTTTTTCCTCCCTCCCTCAACCTTACCTTGGAGAACTATCATCAGAGGGGCAATAAACAAGATTGGATTCGATTGGAGAACTGTTGTCATCAGACTTGTCTATGAGTTTCTGTTTGCATGACCAAGTATCTCTGTCTGCACTTATCAATTTCAGCCAAAAGATCTTTGCACTGAGAGTTAGTAAGTCTCTTCAAAGCAAGAACAAAAAGCAAGTTCATTTCTGCCCCTATCAGCTTTGCTTCTTCTCGACCCATCCAGTTTATTTTACCACACCATGCCACTGCTTGTGACATTATTTCTTCACCCGACCGTTGGCTGCCGCTCTTTCTCTTTCTCTATTTCGGGTCCATCGGCCTGGAATAAGCTCCCTCTCTCTCTTCGCCAGAAACCTAGTTATAACACTTTTAAATCAAGCCTCAAGACATATTTATTTCAAACCTAAGATTTCCCCCCTCCTGTTTCATATCGGAACTATCCCACCCTCACTAACCCATGTCCTATCACCCTGCTAAAGTATACGATCTGTGTGAATGTGTGTGTGTGTGCTTTTGAAAAAACATTTGACTATTGACATTTAATTTAATAGATTTTGTCTGTAGCGCACCATGTTTGTAAGATCTGTTTGTTTAAACTATTGATTATTTATCATTGATTACATGACTGTGTAAGATTAGGTTGAATTCATGCGCTTTGATTTGTCTTTGCAAGATATAGGGCTATATAAGTTCCGTTTATTATTATTATTATTATTATTTATGACAGGTCCTGTGGCAGTCGTTGCGATGTTGCACATGCAACATCCTGTGCCAACCATTTTATCAAATACACTGCCAACAGTCAACTAGCAGTCAGTGACAGTGGAGCAATGTGACTTGACACTGACAAAAACGGAAGAACACACCACGACTGACATGGATGAAGAAAACAACCTTTCTACCCATGTCAGTGACACTAACACAGCACGTGACATATGCCCCAATGACCACCTTCTCCAGTGAACCTCCCACCCAGAAGGCTTTGGTACTTGGAACTTAGATCTACCATCAGTACTGAAGACTCTATCTATCTATCTATCTGTCCCGTAGTCTGCCGACCGTGGGGGCACCCTCAAAGACTCAACAACCAGTTCCCTCCATTCCTCTCTCTGTTATGCCTTTCTCAGGGTTTTGTTGAGTTCTAGGCCTGTCCATTCGCTGATGTTATCCTCCCAGCTCTTCCTTGGTCTGCCTCTTCTTCTTCCTCCTTGGACAGTTCCTTGCAAAACTGTCTTTGCAAGTCCTTTGGATCTTGTGACATGCCCATACCATTTAAGTTTACGCTTTTTCACGATCGTTAGAAGGTTCTCATAGGGTCCAATGGTTTGCTGGATTCTGTTATGCACGCTTTCGTTGCTTATGTGGTCTTTGTAGGAGATACCAAGGAGTCTCCGAAAGCATCTCATCTCCACTGCCTGTACTCTTCTCTCCAAATCTGCAGTCAGGGTCCATGATTCACAGGCATACAGAAATATGGATATGACAAGGGAGCGCATTAGTCTGATCTTGGAGATAAGTGAGATATTTTTATCTCTCCAGATGGTGTTTAGTTTTGACAGTGCTGTTATTGTCTGTGCAGTCCTGCATACTACTTCTGGCTTGGATCCCTGGTCTGATACAATGGCTCCCAGGTACTTGAAGCTTTGAACTGTTTCCAGCTTCTGGTCATTAACCCTGATATCAGTGCTAATGCCATTGTGTTATTAGTCATCAGTTTGGTCTTCTCTGCACTGATTTCCATGCCGTATGTTTTGGAGGCCTTATTCAAGTGTTCTGTTAGGCTGGCAAGCTCTTTTTCTGATCCTGTTATTCCATCAATGTCATCTGCGAAGCGGAGGTTTGTGATCGTTCTGCCACCAATGCTGACTGATCCTTCATGATGTTCCAGTTCATCAGCCATGATTCTCTCAAGCAAGATGTTGGAAAGAGTGGGTGAGAGTAGACAGCCCTGCCTTACTCCAACTGTTGTTCGAAACCATTCTCCAATGTTGTTGTTGTAGTACACTGCACTGGTGGCCTCGCTGTACAGCTGTTTGATGACTCTGATCAGGTTTGCATTGATGCTGTACAAATTCATGGTTGCCCACAAAGCTGCATGCCCCACCCTGTCAAATGCCTTCTTAAAATCGATAAATACGTGGTAAAGGTCTTGTTGATGTTGAAGGTACCGCTCACATAGTATTCTGAGGTTGAATATCTGTTCTGTTGTGCTGTGCCCTGCTCTGAAACCTGCTTGTTCCTCAGCAATGATGGTCTCTGCTTGTGGCTTCAGTCTATTCAATATTATCTGCAGCATGACCTTGCTTGGGTGGCATATGAGGCTACTGAAGACTATCAAAGAAAAAAAAGGTAAATGTGTTCCATAACCTATGTTGGAGAGCGAGGCATCAGAGACCTCAGCTTCCTCCAGGGGCCAGCTTATTGAGGGCAGCGGCGCCCATCTCCTCTCCCTCGCTGCTTTACCTTCCCTTACCCTTAAGAAGGCAGGTACCGATTCATAGCTGGGGGACTGTACTGAAGCCAAGGCGAACAAACGGTCACCCATCCAACTGGTAACCACGCTCAATGCTTACCTTGGGGAAAGCGAGTGCTCTGACCACTCAGGTCAGGTCCGTAACTAAATTTAGGTTTGAACCACCGACCAGATACCTGTGTTGTTGTTTTTCTCTATTTCTCTATTTTTTAAAGTCAGTTTTATTATTATTGGTTATGGCAATAATGTAGTTAGATAGTATTGATTAAGTTGGGTTTTTTGTTCCTAGATAGGTGGGTTGATGAAAAAAGAAAAAAAAGGAAATGCATTGCTTATTCAATGTACCATCTGGAAATAAAAATTTGATTTGACTCTCTCTCTCTCTCTCTCTCTCTCTCTCTCTCTCTCTCTATATCTCTCTCTCTCTCTCTCTCTCTCTCAATTTTGCCCATTTTGTCAACGTCGTGTTAACTATCGCAAGTAGTAACACGTATTCTTTACAGTAACTTGAAGTTAAATTTAATTACAACTGACAACAAAAGTATTCTTAGAGAGAGAGACTTTTTTTATATCGAGGATAATGGAATAAGCACTCATGTGCTTTTTTTACATCCAGTCCCCGTGTGTATGCACTTTTGTAAAAAGAGAGAATAGAGAGAGAGAGAGAGAGAGAGAGAGAGAGAGAGGAGAGAGAGAGAGAGAGAGAGAGAGAGAGAGAGAGCGCACAAGCATAAAAACATGCACGCAACGTATGCCAACGTATGTGTGCATGCCTGCATGTATGCGCACAAACACACTTTCCTAGAAACTACACCACAACAACTTTCGCAAGTATGTTCGTTTTGTAAGTGAACTGGGAAAGTATACTGTCATTTATATTTAAATAGATGCTCTCTCTCTCTCTCTCTCTCTCTCTCTCTCTCTCTCTCTTCTCTCTCTCTCTCTCTCTCCTCTCCCTCTCTCCCTCTCCCTCTCTCCTCTCTCTCTCTCTCTCTCCAGCGTCCAAAAATATCAAGTGTCGCAAAATTTGTTTTTGAGTTGTTGCGTGTTTTTTTCCCCCAGTAATACAAACTTGGAAACAGACAATAGCAGCGCATAATTTTAATGCGCGATGTTTTTCAGTAGTTCCTTCTTTGGCTTCATTGTATTTTATTGCTGTCACCTACTGACAAGCAAAGATCAGCTCTGATTGCGTGATGTATGATTGTTAAGGCAGATTTATGAGGGGGGGGGGGGGGGGAACAGAGCAGTTATTTATGGGGAAGAAGAATTGATCTTAAAATCACTCATCCCGTTTGATTTATGAGCTCCACGTCAAGAGAAAAAAAAATACTACGTCATTTTTTTAAAAGCTGATTTATGTCATAGGCGAGTGACGTCACTGAAAGTTATACTCTACCATGTCGAGTGTCTTGCGGGATTTAAAAAGGAAAGAAAGAGAGAAAAGAGCGGTGTAATATATAGATAAGGCTTTTTTCCGGAGGTATGGGTGGGGATGGAGGGTGGGTGTTTGCCCTGGGAAACTTTATGTACACCTTTGCTGTCAGATCTAATTAAATTTAACTTCAAGTTACTGTGTAGAATATGCATTGCTATAGGTGCGATAGTTAAAACAACGCGACATTGGCAATAATTATTAGCAGATATAGAAATAAACAGACGAAACGACACTTAGATCTAGTTGTAGTAGCGTTATAATTGTGAATCTTCTCCATCGTCCATCGTTCTGACAGCAACTATTGATGTCTTTGATATGAGCGAAAATGCGTCACCATCTCATCCCCTCCCATAACCCCCTCCAGGTCGTGCAGTGATCAATGTTGAGCCATTGTCTTCATTTTTTTTTAAAATTAATAATTTTTAAATATATTTTATTCTTTTATATCGAGGATAATGGAATAACAACTTATGTGCTTTTTTTACATCCAGTCCCCGTGTGTATGCAGTTTTGTCAATTCTGTCATCTGTTCCCACCGGCACACAATGGCCTACACTTGCGAAAAGCGGAACAGGATTTAACGTGTGAGCAAGATGTTCTGCGTGCGTTCGCACACGGGGCCTCGGTTTATAGTCTCATCCGAAGGACTTTTGGGGAGAGTGGAGTCTGCACAGATGTTAACTCCTGGGGAAAATATCCCCTTGAACGGTGGTTGTGGGCAAGTGAAGTGCCTGGGTTGTGGAGAAGCTCTTCCCTGTCCATTCAGTGATGTTGTCTGCCCATTTCTTCTTCGGCCTACCTTGCCTTCTCTTCCCCTGCACTGTTCCTTGCAGTATGGTCTTGGAGAGCTCGTCTGATCTTGTCACATGTCCAATACCATCTGAGCTTCCTTTTCTTGACTGTGGTCAGCAGGTCTTCGTACTGTTTTACTTGTTGGGTGATGATCTGTCGGACTTCTTCGCTGGTAACGTGGTCGTGTATGAAATGCCAAGGATAATTCTGAGGCATCTCATCTCCAAAGCCTGGATCCTCCTTTGTAGATCTGCATTCAACGTCCAGGATTCGCATGCATACAGGTATATGGAGATGACCAATGCATGCAGTAGCTTGACCTTGGTCTTGAGAGATGTTTCGGTCTTTCCAGATGGTCTTGAGCTTCGCCATTGCTACTACTATTTGTGCAGCTCTTGCGAGGATTTCGGTCTTTGAACCTTCTTCACTAATAATAGCTCCAAGGTACTTGGAGTTTCTTGGAAAATGCGTCACGCTGCCGTTAAGCGCCTGACAAATCAGGCCCAGTGCATCCGACATCGGCATGAGAGGAAATTGTTATATTTGAGTCTTTCTGGAAGAAAAAAAAGCCAGGAGAATGGACCAAGTTTCTGGCAGAGAAAAGACAATGAGGAGGTGACCGGAAGAAAAGGATCAAGGCAGAAAGAAAGTGATAGAAAAGAGGAAATTTCTAGCACAGAATTTCCAGAATGTTGGGGATGCTATTTATACTGACAGCCCCCCCCCCCCCCCCCCACCTTCCCGGCCTACCCATGGGGGGGAACAATAATAATAATGAGAAGAGTATGTGAAGTCAAGTGCAATACATGTAAACACTACGATACTGACAGTATTGGCAAAAACAACAACAATAAACAGACGAAAGAAGCGCGACACTGTTATATATCTAATTGGATGTGAACATTTGTCTTTTTTAGGCTAAGTGCGCTATACACTAGACAGCACACATTTTGATTTCGGGAATGTTATCTGAACACTCACGATTTGATAGTCCTGGATCAAGCCTCGGATACGTGTCACTTCCTAAGGCCCATTTAGTCGTTTATTTAATCTTTTATATCGAGGATAATGGAATAAGCACTTGTGTGCTTTTTTTTTTACACCCAGTCCCCGTGTGTATGCGGTTTTGTCAATTCTGTCATCTGGTTCCCACCAGCACACAATGGCCTACTCTTACGAAAAGTGGCACAGGGTTTAACGTGTGCGCAAGATGTTCTGCGTGAGTTCGCACACGGGGCCTCGGTTTACAGTCTCATCCGAAGGACTTTTGGGGGAGAGTGGAGTCTGCACTGATGTTAACTCCAAGAGAAAATATCCCCTTGAACGGGAATCGAACCCGGGTCGTCAGATTTAAAGGGATTTTTCCCCCTGAAGTTAACATCAGTGCCGATTTCACTCTCCCTGAAGTCCTTTGGATGAGACTATAAACCGAGGCCCCGAGTGTGAACGCACGCAGAACATCTCGCGCACACGTTAAAACCCGTTCTGCCTTTTTGAAGAGTAGGCCTTAAGTATCGGCAAGAACGTATGGTAACGGTTTATTTTTTAAAAAACAAACAAAAACGTATGAACACTGGTGTCTTGCGTGTTTAGATATCGTCCCGGAAATCGAAATGCGTGCTGTTTCTGGTGAGTAAAGAACATGAACAATACACAAAACCTCACCGGATAGCCTAGTGGTCAGAACATTGCTCTCGCAATCTGACGACCCGGGTTCGATTCCCGTTCAAGGGGGATATTTTCCTCTGGAGTTAACATCAGTAGCAGACTTCACTCTCCCCAAAAGTCCTTTGGATGAGACTATAAACCCGAGGCCCCGTGTGCGAACGCAACGCAGAACATCTTGCGCACACGTTAAATCCTGTTCCGCTTTTCGTAAGAGTAGGCCGTTGTGTGCCGGTGGGAACAGATGACAGAATTTACAAAACTGCATACACATGGGGACTGGATGTAAAAAAGCACATAAGTGCGTATTCCATTATCCTCGATATAAAAGAATAAAATGAAATGAAAATGAAACCCTTGGTGAACCTAGGAGTTCTTGCCTAGGAATGTTTAAAAAATGGACAAAATGAGAATATCCACAAAACGGTTACCTCCTTTGCGAAATGACGACTGAAAATCTGAAATTTTGGGTAAAAATCAGTATGTATCGGTTGAGGAATAACGGGAGAGGGTGTGTGTGTGTGTGTGTGTGTGTGTGTGTGTGTGTGTGTGTGTGTGTGTGTGTGTGTGTGTGTGTGTGAAGAAACAAATATAAACAATATTATCAATATCGAATTGCTTGTACATTGCTGACATGGATTACGGAATTTTAACATGCATAATTATTTGATCTGCTGCATGTGTAGATAGATAGGTAAAGGAGTCCCATAACCTTTAAGGACGTAGGGAAGCAAGGCGTCAGAGACCTCACTTCTCTAGGGCCAGCATATTGAGGGCAGCGTCCATCTCCTCTCCCTCGCTGCTTTACCTTCCCTGACCCTAAAGAGGGCAGGTACCCATTTACAGCTGGGTGAACTGGGGAACTGTACTGAAGCCAAGGCGCGCAAACGGTTGCTGCTTAACTTGGCTGGGGGAAAGCGAGTGCTCCGACCACTGAGCTATCCCGTCCTCAGTAGATAGATACCCGGGGGAAATAAAGACACTGGCAGGTCTGCACTTGAAGTTGACCTGGGAGATCGTAAAATTCCCTACCCTTAATTCTACCAGACGCCGCTGAGAATCGAACCCACGACTTCATGGACCTATGGTATTCAAGTCGAACGGTCTTAACCATCGGGCCATAACGTTCGTCGACAACAAAATGTGTAGGATCCGTGGAACGTGGCAATCTAGGTTTTGGAAGCCCTGCAGGGTAATAGAGGTCACCCCATTACCGCTCTACTTCCAAAACCTCGATGTCGACGTTGTTAATAGTCAGCTGCGATGCTGGAAACCGTCTCTTGTATTTGAAATGTGTATGTTAGTCCGTCGTGTCCGACGATGACCTCCAAAACAGCAGAGGAGGCAGCTGCTGTTTCGGAAATTGGGCAGAAATTTGATTATAGTGGAGATGCCTTGCCCGCAGTACATCCCCACTCTCTCGGCCAAGTGGGCATAAGGACAGTCAGCGTTGGAGATGTTCTCCAAAGGCCAACCAGCCCCCAGGGCTGCAGCATAATATAAGGACTGTGCGAGTCAAGCCTCCTAGTCAGAGAGTCATAGTCGATCATTAAAGACTAAGCTGTAAAGTGAAAATCCATGAGTGGGAAAGAAAGCCACTGGTCATACTACAGCCTCTCACTTTGCTGTTGCCCCCAGCGTCAATGGTTTAATCAAGAACTGGGATAAACCCCAGGCGCTGACGGCTCTATTTGAAATGATTATTCTGCAATCCTCCTCTGCCAAGATCTTCCCCTCTCTTGGGTCAGGCAGGAGTCACCTCCACAGTCTCCCCTCCAGGCCAGGTGAGTTACTGCCGGTGTTGGTTCTCTTGATGGCCACAGGACGCGGGCGCTTTGATTTGTTGCTTTACAAGCTTTCGAACACCCAGGTTCAAACAAACCACTGTTGGCCGTCGCTCCTTCTCTGTTTCTGGTCCATCCACCTGGAATGACCTCCCTCTTTCACTTCGCCAAAAGCCTTCACTTGATACCTTCAAATCCAGCCTCAAAACACACTTATTTCCTACCTGAGACTTTCCCCCCAAATATCTGTCCCTAATTTTCAACAGCATCTTTCACCTTCTAAGTGTTGTTCCGAGTGTGTGTGTGTGTGTGTGTGTGTGTGTGTGTGTGTGTGTGTGGTGTGTGTGTGTGTGTGTATGCGCGTGTGTGCGTGCATGCGTGCATACGTGCGCGCGCATGGTTTTGAAATCTGTTGTTCATTATGTTTAAGGAGAGTTGCATGCCTGTAAATGATTGAGTGCAAGCGCTTCGATTTGTTTGTTTTTTACAAGATTCAGCGCTATATAAATTCCATATATTATTATTATTATTATTAAGATTCAGCGCTATATAAATTCCATACATTATTGTTGTTGTTGTTATTGTTATTATTATTGTTATTATTATTATTGCTATTATTATTATTATTATTATTATTATTATTATTATTATTATGCAGGGTGTGTGTGGTGGGGGGGGGGGGGGGGGGGGAGGGCACAGCCTCAAGCTGGGGTGGTGTGAACGCGGCACAACCAGCGCTGTGACAAAACCAGGTCTGGGCATCCATCCATCCCCCACCACGAGGGGTCACAGGCCAGACTGCCCTGTCAGGGGGAGCTGCTCTGAAGACGGAATGTGTCATTGGCTGAGGCCAGCAGCGGGCAGACAACTCCTGCAGAGTGAACAACAAGCACAGGAGAAGAAGAAGACCGGGCATTACGCATTCTACCTAGTATGGTCATTCTGCAATTCCAAAACGATGTGGTCACAATTTCTGTACATGCTAACTGGC
Source organism: Rapana venosa (assembly GCA_028751875.1). Lineage (NCBI taxonomy): Eukaryota > Metazoa > Mollusca > Gastropoda > Neogastropoda > Muricidae > Rapana > Rapana venosa. The sequence continues at coordinate 25,921,858 of CM054165.1, read as the reverse complement.
TCTATAATGTTTTGTTGTTGATCCCTGCCTGTCTCATATCAGAACCATCCCACCTTCACTAACCCATGTCCTATCACCCTGCTAGAGTATATGAACTATGGGTGTGTTGCTTTTGAAAAACATTTGACTATTGAAATTTTATTTCATAGATTTTGGTCTGCAGCGTACCGTATTTGTAAATATCTGTTTGTTTAAACTATTAGATTGTTTGTCATTGGTTGCATGACTGTGTAAGATTAGGTTGAATGGAAGCGCTTTGATTTGTCTTTGCAAGATCTAGCGCTATATAAGTTCCATTTTTTATTATTATTATTATTATTATTATTATTATTATTATTATTATTATTATTATTATTATTATCATCATCATCATTATTATTACTATTATTATTGATTTCGGATCATTGCTACGCGAGTCTGACTCCCTGATCCAACAGTCGGGTTATCCTCGTGGTTAGAAGTGATGCATTCGTGATCTGCTGACCCGGGTTCAAATCTCGTTCAAGAGGATTTTTTTCTTCTGGAGTTAGCATCAGTGCAGACTCCACTCTCCCTAAAAGTCAATCGGATGAGACTATAAACCGAGGTCCCGTGTGCGAACGCACGCAGAACATCTTGCGCACACGTTAAAACCCGTTCCGCTTTTCGGAAGAGTAGGCCATTGTGTGCCGGTGGGAACAGATGACAAAATTTTAAAAAACCGCATACACACGGGGACTGGATGTAAAAAAAGCACATGCGTGCTTATTCCATTATCCTCGAAATAAAAGAATAAATAAAAACTCTGGTTATGGAAGCACACAGAGCCTGCTGACTCTCTGGTCCAACTCTGGTTATGGAAGCACAAGACTCTCTGGTCCAACTCTGGTTATGGAAGCACGGAATCTCTGGTCCAATTCTGGTTATGGAAACACGGACTCTCTGGTCCAACTCTTGTTATGGAAACACGGACTCTCTGGTTATGGAAACACGGACTCTCTGGTTACGGAAACACGGACTCTCTGGTCCAACTCTGGTTATGGAAGCACGGACTCTCTGGTCCAACACTGGTTATGGAAACACGGACTCTCTGGTCCAACTCTGGTTATGGAAGCACGGACTCTCTGGTTATGGAAACACGGACTCTCTGGTGATGGAAACACGACTCTCTGGTCCAACTCTGGTTATGGAAACACGGACTCTCTGGTTATGGAAACACGGACTCTCTGGTCCAACTCTGGTTATGGAAACCAGCAAACACGCATGAATTTGTTATGGAAAAAGGAATCTGGTATGGAACACCAAGCATCAAGTCAGAATTACGAATAGAAGAAAGGTGGCAGCATGGTGGTTAAGACGTCCACCTGCCTAAAATAATAAACCCGTGAAGTTCTGGGTTCGATTCCCAGCCTCGCCCTTTCTTCCCCAGTTTGACAACGAAAATCCGAACTGAATGTCAAGAAGTCCTTCGAATAAGACTACAAACCGAGGCCCCCGTGTGCGAACGCACGCAGCATATGTCGCGCGCACGTTAAAAACCTGTTCCGATTTTTGAAAGAGTAGGCCATTGAGTGCCGGTGGGAACAGATGACAGAATTTACAAAACCGCATACACACGGGGACTGGATGTAAAAAAAAAAGCACATAAGATTATCCCGTTATCTTCGATATAAAAAGAATGAAATTAAAAAAATTAATAAAATAAGAATATGTGGCGTGCACGTTAAAAACCCGTTCCGCTTTTCGGAAGAGTAGACCATTGCGTGCCAGTAGAAAGGAATGACATAAACAACAACAACAACCACAACAACAACAACAACAACCAGCATACATAGGGTTTCTTCCAGCTAGCGGGGAGCGGAGTAGCCTAGTGGTTAGAGGGTTGAGCTTGGGATCTTCTTTCTCTTTGTCGTCCAACGCTCAAACAGCGACTGTGTGCCGGTGCGAACGGATGACAGAATTTACAAAACCGCATACACACGGGGACTGGATGTAAAAAAAAGCACATAAGTGCTTATTCCATTATCCTCGATATAAAAAACAAAAATAAAATATAAAAAAATAAATAAATAAAACTGTTGTCAAGTCATAGGAACAGAATCAGGTTCTGAAGGTAGCGAATATTTTTCATTCAACTTACCTTCGAAAATCAGTATTTTTTAAAAAGCGTTTGTTGTTGTTGTTGTTGTTCTTCTTCTTCTTCTTCTTCTTCTTCTTGTTCTTCGTCGTCGTCGTCGTCTTCTTCTTCTTTTCTTCTTCTTCTTCGTCTCCTTCTTCTTCTTTCAATTCTTCTCTTCTTCTTCTTCTCTTCTCCTTCTTCTTCTTCGTCTTCTTCTTTTGCTTCTTATACTTCTTCTTATTCTTCTTTGAACGCTCAGACATTAACTATTGTTGTCTGTCATATGAGCAAAAATGCGTTGCGCTGCTGTGAAGCCCCTGACAAGTCAGGCCCAGCACATCCGACTTCGGTATAGGATAAATAATTATTATCTTCTAAGTCTTTTTTTTTTTTTTTTTGGGGGGGGGGGGTGCACCAAGAAGGTAGAGAATAGAAAAGAAGGGGGTGACAGGCAGACATGAAGAAAAGGTACAAGGTAGAAACAAAGGAGAGGGATAGAAAAGAGGGAAATCCTGGCACAGAATTACCAGAAAATGGAGATGGTATAGCTCCCGGCATCTCCGTGGGGGAAGCTTGGGGTCTGACAGTGGGGGATTCGAGCCACCACCGAGACACTTTTCACGAGGGAGATTCCCCCCTCTCCCCCCCCCCCCCCTCTCCCCCCCCCCCCCACCTCCCCCCCCCCCCCCCCCCCCTCTCCACCCCGGAGTTAACATCAATATACCGACTCCACTCCCCCGAAAGTGCGCTACGAATGAGACTATAAACCGAGGTCCTGTGTGTGAATGTGCGCCAGAACATCTTGAGCAAACGGAAAAAACCTGTTCCACCTTTCGAAAGAGTAGGCCATCGCGTGGCGGTAGGAACGGATGAGAAAAAAACCCAAAAAAACAACCCGCATGTATGCTTTACCGGGGTTGCAGTTAGACAATCATCATCCCTGAAGTCGGAATGCGGCTATCTAACGGGTGAGCAAACTGTCGCATACACGAAAATCTCACCATTGGTGAACTTGGGTACTCTAGCCGATGAATAAAAAATATATAAAAAACCGCACCCCCAAAAACAAAAGAGACAATGACAATGACAAATTCTTTTATTTCGAGGATAATGAATAAGCACTCATGTGCTTTTTTTTTTTTTACATCCAGTCCCCGCCCGTAGGAGAGAGAGAGAGAGAGAGAGAGAGAGAGAGAGAGAGAGAGAGAGAGAGAGAGAGAGAGAGAGAGAGAGAGAGAGATAGATTGATTTTTCTTATTATTTTTTTAATTCTTTTATTTCGAGGATAATTGAATAAAGCACTCATGTGCTTTTTTCCATCTAGTCCTCGTGTGTATGCAGTTTTGTCAATTTTGTCATCCGTTCCCACCAGCACACAATGGCCTACTACTCTTCCGAAAACCGGAACGGGTTTTAACGTGTGCACAAGATGTTCTGCGTGCGTTCGCACACGGGACCTCGGTTTATAGTCTCATCCGAAGGACTTTTGGGAGAAGTGGAGAGAAAGAAAGAAAGAAAGAAAGAAAAGAAAAAGAGAGAGAGAGAAAGAGAGAGAGAGACAGAGACAGACAGACAGACAGCGAGACAGAGAGAGAGAGAGAGAGAGAGAGAGAGAGAGAGAGAGACAGAGACAGACAGACAGACAGACAGATTTTAATTAGCGGCCAGCAACCGACCTCATTCACACAGTTTGAACAGCTGAATGCCGCCCCCCCCCCCCTCCCTTTAAACAAATTCGGAATTCTCCCCCCCCCCCTTCCCCGGTGGGACTTTGACATAACACCTCACCCAACATTAACCAACAAGTAAACCGTGAGGTTCTGGGTTCGATTCCCAGCCTCGCCCTTTCTTCCCAGTTTGACAAAAAATCAAACTGAATGTCAAAGTCCTTCGGATGAGACTATAAACCGAGGCCCCGTGTGCGAACGCATGCAGAACATCTTGCGCACACGTTAAATCCTGTTTCGCTTTTCGAAAGAGTAGGCCATTGTGTGCCGGTGGGAACAGATGACAAAATTTACAAAACCGCATACACACGGGGACTGGATGTAAAAAAAAAAGCACATGTGTGCTTATTCCATTATCCTCGATATTAAAAAAAAAATCCAAAAAAAAAAATCTGAGCACTTTGATTTGTTGCTTTACAAGATTCAGCGCTATATAAATTCCATACATTATTATTATTATTATTATTATTATTATTATTATTATTATAACGCCTACCTTCTCTTCCACACTGGCAGAGTCTCAAGCTCTCGCGGACATGTGTCCTGGACTAGAAAGCCTCCTTCTCCTCCTCCCCCCTCTTCAAAATCGCCCCAACCGGACAACGATCCTACAGGTGAACGTGTCCGACTGCGAAAACGACCTGCCACCGCCCACAGCGCATCAAGGGGCCGTGTACGGGGCTTGCGACCACGACGACAGTTCCTCCTCCTCCTCCTCCGCTTCTTTCTGTAAACTGCACGTGGAAGCGTCTTTAAGTATGCACGTGCGTCTTCATCGTCGTCGTCTGGGATACTGGTGCCAGTCGTCGCGATGGAAAACGTTGGTGTCTGATGCCTCGTCTTTTAAAACGCTGGTCAGTTCTGTGATAAAAGGGCAGGTGTGTGGCTATTCTCGGCATTTGGTGTGCGGTTGTCACAGTTTGGAAGACCTGTATTTTGAATCCAAGGACAACCATATGTTCGTTTGGAACTCCAATTATCCAAAAGTCACGTATAATATTACTACCGTCAAACATCATAATTTTTTCGTGCGTTATATCTCGGAATACGCTGGATACGTGATGACGGGAAACGCGGAAGAAGTATCGTATACTTTTCAGGAAAAAGTGCAAGTCCCACCCAGTTACGACATCATGGTCAGTCTTCAGAAGCAAGCCGAGCTGTCTCACATCAAGACTCTCCACCTGGAAGTGGTGTTTCAGACACCAGCTACCAACACCAACACCAACACCACCAAAACTACATCTGTTATCCAGCTTGGCCTCAATCATTCAAAACGAGCCGAAGTCTTTCCCACACCCTCTCTAGAAATCCGCATACATGTGACTGCCTACGGGGCAAGATGGTACCGTAACCTGAATTTATATTTTTCGCAGTTGTGGATACTGGTCAACCTCTCAAGCTCTCCAACGGTTTGTTTAACTGCTCTGGGGAAAACTATCACGTGGTTCAGCAGCACCTGGAGTGTAACTTAGTGGCAGAGTGTGATGATGGACGGGATGAAACCGACCGCTGTCCTTTCAGCAGCGCTGAATGTGAAGGAATGGTCGCTTCGCACAACAAATGTTTCAAACTGGCCAGTTTTGATATGAATTGCGCTTCTTTCTTTCATGGGCAGATGTATTGCCAGTCTATAAGAACAAACCTGGCTTCAATCAAAACGAGAAAAGAGCAAAACGATCTATTGACCCTCCTTAAGGACTTTGACACGTTCAGCATCATTATTGGTTATGTTGTTGGCTTACGTGGTGTGCTGTACATGTACAGCAGGATGTACAGATGGCAGGATGACTCCGTGGATTACAACAGAATGTTTGTCAACTGCTGGCGGGAGAATCTTCGCTCTAGGGACCTCCATTACTTTTACCTCCATTCCATGTGTTTAATGGCAACGCTTTGTAACGGTATTACCACTGTCATGTGTGAAATAACTTTACAGCCAGAACATGTTTCCCCTGAAAAAATCCACCCAAGTTGGTTAACTACACCTCAGTCTGTTTTTGCTCAAACGCAACAATCATTAGTTTCGTGTCTAAGTGGCCACCTCGCTCACACATTTTCTGTAAACGATCGTAACGCTGGTAACAGAGATAGAGAAACGTGGAATTTATGTATGTTATCCAATACTACATCTTCCATCACCCTTACACACCCTATGTTTAAGTGTGACATTGATAACAAAGCAGTTCCTTACACTGCAGTATGTGATTTCATACAAGACTGCCCAGATAACTCTGATGAGTCCTTCTGTAATCATCCTCCAGTATGTCATGGCTTTTTATGCTCTAATAACCAATGCATACCACACAACCAACATTGCAACAAATTCTCGGACTGTTTGGACGATTCTGATGAAAGCGGCTGTATACTGAATGCTGTGTTCTACACTAGCCCAAGAAAAGATAACACACAGCAGAGATTCTACATCAACTTAGATGGCACTGGTTACTTTTCCAAGCGGAGGATGACCGAGGATCAGTCTTGTCCTGAAACCCACTACCGTTGCCCATCAGAGTGGCTGCACTGTCTACCTGTCTACACCCGATGTAACGGATTTTCTGACTGTACCCGTGGAGAGGATGAACAGAGCTGTGACGAACTAGAATGTCCTGGTTTCTACCGATGTCGAGCATCCTCAGTCTGTGTACATGGAGATCACCTGTGTGACGGCTGGAGTCAGTGTCCACAGCGGGATGATGAACTGATGTGCGATTTGATGACCTGTCCTGAAGGTTGTTTGTGTCAAGGTCGTTCCTTCACCTGTGGAACACCTTTCCAGGCTCACCTTTTTCCCCAGCTTCGCTATGTGGATGGCGCAGGTTCTGGCATGCCTCTGAACGAGTTCAGAACACACACTTACCTTGTTCACTTGAGTCTGGCTCACTGTTCCCTGAGGAACATCTCTGACTTGAAACTGGCTAATCTGCGTTTGGTGGACCTTACTTATAACAATCTTCAAATGGTGAACTTGAATATTTTCCTTGAAATGTCAAATCTGCGAATATTACGAATTGGAAATAATCCTTTAAGAAAACTTAAAAATCGCCAACCAAAGCGAATACATTACTACCTTACACATATTGACATATCAAAATCATCTCTTAGTGAATACAACAAGGAGTTCAGGTTCTACTTGCCTTATGTCAAACATCTCAATCTATCCTTTTCTGCCATCCAGACCATAGGCTCTTCAGGCTTCAAGAATGTTCCACAGCTGACAGAACTAGACATAAGAGAGAATCCAGTAAGAAATTTCCCATTCCATCTGGTAGCAAACTCAGGCCATTTGAGACGATTCTATGCACCCAATTACAAATTTTGCTGTGAAATTCTGCTTCGTAAAGGTCTAATGCCAGTACAATGTTCAGCCCCTCATGCTGTATTTCCATCATGTTCTAACTTGATACCCACCAATATCTATCAGGTTTTCTTTTGGTTGGTGTGTGTTTCGGCCATTTCTGGAAACTTAGTTTGCTTGGCATTTTCATACGCCTTTAAAGAACTGCTGGGGCACACTTTCACAAAAACCATGGCTAACATGCACTTTGCAAATATGTGTATGGGAATACACGTGGGTATTACACTGACAGCGAACAGCTTGCTGCATGGGCGGTACCTGCTCCTTGAAAAGAAATGGATCGACAGCGCGGCTTGCAGAGTGAGCGGCTTCCTCTGGCTTTTGTCCATAGAAGTATCCACTCTGCTACTCTGGAATTTCACCCTGGATCTCTTCCTTCTCCTCCGTCTTCCTGGAGTGAAGTGTAGACCCACGAATCTCTCCGTCTCCACAGTGAGCTCAGTGGTCTGGTCCACCGGCTGCTTCTTATCTCTGGTACCATTCCTTCCCGGGCTGTCCCAGTGGGGTCTTCAGGGACAGTCAGGTCTGTGTCGTCTGGAGTCGTTTCAGGACTACGACGACTCTCACCACGCACAGTTCAGGTGGTTTTATGTGTTGGTTGTGGTCAACTTCATCCTAAGCTCGACTATGGCAGCTGGTCTGGGCATCCTCTTCAAACAGCTGCCTACTTACAGAATTGGTCTGGATTGCTCGAGAAGATCGGCTTACGGACCCCGTCACCTGCTGCACTCAAATGCCGTTCGTGACTGGTTCTGCCCGGTCGTAGCAAGTTCGGGAAGTCGTGTTCAGGTGTGAGTAACGTCGTTTGGGAAAGGAAACGAGAAGAGTAGTGATTTGTAAAAGATATATATGACATACAAAAGAGTCACTAATGAATGTCACCATACTCTGTTATATCACGGCCATCACAGCGAGAGCAATCGTACGGAAATACTGTAAAGAGTGCTGAAAGTCACAGTCGTTCATCGAAAGAACAAAAGAAAAAATTGATAAATCAAAGAAAAAACAAAGTCGACAGTAAAAACGGAAGAAATAAGATGATGAAATAGATAAAGAAATTGAGTAATGATGATGAAAAGAAAACAAATTAGCAGATAAAGTGACAGACAAAAAATTCGTAAAAGAATGAGAAAATGTCGAGAAGATAGGAAAATTATCATCATGATGAGAACAGAATAATGATGAAATAAATTGAGTAAATGAAAGTAACAAGAAACGACAGTAAGCAAAATGAAACATCAAGAAACGAGAAAAGATGAAGATAAAGTCACGATATGTAGTGATGATGATAGTAATGATAAGGTCATGATGGTGATGATGATAGTGATGATGATGGTGATAATGATGATAATGATGATGATAGTGATGTGATGATGATGATGATAGTGATCATGATGATGATAGTGGTCAGGGTGATGATAATGGTCATGATGATGATGAAAGTGATGAAAATGGTCATGACTATGCTGATGCGTGATGACTGTGGTGGTGATGATCATGAGGGATGACGACAACGACAACAATTATGATATCGAAGGCGGCAGCATGACTGTGATTTATGGATCACACATTCATGAAAGTCTGTGTATGTTATTATAATGAGTTCTGGCTATAAAACTCAAGAGAGATCTTTTAGGCCTAGCTACAAGTTCATCTACAAACAGAAATCCTAATAGTCATGGTCCTCATTTCCTATTTCCCCCTCTCCAAAGAGAGAGAGAGAGAAAGAGAGAGAGAGAGAGAGAGAGAGAGAGAGAGAAGAGAGAGAGAGAGGGATGGAGAAGGGAGAGAGAGAAGGGAGATAGGGAGGGATGGAGAAGGGAGAGAGAGAGGAGAGAGAAGAAGAGGGGAGATAGGGAGGGAGGGAGAAGAGAGAGAGAGAGAGAGAGAGAGAGAGAGAGAGAGAGAGAGAGAGAGAGAGAGGACAAACAGAGCCAAGACCACAGACAGACAGACACAGACAGAATAAAAGAGACAGACATACCTACATCAAAACATTCTTGTTTAAAAAAAAAAGCAGACAGTGAAAAAAACAAACAACACACACCACAACACAAAACAAAAACCAACAAAACCCAAGGCTGCATATTCACGGTCATTTTATTCTCATCCTTCTTATCACTGCCGAATTCTCATGCACAAAGTACGAATGAATGTTCAAAACCAACAGTTATACATTCAGTACAAAAAGTATGGGGTGGGGGTGGGGGGTGGGTCATCTCTTTCAATTCTACACAGTACACGCCTGGCTTCAAATTCATCATGGTGTGATGATGTAGCTTCCCTTGAAACAACCGTTAATGGTTATTCACAATGACACCTTAACGTAAAATAAAAAAGTCCTTACCCTTGCAAAGTGTTTATATCTAACTCTACAGATGTGATGAAGCAAGACTCCCCCCCCCCCCCTACCCCCCAAAAAAAGAATGAAAACTCTTGTGCTAATTTGAACTGTAAATAAATCACAACAGAAAAAAAATATACTAGGGAACAAAAACTGCACGCTTCTACAACTATGGAGAAACAAACAAACAAAACAAAAAATCCAAACCACACACACACACTGCTACTGCTCATGATATTTCTGAACATGCGGCATTGGGCTTTACGTTCTCCTGGGTTTCCCCATGTGGGACATTTTTTGATGATGCTCTGGATTCTGAACATATCACCAGATAGGTTGAAAACAGAGATAAACGACACAGATGGTGGGTGGGTTGGTTCACTCTTTATTGTTGTTTCTTCTGCTGATTTTGGTATTTCATATTTTTAATGATTAAAAATGTTATTGTTTCTTCTCTACTGCTGCTGTTGTTGTTATTTTTCATAATTTTCATGAATAATAGCATTCTTTCTTCTGCTGTTGTCTTATTTTTCATAATTAAAGTGAAAGCACCAAGAATTATCTCCCCTCCCCCCTTCTCCTTTGTTGAAGTTGTTGACAGTCAGTTATATATATATATATATAAAATATTGACAGTTTTATGAAAAATATTAAAATATTATCTAGTCGTAACAAAAAAACTTTGGAAAAAGAATTTTTCTAGTTGTAAACCAGTATTGTCTTGAAATTGACCTCTTACCTGTCCTATTTTAAACTTCTTGAGTTTGTTTGTTTGTTTTTGGGGAGAGAGAGGGAGAGAGAGAGAGAGAGGAGAGAGAGGGGGGATAGAGAGAGAGGGGGTGGGATAGAGAGAGAGAGGGAGAGAGAGAAAGACAGAGAGAGAGAGAAAGACAGAGAGAGAGAGAAAGACAAGAGAGAGAGAGAGAGAGAGAGTGGGGGGGGGAAGGGTTAGAAAGGATCATAATTCCCTCAATTCCCTCCCCTTTTTCAGTAGTAGGGGCGATGGGGATGGGGAGGGGGGGGGGGGGGGGGGTAAATTCTAGCATTTTCCTGGGGTGAAAGATCTTGTAATGCATTTGAATTTTCTGAAGGAAAAAAACACAATCCCACACTTCCTTAAAAATAAACCCCAAAAAATTCGAAGGCGGGAAGGGGTGGAAAAAAAGGAGGGTTGGGTGGGGAGGGCTTTTTGTTTTGTTTTGAGAGTGGTGAGCAATTAGGATTGTTTTCTCTAGTTTCTTTTCCCAACAAGAACTAAAGATTTTTGTTGTTGGGTAGGGTTTTTTTGTGTCCCTTTTTATTTAAGGAAAGGGAGGGGGGGGGGGGACTTTTAAACAGTTTAGGGGCAGGGAGGAGGGTGGGGGTGGGGGGCAAATACACGGATCCCAATTTCTCAAGTGTTCCCACATCATCCCAACCATAATCGCAATAATGTATTGCTTTCATCTTTCTTCTGTTGATGAGCATAATAATAATAATAATATATGGAATTTATATAGCGCTGAATCTTGTAAAACAAACAAATCGAAGCGCTTGACGAGCATACAATTACACACACACACACACACACACACACTCTGCTCACACTTGTCACACCATGCAACAACAAAAAAAACACCCAACAAGTCTCTCTACTGGTCCTCATACACTACATAACATGTATGACAATTTTGTAAGCGAGTAAAATCAAAGTTCAACACAAACCAAAACCAAACCAAGCCGATACATTAATCAAACCACCATATGCTGAACATCTCTCAGCACAAAATGGTTTTTCTCATTGAAGCTACCTACCCTCATTACATACTTCCATGATTATATTACGTGGGAAAAAACATATTTTTCTAAGGAAGTAATCAAAATTTGAATTTCCCCCCCAAAAAAAACAACAACAAAACACACACACGAAAAATTTTCTTTTCGGTGAGATGAGAATGTAAGTCCCAAAAAAACCCAAACACAAACCCAACAAGAAAAAAAACATCCAACAAAAACAAAAACTAACAACCCCCCCCCCCCCCCCCAACAAAAACAAACCCAAACAACAACAAAAAAAAACCCAACAAAAAACAAAACAAAACCAAAAACAAGCAAATAACACACACAACAACAACAAAACACACAAACAAGCTAAACAAAGCAAAACCAACCATAACCAACAACAAAAAAATTTTTTTTTTGAACATGAATAATTCTTATCCAAAATGTCTATCCACTCCCTCCCACTCGCCCCCCCAAAAAAAACCAAAAAAACAAAAACAAAAGCTCTTTTTTTGTCAACCATCGTCTATTTTGTTCATTTTCACCGAGTACGCAGGTCACACGGGTATCTCGGACGGTTTTCTGTACTTCCTCACCTCTCACCTCTCATGATTTTCAGTGTGCAGGCAGAAACTGGGGTACTCTACATAAATAATCACATAACATTCTCTCTCTCTCTCTCTCTCTCTCTCTCACACACACACACGGATAAGTTACCATCACATTCAACACTATGCACTCCAGCTATTCTGATAATGTTGCTTTCGTTTCTATCAACGCTGACATTGACATGAACCGCCACTGCCAACTGACATGAACTGCCAATGGACATGAACCGCCACTGCCAATTGACATGAACCGCCACTGCCAACTGACATGAACCGCCACTGCCAACTGACATGAACTGCCACTGCCAACCGACATGAACTGCCACTGCTAACGGACATGAACTGCCACTGCAACTGACATGAACTGCCACTGCTAACTGACATGAACTGCCAACTGACATGAACCACCACTGCCAACTGACATGAACCGCCACTGCCATCTGATGTGAACTGCCACTGTCAATTGACATGAACTGCCAATTGACATGAACTGCCACTGCCATGAACCGCCACTGCCAATTGACATGAACCACCACTGCCAACTGACATGAACTGCCAATGGACATGAACTGCCACTGCCAATTGACATGAACTGCCACTGCCAACTGAAATGAACTGCCACCTGACATGAACTGCCACTGCCAACTGACATGAACCGCTACTGCCCATGGACATGAACTGCCACTTCCAATTGACATGAACTGCCACTGCCAACTGACATGAACTGCCTATTGACATGAACTTCCACCTGACATGATCTGCCACTGCCATGAACTGACACTGCCAACTGACATGAACCGCTACTGCCAATGGACATGAACCACCACTGCCACCTGACATTAACTGCCACTGCTAATTGACATGAACTGCTACTGCCACTGCAGGATCTGCTTTGGATAAGTTACTCGTACATAAAACCATACTATAACTATCGTGCTCTGCATGTCTCATCAAAATCAACACATGCATGTGCGTGCAAACACACACAACACTTGCACACAAACAAATACAGATTCTTTATCACCAAGTAGTGAATAAACATTAAACAAACCACAGACAAGTAAAACATTAACAAAAACAACTAATCAACCACCCCACCCCCAAAAAAAACACAAAACCAAACAAACAATGAAACAAAACAAAAAAGCCAACCAAAAAAACAACCAAAACAACCCCAAACCAAACAAAAACAAGCAAAAGCATTGACCATAAAAACCCAACCCAGCCACCTCCACCCCCCCCCCCCCCCCCCAACAACAAAAAAAATCCACAACAGAACAAGACATTCTACCATGGCACAGCCTCCCTTAACTAATCCATATTATAAACAGAACACCCTAGCTGAAAATCCTCTATTATAAATAAACATCAATGTGTGTGTGTGTGTGCGCATATGGTGGAGAGAAGGAGAGAGAGAGGAGAGAGGAGAGAGAGAGAGAGAGAGAGAGAGAGAGAGAGAGAGAGAGAGAGAGAGAGGAGTGTGTGTGTGTGTTTGCGTGTGTGTAAGGGTGAGGGTGTGCGTGTGTGTGTGTGTACATGCACGCATGAACGCATACACATTTACTTTTTGTTCTTTCAGGTTTAACAACAGAATCTAAAATAAAGGGTAAAGGGCATCCACCCACTTCCTACCACAACACATACACACACACAACACACACAAACCCCAACATACACACACAAACAACACACACTCCACTCCCCCCACCCCTCCCCACCCACCCACAGTCTCATCAGTCTTTACTCACACACAACATCACTACCATCAACACAAACACGGCTATCACAAAACTCGTTTCGCCTTCTTAGATCATTGACTTAAAAACAAAATACCACCACATTATATAACAGAAAAGAGGATTCGGTTACAAACAATCCACACATCCACTTTTGACAATGCTGCTACTAATGGTATCAACAGGGAACAGATGACAATTTACAAAACCACATACACACAGGACTGGATGTAAAAAAGCACATAAGTGCTTATTCCATTATCCTCAATATAAAAGAAATAAAAAAAACTAAAAAAACACACACACACAAAAAAAAAACCCCATCATTTAAAACATCTGCACTCCCAAATATATTTCTGGCGATTTTCTCAACAGTTAAAAAACCAGATTTTTTGCAAACTTTTATAAGATTTTTTTGGTGATTGTCATAACAGTTTTTTGTCTTTTTCTTCCATTCCACAAGAAGATAAGAGTTAGAAGGTTTTTTTCTGGTCGTTTTTATTTTTGCCTTTCACAGAAAGATGGCATTCAATAGTTTGAGTGCAGATATTTAAATTTTTTTTTTCTTCCACAAAAACAGTTTAAAGGTTTTGGTTATCAGATCTGTGTTGTTGCTGTTATCTTTTTTTTTCCACAAAGGATACTGCTAGTCTGATTTTTTGCAAAAGCCGTTATTTTAAAAATCTTTGTCTTCTAGAAGAAGAATATTTTTTAGTAGCCATTTTTATCTTAATCTTTCCCCAAAATGCTTTTTTTTTCATGTTTATCTTTCCCTTCCACAAAAAGACAAAGCTATCAGACTTTTTAAGGGAAAGCTACTTGTATCTTTATCTTCTGCAAGAAAAAAAAAGGGGTTGATTCTCTGAATAGACTTTTGAGAAAAAGTTTGTTTTCTTCCTGCCCAAATCCTGCAAGTTCACACAGCAGAAACTTCTTGCGCACGCATTAAAACCCATTCCGCTTTTCAGAAGAGTATGCCAATTGTGTGCTGGTGGGAACAGATGACAGAATTTACAAAACCGCAATGACACGGGGACTGGATGTAAAAAAGCACATAAGTGTTTATTCCATTATCCTCGAAATAAAAGAATAAATAAAGAAAGAAATATCTATCATACTTGTCAGCTTCTATTCATCTGCTTACAGTTAACCATGGCCGTGTGTGAACACACGCAGAACATCTTGCGCAAACGTTAAATCCTGTTCCGCTTTTCCTAAGAGTAGGCTATTATTGTGTGCCGGTGGGAACAGATGACAGAATTTACAAAACCGCAAACACATGGGGACTGGATGTAAAAAAGCACATGCGTGCTTATTCCACTATCCTCGAAATAAAAGAATAAAGAAAGAAATATACTTGTCAGCTTCTATTCATCTGCATACAGAAGCGCTTCGATTTGTTTGTTTTTTACAAGATTCAGCGCTATATAAATTCCATATATTATTATTATTATTATTATACAGTTAACCATGGCTGATGATCATTCTTCATCGACATGCTTTTCACCAATAGTTATTCTTCCCCACACACCCAGCTCAACAGGTAGACAAAAAACCACAAACAGTCTTAGGTTCAATTCCACCCCAACACACACACTGGTTTAATTTAATGGTAAAGGATGCAATAATGTAGTATTTCAGTATAATCATTAAGAAATTTGTTCTTATATAGATGGCTTGATGAAAAAAAGCAAATGCATTGCTTTATTCAATGTACCATCTGGAAATAAAAACTTGACTTGATTTGACACTCTCTCTCTCTGTCTCTTATATATCCCTAAGGGCGGGGACTGGATGTAAAAAAAAGCACATGGGGTGCTTATTCATTATCCTCGAAATAAAAGAATTTGTCATTGTCATTGTCAACACTCTGGGGGTGGGGGGGGGTCACCCAGAACATGCACTGTCTCTCTCTCCTCCCACCTGGGAATCACTGAGAGAGATTATAGCACACACAGGACCAGAAGTTAGCACGCACGAGTACGACCGTTTTCAAGCGGGGGACTGTGCTGTGCCTCACTGTACACAAGCCAGCCATACTCCATCTTCAGAGGACTTATTTTCTTCTCTCCTTTTAAAGAAAGAGTGCAGGATTGTTATGTTCAGAACTTGTCGCGGCTCAAGACACTCTCAACTGTAACATTTTAAAAGCATAACAACATTGTAATAAAGGCCTTGGCACTTAATAATAATAATAATAATAATAATAATGTATGGAATTTATATAGCGCTGAATCTTGTAAAGCAACAAATCAAAGTGCTGAGATGACATTTTTTTTTTTATATATCGAGGATAATGGAATAAGCACTTATGTGCTTTTTTTTTTTACATCCAGTCCCAGTGTGTATGCGGTTTTGTACATTTTGTCATCTGTTCCCACCGGCACACAATGGCCTACTCTTTCGTAAAGCAGAACATGATTTAATGTGTGCGCAAGATGTTCTGCATGCGTTCGCACACAGGGCCTCGGTTTTTAGTCTCATCCGAAGGACTTTTAACACTATCCCTACGTTAAGGGAGAGAACTCCTCTTTCCCAGCACACGTGCACTGTGCACATTTGTATGCTACTGTAACCCAGTAGTGGGTGATACGGAGGGAAGGGTTAGTTGATGGTTGGTTACCCTATAGCGGGTTACCCCTAGGAGAAAGGTTAACTGACAAGTCCTTCGGATGAGACTATAAACCAGACCCCGTGTGCGAACGCACGCAGAACATATTGCGCACACGTTAAATCCTGTTCCGCTTTTCGAAAGAGTAGGTCATTGTGTGCTGGTGGGAAACAGATGACAAAATTTACAAAACGCATACACACGGGGACTGGATGTAAAAAAACGAAAAGAAAGCAAAAAAAAAAAAGCACACGAGTGCTTATTTCATTATCCTCGATATATATATAAACAATTTTTAAAAAGTCATCTGAGCGCTTTGATTTGTTGCTTTACAAGATTCAGCGCTATATACATTCCATACATCATTATTATTATTTTTTATTATTATCAATAACTGACACAGCTGTGGATCTGGGTCATGTCCAACAGAGTTCATCTTCTTTTTGGTCACTGCAGCAGACAGTGACTGAGTGCGTGGCACCAGTTTTGTTTCAAGTCTTGGTTCTGTGACACAGAGGGGCTCCTATGATTTTTGTGTGTGTATATGTTGTTACAAATTCAACATTTAGGGGGGTGGGGGGCTGGGAGGTAGTTTAGTAGTCACTGTATTTGGATAATATTGAGTTATATGTCGGATCAGAGGGTCTCCTATGATGTTTGAACACGTTGTTACAAATTCAAACATTTTGGGCATTTCAGTAATAATAATAATAATAATAATAATAATGTATGGAATTTATATAGCGCTGAATCTTGTAAAGCAAAAAATCAAAGCGCTCAGATAAAAATTTTTTTTTTTTATATCAGTCACTGTGTTTGGATAATATTGAGTTATATGCTGGATCACAGGGGCTTCCATAATGTTTGAACATGTTGTTACAAATTCAAACATTTTGGGTATTTCAGTCACTGTATTATGACATTATTGGTTATGTATGTCAGTACTGTCTGCAAATAATATTGGTTATATGTTGGATCATAGGGATGATGTTTGAACACGTTAACATTACAAACCTTTTGGGTATTTCAGTCAATGTATTTGGAAAATATTGGTTATAAATGTCAGTACTGACTGCAAATAATATTGGTTATAGGTTGCATCAGAGGGGCTTCCACGATGTTTGTATATGTTGTTACAAATTCAACATTTTGGGGGGGGGGGGGTAGTTCAGTCACTGTATTTAGACAATATTGGTTATATGTCGGATCAGAAGGGCTCCCATGATGTTTGAACACGTTGTTACAAACATTTTGGGTACTTAAGTAACTGTATTTGAAAAATATTGTTATATATTATGGCAGTACTGACGGCAAACTTCCATACAAATACTAATACTAGGCAGGTCCACTTTATTCGCTTAAAATTGAGACCAACATTTTTTTTTAAAATACAAAAAGAAAACCAAATCAACACACAAACAAAAAAAGCCCCCCCCCCCCCCCCCCCCCCCCCTCACAAAAAAAGCGTGAATGCTTATTCCATTACCCTCGAAATAAAACAATAAATAAAATCAATAAAAATCCCCTCCATAACACACACAAAAGAAGCATGAGGTAAAACCGAACAAAAAAAAACTAACCCAAACACTGTGGTGATCATTTTTATTTTTACTCAATGGAAGGGGGAGGAAAAAAACCCAACAACAAAAGCCCACAACAACAACAACAACAACAACAGCAGCAGCAGCAAAACAAGACTCACAACTGTCAAAAAACAGAGGCTTCATTTAACACATTTCACGATATTCACAGCCCAATCAACCACATCATGACTGTCTCCTTTTTCAGTTCAAAAAGCTCACACGAACAATCGTTTCAAATTTTAAAAACCAAACACCCAGTACATACCAGTCCCTCCAAACATCCAACCACTGTCAACCCAAACAAAATTCACACAAATGACATAGTACCTTTATTTTTCCATTCGTAAGTTCTTTCCTTCTTCTTCTCTCATTCACTTTTTACACAGTCAGATGTTAAGGCAAATGAAACAAAACTACACTGAGGACGTCAGCCATTCTTCATCCCTGGATTATATATAAAAAAAAGCATAATAACACATAACAGTTCAGTGCTTTGACGCTATCCCTACACTAAGGGAGAGAACCCTTCTTTCCTGGTACACATGCACTGTGCACATTTGTACGCTACTACTACTACTAATATATCAAACTTATATAGCGTTGAATCTTGTAAAAACAAACAAATTGAAGCGCTTACTGTAACCCAGTAGTGGGTGATACAGAGGGAAGGGTTAGTAGATGGTTGGTTACCCTATAACGAGTTACCCATAGGGTAAAGGTTAAAAAAACCCCAACTGAAACACCACATGGGTAAATCATACAGCAGAACAAACATCTCGTGCTTATCCCAGAATTGACAATGCCACTAACTAGTCAGTAGAACAAAGCAGTAAGGACAAAACAAAATGTCATATAATCATGTGCAAAAAGGGGAAAAAAATGTGCACAAGGGTGAAAAAAAAAGCTATCAAACCTTTTTCTTTTTTGACAAACAAAAAAAAGCAGAAAAACAGCAGAAAATTAGCAAAGGAGACAAAGAGGAAACAGAGAAACAAGGAAAAAAAGACACAAAGAGAGTGATAGAAAAGTTAAAATTTCTAGCACAGAATTTTCCAGAAGAACGGAAAGGCAGAAAATTAGCAAAGGAGACCAAAGAAACAAGGGGAAAAAAAAGACACAAACAAAGAGAGTGATAGAAAAGTGGAAATTTCTAGTGCAGAATTTTCCAGAGGGCGGTGACGGTATGTGCTTTTACGGGAAGAGCCTCTGGCAACCAAACTGGTGAGAGCACAAGAGACTGCAGCAAACTATTGGTATAAATTAACACACACAGCAAAGCCTAGCTATTCCTATCATGAAAAAGAATAAGACACAGATCCCTTCTCTAACTCACTATGTCCTGGCCGATTTTCACAATGCGTATTTCTGTATACGGGCCGTTTGTGTTGATTAGTGAAAAAGAATTCATAGCTAAAAAGGTACTTGACACAGGTACATTTTCTTTTTCAAATTTTATATCAAGGATAATGGAATAAGCACTTATGTGCTTTTTTACATCCAGTCCCCGTGTGTATGCGGTTTTGTAAATTGTCATCTGTTCCCACCGGCACACAATGGCCTACTCTTACGAAAAGCGGAACATTTTCAGGGTTTCTTGTTGTCACGTAGGTGGAAGGTCAAGGTCAAAAGCCATCTGCCGGATTTTCCCCGAACAATAGTTGACGTCATTCTGCGAAAATAGTCCAAAAGTCAAATCCTGTGATCGCAATGGTTCACAGGGAAGTATTGTGCATAAGACCACAGCGATCACAGTGAGTTAACAGAGTATGGCTGTAGGTAAGACAGTAGTGCTCAGAGTATTGGACAGGATGTAAGTAGTCATGAAAAAAATCAAGAAAACCATAGGTCCCTTTTCTGTAGGAGTTACGGCTATAGGTAAGAGAGAAAATCATGTAGATATCTGGATGGATGTATGTAGGATTGTAAGAAAATAACTCTCTTCTATGCAGACATTGGGATGTTAATTGTAGGGTCATGAAAAACATGAAGAAAACCATAGGTCCCTTTTCTGTAGGAGTTACGGCTATAGGTAAGAGAGAAAATCATGTAGATATCTGGATGGATGTATGTAGGATCGTAAGAAAATAACTCTCTTCTCTAAGGGTATGGGTATACAAAAGAAAACCATAAACCAGCTGAAACAGAGACGCATGCGTTGGCTCGGCCATGTCGTGCTCATGGACAACGGACGGATCCCTAACGACCTCCTCTATGGAGAACTTGCGCAGGGAAAACATCCCACAGGCAGAACACAGCTGTGATTCAAAGACGTGTGTGCAACAAGAGGGACTTAAAAGCCCTGAACATCGACCAGAACAACTTGGAAGCAACAGCCCTCGAACGGTCAGCCTGGAGACAGACTGTGCAGAAAGGTCTCTCCAAGTTCAAAGAGACACTTGTTCAGCAGCACGAGGCAAAGAGAGGGAGAAGAAAGGCTGCAGCCCAGGCAGACAGACAGACCAGCATTGTCAGACTTCATCTGTGCCCTCTGCCATAGGCACTGTTGTCATTCCTGTGTGGGACTGGCCAGCCACACCCGACGCTGTACCAGAATGAACATCTAGAGCCCAACTCCATAGTCTTCCGAGACGGACAGCTGCCAAGATGGGTATATAATAGAAAACTACACATGTGGATATTTGGAATTATGTAGAACGACAGGAAGAGAGAAGCTGTGAAATGAAAAGTCAAATAAACAATTAACTAAACAGCGCTTTTGTTACCTCTTTCTCTTTAAAATAACGATTTTTTTGTTTTTGCTTCCAAAATTAATTTTTCCTTTGGAATTCACTTCCATCACCTTTCAAGTTAATTCTAAACTGGAGCTGTAAGCGTGGATCTAAAAAAAAATTTTTTAGCTTCTTTTTAAGCTTTACAATCTCAGCCTGGTATGTCTAAAAAAACATTAACAAGATTTTCAAAAAAACAAACAACAAAAACATACACACTGCATATCGCCTAAAACTATAGGGAAAGTCTTTTAAATGGTGGCTGAATACTAACCACCTCGGCTATCAAAATGTTTTTTCCCCCTCACATACTGCTACTACGTGGTCTGTCTATGTGGCTGTCAATCAATCAATCAATCAATCAATACATACACCATATAAAGTGAATCATCAACGGTAAACATGGCAAACGCTCTTCACACATACATCCAATACACACACTTTTTTTTGTTTTTGTTTTTGTTTTTTTTTAATTATTAAACATGCCATGTGTTATTTTCCCCACAGACTGTACCATGACGCATCAAATACACACTTTAAAAAAAAAAAAAATTCAAACATGCCGTGTATTCCTCCCCCCTCCCCCTCCATAGAGTGTACTGTTCAGTTCATTTCATTACATATTGCTAGTAGACAAAACCAGCCACAAACGGCTGCATCATATCAGAGCAGCTTATCTGTTATAACACACATGTACACGTGTATACATATACAAATCACAAGATACCCACAAAACAAAACCCCTCACATAACAAAAGCCTGCCATTCATAAATAACAGCAATCGCTTCAATTCTACCAAATGCACCATCACGTAATACACATGATCTCCCTTTCAACAAAACGTTTAAAAAAAAATTAACATTCACTTCAACACACTCACTCCCCTCAAAATATTAAAAGATCAACATTCAATTAAACACACTCACTATCTCAAAACATTGGAAAAAAAAAGATCCAACCATCAATTCAACACACTCACCCTCTCAAAATATTAAAAGATTAACATTCAATTCAACACACTCACTCTCTCAAAACATTAAACCAAAAAAAAATCAATATTCAATTCAACACACCCTCTCAAACCATTAAAAAGATCAACATTCAATTCAAATCCATCACAACAAACAAGTAAACGAGATAATACACAACAATACCCTCAAACAGTCAATGCCGTCACCAATGCACAAGAATGTCTTGAAACTGAAATCATCCCAAATCTAAACCCCCATTCTTTCATGTAATTATAATAACTTTCCAGAACTTTTCCTGAAGTAAAGTAGTGTCTTATCATTACCTTTCAAAATTATTTTGGCTGTAAAGTGTGCAATATTTTCCTTTTTTTCAAAAGGATTTTGCTAATGAAGTACAGTACCACCTATCAGTAGGTTTGCCAATGAAGCGAGCACACACACACACACACACACACACACACACACACAGTGAACCTTGGAGCAAGGAATGGAAAAGAACCAACAAACCCCAAACAAAAACTTGGGTGTATACTGTCTGTCTGCTTTTACTTATTTTCAATCTGATCGAATCCGTACTATTTTTATTATTATTTTTTTTTATACTAGCATATTCACCAACGTAAAAGCATTTCTGTTTCACTGTCTTTTCTTATGTGGGGGAGGGAAGTTGGGGGTGGGGGGAAACTTTTGGCAGTTTAAAACAATCCTAGCCTATTCTATCCTATAAAAGAAAAGAAAAATAATCTAATACGTACAAACTGCTTGCTTGTGAAGTGCTTTGACTGCAGCATGTGTAAAACAGTACAGAAACAATAAAGCAAAAGATAAGCCAAGCTTTCATAATATATATACTGAACAAAATTCATCTAGACTGATACACGAACAAATAAAGCAACACGTTAAGCCAACATATCCGATATACTGAACAGAATAAAATCTACATTCATAACTGTGCCATCGTAACAATTCTGACGAATTATCACTTCGTTTAAAAAAAAGACCCCTCACCCCACCCCAAACACACAGTGTATTTTTTCCCAATTTTTCAAACAGAACCTTTTTTCAATGCTGCAACTTAGGCTTTACGAAACTTTTTTGTTTTCCCGACACATTGTAAATTTGGCCATCACATTCACTGCTGTCAGTTTCCCCCACATTCAGCTCCTCTCAGCTGCTATCCATTCCATCCCAGCTGGTGCTAATTACAGCAGTAAACTGACCGCAACACTTGGACTTGGTAAAAGGAAGGGGCTAAGTTTAGTACTGGGCCCTTGACGCTCCACCGAGTTATGCTGGATTTGTGCGCAGTGCATAGTGTAAAGAGACAGACCAACCAGAAAGTGGGCTTCTTCTTCGTCGTTGAACGCTCAGACGGCAACTACTGTTATCTGTCATACGAGCGAAAATGCATTGCGCTGCTGCCGTTAAGCGCCTGACCAAGTCTGGCCCAGCGCTTACGCAAGCCCTTAGCGTTGTACGGTTTCTTTGCGATGAACAAGTGTGGCAAGAATGAGTGAGGTGTGCCAATATAGTTTGCTTTGTACTCGCAATAATGCTTCATCCCCCACCACCCATCCCCAAAACATAGATTAAAAAAACCCCAAAACTGAACCATACCACATACACACACAATAAGGACAAAGAGAGGAAATCCATCAAAAACAACCCCCACAAACCACACACAAACCCCTTTTTCACTAAAAACCAAGATACACAAACAACACAACCCCCACCACCCCCTTTACACAAAGTCACACACACATTTGTGTGTATGGGGATGGGATAGCCTAGTGGTCAGAACATTGCGCTCGCAATCTGACCCGGGTTCAATTCCCGTTCAAGGGGATATTTTCCCCTGGAGTTAACATCAGTGCAGACTCCACTCTCCCCACAAGTCCTTCGGATGAGACTATAAACCGAGGCCCCGTGTGCAAACGCACGCATAACATCTTGCGCACACGTTAAATCCTGTTCCACTTTTCGTAAGAGTAGGCCATTGCATGCCGGTGGGAACAGATGACAGAATTCACAAAACTGCATACACACGGGGACTGAATGTAAAAAAAAGCACTTTTTCCATTATCCTCGATGTAAAAGAATAAAACAAAAATAAATAAACACACACACACACACAAAGCAAAAGAGTGGGACTAGGAGAGTGAAAAAATGAAGGAGAGGAGCAAGATTGATCTGATTATTGATGGAAACAATCAATAAACCAGTCGTGTTCAGTTTAGTTTGGTGAGGAAGAAATTAAAAAACTCCATCAAAAAACCATCTTATACAACTCGAACGCTACATACTTTCAAGGATAATCTATCATATTCTCATCCCCCCCCCCCCCCCCCCCCCCCCCCACTTTCACACAACAAACCTGGCAATATAAAAACAATAACAAAACTACCCTGATTTGTGGCTAGTCGATACAACTCCACACATACTACACTTTACCTCATAACTTCACACATACTACTTATCCACATAACTTCACACATACACATAACTTCACACATATACACATAACTTCACACAACTACACTTATCCACATAACTTCACACATACTACGCTTACAAATTCACACATACTACACTCATACACATAACTTCATACATACTTCACTTACACACATACTACACTTACACACATAACTTCACACATACTACACTTACACACATAACTTCACACATACTACACATACCTTCACACATACTACACTTACACACATTAACACCACACATACACATAACTTCAAACATACTACTCTTATACACATTACTTCACACATACTACACTTACACACATAACTTCACACATACTACACACCTTCACACATACTACACTTACACACATTAACACCACACATACACATAACTTCAAACATACTACTCTTATACACATTACTTCACACATACTACACTTACACACATAACTTCATATACCACACTTATATATACTTAACTTCACACATACCACACTTTTACACATTACCTCACACATACATATATACATAAAACTTCACACAAATTACACTATCCTGTGACATTTATTTGTTATGTATGACCAAACTCGACACACATCACTTCTGCTACATTCCGATTCTAAATGACCTGACGCCTGTGAAACAGTTGCTGATGACAACTGTGCTCACTTTATTTCACAGTCCCCCAGTTCACCCAGCTATCAGTGGGTAAGTACCTAACCCTCTTTAGGGTCAGGGAAGGTAAAGCAGCGAGGGAGAGAAGATGGACACCGCCATCAATATGCTGGCCTCTGGAGAAGCTGAAGTCTCTTGCCATCTCACTCCCCAACGACCGACCACATAAGTTATAGGAACACCTTTACATTTTTTTCCACCCTGCTTCCAAGTACAATGATATGGAAATTAAAAGATTTGATATTTTTAAAAACTCCAAATTTTCATTCCAGTAACTTGAAAGATGGACCAATGAAAGCATGCTGAAGGAAACAGCTGTCCAATGTTCCTTAAAAGAAACCCTGACATATATCAGGCACAGTCGATATGAAAAACGTTTTTTCTTGTTTGCAGAAGTTGTTTGCGGTATTATTCTACTGTCAAGTTCTCCAGTTTTCATGTTTTATCTCTTCTTATGAATACTTTTACCTAGATATTTTACTGTCAGATTTCTAAATCTTTTTTTCAACTGCCAAACCCCAGCGACTAAGTTACGCCTCCACTTATAAAACTTACTACCTGGATATTTTAATTATCATATGACCATAGCTATTTTTCTTCCTTGTACGGAAGTATCAAGACATAGTTTTGTTTCCTTTAGCTTTAAAAATGCGTTAAAAAACACCCAAGCCTTCATTCCGATGACATATTTACAATGCAAAAACTTGTCAATTTCTCATCTTGTCGCTTTCTGCAGTCTGATCACTTCAACTTGCGATAATTTTTGATAGGCTTGTCTCATTCTTGGTCTTTTTTTTCCAAATGAAGAGCCTGTTGATTGTTATTAAAATCATGTTAACAACTAAAACATTGACCTCCAAAGCAATGCAACTCACTATGTGTTGGCGCGTTGTATCTTTTAACTGTTGCATTCTAGTTACCATATTAAAATCATTCATTAAAAAAAAAAAAAATCCTTCACAAGTTTACTTCCACTCATCCCATTTATCAACATGTTTTATTGTTTCTTTCATACAGGTTTTTCACATGGCCACGATAAAAACTGTAATAAGTAAAAACAAAATTCCACACAAACACAACATCCCCCCCCCCCCCACCATCCTCACCGTTTCTACAGTCCATCTAAGCTGCTGAGAGAGCAACAGACAAAACCACACAGTACTTCCAGACAAAATCCCATTTCCTTTCTTTTTTTCGCTTACTTTCCAACATTACAGAATAAAAAAAGACGAACCAAATTTCTCACTACATACACATTTCTCTTTACAAGCCTGAAAAAACAAACAAACCCAAACCCGACCCAAATTTTCAAACACATCCATAACACAATAACACACACAACAAGTCACACTCATACTAACCCTAAAAACACTCCCCCCACCCTAAAACATGTACATCTCCATCCAAAACCAACCCCACCCCAACCTCACCCTGCCAACAATTCTAAAAACATACATCCACCCATAGCAAAACAAAGAGAGAAAGAGTCGCAGTTAAAACCACCCGACACACACATATCGGGCAGAGAAACTGCCCCTTGGATGGATCCAACCCAAGTTCGAGGATGAAAGCAGCGGCAGACATCCGTGAGGATGGTCCGTCGGCTGCAGAATGAAAGAACCACCGTTACCTCCACACTGGCGACACGCTCGAATATTGTTCGTCCTTCCTGACACACGGTGAAGTAGAATCATCATCATCAGCGCACACTTGAGTCAACATCAGAATGCTAAGTCAGAAGAGGTGGAGGAGAAGGAGAAGGAGAGGGTGGTGGGTGGAAGGATGTGGAGGAGGGAGGGAGGGAGGGGGGTGGGGGTGGCTAAATCCACGCCGAGGTTATACTGTCGTACTGGTGCCTCGTCGACCTTGAACTGTGGGTCGTGCATATTCTACGAAGTCGTCGATCAGCACAGGCCACGCTCCTGTCGACAGAAGGTTTAACATTTTGTCTCTGTTTTTTTGTTTAACCACTAGACTGCCCCACCCCGGAAATTTTCTGGGGGCTAAATGTGCACTCTATACGCCTACAACCGGGAAAATTTCTGGGCTAAATATGCACTCTATACGCCTACAACCGGGAAAATTTCTGGGCTAAATATGCACTCTATACGCCTACAACCCGGAAAATTTCCAGGGCTAAATGTGCACTCTATACGCCTACAACCGGGAAAATTTCCAGGGCTAAATGTGCACTCTATACGCCTACAACCGGGAAAATTTCCAGGGCTAAATGTGCACTCTATACACCTACAACCGGGAAAATTTCCGGGGCTAAATGTGCACTCTATACGCCTACAACCCGGAAAATTTCCGGGGCTAAATGTGCACTCTATACGCCTACAACACGGAAAATTTCCAGGGCTAAATGTGCACTCTATACGCCTACAACCCGGAAAATTTCCAGGGCTAAATGTGCACTCTATACGCCTACAACCGGGAAAATTTCCAGGGCTAAATGTGCACTCTATACGCCTACAACACAGAAAATTTCCAGGGTTTCAAACCGAGGTAAACAAGCCAGCTTCCTTGACTACAGTTAAAGGGAAAGAACTCCAAAACTAGTGGAGATCACTCTCCTGTTGCTTGGCAACATCCAGCTGCAAAAATCATGGCAAAACGATCGTTTTTTTTAGCTTGTATTTTGTGTTATTATGCATGACTGCTTGGGCTATTCTTGTTCAAAATGGCTGACACTTCTTGTTGAAGGTATCAATAACTTTACACAGCTGAAAAAGTGGCAAATAAAACTTTAGATATACCTGACAATGATGAAAACGATTGTGTAAGATTCAGGAGCTAGTGCATTTAAAAAAAAATGACTGAGATTTTGCCTGGACTTATGTTTGACGTTTTTGAGATGGGGGGTACTCAGAATGACAATGGTGATGAAGAAAGTGTATTTTTTGTCAATATTTTACATGTAAAAAATGTTTTCGCAGTGAAATATCATGCTAACTAATTTGAGGTTGCCTCGAAGTAATCTACGATATATATACTGTCATTGGGTAGACTATCAGGATTTTTCATGTAGTAATTTCTGAGTAAGAGGGACATGAACATAGCAAGTGGTACATAAGAATTTTATTTCCGGGCATATAGGGTGCACCTGCACTGGGCAGTTAAGAGGTTAATAAAATCAATGTTTCCAAGCTGCTGTTGACAGAAGGTTTAACATTTTGTCTCCTTTTTTGTTTTGTTTAATAAAACCAATGTCTATAGGCTCCTGTCAATAGAAGACTTTGTCAGTTTTTCTGCTTGATAAAATAAATTTCTAGGGATTGTTTCCGTGACGAGGCACACTCTGATCTAATTATTAATTTTGAAAAAAATGAAAAGCAAGATATTTCAGATACAACAAGGCATTAGAAGAACCCCTCCAACTTTCTTTCTGTACACCTCCCCCCCTCTCCCCCAAAACACATGCACTCTCTCTCTCCCTAATAGATACACAAAAACATGCACATGTGCTCTATCCTCGATATAAAAGAATAAATAAATAAATAAATTAAATAACACTGTATACACACACATTCATATAATAATATGCACGTGTGCTCTTACACACACACACACAATCTCTCTCTCTCTCACACACACTCATCACCCCCCCCCACACACACACACACCTATATACCTTCTTCATCGTAGTTGCTCATGTCATCATTGATCTGGATGCAGAAATCCAGCAACAAGTTCCAGGTGTCCTTCGGAATGGACCGTTTGTGGTTTTCCTGCAATGCACACCCAGGAACTGAAATCACACGGCACAAACTCCACCCCCCCCCCCCATGTAGGGTGGACACACAGCTGTCCGCTTCCTCCATTTTCAGCTCCTCTCAGCTGCTCTCCATTCCATCCCAATCTGACGACCCAGGTTCAATTCCCGTTCAAGGGGATATTTTCCTCTGGAGTTAACATCAGTGCAGACTCCACTCTACCCCCAAGTTCTTCGGATGAGACTATAAACTGAGGCCCTGTGTGCGAACGCACGCAAGCAGAACATCTTTGTGCACCCGTTAAATCCTGTTCCGCTTTCGCAAGAGTAGGCCATTGTGTGCCGGTGGGAACAGATGGCAGAATTTACAAAACCGCATACACACGGGGACTAGATGTAAAAAAGCACATAAGTGCTTATTCCATTATCCTCGATATAAAAAAGAATAAAATGAAATGAAAATCCCAGCTGGTGCTAGTTATAGCAGGAACTGACCACACTTGGGACTTGGTAAAAGGAAGGGGCTGATCTTAGCACTGGACCCTTGACCGAGTCATGCTGGATTTGTGCGCTGTGCAGACTGCTGGTCTAGAGGTAACGCACATATCTACAAAGCGTAGGTTCGATCCCCATTTAAATCTGTCCCCCCCCCCCCCCCAGCCACTGGACATAAGAGATTATTGTTCTTCTTTTCCTTCTCTACTGTCTTCATCATTGTGAAAGATTCCGTAGACTGGTGAAAGTGCTAGTTGTGTGAACTTCATACCAGGGCAGGAAAGATCAAATGGGAAGACAGGATAACGAATAAAGAACTATGGAGAATGTGCATGATCTGATGATCTGAAGTCTGTAGCTAGTAGCAATAGACTGCGCTGGTTTGGGCACGTTCAACGGAAAGCAGACCACCACATCACCAAAAGAGCAATGAATTTCGTAGTGGATGGAAAGAGACCAAAGGGAAGACCTAGCAAAACCTGGGCTGCCTGTATTGCAGATGATCTTAGAGAAAGGGGCATAAATAAGGAG
This sequence comes from Rapana venosa, assembly GCA_028751875.1. Classification (NCBI taxonomy): domain Eukaryota; kingdom Metazoa; phylum Mollusca; class Gastropoda; order Neogastropoda; family Muricidae; genus Rapana; species Rapana venosa. The sequence continues at coordinate 25,892,435 of CM054165.1, read as the reverse complement.
GAAGCTCAAAACAGAGAGATGGAGAAGCCTCATCAATGTCAAACCTCCCCTGGGAGAAACATGACAAAAAAGGAAGAAGAAGATACCAGGGCAGGAAAGCCTAGTGGTCTGAAAACTCGCTCTCCCAAAGCTAAGGTTAAGCCGTGATGAGTGTGATGACCTCTGGGATGGATGTCTGTCTGTGCACCCCCAGTTCCCCATCCAGCTGTAAATGGGTACCTGCCCTCTTTAGGGTCAGGGAAAGTAAAGCAGCGAGGGAGAGGAGATGGGCACCAGCCTCAATATGCTGGACCCTGGAGAAGTGAGGTCTCTGATGCCTCGCTCCCTTACGACCACATAGGTTATGGGACATCTTATATGAACTTACCAACAAACCAACACTCCTGTCTTTCTTTTTCTTTTTAAAAAAAAAGCACACGAGTGCTTATTCCATTATCCTCCATAAAAAAGTCATCTGAGTGCTTTGATTTGTTGCTTTACAAGATTCAGCGCTATATAAATTCCATACATTATTATTATTATTCTTTTACTTCGAGGGTAATGGAATAAGCACTCACATGCTTTTTTTTTACATTCAGTCCCTGTGGGTATACAGTTTCGTACATTTTGTCATCCGTTCCCACCGGCACACAATGGCCTACTCTTCTGAAAAGCGGAACAGGTTTTAATACGTGCGCAAGATGTTCTGCGTGCATTTGCACACGGGACCTCGGTTTATAGTCTCATCCAAAGGACTTTCAACCCTATTACTGATCAATCCAGAGGACTGAACTCCATCACCAGGCACAACACCACCCCCCCCCCCCCCCCCCCCCCCCCCCCACAGCTTATCATAATCAACCAACGGATTCTTCTTGCGGTTGGGCATTCCACAGCTGAACTCCCTAGGAGTCACCCACAACATGTAACCCATCTTACTTATCACACCTGGGAATCACTGCGTTACCCATAGTATACCCTGGATAAAGTTCGCATACCCAGCTGTTGTCAAATTCCTCACCAATCAGGCAACCATATTCCAGCTTCACTGTGCTACCCAAAGTATACCCTGGGTAAAGTTGGCAGTCAAATTCCTCACCAACCAGGCAACCATATTCCAGCTTCACTGTGCTACCCAAAGTATACCCTGGGTAAAGTTGGCAGTCAAATTCCTCACCAACCAGGCAACCATATTCCAGCTTCACTGTGCTACCCAAAGTATACCCTGGTAAAGTTGGCAGCAAATTCCACCAACCAGCAACCATATTCCAGCTTCACTGTGCTACCCAAAGTATACCCTGGGTAAAGTTGGCAGTCAAATTCCTCACCAACCAGGCAACCATATTCCAGCTTCACTGTGCTACCCAAAGTATACCCTGGGTAAAGTTGGCAGTCAAATTCCTCACCAACCAGGCAACCATATTCCAGCTTCACTTGCACCCAAAGTATATCCCTGGGTAAAGTTGCATCAATTCCTCACAAACCAGGCAACCATATTCCAGCTTCAGACTATTTTCCCCCCCCCCTTTAATGGACAGCACAAGCTGCTATGCTAGGAGCCCGTCATGCATCGACAGTCTCAACATTTTATTTCAAAGCATAGCACTGCTTCAATTTGTTTGCTTTACAAGCTTCAGCACTATATATATACAATACTGTACATCATTACTATTATTATCATTGATAAAGGCCTCGGCACTCTGTTTACATCAGTAACTGACACAGCTGTTGTTGGCTTGGGTCGTTGAATTACCTTACAGAAACATGGCCCTGTAAGGAAGCCAACTATCAACAAAACAACGATTACAACAACAACACAAAACTGACCAGTTACTGTCATAATTTCTTAGCATCATTCTATCCAAATCAAAGTGGACTGGCCTCAAATGGAATGATTTGGTATATGGAAAGCAGAGGATTGCGGGGAAGTGGAGGAAGCGGGTTTGCAAAATCTTCAGTGGTACCCCCATGGTCTACAAGACTATGGGACAGGTGAAGGTGAATCCAAATGACAGAGATGGACTGGACACTTACCTGTAAAAACTTGCACCACAAGTCCAAAAAGCGAAATCTCCCAGCCAAGACAATGTTCCAGTATGCCAAAGCCATATCCAGGTCTGTGCAGAAACATACACACACACACACACGTTCACTTAACGACAATTTACTCGTTCACTTTTCCTTTTACAACCAAACTGACCACAAAGGTTATATCAAATGTGTAACACTACAAATATCAAAGAAAAATAGCACAAATAAGCAAAAACTGATCTTGAAACCTGAAAAAGAAGAAAGAAAAATGGCCGTGTATTTTCTGCAATTCACTATAGCAATTATTTCAGAATACACTAACTATAGATGAAAGGAAAAGATAATTACCTGCACCACTGAAAGGGATTAAAGTCTTCACATCATATTTTTTACAGCAGACATATTAAAAAAAAAATCCATGTAGCAAGGTTTCCCCAACCTTCTGGGATGACCTTGTAAAACTGCATAGCAAATCCTGGAATAATCCGAGATGATATAGGTGATCGTAACTGACAGTTTACTTTTGCTTTCAAAGGTCACCCAATGAATGTTAAGGCCACTGCAAGGCCGCAGAAAGGGTTGAAGGTCATTCAGCACAGACAAACGGCATGAAATTTGATTGTTTTAAGGGGTAATTTTTAAAAATGTTTTTAGACCAGCCGTGATCGTCCATCTCTCATGTTCATGAAAAATGGTGGCCAACTTTGCGCCTGAGTTTACTGATGCGTTTCACGAGTTTTTTTGATGGTATTAACAACGAGAAGGAGTTTGACAGCCTCAGTCTGGTTGAATTAAACAATAACAGCAGGTGGACAAAAAACATGAACAGTCTTAGGTTCAATTCCACCCCAACACACTATCTCTCTCTTATATATATCCCTAAGGGCGGGGACTGGATGTAAAAAAGCACATGGATGCTTATTCATTATCCTCGAAATAAAAGAATTTGTCATTGTTTGGTTGTTTTTTTAGCACTGTTGATTCCCTTCGGCTTTTGATACGCAGAGGGAGGATTTCTTTCAGGTTAGTAGGCGAATGTGGAAAAGTTTGTTGTCCGTCTGGGTATTCCATTCCTCTTGCCAGAGGGAATACAGCCTGAAAGGCTTGCTCACAGCTGTCAGTGTCCCCCACTTTCAGCTATTCTCAGCTGCTATCCATTCCATCCCAGCTGATGCCGATTATAGCAGACACTGACCACACTTGGACTTGGTCACAGGAAGGGGCAGGCTAATTTTAGCACTGGGCCCTGCAGGACCCTTGACTGAGTTATGCTGGATCTGCGCGCTGTGTGCTATGGCCCAGCTTCCATGGTCACACTTCTTACCACACTGACTCCTAATTACCACCAGGTAACATATAAAAATATATGCATAAAATCTTTAGGTGGGTTGGTGGTCTAGAGGTAATGTGCCTGCCTAGAAAGCGAAAAGTCCTGGAGGTGTGCGGTGGTTCAATCCCTGTTGGGGCCAAAAACTTTTCCCCCACCCATTACACCATGAGCGGTGGTCTGGGTGCTAGTCTTTTGGATGCGGCGATAAACCAAAGTCCTCTGTGTTACACAAAATTATTAAGTGCACATAAAAGAACCCGTGACGACAAGAGTTATCCCTTGCAAAATTCTGAAAAAAAAAGTTACTCTGATTTATAAGAAAACAAATACAGTAGAAGACAAGAAAAACAAAATAATGGGTGGCGCTGCTCTTGTGGCGACACACTCTCCCCAGAGAGAGCAGCCCAAATTTCACGCAGAGAAATCTGCCATGACTTAAAGTCTTCTTCTTCTTCTTCCTTTTTTGTCATGTTTCTCCCAGGAGAGGTTTGACAATGATGAGCCTTCATGAAATAAAATAAAAAACCCAACGTACCTAGCCCTTTCTGTCCTGGGTTTTTGGCATAGTTGAAAGTGAACTGGTAAAAGTCTTTGAAGCGGGCTGGGTCCACAATGTCTTGCTCTAGGCCTCCGCACTTCACTCGCAGCTTGTCGATACTGTCGCAACTGAACCAAAGCATGCACGCAGTTTTGAAAAGACGGTTAAAAAAACAACAACAGAGAAAGAATGGAATAGATGAGTGTAGAGTTTGAAACGAAGGTTAGTGAGCTGTAATCACTGTAATCGACTGGTCCTAAGAAAGAAAAAATCTGAACACATCACTCCTCTTCTGCGATCTCTTCACTGGTTGCCTGTCTCACAAAGACTGCAGTATAAAATCAATACCCTCTGTTTCAAATGTCTCCACAAATCTGCACCCTCTTATCTCTGTAACTGTCTTCACCTGTACACTCCATCCCGTTCCCTTCGTTCAGCCGCAGATACTTTGTGCTTTCGAACACCCAGATTCAAACAAACCACTGTTGGCCGTCGCTCCTTCTCTGTTTCTGGTCCATCCACCTGGAATGACCTCCCTCTTTCACTTCGTCAAAAGCCTTCACTTGATTCCTTCAAATCCAGCCTCAAAACACACTTATTTCCTACCTGAGACTTTCCCCCCACATATCTGTCCCTAATTTTCAACAGCATCTTTCACCGTCTAAGTGTTGTTCCGTGTGTGTGTGTGTGTGTGTGTGTGTGTGTGTGTGTATGTGTGTGCGTGCGTGTGCGTGCGTAGTGCGCGCGCATGGATTTCTCATTATGTTTAAGGAGAGTTGCATGCCTGTAAATGATTGAGTGCAAGCGCTTCGATTTGTTTGTTTTTTACAAGATTCAGCGCTATATAAATTCCATATATTATTATTATTATTATTATTATTAATCATAAAGTGAAAAAGACCAATCATCAGACTGATGTTATCTTCAGTCTTTAAAATCATGATGGTTATAAAGCAAAGTTGTAAATGATTGATCAAGTAGTAATAGAAGTAGTAGTAGTTGTAGTGGTAGTAGAAGTTGTAGTAGAAGTAGAAGTAGAAGTAGTAGTAGTAGAAGTAGAAGTAGAAGTAGTAGTAGTAGTAGTAGAGGTAGTAGAAGTTGTAGTAGAAGTTGTAGTAGAAGTAGTAGTAGTAGTAGTAGTAGTAGTAGTAGTAGAAGAGGTTGTAGTAGTAGTAGTAGTAGTAGTAGTAGTAGTAGTAGCAGTAGTAGTAGTAGTAGTAGTAGTAGTAGCAGTAGTAGTAGTAGTAGTAGAAGAGGTTGTTGTAGTAGTAGTAGCAGTAGTAGTAGTAGTAGTAGTAGTAGTAGTAGCAGCAGCAGTAGCAGCAGCAGCAGGAGTTGTAGCAGAACTTGTAGTAGAAGTAGTAGTAGTAGTAGAAGTAGTTATAGTAGAAGTAGTAAAATTAGCAGCAGCTGAAGCAGAAACAGCAGCAGGAGTAATAGTAGTAGTGGAAGCGTTTCATCCTTCAAACAAAAAAAAACCAAACAAAAAAGAAATAGTGAGAGAAGTGGCATAAACTGTTATTTCAATATCATGAAACTCTATCATTTTCCCTTTCTCTCTCTCTCTCTTTTTTTTTTTTTTTAAATGAAACACAATTACTACACTCATAGTATTCACCATATGTAATTGGTGTGGGTTCCCCCCCCCCCACTCTCTCTAAATAACAGCTTTCTCCTATGACAAAATTTCTCATTGTTCGTTTTCAATCTGTCCATCATAGCACATATGACTGTAATGAGAAAACATTTTTTTTTAATTCATATTTATAATCCACTCAAAAATTACAACACTTAAAAAAAATATTCATATTTACAATCCACCAAAATCTGATTTGATTCGAGACGGTAGTTTCCGAGAAAAAACCGCTATACCTAGGTTTACAATAAACGCGCACTTTACACAACACACGGACATAAGAAATTGTGTGCCAGTGGGAACGGATGACAAAATTTACACAACTGCATACACACAGGGAACTGGATGACAACAACAAAAAAAGCAGCACGCAAGTGCTTATTCCATAAAATAAAATAAATACATAACATTTTTTTTAAAAAAGAAAGAAAGGAAAAGAACGGCTGACCTCATTTCAATCATGCCATTGACAAACTCTTCCTTGGAGAATTCGCACTGGGTGGCGGCCTTGAACCTCCAGGCCAGGATGAGAACGGTCAAGGACTCCGGGTTCAGCTGCAGGTCCTCCAGGAACTTCATCACCCCGTCCACCGTCATCTTGTCCTCCTCGTGGGGGTCTGCGTCGCCGCGCAAACAAACGACGACAACAAAACGCTCATGAATTCAGGCAACTCTCTGTCTGAGTATTTGGAAGTTGTAGAGAGCCTACAACATTTAACCACCCCCCACCCCCCCCCAAAGAAAAAGTCACTTTTTTTTCTGAAAACAATAAAAGCCAAAAAACAAAACAGAAAAACGAAACAAACCCACCTCACAAATATTGAAATATATACAAAAAAGACCCCCCCTCACCCCCCCCCCAACCCAACAAACAAAAAACAACAACCAACAACAACAAAAAGCAAAAAAAACACATCATCAGACAAACAACAACAAAAAACAACCCTACACCAACCACAGTCATATAAACAAAAGCTCTCAACATAATTTTAAACACAAACAAACATGAAATTTCCCTGTCTTCCTCATACATTATGTTACTGTTCAAGATTTTTTCTTTCTTCGTTTTTTTGGTGTTTGTATGTGTGTGTGTGTGTGTGTGTGTGCGTGCGTGCGTGTGTGTGTGTATTTATTTTTATTTTATTCTTCTATTTTGAGGATAATGGAATAAGCACTCATGTGCTTTTCTACATCCAGTCCCCGTGTATATATGCAGTTTTGTAAATTTTGTCATCTGTTCCCACCGGAACACAATGACCTTCTCTTCCAAAAAAGCTGAACAGGTTTTAACACGAGCGCAAGATGTTCTGCATGCATTCGCACACAGAACCTTCATTTATAGTCTCATCCGAAGGACTTTGGGGGGGAGAGTCGAGTCAGCACTGATGTTAACTCCAGGGGAAAATATCTCCTTGCGTGTGTGTGTTTAACTGTAAGTTTGTGTTTGTTTAAGTGTTTGAAAAGATTTACTCTGAAACAACTAAATATGGCTGACTTCCTTTTAAAAAAAATCTTGAAAGAAATCATGTTAAAATATTGATCCTTTGTTTTCTAATTCACTCAGAAATAACTAAATATGGCTGACTCCCTTTTAAAAAATCTTAAAAGAAATCATGTTAAAATATTGATCCTTTGTTTTCTAATTCCCCACTGTAAGTCAAATGATGGAATAAAAGTATGCACCATGTCAAGTAGTAATCTGGGCACTCCACTCCTCTACCAACTTTGTCACCTGCTCAATCAATGTTTCTTTAAAAAAAACAATCCAACAACATATAAATGCAAAACACAATATCCTCTGAAATGTCTACTTCCACTGGTTCCCCACAAGGTACAGTTCTATCCCCTGTCCTCTTCACTTTTTATACAAATGACTGTACTGGATCTGATACCATACTCATGATAAAATACTCTGATGTCACTGCTCTTGAAGATATGTCAAACTCAACACTCTGTGTATTGTAATATAGCGGGATGGGAAGGGGAGGGGAAGGGGGATGGGGTGTTGCATGAATACCTGTACTGTTGCAAAAACATGTGTGGAAGTATATACATGTATGTCATGGTGCTGCAATTTCTCTGACGACATGTACGTGATTCATTCTTTCCTTTCGACGTGTAATCATTTGCAAGCAAAAAGGGAAGACCTAGCAAAACCTGGGCTGCTTGTATTTGCAGATGATCTTAGAGAAAGGGGCATAAATAAGGAGGAAGCTCAAAACAGAGAGAGATGGAGAAGGCTCATCAATGTCAAACCTCCCCTGGGAGAAACATGACAAAAAAGGAAGATGTACTTCATGACGCTGCAAGTTCTCTGATGACATGTACGTGATTCATTCTTTCCTTTAGACGTGTAATCATTTGCTAGCAACGTACATAAACAGTTGAATTTCTCTAAGATAATAAAGACAAGTACTCACACAGAGCTCTGTCAGTTTCCCCCACATTCAGCGGCTCTCAGCCGCTATCCCATCCCAGCCAAGCCAGGCCCAGCTGGGGCTATTTATAGCAGCAACTGACCACACTACAGAGGGAGGCACGCTAATTTTAGCATTGGCCCTAAATCCTTGACCGAGTGATGCTAGATTTGTGCGCTGTGTACTTGGAATTTGGAATATGGTACACAATTCCCAAGACAGTAGTAGTAAAAAAACAACCCCAAACACGCTAATATAATGCTGGAATAACTGATGTACATTTTTAAGGATACAAAAATGAAATGTGTTTGTCATACTCTGCACAGATTTTGAGATAATAATAATAATAAATGGAACTTACAGAGCGCTATATCTTGCAAAGACAAAAGATTTTGAGATTAATGAATGCGACTCTTGCTATGTAACAAGTACCTCTTCATAGCCTTGATGTATTTTCTTCAATTAACAGATCTTTCTCCCCTTTCTCAGTTCTGTATTTGATTAAGAATTAAAATTAACAAAATGTAAAGAGGAAAAAAATCTGAATAAGGGCGAAAACAACAGGAAAGACGTCGACTTTTAATGTTATTACAGTATAAGTGTTTATCACTCCGAGTCATATAATTACAATTGTGGGTGTATGAATTGTACTATACAAATGTGACTCTGTGTGTCACGTGTGTGTGTGTGTGTGTGCGCGCGCGTGCGCGCATGCATTACTATCAACTAATGTCACAGAAGCCATCAATGAATACATTGGATAGTCTAATTTTTATTCCCACGATGTGATATATCATATAACATGATAACTAAACTGTTCATGACAAAATCATATATGTTATATAATTTATAACCAGTTTTTGAGAGTCATTTTGTGTATAATTTTATAAATAAGCAAGTGTTTCCATGATCAAGTGAGTCTCTCCTGTTAGTGTTTCCACAGTCCATTTAAAATCATACTGTGATTGGTCTTCCCTGTTATAATCACAGCAGAAGCCCTAATTCTTCCTTGTAACTTTTTCAACTTGTACTTTCAGCATTGAGATTTACAAAATAGGCTATGTCAAAGTCAAACCCCAATAAAAGTTAACACTATGATAGACCAAGAGGTCAATGAGAAATACACAACAAAGTAATTCGTTTAAGTTTTCACTCTAAAAATATGTTTACTTGTTACTTTAATCGAAAACCTTGGACTGTTGCCAGATTGTGAGTAAGTTTGTGTTTTAACAAAGCTGGAACTACGTCATACACAACAAATACAATGATGTTCACATCACAAGTTCAAAATCTACATGGAATATCTGGATTATCATTCTTACCTCGGTAGCGTTGCCATAACGCCTCCAGTTTTCTTCTGTCCACTGTTAAACGCGGTTCACTGTTGTATCTGTCAGGATTTTGGTAGTAGTTGTCAACTGCAACATCGAGTTTCCAATCGTGAGCACCAAGACAGTTGATGGCAGTTTTCTCCCCTGTCTGTGTGAAGGCGATGAACTGACGGACTTTGTCCCTCTGAGAGCCCTTCAGCTTATGCTGGAATGAAAGATTACATGATTGAGGTTCTATATGACTAAAAAACACCACACACAACAGTTAAAACAGAGACACTACAGAATACATTGAAGAGAAACTGACAAGTCTTACCATGATTGTTCTGCTTATTTCTGGCAGCACTTGTCGGAAGTTCCTGTATCACACTGCCATGCGCAGTAGGCTGCAACACAAAGGGGGGAAAAAAAAATACTTGTCTCTAAAATACAGATAATAGTTTGTACATTTTAGTCTTCGCCAACAGTAGTCAGACTAAATGACAGCAGAACATAATTCGACGTGGACGCTCAGCTAAATTCAGCTTTGTTTTAAAAAACACAAAACACCTCGCAGCATTCAGCAAGCAGAACACAGCTGCTCATTTAGCACACCAATGATTGGCAACTGAAAAATCCCTAAACTTAAGCTGACCAATCCACGAAGAGAACTAAATCCAGTTTCTATCGGATATGTCGTAAGGTCACGTGCATCCTTTTCCCGCCGTTTTCAGCGTTGTGTAGCAGAAAGACGCTGCGTGGAGGCTTTTTCACAAAATTCTTCTTGTGTGATTTGCCTGGAATTTATTTGTTAGACAAACAAAAATGCCACCAAGAGATTATGCAGCTGAAAAAGGTGAGAGTGGGATTGTTGTGGTGCAAATGAGCATGTAGGATCACACGTATTTCATCTGTCTTGCATGTAGTTTTTGGCCGTTTTCTCGAGTTTCTCGTTCTGACCGCTTTGTCAGCTTGAGCACTCCATCACATAGGCAGGCCTATTGCCGTGTATTGGAGCAGCTAGGCCTAATGTCAGGGACCAACATTGTGCGTCTTATCCCCCCCCCCCCCCCCTATTAAATCGTAGTGAGTAGTATAGAAAGTCGAGCCTGCACGATCCCGTTAGGCGCATGTACTCGTATAATCATGTACTGTCTGATATAGGCCTATGGATACTAGATGCATTGTCACGTACGCACACATGCGAGCAGATTGTCCACAAAAATTAGAAACATGAAATTGTAAGTATGCATGCGTACTGTTTTACTTTAGTACTTCAAGCCCAGTAGCTTACATCCTAATTGTAATACTAATAGCCTACGAACGCACACACACGCCACACATAAGCGCGCGTGCGTGCACGCACGCACGCGCACACAAACACACACCACACACACACACACACAACCACACACACAACACACACACACACACCTCCTCCTCTCTCTCTCTCTCTCTCTCTCTCTAGGTACACACACACACACACCACACACACACCACACACACACACACCACACCACACACTCTCTCTCTCTCTCTCCTCTCTCTCTTCTCTCCTATCTTCTCTCTCTCTCTCTCTCTCTCTCTCTCTCTCTCTCTCTCTCCTCTCTCTCTCTCTCTCTCTCTCCCTCCCTCCTAGTGGGCCATTGTGTGCTGGTGGGAACTGATGACCAAATTTACAAAACTTCATACACAGGGGACAGGATGGGAAAAAAGCACATGAGTGTTTATTACATCCTCCTCCAAATAATAATAATTTTTTATTTTATATGAACACAACACATGCACACACCCACAAAAGCACACAGTAAGCACACACAGTAACTTGTGTACATGTATTATACACAGCCCAGCACTAAGCACACACACATAATATTAAATAATAGTTAATTAATACAAATATTACAATGTACCATTTTTCGTGTCCACTGTTCCAGGTCTACCTCAAAGTTAGCCTCAGATCAATGATGCTTGTTACTGTTTCAGGGTTTGTAGTTCATATACTCATATAGTTGACTTGTTGAAGTAGTTCTAACATTACTAAATCAGGCCTATTCAGGCTATTGCAAACCTTTGGGTTATGCTGGATCAGAATGCAGCCACACACCTCAAAACACTCCTGAGCTACCTTTGTGTTTGATTAGGTTTTATCAGCCTAACAAAGTAAAATGTTGCGCGTATACTAATGATGTGGTATACACTTGCTCATTTTTATGGGGGTTTGTTTGTTTGGGGACGGGATAGCTCAGTGGTCGGAGCACTCGCTTTCCCCCAGCCAAGTTAAGCAGCGTCGAGCGTGGTTACCAGTTGGATGGGTGACCGTTTGCGCGCCTTGGCTTCAGTACAGTTCCCCCAGTTCACCCAGCTGTAAATGGGTACCTGCCCTCTTTAGGGTCAGGGAAGGTAAAGCAGCGAGGGAGAGGAGATGGGCGCCGCCCTCAATATGCTGGCCCTAGAGAAGTGAGGTCTCTGACGCCTCGCTCCCCTACGACCTTATAGGTTATGGGACTCCTTTACCTTTTTTTTGTTTTGTTTGTTTGTTTGTGTGGGTTTGTTTTTTTTTCAGGAAAAGTAGGCCTAAACAGAGCTATACATTTATATAAATGTGTATACTGTATTAGTGTATACACTGGTTTCACATTCCAGTCTTACTGTTACAAGTCTTAGACCTACATGGCCACAGTCCAAGTTTACTTGTATTTGCACACACTCGCATGTAACAGTGTAAGTTTCCATGCATGCATCATGTGCTCTTTATCAACCATAATTGATCATCGAGGCATGCATGCCTATTACTGTGTTACTGTTAGTGTAACTTTTCAGTTTGGGCATTCTGCTTGAAATGTATGTTGACATAGACTCCTACTGACAAGTGACATAGCAAACATACTCACATACGCATGCACGCACACTCGCACACTCACACAAGTGACATAGCAAACACTATACTCACATACACACGCACGCACACACACACACACAATGTGGCAAACATACACATATTTAATTTTAAAAGCAGTCTATAAAGATGTGTACTGTGTAGTCTATCTCATCTGATTTCATTTCTTGCTGCAGAGAAAATCACGTCCTTTCTGAGGGAATATTACGTGGATGGCGATGATGGAGGCAAAAATTTTGTGTATGGTCAGCAGTTGGTAAGTTTTACCATTATTATTATATTAGTATTATATATATTCAGTGCAGGCTAATGATGTAATGTGTCCTTTTTAAATATTTTTTATATTGGCTTGTAAATTCTTTAAGTAAAAGCTCCCCAACTCTCCATCTTGTCTCCCCCCCCCCCCCCCCCCCCCCCCCCCCCCCCCGAAAAAAAATGAAAAGAAATAAGTTATCAGTCATCTGCAAGTGAATTATTCATTCAATCATTGCCCACGGCTTAAGTCTGTAAAGAGTAAAGTTGCAACTAATGCAAGTGCCTGTGCTTGGCTAGAGCATTTTCCTGTTTTCAATATATATGTCAAAAAACCCATCTGCCTTTCATTGAACAATATTATACAATGCTTGTTAGAAGGTGGTATGGATGATGCTCAAATGCCCAGCATGCATGCACTGTTCCATTTGCTGCAGACTGATACTAGGTGGGCTTTACCAGATTAAACTTGTCCAAGACACTTTATCCCTTATATCTATGTATGTGGAGTTGAGAGCTGATAAGAAATTGATATTGAACTGTGTGAGATTTTTTATATTCATTGAAAACTGAGAATTGTAATATCTGTTTGTTTAAACTATTGATTGTTTATCATTGGTTGTATGACTGTGTAAGATAAGGTTGAATACAAGTGCTTTGATTTGTCTTTGCAAGAGAGCGCTATATAAGTTCCATTTATTAGAATCGGAGATTAGCTCAAGACACTTTATCCCTTATTTCTACATGATTGTGGAGTTGAGAGATGATAAGAAATTTATATTGAACTGTACAAAATTGTTTTTTTCCCATTTGTATCTTCATTGAAAACTGAGAATCAAAGAGAGGAAAGCATACTCAGATACTCAAATAGACTTGGAATGGAACCCACCCCTACTTGGTGTACCTGAAGGTAGATTATCTCTTACAATGGACTGAATAGTTGAATTGCATTAAGTTTTAACTCTTCATTCAGGATACTGAATGATTGTATATTACTTAAGTAGATGTTAAAAATGTGCTTAGTTGTAAACATCTATGAACTTCTGAATCTTGAATATGAACATATGATTTATTTTTTCCCCATTTATTCCTAAAATGTTTCGAAAATCTGAGTTTTTCGTTCATTTTTATTTTTCAACTTTGTGTCCACTCAGTCGAAACTGGCCCATAGAGAGCAAGTAGCCCTACTTGTTGACCTTGACCATGTGCAAGACTATGACCCTGACCTTGGTGACGCCATTGTGGAGAACACCAAACGCTACGTGTCTATTTTTAGCGACGCCGTGCATGACCTGCTGCCCGACTTCAAACAGAAAGAGGTCAGTCTGAAAATTGAATGTTTACACACAATCACTTATGTTTACACACAATCACTTATGTTTGCACACAATCACTTATGTTTGCACACAATCACTTGCAAGCATTTTGGGGGGGGGGGGGGGTAGCTCTTATTTCTTTTTAAAAAAAATATAGATTCAAAAATTGATGTTTTTTAGAGAATTTTTATTCCAATTAAAAAAGTAAGCTTATTTTATGGAAGATCATCTAGGTCTTCCCTTAGGTCTCTTTCCATCCACAATGAAGTTCATAAAAAAGAGCAATGAACTTCGTAGTGGATGGAAAGAGACCAAAGGGAAGGACCTAGCAAAATCTGGGCTGCCTGTATTGCAGATGATCTTAGAGAAAGGGGCATAAATAAGGAGGAAGCTCAAACAGAGAGATGGAGAAGGCTCATCAATGTCAAACCTCCCCTGGGAGAAGCATGATAAAAAAGGAAGAAGATGATCTCCGGGAGGGGGGAGTAGCTTTGACAGTTTTGAAGTTAGGGTGATTCCAATTAATTTTGTTGGTGGTGGTCACCTTGAATATTTCCATAACGCCCAGTGTTTGTAACATATGTTTTTTTGCAAGCTATCGTCATTAACCGTTACACCCAGTGGTGTGTTGTAGGGCAGCAAAGCGCTTCCACTCCTGCCTATCCTGGGCCAACCTAGTCACTGATCCCCAAGAGTGCTGCATGGCCTTCATCTCAACTTTCTACAGTCCTCCTCCACGTTGCTTTTGGTCTTCCTTTCTTTCTCCTTCCGTCTGTATATTCCATTTATTATTATATAAATTTTAAAATGGCTTTTGGTCTTCCTTTCTTTCTCCTTCCTTCTATATATGAATTTCATTTATTATTTAAATTTAAAAATGTCTTTTGGTCTTCCTTTCTTTTTCCTTCTGTATATATAAATTCCATTTATTATTATTATATACATTTAAAAATGGCTTTTGGTCTTCCTTTCTTTCTTCCATTTATTATTATATATAAAATTTTCCCCCCGAGGGGATGCCGGGAGCCTATCAGTATAAATAGCATTCCCACCTTTTGGAAATTCTGTGCTAGAAATTTCCTCTTTCCTATCACTCTCTTTGTTTCTGCCTTGTTCCTTTTCTTCTTGTCAACCTCCTTGTCTATTTTCTGCCTTCTTCTTGGTCCATTCTCCTGCCTTTTTTTCCAGAAAGAACTTAAAAGGTAACTATTCTCTCTTGTGCCGAAGTCGGATGCGCTGGGCCTGACTTGTCAGGCGCTTAGTTAACGGCAGCGTAACGCATTTTCGCTCATATAACAGACAACAATAGTTGCTGTCTGAGCATTCGACGAAGAAGAATATATAAAATTAAAAAATGTCGTGGAGCGTTCAACGAAGAAGAAGAAGATATAAAATTTAAAAGATGTCGTGGGTGATGTTGTTGCAGGTGGCGTTCAAGGACACGCTTGACGTGTACATCGATCATCGCCTGCTGATGGAGCGCAGAACTCATCCTGATGGACAGGAGATCACGCGGGACCCCCAAAACAAGTACCCCCCGGAGCTTATGAGGCGATTGTGAGTGGTAGGAGGGAGTTGGGGTTGCATGGGTTTTTTTTTTGGGGGGGGGGGGTTGATTGTTATATTTGGTGTAGCACCTGGGCTTTATCACAGTTCTTGATTAAACCATTGACGCTGGGGGCAACAGCAAAGTGAGAGGCTGTATGACCAGTGGTTTTCTTTCCCACTCATGGAATTCCACTTTACAGCTTAGTCTTTAGTGATCGACTATGACTCCCTGACTAGGAGGCTTGACTTGCACAGTCCTTATGTGCTGCAGCCCTGGGGGCTGGTTGGTCTTTGGAGAACACCTCCAACGCTGACTGTCCTTATGCCCACTTGGCCGAGAGAGTGGGGATGTACTGTGGGCAAGGCATCTCCGCTATATCAGCAAATTTCTGCCCAATTTCCAAAACAGCAGCTGCCTCCTCTGCTGTTTTGGAGGTCATCGTTTGACACGACGGACAAACATACAGGTTGTTTTGGGGTTTGGTTTTTGTTGTGGATTTTTGTTTTGTTTGGGGTTGTTTTTTTTGGTTTGGTTGGGTTTTTTTATACTGTTATCGTTAGTTAATGTCATGGTTTAATTTTCAGATTATATTCTTGGTACATATATATTAAGAACGCTCTTTCAAGCATAAATCTTACGTACAAAGCAGCATGAAATGAGTTTTGATTTACCAAGGTTTTTGTTGCTTGTTGAATTTGAAGAAAGTATGTTTGGAGAGGGTTGAGGTGGGTCCAGATATTTCATAGCCATTGATTTTGTGAGATATTGGACCCCCCCAAAAAAAGAAAAAACTAAACTTGTCACAAATCAGTTAGTTGATTGTAAAAGGTAAAGGTGTCCCATAACCTATGTGGTCGTAGGGAAGCAAGACATCAAAGACCTCAACTTCTCAAGGAGCCAGCATAGCATCTTGAGGGCAGTGGCGCCCATCTCCTCTCCCTCTCTGCTTTACCTTCCCTGACCCTAAAGAGGGCAGGTACCCATTTATAGCCGGGTGAACTGGGGGAACTGTACTGAAGCCAAGGCGCGCAAACGGTCACCCATCCAACTGGTAACCACGCTCGACGCTGCTGGGGGAAAGCGAGTGCTCCGACCACTGAGCTATCCCGTCCCCCAGTTGATTGTGGTTAATGGGGAAATAATTTCAACAGCGAAACTTTCCCCCCCTTTTTTTTTTCTCCTCTATCTAACATGGGGACGGGATAGCTCAGTGGTCGGAGCACTCGCTTTCCCCCAGCCAAGTTAAGCAGCGTCGAGCGTGGTTACCAGTTGGATGGGTGACTGTTTGCGCACCTTGGCTTCAGTACAGTTCACCCAGCTGTAAATGGGTACCTATCCTCTTTAGGGTCAGGGAAGGTAAAGCAGCGAGGGAGAGGAGATGGGCGCCGCCCTCAATATGCTGGCCCTAGAGAAGTGAGGTCTCGACGCCTCGCTCCCCTACGACCTTATAGGTTATGGGACTCCTTTACCTTTTTTACCTATCTAACATGGGTGCAACACTTCTCTTTCCCAGTGAGCTGTACTTCAAATCGCCGACCACCCAGAAGCCTGTGGCCATTCGGGAGGTGAAAGCCGACAGCATCGGCCATCTTGTGTGTGTGAAGGGCATCGTGACCCGAGCCACGGAGGTCAAACCGATGATGACCGTCGCCACCTACACCTGTGACACCTGTGGCAACGAAACCTATCAGCCGGTAAGGGCTGTTTGTGGTCATGGATTGTGTGTGTGTGTTGTAAAATTGAAGTTGACTTCCAAGTGTAGTACTCTGGCATTTAATTTTTTTGAAATTTTAATTTTATTCTTATATATCGAGGATAATGCAGTAAGCATTTAAGTGCTTTTTTACATACAGTCTCCTTGTGTGTGCGGATTTGTGAATTCTGTCATCTGTCAGGGTTCGTACAAATCTTAAAAAGCCCTAAAAGGCCCTGATTTTTGAAGATCCAAAATAAGGCCCCTAAAAAGCCCTAAAAATGAGGCCTATGGCCCTGGAGGCCCTAAAAAGCCCTAAAAATGGGAACCATGAATGAGAGTTTCTGTTGAAATGTAGATTAAACAAATACACAAAATAAAACTTATGAGAAATGAAAGCAAGAAGGATGTCCAAAGATCGTATTATCACTGATAGAGCCTGTCGTCTGCTATTCATGTCGCGCCACCTATTTTGCCAAGGAGGTAATTTGCCTCCATTGGAAGCGCATATTCGCTTTGCTTTCATCAGTTTTTTTTTACATGCCGAAAACTACCTTCCCCTATGGTATGTCCGTAATTTGTTTGGAAAATGATGTTTAACTATGAAACTGCAATCATTAGTTAAAATAATACCAGTTTTCTGTTTACTGCGCTACAGTCCTCTACGAGATTTTTCAATTTTAGCACAGCTTCGCTGTGAATAGCAAGGCCTATTGTTTCTCCTGTGCACAGTTTACAAAATGGCAGTCAGTGATACAGTCGTGTGTCAGAATGGGAATACAATAAAACCTGTAGCCAGATGTATTCTTTATTTGAGGAGATTATCCCACAGATTTCCTGCAGAATGCATACAGAAACGAATCCAATTCATAAGGCAAGTCACAAATGCCTGAATATTTACAAATGTACAGGAAAATACAAATGTTTGAATATTTTCCACCGCTCAATGTGGTCGATTTAGTTGACTTTACTTTAAAATTCGCAGCTTATTCAGTTATTGGCCGACTTGATCTGAAGATTCTTGCTTTTAAAAAAACAACTTTGGGCAGAGGGTGTTTGCATCCTTTTCAAGCCAGTGTTAGGCCTACCTCTCTGTCTGCATTGACGATACGGGACTTGTACATGTATTCATAGTGAAGAGAACTTGCATCCAGCAGCCTCTCTCTGTGTCTTTCTCAGTTTCTGTCTCTGTCTCTCTCTTTTATGCATGCATGCGTGTGCGTGCACGCATGTGCGTGTTTGTGTGTGTGAATTCCTGCATGTACGCATGTGTGAGATTGAAATAAAGGAGCAGATTTGGAAGAGGCACTGTGACTGTGTGAGGGTATTGTTGTTACCAGTTCTAGTACCAGGCAACCATCTGCATCTTTGATAAGGCAAGGAGATTTAGTTCACATCAGATCAAGTTTGAGGGATAGTGTCTTTTAAGTTCACTTTGCTAGCTGTTTTTTGAAAACATCTTGGAATCGGAGACACTTTATTCAGTTTTAAACTTTACTCTGTATTTCAAGATATGGGGACTTCCATCACACCATGGATGTTTTACTGTGTGAGGATTTTAATTCATTGTAGTATCTATGAGTGAAAGTCATTTTATTCTAGAACTTCACTTTGAATTTGTGTCAATAATCAATATCCATCATGCAGTTGTAGACGAGAAGACTTTGCTTACATGAATTTGAGATTGGTTTATCAAAGTAAATGTGTACACAGGTTGATAACATACACTTTGATGCCCCGCGGCTAGGCCCTAAATTTGGAAATAATGGCCCCTAAAAAGCCCTAAATTTTTTCCCACCAAGTCTGTATGAACCCTGTCTGTTCACAATGGCCTACTCTTACAAAAAGCGGAACAGGATTTAACGTGTGCGCAAGATGTTCTGCATGCGTTGGCACACGGGGCCTCGGTTTATAGTCTCATCCGAAGGACTGTGGGGGACGGGATAGCCTAGTGGTTTGAACATTGCGCTGGCAATCTGACGACCCGGGTTCGAATCCCGTAATCCCGTTCAAGGGGATATTTTCCCCTGGAGTTAACATCAGTGCAGGCTCCACTCTCCCCTAAAGTCCTTCAGATGAGACTATAAACCCAGGCCCTGTGTGCAAACGTACGCAGAACATCTTGCACACACGTTAAATCCTGTTCCGCTTTTCGTAAGAGTAGGCCATTGTGTGCCGGTGGGAACGGATGACAGAATTTACAAAACTGCATATACACGGGGACTGGATGTGAAAAAGCAAATAAGTGTTTATTCCATTATCCTCGATATAAAAGACTAAAAAAGGCTAAAGAAAGACTTGGGATAAATGAAGGGCCAACAATGGCGAGCTTCCCTTCAGACTTAACGATATTCAGATTGGGATACGACATGCCTGGGTGTGGGTTGGGGCAGAAATGTTGATGTGAGCAGCGTGGGAACAGCAGGACAGGAACGTGAGAGAAAATGAGGCAGGAGGTGAAATAAAAAAAATATAAAAAAAATGTTCTCATGACAGGGATGGTAGGAAAGGGGGAGGATGGGTGGTGGTGGTGGGGGGGGGCTTTGAGGGGATTGTTTCACGTCAGCTGTGGGTGCCGTCTAGAGAGCATTTCCCAGCCGCGCTCTTTCTTTTGCGAGGGTTTTCCCTTGGTGGTTCTTTCTCCCTTTTGGTATACAGTTTGTCAAAATTTTCTCCGAATTTTTTTTTTTTTTTTAAAGACAGAATACGGCTCCTTGTATTGTAGGATGAACACACACGGAGGGGGGAGGGGGGTGGAGTTGAGGAGGGACTGTGGAAGCAAAATTCTGCACTCATTTTCCACTATAAAATTGTTGTTGCTTAGGGTGCTAGTAGTAGTATATGTTTCAAAGCCTGCATATAATGTAAGGGATGGTGTATAGATGGGATGAAATCGTTTTATAATAATAATGTGTGGTTTTTTCATATAGCGCTGAATCTTGTAAAGCAAACAAATCGAAGCACTTGCTTTCAAATCATTTACACACATGCAGCCGTCCACAAACACATGCAGCCGTCCACAAAATATTGGGATTAACACACATATATACATATATGTGTATATAGGGGGACGGGATAGCCTAGTGGTTAGAACATTGCGCTCGCAATCTCTGACAACCCAGGTTCAATTCCTGTTCAAGGGGATATTTTCCCCTGGAGTTAACATCAGTGCAGACTCCACTCTCCCCAAAAGTCATTCGGGTGAGACTATAAACCGAGGCCCCGTGTGTGAGCACACACAGAACATCTTGCGCACTCGTTATAATCCTGTTCCACTTTTCGTAAGAGTAGGCCATTGTGTGCTGGTGGGAACGGATGACAGAATTTACAAAACCGCATACACACGGGGACTGGATGTAAAAAAGCGCATAAGTGCTTATTCCATTATCCTCGATATAAAAGAATTTTTAAAAAGTTTTATATATATATATGTATACATATATAAAAAGGTAAAGGTGTTCCATAACCTATAAGGTCGTAGGGGAGCGAGGCATCAGAGACCTCACTTCTCTAGGGCCAGCATATTGAGGGTGGCGCCCATCTCCTCTCCCTCGCTGCTTTACCTTCCCTGACCCTTAAGAGGGCAGGTACTCATTTACAGCTGGGTGAACTGGGGGAACTGTACTGAAGCCAAGGCGCGCAAACGGTCACCCATCCAACTGGTAACCACGCTCGACGCTGCTTAACTTGGCTGGGGGGAAAGCGAGTGCTCCGACCACTTTGCTATCCCGTCCCACTATATATATATATATATGGTATTCATACTGACGCACACTGTGTGTGTGTTTTCAGATTGGGTCGGCATCCTTCATGCCCCTGCTCCTGTGCCCCAGTCAGGTGTGCACGACCAACCGCTCAGGTGGCCGGCTGTACCTGCAGACACGGGGGTCCAAGTTCGTCAAGTTTCAGGAATTGAAAATTCAGGAGCATGTGAGTTGACGTTGGTGATGATGATTTTTGTTTGTGTCGTTGTGACTGTCGGTTGTGATGGAGGATTTGTTGAAAGTTTTGAGAAAAATGAAACTGTAGAATGTTGTTGAGAAGTAATCAAAAGTTTTGGAAGAAAAAAGTTTTCGTAAAGTAATAAAAGTTTTGAAGAAAAATTAAGCTGTTGAATGTTTTGTTCTATAGTAATCAAGTTCTGAAGAAAAAATGAAAGAATAGAATGTGTTTACGTAGTGACAAGTTTTTAAAGAAAACTTAGTCATTGGTTCTTTGTCGTAGAGCAATGTTTTGAAGAAAAATGAAACCATTGATTTTGTGTGTTGTAGAATAATCAAGTTTTGGAGAAAAATGAGACTACAATGGAATGTGTTGTTGTTAATTAAGTAATCAAGGATTGAAGAAAAATGAAGCCATTGAATGCATGTGTTGTACAGTGACCAAGTTTTGAAGAAAAATGAAACTTATGTTGTTGAAACAATCCAATTTAGAAGAAAAACGAAACTGTGATGTTGTAAAATAAAGTTTTGTAGAAAAATACCATAAAATTTGTTGTAAAGTCATCTAAGTTTTGAAGAAAAGTGAAACCATAGAATGTGTGTGTGTTTTAGAGCAGTAAGTTTTGAAGAAAAGTGAAATTTTTTTAATATATTTTTTTATATCGAAGATAATGGAATAAGCACTTGTGTGCTTTTTTACATCCAGTCCCCGTGTGTATGCAGTTCTGTAAATTTTGTCATCCGTTCCCACCGGAACACAATGGCCTACTCTTCCGAAAAGCGTGTTTTAACATGTGCACAAGATGTTCTGCGTGCGTTTGCACATGGGGCCTCGGTTTAAAGTCTCATCCAAAGGACTTTTGGGAAGAGTGGAGTCTGCACTGATGTTAACTTCAGGCGAAAATATCCCCCTTGAACAGGAATCGAACCCGGGTCGTCAGATTGCGAGCGCAATGTTCTAACCACTAGGCTATCCCGTTTCCCCACACGTCTTTGAATGTGTGTGTTACAGAGCAATATGTTTTGAAGACAAATGAAACTGTTCAATGCATGCATTACAACGTGAAGACAAAGGAAGCTGTTAAACTTGTGTGTGTGACAGAGTGATAAGTTGTTAATATGTTTTGAAGAAAAATGAAAAATTTGTGTTACAAAACGATAAGTTTTGAAGAAAAATGGAACTGTTTAAAATGTGTATTACAACGTGAAGACAAATGAAGCTGTTAAACTTGTGTGTGCGTGACAAAGCGATAAGTGTTGAAGAAAAATGAAACTGTTTAATGTGTGCATTACAACGTGAAGACAAAGGAAGCTGTTAAACGTGTGTGTGTGTTGCAGAGCGATCAAGTTCCCGTGGGCAACATCCCTCGCTCCATGACGGTGCTGTGTCGCGGGGAGATAACTCGGCTGACTCAGCCTGGCGACCATGTCTGCATTTCGGGCGTATCCTTGACGTTGGGTGTGATTTCCGTTGTTCTTTTTTTTTTCTTTCTCCCATGTTTTATTGTTCTCAAGGAAACGGTTTTACTGCCCTGTTGGTGTATTTATTTATTTATTCTTTTATATCGAGGATAATGGAATAATCACTCATGTGCTTTTTTTTACATCCAGTCCTGGTGTGTATGCGGTTTTGTCAATTTTGTCATCTGTTTCTACCGGCACACAATGGCCTACTCTTCCGAAAAGCGAAACAGGATTTAACTTGTGCGCAAGATGTTCTGCATGCGTTCGAACACGGGGCCTCGGTTTATAGTCTCATCCGAAGGACTTAGTGTAGGCACACTTTATGGGGGGGGGGGGTGCCTTTTTGAAAAGTGATGAGGTAGTTGGCGGGACACACACACACACCCCTTTTTAAAAAAAAAAACACCACAATTTCTGGTTGGTAGAATACATGGTTGTCTCGGACAGTATTTTGTTCCAAGTTCCCCAGAGATTTTGCTACTTGTCTGCCTGTGTTCTCTAGTTTTTCTACCGAGGATAGTTTGAATGTGTTGTTAGTTTTTATTGGTATCTTTTTAAGGTTTCAGATTGAATACTCCACACACGCACACGCGTGCACACACCACCTCAATTTGTTTTTTGAAGTTATGTCATGTTGATACTCCCCAATCTTAATAGCGAACACTTTTCACTTTGTTTTTATGGTTTTTGTTATTTTTTTAAAGGTTTTTATATCACATCAATAACTCCTCTATCCCAATTTTTTGATAGCGAACACTCTTCATTTTGGTTTTGTGGTTTGGTTTTTTTTGTTTGTTTGGCGTTTTTGTTTTTTCGAAGTTTCAATGTGGCGTAAAGGATTGTTGGCCTTGACGCAGGGCAGGTCTTTCTGCCGATGCTGAAGCAGGGTTTCCGCCAGATGGCGCAGGGCCTGATGTCTGACACCTTCCTGGAGGCTCACGTGAGTCTGACCTCTGCGTGTTGTTGAGGGCTCTATTTATTTTATTTTATTTTATTTTATTATTGGGGACGGGATGGCTCAGTGGTCGGAGCACTCGCTTTCCCCCAGCCAAGTTAAGCAGCGTCGAGCGTGGTTACCAGTTGGATGGGTGACCGTTTGCGTGCCTTGGCTTCAGTACAGTTCCCCCCAGTTCACCCAGCTGTAAATGGGTACCTGCCCTCTTTAAGATCAGGGAAGGTAAAGCAGCGAGGGAGAGGAGATGGGCGCTGCCCTCAATATGCTGGCCCTAGAGAAGTGAGGTCTCTGACGCCTCGCTCCCCTACGACCTTATAGGTTATGGGACTCCTTTACCTTTTTTTATTTATTTTATTTTATTCTTTTATATCAAGGATAACTTGATCGCTTTTGATTGTGAACACTTTTCACTTTTGTTTTTATGGTTTTGATTAAGTTTAAGAGCGCTTTGATTTGTTTGCTTTACAAGTTTCAGCGCTATTTAAATTCCATCATCATCATCATTAACCATTACACCCAGTGGTGTGTAGGGCAGCAACAAAGCGCTTCCACTCCTGCCTATCCTGGGCCAACTAGTCACTGAATTGAAATTCCATACATTATTATTATTATTATAATGGAATAAGCACTTGTGTGCTTTTTTACATCTAGTTCCCGTGTGTATGCGGTTTTTGTCAATTCTGTCATCTGCTCCCACCGGCACACAGTGGCCTGCTCTTACGAAAAGTGGAACAGGATTTAACGTGTGTGCATGATGTTCTGCGTGTGTTCCGCACACGGGGCCTCGGGTTTATAGTCTCATTCGAAGGACTGTTCAGCCTTACTGCTGCTGCTTCTTGTCTGTTTAGTTGGTGTGGATATGTTATCTTGTCTGTGTACTTTTCGTTTCAGCTTGTTCGTTTTGTGTCTTTCAAAACTGCTCTGTGTGGGTATGTTTTTTGTGATTTTGTTTTCATTCTGTTTGTATGGATTCTCCAGAAGTATGAGTAGAAGTGTGGTGTTTTAAAATATTTCTAGGTTTGGTTGCTTGTTGTTTTTTCTTGTGTGGCTTTTTGTATTGATTGTGTGGCTTTACTATAGATTTTTGTTTTGTCTTTCAGTACTACTCAGTGTTGGTATGTGTTCATGATTTTTATTTTCACGGTTTTCCAGAAACATGAGTAGAGCTATAGTTTATTTCTAGTCTTCTTTTTTCTTCTTTCCGTGTGGCTTTTTATATTGGTCCATGAGACTTTACTTATCTGAACTGTCCCAGACAACTACTGCTGTATGTTGTTCCTCTCTGATGTTGCTGTTTTGCTGTACCAGACAACTTCTGTAGATTGGTCATTACTGATGATGCTGTTTTGCTGTACCAGACAACTTCTGTAGATTGGTCATTACTGATGATGCTGTTTTGCTGTACCAGACAACTTCTGTAGATTGGTCATTACTGATGATGCTGTTTTGCTGTCCCAGACAACTACTGCTGATTGTTGTTCCTCTCTGATGTTGCTGTTTTGCTGTACCAGACAACTTCTGTAGATTGGTCATTACTGATGATGCTGTTTTGCTGTCCCAGACAACTACTGCTGATTGTTGTTCCTCTCTGATGTTGCTGTTTTGCTGTACCAGACAACTTCTGTAGATTGGTCATTACTGATGATGCTGTTTTGCTGTCCCAGACAACTACTGCTGTTTATTGTTCATTACTGATGATACTGTTTTAGCTGTCCCAGACAACAACAGCTGTATATTGTTCATCACTGATGATGCTGTTTTTAGTTGTTGTTGTTGTTGTTGTCTTCAATTTAACGTCTGTTCACTCTTAGTGATATTAGACTGTTTTTAGTTGTACCAGACAACATCTGCTGTTTATTGTTCATCACTGATGATGCTTTCTTAGGCTGTACCAGACAACTACTGCTGTATAATAATAATAATAAATGGAATTTATATAGCGCTATATCTTGCAGAGACAAATTAGTTGTCATTACTGATGGTGCTGTTTTGCTGTCCCAGACAACTTTTGCTGTATAAGAATAAATGGAATTTATATAGCGCTATATCTTGCA
Organism: Rapana venosa; assembly: GCA_028751875.1. Classification (NCBI taxonomy): domain Eukaryota; kingdom Metazoa; phylum Mollusca; class Gastropoda; order Neogastropoda; family Muricidae; genus Rapana; species Rapana venosa. The sequence goes on along the minus strand of CM054165.1, from coordinate 25,867,071 downwards.
GAGACAGATCAGAGTTGTCATTACTTAATGGTGCTGTTTTGCTGTCTCAGACAACTACTGCTGTATATTGTTCATCTCTGATGGTGCCTCTTGGCTGTCTCAGACAACTACTGCTGTATATTGTTCATCACTGATGGTGCCTCTTTCTCCTGGTGTGTGCAGCGAATCACGAAGATGAACAAAACTGAGGACGATGAACTGGATGATGTTGGTTTGACGGAAGACGAACTGAGACAGGTGGCAGGTGTGTTTTTAAATTTTTTTAATATTCTATTTCAAGGATACGAATTAGCACTTAAGTGCTTTTTTACATCCAGTCCCCGTGTGTATGCGGTTTTGTCAATTTTGTCATCCGTTCCTACCGGCACACAATGGCCCACTCTTTCGAAAAGCCGAACAGGATTTTAACGTGTGCGCAAGATGTTCTGCATGCGTTCGCACACGGGGCCTCGGTTTACAGTCTCATCCGAAGGACTTTACCCTATCTTATGTCATCTCTCTCTCTCTCTGTGTCTGATGTTTCAGAGGACGATTTCTACGACAAGCTGGCCAGCAGCATAGCACCGGAGATCTACGGGCACGAGGACGTGAAGAAAGCCTTGCTGCTGTTGCTCGTGGGGGGTGTGGACAAGTCGCCCAAAGGCATGAAGATCAGAGGTCAGTCAGTGTCCTGCCCTGACCTGCCCATTATTTATGTGATGGTGTGGTAAATATCCACTGAGCTGTGTGAATTGTAGCGGTGATGTGGTTTCTCTCCACATTGCAATGAACGTCCTGGGTTGACCCTTGTGGTTGACACTTGGTTGACCCTTGTGGTTGACACTTTTGGTTGACCCTTGGGGTTGGCACTTGCGGTTGGCCCTTGTGGTTGACACTTTTGGTTGGCCCTTTGACCCTTGTGGTTGACACTTTTGGTTGACCCTTGTGGTTCACACTTTCGGTTGACCCTTGTGGTTGACACTTTTGGTTGGCCCTTTGACCCTTGTGGTTTACACTTTTGGTTGACCCTTGTGGTTCACACTTGGTTGGCCCTTGTGGTTGACACTTTTGGTTGACCCTTGTAGTTGACACTTTTGGTTGACCCTTGTGGTTGACACTTTTGGTTGACCCTTGTGGTTGACACTTTTGGTTGACCCTTGTGGTTGGCCCTTTTGGTTGACCCTTGTGGTTGACACTTGGTTGGCCCTTGCGGTTAACCCTTGTGGTTGACACTTTTGGTTGGCCCTTGTGGTTACACTTGTGGTTGACACTTTTGGTTGGTCCTTGTGGTTGACACTTTTGGTTCACACTTTTGGTTGGCCCTTTTGGTTGACCCTTGTGGTTGACACTTTTGGTTGACACTTGTGGTTGGCACTTTTGGTTGACCCTTGTGGTTGACACGTGCGGTTGACACTTGTGGTTAACACTTGTGGTTGGCCCTTGTGGTTGACACTTTTGGTTGACACTTGTGGTTCACACTTTTGGTTGACCCTTGTGGTTGACACTTTTGGTTGACCCTTGTGGTTGACACGTGCGGTTGACACTTGTGGTTAACACTTGTGGTTGGCCCTTGTGGTTGACACGTGCGGTTGACACTTGTGGTTCACACTTTTGGTTGACCCTTGTGGTTCACACTTTTGGTGGACCCTTGTGGTTGATACTTTTGGTTGGCCCTTTTGGTTGACCCTTGTGGTTGACACTTTTGGTGGACCCTTGTGGTTGATACTTTTGGTGGACCCTTGTGGCTGGCACTTGTGGTTGACCCTTGTGGCTGGCACTTGTGGTTGACCCTTGTGGTTGGCCAGGGCATTGATAGAGGTGTGCCAATTGTAGTGGCGATGTGGTTTCGTGATGACCGTCCTGGGTTGACCCTTACACAGCACACACAAATCCAGCATAACTCTGTCAAGGGTCCTGCAGGGCCCAGTGCTTAAACTATCCCCTTCCTTTTACCACTAAGTCCAAGTGTGGTCAGTTTCTGCTGTAATCAGCACCAGCTGGGATGGGATGAGTACTGAGAGTGGGGGAAACTGGCGGGGGGGGGGGGGGGGGGGGGGTGTGAGTAGACTACAGGTGAGGCTAGGTGTGATGGAGGGAGTGCTGTTGCAGGTAACATCATCTGTGTGTGTTACAGGTAGCATTAACATGTACAGGTATCGTACAGGTAACGTCAACATGTATTACAGGTATTTTTTACAGGTAACATCAACATGAAGGATCAGTCAGCATTGGTGGCAGAACGATCACAAACCTCCGCTTCGCAGATGACATTGATGGAATAGCAGGATCAGAAAAAGAGCTTGCCAGCCTAACAGAACACTTGGATAAGGCCTCCAAAACATACGGCATGGAAATCAGTGCAGAGAAGACCAAACTGATGACTAATAACACCAACGGCATTAGCACTGATATCAGGGTTAATGACCAGAAGCTGGAAACAGTTCAAAGCTTCAAGTACCTGGGAGCCATTGTATCCGACCAGGGATCCAAGCCAGAAGTAGTATGCAGGACTGCACAGACAATAACAGCTTTGTCAAAACTAAACACCATCTGGAGAGATAAGAATATCTCACTTATCTCCAAGATCAGACTAATGCGCTCCCTTGTCATATCCATATTTCTGTATGCCTGTGAATCATGGACCCTGACTGCAGATTTGGAGAGAAGAGTACAGGCAGTGGAGATGAGATGCTTTCGGAGACTCCTTGGCATCTCCTACAAAGACCACATAAGCAACGAAAGCGTGCATAACAGAATCCAGCAAACCATTGGACCCTATGAGAACCTTCTAACGATCGTGAAAAAGCGTAAACTTAAGTGGTATGGGCATGTCACAAGATCCCAAGGAATTACAAAGACAGTTTTGCAAGGCACTGTCCAAGGAGGAAGAAGAAGAGGCAGACCAAGGAAGAGCTGGGAGGATAACATCAGTGAATGGACAGGCCTAGAACTCAACAAAACCCTGAGAAAGGCAGAACAGAGAGAAGAATGGAGGGAACTGGTTGCTGAGTCTTTGAGGGTGCCCCCACGGTCGTCAGACTACGGGACAGATAGATAGATAGATAGATAGAACATCAACATGTATTACAGGTATTTTTTACAGGTAACATCACCATGTGTCTGTGTTACAGGTAACATCAACATATGTCTGATGGGGGACCCAGGTGTGGCCAAGTCTCAGCTTCTGTCCTACATCGACCGTCTGGCTCATAGAAGTATGTGGCATTGAACTGTTGTAGCTTCTGTTTGTGTGTCTGTCTCTCTGTCCCTCTCTCCCTCTCTCTCTCTCTCTCTCTCTCTCTCTCTCTCTCTCTCTCTCTCTCTCTCTCTCCTCTCCTCTTCTGTCTCTCTCTCTCTCTCTCTCTCTCTCCCTCCTCTTCTGTCTCTCTCTCTCTCTCTCTCCCCACCCTCCCTCCCTCATTCTCTTGGTCGCAAGGAAGGAAACAGAATTCTCTAGGCCAAGCAGTTATGTACGAACGCGTATTCTGTAGTAAGAACCTGGCGTTCAGTTCAGTACACGCCTGCATTCTCAATGCCAACTGATCATGCCTTACAGCGCGCAAATCCAGCATAACTCAAGTCCAGGACCCAGTGATAAAATTTTTTTTTTTTTAATTAGCCCCTTCCTTTAACCACCAAGTCCAAGTGTTGCAGTCAGTTTCTGCTATAGTTAGCGCCAGCTGGGATGGAATGAAATGGATAGCAGCTGAGAAGAGCTGAAAGTTGAGCGAAGTTAAAAACACTTTGATCATCCCATGAAGGGCAATTACAATACTGACAGGCACATTATGTATCATAATCTCAAAAGACTCAAGAAAGCTGTATTTAATTTTATTTATTTAATTTTTTTTATTTTACTCTTTTATTTCGAGGATAATGGAATAAGCACTCATGTGCTTTTTTTCCATCCAGTCCCCGTGTGTATACAGTTATGTAAATTTTGTCGTCCGTTCCCACCGGCACACAATGGCCTACTCTTACGAAAAGCGGAACGGGTTTTAACGTGTGTGCAAGATGTTCTGCATGCGTTCGCACACGGGACCTCGGTTTATAGTCTCATCCGAAGGACTTTTGGGAAGAGTGGAGTCTGCACTGAAGTTAACTCCAGAGGAAAACTCTTCTTGAACGAGAATCGAACCCAGGTCAGCAGATCGCAAATACATCACTGTAACCACCAGGCTATCCTGTCCCCCCATAGTTCATATTGGTATGAACGTTCCAAGATAACTGACTGGACAGCTGTGTAGTACCTATGAAGCTCGACTAGTCTTTAGAAAGAAAAAAATCTGAGCACATTATCCCTCACGCGATCTCTCCACTGGCTGCCTGTGCCACAAAGAATAAACTATAAGATCTGTACCCTCTGTTACAAATGTCTCCACAAAACGGCACCCTCCTACCTCTGTGAATGTCTTCACCTGTACACTCCTTCACGTTCTGCTGCAGATACCTTGTCTAACGAATACCTAGATTCAGCCAGTCCACTGTCGGCCGTCACTCTTTCTCTGTTTCTGGTCCATCGATTTGGAATGGCCTCCCTATCTCTCTTCGCCAAAGGCCTTCTTGTGACACTTTTAAATCCGGCCTCAAGATATATTTGTTTCAAACCTAAGATTTTCCTCTCCTGTTTCATTTCATAGTTCTCCCTGCTTTTCAACAGCCAAAAACTCCCATCACCCTGCCAAAGTGTATAACCTCTGTGTGTGTGTGCATTTGGACTTGATGGAACTATTACTTGTTACTGGTTGTCCTTCGGACGAGACTATACACTGAGGCCCCGTGTGCGAACGCATGCAGAACATCTTGCACACACGTTAAATCCTGTTCCGCTTTTTGAAAGAGTAGGCCATTGTGTGCCGGTGGGAACAGATGACAAAATTTGCAAAACCGCATACACACGGAGACTGGATGTAAAAAAGCACACGAGTGCTTATTCCATTATCCTCGATATAAAAGAATAAATAAATTGTATGACTGTGTAAGAATGAGTTGAGTGCAAGCGCTTTGATTTGTCTGTGCAAGATACAGCGCTAAATAAATATTCAATTTAGTAGTAGTAGTTGGATGGGTGACCGTTTGCGCGCCTTGGCTTCAGTACAGTTCCCCCAGTTCACCCAGCTGTAAATGGGTACCTGCCCTCTTTAGGGCCAGGGAAGGTAAAGCAGCGAGGGAGAGGAGATGGGCGCCACTGCCCTCAATATGCTGGCCCTAGAGAAGTGAGGTCTCTGACGCCTCGCTCCCCTACGACCTTATAGGTGATGGGACTCCTTTACCTTTAGTAGTAGTACCTGCAGTGCGTTTCTTTCTTTCTGGTGTGTGCAGGTCAGTACACAACGGGTCGTGGGTCGTCCGGTGTGGGCCTCACCGCTGCCGTCATGAAGGACCCGGTTACAGGGGAGATGATGCTGGAAGGAGGGGCGCTGGTGTTGGCCGATCGCGGCGTCTGCTGCATCGACGAGTTCGACAAAATGATGGATGCCGATCGCACGGCCATCCATGAAGTTATGGAGCAGCAGACGATCTCTATAGCTAAGGTGGGTGGTGGTGGTGTTTATTACTGTTTTGGGTGTGGGTGTATCTGTTTGAGAATGTAGTAATATACAGTTTTATGTATTTAGGTCTTTCCTTTTTTTTAATTATTATTCTTTCATTTCGGGGATAATTGAATAAGCACATGTGCTATTTTACATCCTTTAGTTTTATTTTTATTTTTAATGTATTTTATTCTTTTATATCGAGGATAATGGAATAAGCACTTGTGTGCTTTTTTACATTCAGTCCCCGTGTGTATGCGGATTGGTGAATTCTTGTCATCTGTTCCCACCAGCACACGATGGCCTACTCTTACGAAAAGCGGAACAGGATTTAACGTGTGCGCAAGATGTTCTACTGCGTTGGCACATGGGGCCTCGGTTTATAGTCTCATCCAAAGGACTTTGGGGGAAAGTGGAGTCTGCACTGATGTTAACTCCAGAGGAAAATATTCCCTCTGTTTGAGAAAATCGTAATACAGTTTTATGTATTGACGTCTTTCCTTCTTCTTGTTATTATTTTTTATATTCTTTCTATAAATCCTGTTCCGCTTTTCGAAAGAGTAGGCCATTGTGTGCCGGTGGGAACAGATGACAAAATTTTACGGACTGGATGTAAATAAAAAAAGCACACTAGTGCTTGTTCCATTATTCTCGATAAAAGAAGAAAAAAATCCAAAAAAAATCTGATCGCTTTGATTTGTTGCTTTACCAAGATTCAGCGCTATATAAATACCATACATTATAATTATTATTAAAAGAATAAATATAAATAAATATTAATAAAACACACACCTTTACCAGGCGGGGATCATGACCAGCCTGAACGCGCGCGTGTCCATCCTGGCGGCCGCCAACCCCGCCTACGGCCGCTACAACCCCAAGAAGTCGGTGGAGCAGAACATCCAGCTGCCCGCCGCCCTCCTCTCCCGCTTCGACCTGCTCTGGCTGATCCAGGACAAGGCCGACCGCGAGAACGACCTGAGGTCAGTTGAGTTGTCCTGTCCTGTCCTGCAGCCTAGCGTTGATTGATACCTGAGTGTTCTGTAGTAGCTCTGTGGAGCAGGCACCTAGCTTTGGCTCTTGTAGTTCTGTGGAGTAGTGATGTAGCTTTGACTCTTGTAGTTCTGTAGTAGCTCTTTGGGACAGGGACCTGGCTTAGGCTCTGGCTGTTTTGGTGTCACTAAGAAGTTGACAGAGAGAACGATCTGAGGTTAGTTCTTCTCTGTTTCGAGAAGTGATGTAGCTCTGATGCTGGCTATTCTGTAGCTATTTGGAGTAGTGATGTAGCTTTGACTCTTGTAGTTCTGTAGCTGTAGATGGGTACCTGCCCTCTTTAGGGTCAGGGAAGGTAAAGCAGTGAGGGAGAGGAGATGGCCGCCGCTGCCCTCAATATGCTGGCCCTAGAGAAATTGAAGTCTTTGATGCCTCGCTCCCCTATGACCACATAGGTTATGGGACACCTTTACCATAGTTCTGTAGCTCTTTGGAGCAGTGATGTAGCTTTGATTCTGGCTGTTGTGTAGCTTTTTAGATTAGGACTCGGGCTATTCTGTAGCTTTCTGACTCTTGTAGTTCTGTAGCTCTGTGGAGTAGTGATGTAGCTTTGACTCTTGTAGTTCTGTGGAGTAGTGATGTAGCTTTGATTCTTGTAGTTCTGTAGTAGCTCTTTGAAGTAGTGATGTAGCTGTGACTTGTAGTTCTGTAGTAGCTCTGTGGAGTAGTGATGTAGCGTTGATACTTGACTGTTTTGGTGTCACTAAGAAGTTGACAGAGATAACGATCTGAGATTAGTTTCCTGCGACCTAGCGTTGATACCTGACTGTTCTGTAGTAGGTCTGGAGGAGTGATGTAGCTTTGACTCTTGTAGCTCTGTGGAGTAGTGATGTAGCTTTGACTCTTGTAGCTCTGTGGAGTAGTGATGTAGCTTTGATACCTGACTGTTCTGTAGTAGCTCTGTGGAGCAGTGATGTAGCTGTGACTCTTGTAGTTCTGTAGTAGCTCTGTGGAGTAGTGATGTAGCTGTGACTCTTGTAGTTCTGTAGTAGCTCTGTGGAGCAGTGATGTAGCTGTGACTCTTGTAGTTCTGTAGTAGCTCTGTGGAGCAGTGATGTAGCTGTGACTCTTGTAGTTCTGTAGTAGCTCTGTGGAGCAGTGATGTAGCTTTGACTCTTGTAGTTCTGTAGTAGCTCTGTGGAGTAGTGATGTAGCTGTGACTCTGGTAGTTATGTAGTAGCTCTTTGGGTCAGGGACCTAGCTTTGACTCTTGTAGCTCTATGGAGTAGTGATGTAGCTTTGACTCTTGTAGTTCAGTAGTAGCTCTTTGAAGTAGTGATGTAGCTGTAACTCTTGTAGTTCTGTAGTAGCTCTTTGGGACAGGGACCTGGCTTAGGCTCTGGCTGTTTTGGCGTTACTAAGAAGTTGACAGAGAGAACGATCTGAGGTCAGTTCTCTGTTTCGAGAAGTGATGAAGCCCTGATGCTGGCTATTCTGCAGCTCTTTGGAGTAGTGACCTAGCTTTGACTCTTGTAGTTCTGTAGATGGGTATCTGCCTTCTTTAGGGTCAGGGAAGGTAAAGCAGCGAGGGAGAGGAGATGGGCGCCGCCACCCTCAATATGCTGGCCCTTAGAGAAGCTGAGATCTCTGATGCCTCATTCCCCTATGACCACATAGGTTATGGGACACCTTTACCATAGTTCTGTAACTCTTTGGACTAGTGACGTAGCTTTGATTCTGGCTGTTGTGTAGCTTTTAAGATTAGGACTCTTGGAGTAGTGACCTAGCTTTGACTCGTGTAGTTCTGTAGCTTTGACTCTTGTAGTTCTGTAGTAGCTCTTTGGAGTAGTGATGTAGCTTTGACTCTTAGCTTTGTGGATTAATGACCTAGCTTTGACTCTTGTAGTTCTGTAGTAGCTCTTTGGAGTAGTGATGTAGCTTTGACTCTTAGCTCTGTGGATTAATGACCTAGCTTTGACTCTTGTAGTTCTGTAGTAGCTCTGTGGAGTAGTGATGTAGCTGTGACTCTTGTAGTTCTGTAGTAGTTCTGTGGAGCAGTGATGTAGCTGTGACTCTTGTAGTTCTGTAGTAGCTCTGTGGAGTAGTGATGTAGCTGTGACTCTTGTAGTTCTATAGTAGTTCTGTGGAGCAGTGATGTAGCTGTGACTCTTGTAGTTCTATAGTAGTTCTGTGGAGCAGTGATGTAGCTGTGACTCTTGTAGTTCTGTAGTAGCTCTGTGGAGTAGTGATGTAGCTGTGACTCTTGTAGTTCTGTAGTAGTTCTGTGGAGCAGTGATGTAGCTGTGACTCTTGTAGTTCTGTAGTAGCTCTGTGGAGTAGTGATGTAGCTGTGACTCTGGTAGTTCTGTAGTAGCTCTGTGGAGTAGTGATGTAGCTGTGACTCTTGTAGTTCTGTAGTAGCTCTGTGGAGTAGTGATGTAGCTGTGACTCTTGTAGTTCTATAGTAGTTCTGTGGAGCAGTGATGTAGCTGTGACTCTTGTAGTTCTGTAGTAGCTCTGTGGAGTAGTGATGTAGCTGTGACTCTTGTAGTTCTGTAGTAGTTCTGTGGAGCAGTGATGTAGCTTTGACTCTTGTAGTTCTGTAGCTGTAAATGGGTACCTGCCCTCTTCAGGGTCAGGGAAGGTAAAGCAGCGAGGGAGAGGAGATGGGCGGCGCCGCCCTCAATATGCTGGTCCCTGGAGAAGTGAGGTCTCTGACACCTCACTCCCCTACGACCCACATAGGTTATGGGAGACATTTAACTTTTTACCTTACTTTTGTAGCTCTTTGGAGTACTGACCTAGCTTTGATTCTGGCTTTTTTTTGGGGGGGGGGGGGGGGTATTAAAAGAAGTTGACAGAGAGAATGATGTGAAGTTAGTTGTTCTCTCTGAGTATTGACTAATAATTCAGTCAAGGGTCCAGTGTTAAAATTAGCGCTCTTTTACTTTTCCTAAGTCCCAAGTGCTGTCAGTTCTTGCTGTAACTAGGACCAGATGGGATGCGTTGTGGTGTTTCAGATTGTAGTGATAGCCCAGATCTTGTGATGTTTTGTTGTGTTTCAGGTTGTAGCGATAGCCCAGATCTGTTACATTTTGTTGTGTTTCAGATTTTTAGTGACAGCCCAGATCTGTTACATTTTGGTGTTTCAGATTTTTAGTGACAGCCCAGATCTGTTACATTTTGTTGTGTTTCAGATTTTTAGTGATGGCCCAGATATGTTACATTTTGTGGTGTTTCAGGTTTTTTAGTGGTAGCCTAGATCTGTGGGGACGGGATAGCTCAGTGGTCGGAGCACTCGCTTTCCCCCAGCCAAGTTAAGCAGTGTCGAGCGTGGTTACCACTTGGATGGGTGACCGTTTGCGCGCCTTGGCTTCAGTACAGTTCACCCAGCTGTAAATGGGTACCTGCCCTCTTTAGGGTCAGGGAAGGTAAAGCAGCGAGGGAGAGGAGATGGGCGCCGCCCTCAATATGCTGGCCCTAGAGAAGTGAGGTCTCTGACGCCTCGCTCCCCTACGACCTTATAGGTTATGGGACTCCTTTACCTTTTTACCTTACCTAGATCTGTTACATTTTGTTTCAGATTTTTAGTGATAGCCCAGATCTGTAATATTTTGTTTCAGATTTTTAGTGATAGCCCCGATCTGTAATATTTTGTTTTTTCAGGGTTTTTTTTTTGATAGCCCAGATATGTAGTATTGTGTTTTGTTGTTTCAGATATTTCATATTGCTAGTGTGACAGCCAGGATGTAGTAGTGTGTTTTGTTGTTTCAGATATTTCAGTAGTGTGTTTTGTTGTTTCAGATATTTCATATTGCTAGTGTGACAGCCAGCAGTTCTAATATTTTTGTGGTCACGATGTTCCAGATTGGCCCAGCACATCACTTACGTGCACCAGCACAACGTGCACCCCCCTCTTCAGTTTCAACCCCTGGACATGCGATTGATGAGGTGAGAAATTGCCGTGTGTTGGGGGGGGGGGGGGGGGGGGGGGGGGGGCAGTGTGGCTCTGTTGTCTGTGTGAAAGATGCTTCGTTTTGTATTTCTTCCCACCTTTCTTTTTTTTAAAGACTTTTTTGGAAGTTGAAAAGAAAGTGTATAAGTGTATGTACTTTGTAGAAAGGGTCTATGATACATGATAGGATGGAGTTAGTAGAGGTTTATGTATTGAAGGTTTTATATGAATTTTAGCTGGTGGGTTGGTTTTTTTTTGGGGGGGTGATGGGGGGGGGGGGTGATGGTTTTTTTTTTTTTAACACACACACACACCCCTCCAATTTTAAAAAAAAATTACTTATTAAAGTTGAAAAGAAAGTGTATCGGCATTTTGCACAATGGGTGTAGGATGCAGTTTGCTGGTTTCATGTCTCCAAGGCTGCATAAAGTACATGATTGTATGTGAGGTTGTGTTTTCTTTTGTCATTTTTTGTATTTTTTTCTAAACTTTTTAAACATTTATTTCCAGATATTTGAACCTCTTTTCTCAGTTATCTACCCTGTACCCTCTTTTTTTAGTTTAACATTTATTTCCAGATATTTGAACCTCTTTTCTCAGTTATCTACTACCCTGTCCCCTCTTTTTTTTTTTTTTTTTCAAGGAAGTGTGCTTTTAAATTCGCAGTTGCTTTGTTGACATCGTAAAAAATGTGACGCGCTGAGAACCCTTGTCTGTTGGCAGGCGTTACATCTCGCTGTGCCGCAGCAAGGACCCCACTGTGCCTGAAGGTTTGGCGGACTACATCACGGGGGCGTATGTAGAGCTGCGTAAAGAGGCTCGCAACAGCAAGGACATGACCTTCACCAGCCCCCGAACCTTGCTGGCCATTCTGCGACTGGCCACCGCTCTGGTGAGTGTCTCGGAGACTGTGAAGGTGGAGTCCCATAACCTGTAAGGTCGTAGGGGAGTGAGGCGTCAGAGACCTCGCTTCTCTAGGGCCAGCATATTGAGGGCGGTGCCCATCTCCTCTCCCTCGCTGCTTTACCTTCCCTGACCCTAAAGAGGGCAGGTACCCATTTACAGCTGGGTGAACTGGGGGAACTGTACTGAAGCTAAGGCGCACAAACGGTCACCCATCCAACTGGTAACCACACCCAATGCTGCTTAACCCTAGTGGCGCGGTTCCCGGAATATTCCGGGAAAGGCGGGTCTAGGCTGTGTGGCGGATCCCGGAATATTCCGGGATGACGTGGGTGGTCATAGTTGAAAGCTTACTTTCGCTTTCAAAGGTCAGCCAATGAATGTTAAGGCCGTTGTAGGCCCGCAGAAAGGGGTGAAGGTCGTTTGACACACACAAGCAACGAAGAATCTGATTGGTTAAGAGTGTATTTTAATTTTTTTTCGGACCAGCCGAGATCGTCTTCAACAAAAATGGCGGCCAGCGTTTGCACTGGAATTTCTTCAAGCGTTTTTTCGAGCTTTTTTACAAAATTGACAGCGAGGAGGAGTTTTAGAGGCTGGATTTGGTTGAAATAAACAATGAGAGAGACGATGAGGTAAGGATTGTGGAATATTTTTGAAAAACTTGGTAAAAAATCGATCGCGATCGGACTGAATCGAGCGGTGCTAGTTTTGCTGGATGGACTTTTTCGCTACTCGGCGATTTCGACGTCACAGATTGTTTTACTTTATTTTGACGCAACGAGGCTTCGAAATAACTGTTGTTGAGTCAAATCGCTATGCTGCTGAGTACTTTGCATCACATGAAATCAAGCGATCTTTGTATTTTTGTCATAGAAAGCCACCACTTCGCACATTCCGCCATGACCGTCGCGATGGCGTCGATCCTGTCGCTGAACTTTTCCGAGTATTTGGTGACCGATAAAGCGATACAAACTCCTTATTTTTTTAAAACTAATGTCAAGAAATAGTGTTTACCTAATCATGACATTTATGCACCGCAAGAACTTTGCTTATCGTGTTAAAATCGATCCGGGGCCCTGACAGTGGAACAGTGATCAGTAGTGCGAACATGATTTTTTTTTTTGATTTTTTTTTTACATAATCATAAACACTACACACTATTATAAAATTATACTCATTTAAAAGCATATTATCTCTTCTTTCCAGTGATCTATAGCTTAACACATTTAATTCAGTTTTATATATCAATATCAAGGGTTGTTTGAGCCCACCATGCTCCAAAACAATGCTAGCCAATGTTAATTCAGCCAATAGAAGTGAGGCTTGTTGCTGTTTATTTAGCGCTACTAGGGTTAACATTAGCTGGGAGAAAGCGAGTGCTCTGACGACTGAGCACGAGTGTCTTGAAAAAATTGGTCAGTCTCTGATTTTCCCTGGCTTTTTCCTAAAAGTTGAACGTGGAGGGTAGACATGTCTGCGATACTTTGCGTGGCCTCTGTGATCAGCTCAGCTAGCCATGGACAGTATTTGGATGAGACTAAACCGTGGTCCTGTGTGCGAACACTTGCAGAACATCTTGCACATGCATTTCAAAGCCTGTTTCGCTTTTCGGAAGAGAAGACTATGCTGGTGGGAATGGATAACAAAATGAATACAAAATTACAAAAATCTGGACTTGGTGAAAAAGTGCAGTGGTGCGCAAATGCAATATCACTTCGTCAAGAGTGCTGAATTTAGCGCGCCCCTTCTTTATACCAAGTCCAAGTGTGGTCAGTTTCTGCTATAATAAGCACCAAGCTGGGATGGAAATGGGTAGCAGCTGAGAGGAGCTGAAAGTGGGGGGATGTGTGAAGCTCATTCCATTATCCACAGAAAGTAAAATGGGGGGGGAAACTGACCGCTGTGATGCTCATTCTATTATCCTCAGAATGTAAAGTAGGGGGGGGGGGAAGTCATTTATTCTTCCTGTCGAGAGAGCCCACAAGGGAAGCGGAAAGTTGGTCGACCAAAACAGACCTGGTGCAGAAGCGTTGACGCAGAGACGAAGGCAGCCGGAATGACATGGGCCGAGCTGAAGAGGATCTCCCAGAGTCAAGTTCATTGGAGGGAAGGGTGTTGTAGAGGCCCTGTCTTCCCCAGGGAATCCAGAGGCATAAAAGTCAAGAGGAGAAAGTGTGTTGCAAACAACAGGGAAAAAACTGAAACTGGAAAATACTGAAACTTGGTGAAAAACACTGAAACTTGGTGAAAAACACTGAAAATTGCCATGAAAATTCTGAAAACCAGTAGTATGGGGGTGCACAGGTCTGCCTTCATCTTCTTCCTTTTTTGTCACGTTTCTCCCAGGGGAGGTTCGACATTGATGAGCCTTCTCCATCTCTCTCTGTTTTGAGCTTCCTCCTTATTTATGCCCCTTTCTCTAAGATCATCTGCAATACAGGCAGCCCAGGTTTTGCTAGGTCTTCCCTTTGGTCTCTTTCCATCCACTACGAAGCTCATTGCTCTTTTTATGATGTGGTGGTGGTCTGCTTTCCGTTGAACGTGCCCAAACCAGCGCAATCTATTGCTACTAGCTGCAGACTTCAGATCATCAAAATTGCACATTCTCCATAGTTCTTCATTCGTGATCCTGCCTTCCCATTTGATCTTTGTCATGTAGCGTAGCATTTGGGTTTTCACAGCTTTGAGTTATCCTCAGAATAAAAATTCTCTATTAGGAAGAACGACAGAAAAGTCGAAGGCATGTCTGTGTGGTCCTTTCAGGCTCGTCTGCATTATCCTCAGAATAAAAATTCTCTATTAGGTAGATCGGTGGTCTAGAGGTAATGCGTCTGTCTAGAAAGCGAAAAGTCCGGGTCGGAAGTGTGCGGTGGTTCGTATCCCGTCTGGGCCCAAAACTTTTCCCCCATCCATTAGACCATGAGTGGTGGTCTGGGCGCTAGTCTTTCGGATGAGACGATAAACCGAGGTCCCGTGTGTTACAGAAAATTATGCAGTGCACGTAAAAGAACCCACAGCAACAAGAGAGTTGTCCCTGGCAAAATTCTTAGAAAAAAGCCACTCTGATAGGGAAATAAATACAGTTGCAGAACCCCCCCCCCCCCCCCCCCCCAAAAAAAAAAAAGAAGGGTGGCGCTGCTCTTGTGGCGACGCGCTCTCCCCGGGGAGAGCAGCCCGAATTTCACGCAGAGAAATCTCGTGACTTAAAGTGGTATAAATGAAATGAAATAAATGAATAACAGAAAAGTCTAAGACATGTCTGTGTGGTCCTTTCAGGCTCGTTTGCGCCTTGGAGCGACAGTGGAGAAGGATGACGTGAACGAGGCCATGAGACTGATGGAGATGTCGCGCGACTCTCTCAACACCCAACACGACGGCCATACCAGGTCAGTTGTGTGATAACGTGGAAAAGTGTGAACTTGGTGTACGTAATGTGTGTATGTTTTACAAGATTCAGCGCAATATAAATTCCATATATTATTATTATGTTGTGTAATGTGTGCCATATTTAGTTGTGGCAGAAGAAAGGTAATTGTTATGTGTTTATTATTTTTATTTTATTTTATTCTTTTATATCGAGGATAGTGGAATCGGCACTTATGTCCTTTTTTACAGCCAGTCCCTGTGTGTACCATATTTAGTCATGGCAGAAGAAAGGTAATTGTTATGTGTTTCTTTTATTTTATTTTTTTAATTCTTTTATATCGAGGATAGTGGAATAAGCACTTATGTGCTTTTTTACATTCAGTCCCCGTGTGTGCCAATATGTGCCTTATTCAGTCATGGCAGAAGGAAGGTCATTATGTGTGCCATATTTAGTCATGGCAGAAGGTCATTATGTGTGCCATATTCAGTCATGGCAGAAGGTCATTATGTGTGCCATATTCAGTCATGGCAGAAGGAAGGTCATTATGTGTGCCATATTTAGTCATGGCAGAAGGTCATTATGTGTGCCATATTTAGTCGTGGCAGAAGAAAGGTCATTATGTGTGCCATATTCAGTCGTGGCAGAAGAAAGGTCATTATGTGTGCCATATTCAGTCATGGCAGAAGGTCATTATGTGTGCCATATTTAGTCATGGCAGAAGGTCATTATGTGTGCCATATTTAGTCATGGCAGAAGAAAGGTCATTATTATGTGTGCCATGTTTAGTCATGGCAGAAGGAAGGTCAGTTATCTGTGCCATATTTAGTCATGGCAGAAGGAAGATCAGTTATGTGTGCCATATTTAGTCATGGCAGAAGGAAGATCAGTTATGTGTGCCATATTTAGTCATGGCAGAAGGAAGGTCAGTTATCTGTGCCATATTTAGTCATGGCAGAAGGAAGATCAGTTATCTGTGCCATATTTAGTCATGGCAGAAGGAAGATCAGTTATCTGTGCCATATTTAGTCATGGCAGAAGGAAGATCAGTTATCTGTGCCATATTTAGTCATGGCAGAAGGAAGATCAGTTATCTGTGCCATATTTAGTCATGGCAGAAGGAAGATCAGTTATGTGTGCCATATTTAGTCATGGCAGAAGGAAGATCAGTTATGTGTGCCATATTTAGTCGTGGCAGAAGAAAGGTCATTGTTATGTGTGCCATGTTTAGTCATGGCAGAAAGGTCATTGTTATGTGTGCCATATTTAGTCATGGCAGAAGGAAGATCAGTTATGTGTGCCATATTTAGTCATGGCAGAAGGAAGATCAGTTATGTGTGCCATATTTAGTCATGGCAGAAGGAAGATCAGTTATGTGTGCCATATTTAGTCATGGCAGAAGGAAGATCAGTTATGTGTGCCATATTTAGTCATGGCAGAAGGAAGATCAGTTATGTGTGCCATATTTAGTCGTGGCAGAAGAAAGGTCATTGTTATGTGTGCCATGTTTAGTCATGGCAGAAGGAAGATCAGTTATGTGTGCCATATTTAGTCGTGGCAGAAGAAAGGTCATTGTTATGTGTGCCATGTTTAGTCATGGCAGAAGGAAGATCAGTTATGTGTGCCATATTTAGTCGTGGCAGAAGAAAGGTCATTGTTATGTGTGCCATGTTTAGTCATGGCAGAAAGGTCATTTATCTGTGCCATATTTAGTCATGGCAGAAGGATGGTCAGTTATCTGTGCCATATTTATGTGTGCCAGTTTGACACCAAAAAAATCAAAGTGAATGTCAAAGTCCTTCGGATGAGACTATAAACCGAGGCCCCGTGTGCGAACGCACGCAGAACATCTTGCGCACACGTTAAATCCTGTTCCACTTTTCGTAAGAGTAGGCCATTGTATGCCGGTGGGAACAGATGACAAAATTTACAAAACCGCATACACACGGGGACTGGATGTAAAAATAAAAAAAAAGCACATAAATGCTTATTCCATTATCCTCGATATAAAAGAATAAATAAATAAATGGCAGAAGAAAGGCAATAATTATGTGTGCCATATTTAGTCATGGCAGATATCCCTGCATGACATTTTGAACTGCTCTTCTTCAAAAGAACACATCGTCACAAGACCACCACCACCGCTGGTTTTGGAATGGGGGGGGGGGGGTTGTTTTGTTATTTTTAGTGAATATTTTCCTTTTCTGTGTGTGTTATTTGTTTCCTGTCAAGACCGTTTTCCTTCTGGTTTTGCCAGGGACAACTCTTTTCATTTCCATGGGTTCTTTAATGTACAGTAAAGGTTCTGATTCTGCAATCTAGTTGGCCCCAGATTTCGATAATGTTCTATAGCACATTTCTCTGTATGAAATTTGAACCGTTTTGTTTGCATGTACCAACAGCAGAAGCAAAGGCAAATTTGTGTTTGTCCCCAGAAAAGCAATGTGGCTGCTATTTTCAAGTTTTCATTTTAAAAAAATGTGAAGAGGACCATTTTTTGGTCGTGTATCGGAAAGGATTTACTTCTTTATTGATTGCTCTGACAGCAACTATTGTTGTGTGTTGTATGAGCGAAAATGACTTGCACTGCTGTAAAGTGCCTGACAAGAAAGGCCCAGCCCAGCACATCCAACTTTGGCATTGGAGAGAATGCTCTTTCTTCTTCTTCTTCTTCCTTTTTTGTCGTGTGGGAGGTTTGACATTGATGAGCCTTCTCCATCTCTCTCTGTTTTGAGCTTCCTCCTTATTTATGCCCCTTTCTCTAAGATCATCTGCAATACAGGCAGCCCAGGTCTTGCTAGGTCTTCCCTTTGGTCTCTTTCCATCCACATCCATGCTCCTTCTGGAAGAAGAAAAAATAAAGGCAGGAGAATGGACCAAGAAGGCAGAAAATAAAAGTAGGAGGTGACAGGAAGAAAAGGAACAAGGCAGAAACAGAGAGGGAATCAATCCCAAGCACAGAATTTCCAGAAGGTGGGGATGGTATTTATACTGACAGGCTCCCCGGCATACCCACAGGGGAGGATTTAGAACAAATTCCCGATTTGTTTCAGAGAGGGCTTAGCATGTTGGACTGTATTTTGAGGAAATTTCATGAAAGCTTTTTATCCATATTGGGGGCTAAACATGATCAATGGCGATAAGGATGGTATAATCATGCTGCTATGGACTTGAATGTGTTTGAAGACTTCTTGACAGGGTTGTACCCTATACTTCCTAACGTGTTGTATTCCAGCATACACCCTGTGGGGATGCCGGGGGCCTGTCAGTATAAATAGCATCTCCACCTTCTGGAAATTCTGTGCTGTGAATTCCCTCTTTTCTATCCCTTGCCTTGTCCCTTGTCACCTCCTTCTTGTCTGTTGTCTGCCTTCTTGGTCCATTCTCCTGCCTTTCTTCCACAAAGACTTATAAAATAACAATTCTCTCCCACGCCAAAGTCGTATACGCTGGGCCTGACTTGTCAGGCGCTTAACGGCAGCGCAACACATTTTCACTCATGTGACAAGACAACAGTAGTTGGTGACGGATTGATTGATGATAAAGAAGAAGAAGAAGATTCTGTCTTTAAAAACCAAGCTTGACAGGTAAGGACAGTGTTAGTGTTATGTAAGAAAGTGATCTGTAAGGAGACAGTGTTGGTTGGTGTTATGTAAAACGCAACGCAAAAAACTAAACCACTTCGTACTTCTGATCAATGTTCAGGGTGCAGAACGTGACAGACCAGATCTACGCCGTCATTCGCGAGATGTCGTCGGAGAAAGGCAGCGGCAAGTCCATCAAGATGAGTGACGTGATGGAGCAGTGTCTCTCGAAGGGTTTCAAGCCTGATCAGATCGAGGCCTGCGTGGAAGAGTACGAAGAGCTGAACGTCTGGCATGTCAACAACGCCAAAACTCGCCTGACATTTGTGTGAAGAACTCGGCCCAGTGTGTGTTGTGTGCTGAACACGCCAGGACGTTCTGTTTGAAGATTCCTGTTGTCGGTTTTATGGTGGGGATGAAACGTTGGGTGGCTGACGATTGCTTGGAGGGGTAGTGTTCGTGTTATGTAAGAAAGTGATCTGTAAGGGGAGACAGTGTTGGTTGGTGTTATATAAAGAAAATGAACTGTAAGGGGACAGTGTTGGTTGGTGTTATGGAAAAGAAAATGAACTGTAAGGACAGTGTTGGTTGGTGTTGCGTAAAAAAAAGAAAAGAAAATGAACTGTAAGGAGTGTTGGTGTTATGTAAAGAAAATGAAGTGTAAGGGGACAGTGTTGGTTGGTGTTATGGCAAAAAAAAAAAAGAACTGTAAGGAGTGTTGGTGTTATGTAAAGAAAATGAACTGTAAGGGGACAGTGTTGGTTGGTGTTATGTAAGAAAGTGAACTGTAAGGACAGTGTTGGTGTTATGTAAGAAAGTGATCTGTAAGGGACAGTGTTGGTTGGTGTTATGTAAAAAAAGAAAAAATGAACTGTAAGGAGTGTTGGTGTTATGTTAAGAAAATGGATATTTTGTCTTTATGTAGGAAGTTAAAACTTTTTAAAAAATTTATCATGCAGAGACTATAAATAAATTTAGGTGTTGATAAAGTAGATTGTGTTTCGTGCAGAAAATTTAAACTTTTAATTTATCATGCAGAGACTATAAATAAATTTAGGTGTTGATAGAGTAGATTGTGTTTAGTGCAGAAAAGTTAAACTTTTAATTTGTCATGCAGATGATATAAATGAATTTAGTGATCAATAATAATTTCATGATACTATCCCTTTCTTCATATTTTCTGCTTGTTCCTTTCTCCTTTTTTGTTGCATTTTCTTTTTTCCCCCAGCCATTTAACATTCTGTTCCCTTAACCTTTTCCCTATGGGTAACCCGCTATAAGGTAACCAACCATCTACTAACTCTTCCCTCCGTATCACCCACTACTGGGTTATGGTAGCATACAAATATGCACAGTGCATGTGTACTGGGAAAGAGGGGTTCTCTCCCTTATCTTTGGGACAGTGTTATCCTGTTTTGTTTTATTATTTAACATTATTGATTAAAGGTTGGGGGGGGGGGGGGGGGGGGGTCTTTTTTTGGTTTAATCTTGCCAACTGTCTGGAGCAAAACTGCCCCAGTGTGAACTGCTGCCTGTGTTCTATTGATATTCAGCTGCAGCGGACAATCGCCTGGGTTTATAGTTGCTCTAGTGTGTGCAGTTCTGAAGGTGTGGAGGAATGATTTACATCTGTCTGGGTTTAATTTTTGCTCTAGTGTATGTGTGGTAATGTTAACTTTGCTTTCTTTCATCCGTTTTCACACTCATTATAATAATTTGTCATGCCCCTTCCCTAACAAAGAGTTGAATCCTTTACATAGTTTACCTAAAACCTTTCCTTAAGGGGTTTTTTCTTTTCATCCTCATCACCATTATCATTACATCATAATCATCATCTTATTGATTTAAGTTTAATACTGACTCGAAGTCTCTCTCTTCTGTAACTGTTACACATGCATTGGTTTTTTTTGGGGGGGGGGGGATAATGCTGTTTTTTGTTTGTTGTTTTTTTAACACTATGGTGTATTTGTGTTTTTTTGTTGTTGGAGTGCAGAACTGGTGGTGGAATCTCTATAGGCCTAGGTACATTTCTACAGACTTCTTTACTCTGGGGTTTTATTTTGTTGGGGGGGGGGGGGGGGGGGTGTCCTGTTTTCATAAGAATTTCAACCGTTTTTTAAAAACATTTTAAAAAAGTTTATTTTTTGGTTTAAAATTCCCCCAAATTTTGTATAAAAAAGGGGCTCTCCTTTTTTGGGGCCAGGACCCGTTTTTTTTTTATTTCTTATTTTTGGGTTGGGGGGGGGGGGGGGGGTTTTTTTTGGTTTTTTCCAATTTTTGGGAAAAAATTTCCCTGTCTCTCCTTTCATTTTTTCCTCAAAAATGGGGGTTTTTTCCCAGGTTGCTTTTGGGTTAAAAATTTCAGGGGTTTTTTTTTTCTCTATTTTTAATTTAACTTTCTTTTTTAGTTTTAAATATTTAATTTTTTTGCCCTTCCAAAAAAGTTTTTTTTTTGAAAAGGGGGGGGGGGGGGGGGGGGTTTTTTTTTTTTTTTTTTTTGGGGGGGGGGGGAAGGGGGGGGGGGGGGGGGGGGGGGGGGGGGGGGGGGGGGGGGGGGGGTTTGGGGGAAAAACCTATTTTTTGTGTTTTTTTTTTTGTAGGGGTTTTTGGGGGTAAATCCAACCTGGAAAATTTTAACCTTTTTTTTTTGGGGTTTTTTTTTTGTGGGGGGGGGGGGGGGGGGGGTGTTTTTTTTTAAAAAAAAATTCCAAAAGATATAGTTTAGGTGTTTTTGTAAAAAAAAAAAAATTTTTTTTTTTTTTTTTTTTTTTTAAATTACATTTCTTTTATAAGGTAGCCATTAAATTTTTTTCCCCCTTGAATTAATTTGTTGTTTTTTTAAATTATTGTTCCCGCTGTAATTAATCTGTAAAACTGGATCCTTGGTGGTTTTTTTCGGGGATGGTTTTTAATTAAAAAAAAAAACCAAACTTTTTTGGGAAAGTTTTTGTTAAATGTTCCCCCGCTTAACACTCTGGGGGTTACGTGTGTGGATTTTACGTTTGTGGTTGGGGTTTAATGTGTATAATTGTGTGGGCTAATGTTGTGGGAAAGGTTGTGAAAGTTATATTTGTGTGTTTGATGATTGTGATTAATAATTGTGGTCTTTTTTGGTTGTATGATTGTGAGTAATATTTTTGGGGTGTTTGTGGTTAATGATTGTGAGGTACTATTTGTGGTTGTATGATTGTGAGTGTTTTGTTGTGGGGTGAGTGTACTATTTGTGTGTGTCTTTGTGTTGGGGGGTGTACTTTTGTGTGTGTCTTTGTGGTTGTATGATTTTGACATATTTGTGTGCGCTTTGTGGTTGTTTGGGGTCATATTTGTTTTTGGGGGCCTTTTTTGGGTTTTTATGAGGTACATATTTGTGTGTGTCTTTGTGGTGATGATTTTGAGTGTACATAATTGTGCGTCTTTGTGGTTGTATGATTGGAGGTACAATTTGTGGGTTTTTTGGTTGTATGATTTTGAGTGTTTTGTGTTTTTTGTGGGTTTTTGATTGTGATGAATATTTGTGGTTGTGTGAGTGTACTACTTGTGTTTTTTGGTTGTATATTGTGAGGGCATATTTTTTGTGTCTTTGTGGGTTTTATGATTGATGGGGACATATTTGTGTGTCTTTGTGGTTGTTTGATGTGATTGTACATATTGTGTGTCTTTGTGGTTTGTTAAATTGTGATGTAATATTTGTGTGTCTTTGTGGTTGTATGATTGTGAGTGTACATATTTGTGTCTTTGTGGTTGTGTGATTGTGGTGTACATGTTTGTGTGTGTCTTTGGGGTTGTGTGATTGTGAGTGTACATATTTGTGGTTGTATGATTGTGATGTTACTTATTTGTGTGTGTCTTTGTGGTTTTTGTGATTGTGAGTGTACATATTTGTGTCTTTGTGGTTGTGTGATTGTGAGTTTTATATATTTGGTTTTGTCTTTGTGGTTGTATGATTGTGAGTGTAATGTTTGTGTTGTTTTCTTTGTGGTTGTGTGAGTGTACATGTTTGTGTGTGTCTTTGTGGTTGTATGATGGTGAGGTACATATTTGTGTGTGTCTTTGTGGTTGTATGATTGTGAGTGTCCATTTTTGTGTGTGTCTTTGTGGTTGTATGATTGTGAGTGTAAAATATTTGTGTGTGTCTTTGTGGTTGTGTGATTGTGAGTGTACATATTTGTGGTTGTGTGATTGTGCATGTTTGTGTGTCTTTGTGGTTGTTGATTGTGAGTGTACAAAATTTGTGGGGTGTCTTTGTGGTTGTATGATTGTGAGTGTACATATTTGTGTCTTTGTGGTCGCAAGTGTGTAATTTGTGTGAGTGTACATTTGTTTGATGCGAGTGCATATGTGTGCGCATTTGGTGTGAGTATGCATGTGTGCGCATTTGATGTGTGTGTGTATGTGCGCATTTGATGCGTGTGCATGTGTACATTTGATGTGTGTGTGTATGCATTTGATGCAAGTGTGCATGTGCGCGCATTTGATGTGTATGTGTGTATGCACGCATGCAAAATCAATCAAATCGCAAGAACGCACGAGAAGTGTGCACACTTGATGCATGTTTTTCCAAGTACTTTTGCCTTGCAGGCAGCCACATTCCCGACTTCAGACAGTTGTTCTCTCCTCTCTAACTGGAGAGTGCAGATAGGTATGCTAAGAGCTTGTCAGGGCTGAAGACGATCCCTACATATTACATTTTAAAACATTCCCTGAAGTCAGAATGCAGCTGCCTTCATGGTGGGACAAAGAAGAAGGAGAAAAAAACCAACAGTCGCATACGCAAAATCTCACCATTGGTGAACCTCTGAGCTCTAGCCAAGGAACAAAAACCACACATTGTATATATGTATGTTTGTCCGTCGTGCTCGACGATGGCCTCCAAAACAGCAGAGGAGGCAGCTGCTGTTTTGGAAACTGGGCAGAAATTTGATTATAATGGAGATGCCTTGCCCACAGTACATCCCCACTCTCTCGGCCAAGTGGGCATAAGGACAGTCAGCGTTGGAGATGTTCTCCAAAGGCCAACCAGTCTCCAGGGCTGCAACACATAAGGAGTGTGCGAGTCAAGCCTCCTAGTCAGAGAGTCATAGTCGATCACTAAAGACTAAGCTGTAAAGTGGAATTCCATGAGTGGGAAAGCCACTGGTCATACAGCCTCTCACTTTGCTGTTGCCCCCAGCATCAATGGTTTAATCAAGAACTGTGATAAAGCCCAGGCACTCACGGGATAGCCTAGTGGTTAGAACATTGCGCTAGCAATCTTGACGACCGGGGTTCGATTCCCGTTCAAGGGGGATATTTTCCCCTGGAGTTCACATCAGTGCAGACTCCGCTCTCCCCAAAAGTCTTTCGGATGAGATTATAAACTGAGGCCCCGTGTGTGAGAACGCACGCAGAACATCTTTCGCACACGTTAAATCCTGTTCCGCTTTTCGTAAGAGTAGGCCAGTGTGTGTTGGTGGGAATGGATGAAAGAATTCACAAAACCACATACACACGGGGACTGGATGTAAAAAAAAAACCCACATAAGTGCTTATTCCATTATCCTCGATATGAAAGAATAAAATTTTTAAAAACACAAAATTTACATTCCGACTTTAGCACTGTATGTCAGTAACTCAGTTTTTGGTCTGTGTGTCTGTCGGTCTGTCTGCCTACTTGACATTCTCTCTCTCTCTCTCTCTCTCTCTCTCTCTCTCTCTCTCCTCTCTCTCCAAAATAGTTTACATGTTTTGTATCTTTATAACTGCAATGTAAAAAAAAGCAAAACAAAAAAGTTTGAAATTAACAAAAAAAAAAAGTTTGAACCACTTTCATGAAGGTGTAACCAGTATGCCACACACCAAGACACTCGCAACATCCCCCCTAACAAAAGCACACAAAGTAAGAATTTACGAGTTTTATTATTATTATCATACACCTTTTATTTTGTTGTAGTTTTTAAAACATACACAAAATACGTAAATGGCAAGAGAAAGAGAAGTTATACACGTACATACCAAGGCTGTGCGTGCGCACACACACACAAAGTTGTTAGAGCAACAACCGAATCGAAAGAATTGGGTATTTTTTGACAGTTGTGACGGTCACGGAAACGAAACACAGAAAAGTACTGGAAGAGGAAAGAAAGTGCCTGTGCTTCTTAAGGTGTAAGCGTGTGTGTGTTCTGATTCATGTCAGTCATCTTCCGTTATCGGTGTTAAAGATGAAAGAAGGAGAAGAAACATCCCCAGCCCCCTTACACGCAAGAAAATGTCTAGGCTTTTTATCTGTGCTTGTAACATGTAAGCGTATTGTGTTCTGATTCATGTCACTTTTCATAATCGGTGTTAAAATTGAGAAGAAACACCAAACCTACCTACATAAGAAAACCTCTAGGCTTTCATTGTGCTTCTAACAGGTAAGTGTGTGTGTGTGGTGATTCAAGTCGCATGTCATCTTTCATAATAGGTGTTAAAATATTTTTTTAAAATCACAGCCACAGCCCCTACACACACAAAACTTGTAGGCTTTTATTGTGCTTCTAACATGTATGTGTTGTGATTCATGTCACCTTCCATAATCAGTGTTAAAATTTAGAAGAAGAAAAAAAACCCAGCCCCCTACACACACAAAAAACTTGTAGGCTTTTAATGTGCTTCTAACATGTAAGTGTACGTGTTGTGATTCATGTCACCTTCCATAATCAGTGTTAAAATTCAAGAAGAAAAAAAAGTAAACATCCTCAGCCCCTTACACAAAAAACCTTGTAAACTTTGTGCTTCTAAAATGTAAAGCTTGTGTGTTCTGATTCATGTCACTTTCATAATCAGTGTTAAAATTGAGAAGAACAAAAAAAACCAACCAGCCCCAGCCCCCCCCCCCCACCTAACAAAAGAAAAACCTTGTAGGCTTTTAACATGTAAGCTTAATATGTGTTGTGATTCGCATAACCTTCTATAATCAGCATTAAAATCAAAGGCGAACAAAATCAACATCCCCGCCCCCTACACAAAAAAGTTGATAGGCATTTTTTGGGGGGGGGGGTGGGTTTTTTCATGATGCATGTTTGATTGTTAACGTTTAAAAATAATAAAAGGAACTTTAAGTGTAAAAACCATGTTTTAGTGTTTTGTTGATATTGCTTTTACAATACCTGATGCTTAATATTTGTTGTATGTTTGATTGTTAACATAAAAAAATAATGATAATAAAAGGTACAGTAAGTGTTAAAACCATGTTTTAGTGATTTGTTCTTGATGTTATTGCTTGAACAATTCCAGAACAGAGCAAACATTGACCAACATACTGATATGGATAACTAAATAAAAAGGAAAACCAGTAGGCAGTTTTTAAAAAACAGAATTATATACTGTGGCCATATTGACAAGGATACAACAAAAAAGCTTTAGTCTGAACACGGCAAACGATGGTGTGACACCAACCCATCAAAATTCAATATTGGTAAGGACCTCTATCCTGTCAGCACGTTCAGAACATGCAGGCTTTTCCTGACCTCTACACTTGCTGTACCTAGAAAAAGTGACAGTAAATGGCTGTATACTAGCACTTGTGCATGTCCTCATCCCTTCAGAAGGGGCTTTGACCTAACTGAATAAATCATCTGAAGTCTGTACCTAGAGATATACAGCAACCAGTTGCCTGTTACTAAAAATAATTTAAATCATATTTAGCACAAGAATGGCCGAGGCTTGAAAAGAAATGTCTTGTCTATATTCATTTTGGAACAGAATAATTATGACGATTTTTCTACGTCAAATTTACACATAAATCCTGTATATAAAAAAATCTGTCGCTGTCACAAACTGGAGACAACAGATGAATGGAGAAGATGTTTTGTAATCAAGAACCAACCAGTCTCACATCTTGGTTTGTGGAGGAAAAAAAAACGCTAGTAACTTAGCACACACGAAAAACCCACAGTATGTGTATTTCACTGCCTGTAAAAGTCTGAAGAAGTCACAGGTGGCAGAGGCTAGTGTCCCTAAAAAAAAATCACGCTTTTCGCTATAGCTCAAAAGAGTTATTGGGAATTAACCATTGTGAACTGATTTGCTTTGTGAAAAGTTCACACCATAAATCAAATCGTTCAAACTGATCTGAACTACAGGTGTGAAAGTTACAATAACTAGTCTTCTGTTTCATGAAGCCTGTGTACTATCAAAGATTGGCAGCGCAAAGCAACATTTGAATCCAGAAAAGAAAAAGACAAGTCCGTGCTTTGAAATAATTTTGGGTTTTTTTGTTTGTGTTTTTTTGTAAGTCACATCTGGCCTAAGCCATTTTGATTGATGGGTACGACAGTTTTGACAGTAAAATATTTGGATGTAAGAACCTTGCAAAAAACCCAACCCATGTGAGTTAAATTGTCTGTATAAACCTCTTGGTATAAAGAAAAAGATAAATACACTCGGTTTTTGTTTTGATTATCCCTAGAATTTAATTGTTTGCTTGAATTTCTTGGCATAAAACAAAGACGCCTTACAATCTGTTTCCACAAAAGCTATAAAAAAAAAGAAAGAAAGAAAACCCACAGTGGTATTCTTTGATTATTCCTTAATTAAACACTTGACCATTATTCCATGTACATAGTTATCCCATTACACTCAAAGCAGGCTCTGAAGGTGTAGCACTATATCATCAGCATTGCAAAGTTCGAAACGGCACACAAATCAGTACATCTAACAACCGATATATCCAGTTTACAAGCAGTTTAGTCTTGCAACGGTAAATTTTTACAAGGCTGTATGTATTCATTTTAACAAATCGTTTGACAAATCCCCATCGAACACTGGTGATAACGAACTTCAAATTCAAAACATCCACTCAACGTCCACACATCCAGCGAAGGAAAAGCAAAGGCATGCATATTTTAAAATGACAGCAGCAATAATCACAAGAGTTCTGTACAAAACAGTCTTCGCTCATTACATCACAAAAATACAACCAGTACTGCAGGGAAAACGTGTGCTATAAAAAGCCGGGTGAGAATCTGTCGTTATTTATTATCACATTTACATTCATTCAGCTTACATGGGATAATAATTATACTTACGACAAGTGGAAAAAATCACAATCCTGGCTTTTGTCACATGCCTATTCCAAAATGTTTTCCATGCTGATCTGCAAATTTTTATTTTATTTTATGTATGTTAAAAATTGAACTCGAGCTATCAGATTTGTTTTGAAAGATTTATGTACACATTACTTTGTAAAAAAAAAAATCAAAGCTGTGTTGGACAACATCTGAATTTCTAACCAAATGTCGTCACATTTATGTTCCATCTTAAAAGGCAAATTCTTAAAATCCTTGCTGGCTTGATTTTTTCCCCACTGAACATGGCCTTTGCAAGTTAAAATTGAAATTGGTGCTATCTGTCTGATACGATCGCTTTATGATATGAAGAAATCAAGGAATGCTCTGTTTTGTTTTGTTTTTAAGCCTAATATTGGAGAACTTTCCACATCACCGAATGTTTAAAGTTGCCCAGACGTTGGATTTTTTTGTTTCCATAATGGAGGAACAGTCCCACTGATGAGGCCTTTGCAGTCATTCTCTCAGAATATATTATCATTATTATTGGTAGATCGCGCAGCATGATAAGCCATTTCCTGGTGAAATTCTTGTCAACGAAGCTCTAGAACGCAGAACTGCATATTCCGCATGAACACTTGCAGCCTGAAGTCCACATTGAAAATCATCACTAGTGCAAAGGCTTTGTGCAGAGGGTTACTTACACACAGAGAGAAAGAAAACCCAGGAGAAAATAACGAAGGCACCAACCACAAAATGATATCAAGCCCCCTCCCTCACAAATCATGTATTTACATCATCTACAACACACACTGATGTCTTGTATACACACACTCACAAATTAACATGATAATTAGGAAGAAAAACACAGACATAATCTTGTGGGCATACCCACAACTTGCATATGGTTCACTCGCACAAAAAAAGAAGTTGAACATTTTTCTGGCACGAGGTTTTATCCAATTCTTGGTCCTTCATTTCTGCCCCAGTTACACGCCACATTGAAATGTCATCTGCTTCAAGACAACAATATTCGCAGTCTACATCACCACAGAACCCTCGACCAACCCTCAGTTGTTTGTACAATGCTTACACAAGAGTTTCACATCCAAAAATTGGGGTTGCCACTACATCAAAACGACATCACAAATCCTCACACATGCTTCTCTTTTTAAAAAAAAAAATTTTTTATATCAGTTTCTGACTGTTGTCACAGCAAAAGTGAAAAAAGAAAAAGACAAAAATTCTGTCAAACAACTCCATTTTTACAAAAAATTAAGTTAGGTTTTTTTTTCTTGAATCCCCTCCTTCAAAACTGTTACAAATCTTGTGTCTAAAATAATTTTTTTAATGTGGTATTCTGCAAATAAAAAGAGAAAAAAAGCATCTTTCAGAGATGTTCATAATACTGCCAATGTAGCAAAGGTAATCAGCAATTTGTCTGGCATAATTTTTTTCAGAATGTTTTGACAAGAATCGATTCAGCACAGATGAAAACCAGTGCATTAGAACAATTGTCTCAATAATAAATACTTCCTAACAACAACGCTAATCTTTAGATTTATTCCTAGATTTAAGATCTTTTTAAGACAATTTGCCAGATGTGGAAAAAACAAAACAACCCTACTGAGACAACTGTTTTATGTGTGGAGTGTGACCAATGCATCCATGGACATCTTCAACCTTTGTAGTAAAATAATTTGTCATCAAAATAATACAGAGCAAAATAAAAAGTTCTCTCATAAAAGCATGCACCCAACCATACAATCTGCAACAATTCTGACGACTCTTGCCATAAACACAAATACACCAAAACCTGTACAAAAGATAGTATTACTAACAATAATGAACCCCAAAATACAACATTTAGTTCTCTGCGCAAGAGAAAAAGATATGTTTTGAACAAAATACTTCTGACATGTTGGTCTCTTCTTCAAACTTTTCACTTCAGGGTTTTGGTTGGTTTTTGGTTTGTTGTTGTGGATTTTTTTTAGGTGGGGGTGGAGGGGGGGGAGGGTGCATTTTTTGTCAATCCACAAGTACAAAGAAACTCCTTTTCACAATCCTTCATCATCCTGTTCAGTCACTAAATAAAAAAAATCATTAATGATTTAGTCATTAGATCCCCCTTAGACCTAATATGGTTTTACTCATGATTCCAAAATTTACCTTAACAGAACACATTCAGAAACTTTACAAGTAGTAAAATGCAAAGTTTGAAAAGCACCGGGGTTCGGTTTTTTTTTCTTCTGTTGCACAAAACATATCTTTTTCCTTGTTCTTCCTCATATCACTCATTTCTTTTCCCAACGAAATGAAAACAAAACGTGAAAAAAAGTGAAAATTCAGCCAGGTAACTCAGCAAGGCTATCGTGAAAAACAACTTCCGCACAAAAACACGTTCAGACTCGCGCACTTCTCTCTGTGTACGCTCCTTTACAAAGAGTTCCCATCCCTGAATATGTAACAAAAACTAGTATGCACACAGATGTAGTAATCAACTTTCATCCCTATTTTTTGGGGGGTACAGATTCACACATACATACATACACACATACATACAAACATAATAATACATACATATTATACAAACATAACACACACACCACACACACACACACACACACACACACACACACACACACACACACAGAGGCACATGCACAAAGTTAACATTTTCTGGTACACACACACAGGCACATGCACAAAGTTATTTTCTGGTTTTTATATATACAACTTTTGATGATCGTACAACATGACCCACTTACAATACACACTTACCGCTTGCATCCCAAACTTCGCAATTTCACGGAGCAGAGTAATATCAGAAACAAACGCAGGTCTGCTACATAATGTGTTATGTACACATTCACTTCACACCAAAATCGTAACATCAGGTCTGCGTGTTAGTACACCCATTGATACCAGTCTGGAATAGGTATTTATCTTGCTCATTATTTACTGCAGTTATCGTATTATAATTATGTATATATACTCCTTTTTCTTTTCACACTCTGCTTACATTTGGCTATCTTTGTTGGTACAGACAAAGCACAAATAACAAAGAACATTCCACATGCTGTACGGATAGGAATATACACCATAACAACAGAAATGGGCAGTCTCGTCAAATTCTAATTTCCTATTAAAATGTATAAGTTACCCCCAAACATCATACAGATAGAATTGAGACAAAGAAATTGTTGTTAAAAGAACACTTGAGTAACAAGCAATTTTCAGTAGGAAGCATATTTCACATTTTTGGATAGGGGTAAATTGGCTTACAGGTGTTAAAATACTGATATTACAAATTTTAAAAAATAGATAACAAGAAAGATTAACAGTGTCTTCCTTAAGTAAAAAAGAACTACTTGGGGCGGGGGGGGGGGGGAGAGGGGGCAAAACAAAAATCTAAAGCACTTAACAAAACCCTAACACACCTCTGAAAAATCACATCTAACAAATTTTATGCTTCTGTTATCAAACAAAACCCACGTTATCTTCCATACACAAAAGAAAATGTTAGTAAAACACTTTATTTTGGGATAAACGGGGAGGGGGAGAACCCAGAAAACCAAATATTTCCTCTATACTCTTTTGAAAAAGAGAAATATGTCAGCAACGATTTTAGTGAAGTCAAAAGTGAAACATTACTACATTTCTCACACTTCAACATTCTACAGTAAAACTAAGCAACATATACAGCACAGGTCAAATTATCAACGGTGAACTATACACATAACGCATTTCAACATTGAATAATACATGCAGTACAGGTTAACAGTCAATGAACACTTAACAACAACAACAACACTAACACACACATGCCACACATCACTTCACTCATGGGACAATTCACACATTCATGGAACAGCACAGCACAACACAAATCATACTCATATTCATGGAAACACACACACACACACACCCCCCGCACAACACACCCCAAAACACACACACCACACACAAATGCCCAAAAGGGGAAAAAAAAATGACTAAGCAGCAACTAATAAATGTGAAGTTCCTAATCTACCAACATGAATTTTTACAATTTTAAATCCACAAAGCACAAAAATATAACACTACCCAAAAGTATCTCCTTTTTAAAAACAAAGAAGGGGGGGGGGGGGGGGGGGGAGAAATGGGGGGAAGGGGAGGGGGGGGGGGGGAGAAACAGAGGAAAGAAGGTGGATATATGACTTTTTATTATTCTTAAATGACAACCACTAAAACACAGAAATCACACACCTGCAAAAATGTTTGCTAAAACCATACCAAACAACAACAAAAAGTGACCATTGGAAATAAAATTGTATACACACACGCCCTGACAATTTTAACAGTGATAAGTACTCCATAATGTTCAACATGATTATTCACAACATCTTAAAAAACAAGAACTTTCCGTAACAAAAGCAAAGTGGGAAAAAATCGTAAAAATGTGAATAAGTCACATAGTTTTGTATTTGTTATTTTGTGTGTTCTTCTTTATGTAACTCTAAAACATGTACTTATGATTAAAAACAGCCACATAAATGATTTACCTGAATTCCCACATGTGAATAATTCACACAATTTGGTTATCATTTTGCATTTTATTCTTCATTTAACCTGTAACACATGTACCTACTATTAAAAACAGCCACATAAAATTATCTGAATTCCCAACATGCAAATAATTCACACAGTTTTGTTTGTTGTTATGTTTATGTCTTCATCTTCGTTTATCTGTAAAACATGTACTTAACAAAAATAGCCTCGTAAACCTGAATTCCCAACATGCAAAAATTCACAGTTTTGTTTGTTGTTATGTTTGTGTCCTTCTTCTTCGTTTATCTGTAAAACATGTACTTAACAAAAATAGCCTCATAAACCTGAATTCCCAACATGCAAAAATTCACACAGTTTTGTTTGTTGTTATGTTTATGTCTTCTTCTTCTTCGTTTATCTGTAAAACATTTACTTATCAAAAATAGCCTCATAAACGAAATACCCGAATTCCCAACATGCACAAATTCGCAATTTCGTTGGTTACTATTCTATGTTTTCTTCCTTCATTTATCTGTTTTAAAAAACATGTACTTCTCGTCACATAAACGACAAATCCCCTGCCATAACGATTCGTCAACACCCCCCCCCCCCCCCCCCTCCTCCTCCCCCCCAAAAAAATATCAACAGAGGGTACATTCTTCATCAGGTATACAACATGTAGGTATGTACTGTATAGGAAGGTCGCAGCCTGAAGGTGACCCATGATCTCACAGCCCTGGTCTTTATGTGCTGTAACTATGCCCTCAATGCCAACATGACAGGAGCCCGTTATGTACTGTTGCCACCTCCCCCCCTCTCCCTGTGTTCCCCCCCCCCCCCCCCCCCCCCCCCCCCCCCCCCCCCCCCCCCCCCCCCACCCTGCCCCTCAGCCTTAGTTTATTATAGCCTGTCACATACATCTCCTGTTGGTGTTCATCACAGTTTCTCTCTCTCTCTCTCCTCTCTCTCTCTCTCTCTTCCTCTCTCTCTCTCACTTCACTCGCTCATCTCTCTCTCGCTTTTCTCTCTCTCTCTCTCTTTTTCTCTCCTCTCTCTCACTCTCTCTTTCTCTCTCTCTCTCCTTGTCTTTATGCAGTCCCTGCCCTTTGTGTTTTCTGCGTTAGTGTTGCCCAATGGTTTTGTCTTTTTTTGGTATGTCATGACTTGCATATTTTCTGGAAGGGAGGGGTGGTGGTGGTGGTGGTGGTGGGGGGGGGGGGGGGGGGGGATTGTGTGTGTGTGGTTTTTTTTTTAAGATGGATTTGGGATTTCGTATTTTGCTAACTTAATAAATTATGTGTGTGTGTGTGTGTGTGTGTGTGTGTGTGTGTGTGTGTGGTGTGTGTGTGTTAAGATGGATTTGGGATTTCGTATTTTGCTAACTTAATATACATGTGTGTGTGTGTGTGTGTGTGTGTGTGTGTGTGTGTGTGTGTGTGTGTTGTGTGTGAAGATGGATTTGGGATTTCGTATTTTGCTAACTTAATGTGTGTGTGTGTGTGTGAGGGGGGTGTGTGTGGTGTGTGTGTGTGTGTTGTGTGTGTGTGTGTGTGTGTGTGTGTGATGTGTGTGAGAGAGAGAGAAGAGAGAGAGAGAGAGAGAGAGAGAGAGAGAGAGAGTGGTGTGTGTGTGTGTGTGTAAATATGTGTATTAGTGTTAAGAAGGATGTGGAATTGTTTATTTGCTAGCTTAAGGTGTGAGACCTTACAGACTAAAAATGGTCTAAATGTGTTCAGAATAATTGTGTTTTGGGTTTATGAGATTTTATACTGTCTTATGCTTCATATTTTATGTTTTATACTTCATTTTTGTACTGTCTTATACTTCAGGTTTTTAATACTGTTTTATTCTTTATTTTATGCTGTTTTACACGTCTACTTTCATTTAAGGGAACTGATGCAAAGCTTACACATACAAAACTAGAAGTACGTTGTTGGTTTGGTGTGTTAGATTAGATAAAGGACACAATTCATCCATTTTAATATGAAGCATCACATACATTTATGATTCAGGTGAATAAGAGATTTAGTTCAGAACAAAAGCAGATTTAGAACACAACTTAGTTTTCCTGCGTAACGAGCATTATTAATCGTTTAGTTTTTTTTTACATGCATAGTATTATTACAAACATTATTTTGCCATTTTCATGTTTTAACAAACGCTAACAAATGCACCTGATCTCTCTTCTTCTTCTTCATCAAACGCTCTGGCAGGAACTATTGCTGTCTGTCATATGAGTGAAAAATAATGTGCTGCCGCTAGGCGCCTGACAAGTCAGGCCCAGCACATCTGACTTTGGCATGTCTGATCCGTCTGATTGTAAAGTATGTTTGTAATCAGACAGCATACTCCAAACTTGTCTACCTGTTCTGTTCATATTGATGAACACACACCAATAATTCTAAGCACTCCTCAACTAAGCCTCTTCAAGTCACTGATCACCATCTTCAGTCCTGTGTTACATAACCAAGTTTGAAGATTATACATAATCTAGAAAAACAAAAGAACACGTCTTTAAAAAAGTGATAAATCGATATCCAGCCTTCACTTACTGTTCAACCTTCAAACGTCTAAGAGGAGGCAGAATAAACACCAAACAAGCAAACCTTAACACTATCCCTACGTTAAGGGAGAGAACTCCTCTTTCCCAGTAAACCTGCACTGTGCACATTTGTACCTACAAGTAGTGGGTGATATGGAGGGAAGGGTTAGTTGATGGTTGGTTACCCTATAGCAGGTTACCCGTAGGGAAAAGGTTACCCCCCCCCCCCCTCAAAAACAAACACAGGATAATGTTCAACACATTACATTTACAAGCTACATCAACAGTGTACATAAATACATTATTTTCCCCTGTTTCCCCAGAAAAGAAAAAAAGTGAGCTGTAACTACATTTGTAACACACACACACACAAATCTACCTATGACACGTTTGACTAACGCATAGGCCTAACTTTAACCCAGTGCATTGGTAAAGCCTTGATTTCCTGCTAATATTATGTGAGTCTTGTGTTTTTCTTGAATGCATACCAAGAATGACAGTAATATTAAGGATATTTTAGTGCATAAGCGAAAATTCTGCTTGCATGGTAATATACACAACAACAGGTAGGTTAACAATCACTTTCAGACAAGAAACAACAGTATTTGTACAATTCATTAAAACCATTGATTATTTTTTTAAAAATTGATTTAACAGAACAAAGAAATAAAGATAACAACTACCTTGAAACTGCTTTGTTTAAAAAAAAAATCCTCCATCATAATTATTTGAGAGAGAGAGCAGAAATTAAAAAAACAAAACCTGAATTTTTGTTCAGTACAAATTCATGCAGTACCAGCTTACAAGTGTAAAATAATTCAAACACCTACATACTACGTAAGAGGTTCGAAAACAACTAAATATCTCTCTCTCACTTTCTCTCTCACACACACATTCACTCACTCCCTACAACACCACACACACTACAGCATCCCCTCACAAAAACACACACTACCGAACCCCCCCCCCCCCCCCCCCCACACACACACACACACACTAAAAGCATCCCCCCCCCCCCCCCCCCCCCCCAACCAAACACACATACAACCAACAAACAAATCACCCCCCACCCCCAACCAAATCAAAACAATTCTTGCTTTTAAAAAAACAAAACCAAACAAAACACAAACCAGAAAAAAATAAAACCAGTAGCGTAGATTCAGAAAGACACTCTCTCCCCAAAAGACAGATCAGCAGTGAAAGGGGCTGTAGGTAGGCAGTTCGAATCCATCTAAACCTAGGGAGGGGGACCGGCGGAAGAGGAAGTGACGTTATTGAAGAAGGGAGAGAAGTCTCTGGCACATCACACATAACAAGAGGACGGCCACAGATGTGGTGATTCGGTGGGAAGACGATGGCGGTTTCGGGGTGTATCTTGGCGTGTCGGGCTGTACGCCACGAGGATCTGCGATTGGAATCGACAACAATCCGGTTAATAATAATAATAATAATAAATGGAACTTATATAGCACTATAGACAAATCAAAGTGCATGCATTCAACCTAATCTTACACAGTCATGCAATCAATGATAAATAATCAATAGTTTAAACAGATATTACA
>CM054165.1:25816096-25826096 GCA_028751875.1 Rapana venosa | reverse complement strand
TTACTTAATCTTTTGTGTGGCAAGTTATACAGCCACAAAGACCTTTCTTCCTTACATCATTTCTTTGCTGCAGACTGGAAAGATCGATAAATCTCGCTCAAAAAGCGCAAGCTTACAAAGGGAAAAGCTTTACGATGATAGCTGAAGAACTGGAAGAAAGAGGGAAAGAGCGGGGAAGGAGGCGGAAAGGGAAAGTGGAGAGAGAGAGGGGGGGAGAGGGGCGGTTGGAGATGGAGGGAGGGAGGGGAGAGAGAGAGAGAGAGAGAGAGAGAGAGAGAGAGAGAGAGAAGAGAGAGAGAGAGACAATGACAAATTCTTTTATTTCGAGGATAATGAATAAGCACTCATGTGCTTTTTCTTTTACATCCAGTCCCCAGAGAGAGACAGACAGAGACAAACAGACACAGGCACACACTCACACTACACACACACACACACACACACACACACACACACACACACACACACACACACACACACACTCACACATACATACATACACACGCACACACAAGAGAAAGACATGCAGATCAAAACACAGACACACAGACGCTCTACTATCTACCTATCTATCTATCTATCTATCTATCTATCTATCTATCTATCTATCTATCTATCTATCTATCTATCCATCCATCCATCTATCTATCCATCCATCCATCTATCTCTCTATCTATGTATCTATGTATCTATCTATGTATCTATGTATCTATCTATCTATCTATATTATCTTCAGTTTAACGTCTATTCACATTTAGTGATTTTAGACGCTCTATCATTATAGACAGAACTAGTGAAATAAAACTCGATCTCATTTAAAAAGGAAAAACAAAAAGATAAGAAAATAAGGATAACAGATAGCCACTTATCAATTCCAGCTTTTAAAAAGCCTGTTAAGGATTTTATTTTAAAAAGCAAACAAACAAACAAACAAAAAACCCCAAACAAACCCCGTACTACAATGAATGGTATTAACAGTGACATATTTTGCTTAGAAAGTCACAGAAAAATAGGAAGGGACAGAAAAAAAACAAAATCCCCCCTTCTCCCCCCCCCCCCCCCCAAAAACAAAACAAAACAAAACAAAACAAACCCACACCAAATACCCCCCAAACCCAACTACACACAGAAAGAAAAGCAGAGGGGTGAAGGGGGTACCCTGACAAGTGAAAATACCCCAAAACAAAACAATAAAAAACCGTGAAAAACTTTTTTCTTTCAGATTGAGAGAGCAAGAAAGAGAGAAAGAGAGAAAGAAAGAGAGAGAGAGAGAGAGAGAGAGAGAGAGAGAGAGAGAGAGAGATTTATGTATTTATTCTTTTATATCGAGGATAATGGAATAAGCACTCATGTGCTTTTTTTTTACATCCAGTCCCCGTGTGTATGCGGTTTTGTAAATTCTCTCATCCGAAGAGAGAGAGAGACAGACAGAGTCCCCATGACAGATTAAAAAAAAAAAATTTTTAATTTTATTCTTTTATATCCGGGATAATGGAATAAGCACTTATGTGCTTTTTTTTTTACATCCAGTCCCCGTGTGTATGCGGTTTTGTAAATTCTGTCATCTGTTCCCACCGGCACACAATGGCCTACTCTTACGAAAAGCGGACCAGGATTTAACGTGTGCGCAAGATGTCCTGCGTGCGTTCGCACACGGGGCCTCGGTTTATAGTCTCATCAGAGAGAGACAGAGAGAGGGGGGTGGGGGGGGGGGGGGGGGGGGGGGGAAGGCAGAGAGGACAGAGAGAGAGCAGAGAGAGACAGAGACAGGCAGAGAGAGGCAGACAGAGAGACAGAGGCAGACAAAGAGAGAGACAGACAAGAGAGACAGACAAAGACAGACAGACAGACAAACAGAAAGACAAACAAACAGAAAAACAGATAGACAGACAGACAAACAAACAGACAGAGACAGACAGAGACAGATAGACAAACAGACAGACAGACAGGAGAACGGAACCACTAACCCGTCTCATGTGGGTGAGGGACTCTTTGACCATCAAGAGGTCAAGGTCGGGGTCCAGCAAGGTGATGTTGACCTCAGGGTTGTGCTGGACCTGGCTGAGGAAGTTGGCCTCCGGTACCTGCTCCATGTACCTGTACACACAGCACACAGTCATCGATTCATTTAGTCATCATCATCATCAGCAGCAGCAGCAGCAGCAGCAGCACAGCAGCAGCAGCAGCAGCAGCAGCAGCAGCAGCAGCAGCAGCAGCAGCAGCAGCAGCATCTTCTTCTTCTTTCTTCTTCTTCTTCTTCTTCTTCTTCTTCTTCTTCTTCTTCTCTCATCATCATCATCATCATCATCATCATCATCATCATCATCATCATCATCATCATCATCGTCGTCGTCGTCATCATCGTCATCATCATCATCAATCATGATCATCCATAATAAACACATCATCATCATCAACATGATATATGATGATGATGATCATCATCATAAACAACAACAACAACAACAACAACAACAACAACAACAACAACAACACGAACGCTATACATTATCATATCTTCCACAGTCCAAAAGGTAAAGGTATCCCATAACCTATAATGTCGTAGGGGAGCGAGGCACATCAGAGACCTCAACTTCTCCAGGGGCCAGCATATTGAGGGCAGTGGCGCCCATCTCCTCTCCCTCGCTGCTTTACCTTCCCTGACCCTAAAGAGGGCAGGTACCCATTTACAGCTGGGTGAACTGGGGGACTGTACTGAAGCCAAGGCGTGCAAAACGGTCACCCATCCACTTGGTCAACCACGCTCAACGCTGCTTAACTTGGCTGGGGAAGCCAGTGCTCTGACCACTGAGCTATCCCGTCCCCGTTTCCTACGTTTGTTAAAAAAAAAAAAAGTCCATTTCAAACTAAATCTAACCTCCATCCCCTTCCCTCTGCATAATACAACTCTATCCCCACCCCTACACACACTGACATACAGACTCACACCCCCACACCCCCCACACACTCTCCTCTCCCCACCACCTCATCACCCCCCCACACACACACACACACACACACACACGCGCGCGCTCACTGTGTGTATGTGCGTGTGGGGGGAGGGAAGCAGTTGGTGTATCTTGTTTTATTTTGTTTTGTCTTCTTTCTTTGTTTTGGTTTGGTTTTTCTTTGTTGCTTGTTTGTTTGTATTATGATGGATATAGTTTCAATATTTTTTTAATTATTTGAATTGTATGGTTTAATAATTATTGTTCAGTTTTGTTTTGTTTTGAATCCATGTATGCATATGTTATTGTCTTTTCTTGTTTGATCTGTATGGTTTATCATTGATTAGGTTTTGTTTTATTCTATGTCTGCATATATAATTATTATCTTTTTTTTCTCTCTCTTTTTCCCTTTAGATAGATGGCTTGATGAAAAAAAAAAGCATATGCACTGCTTATTCAATGTGAAAATCTGAAAATGAAAGTTTGACTTTGACTTTGACTCACCCCCCCCCCCACCATCCCCCCTCCACACACACACACACTCCCCCCCCCCCCCCCTCCCCCCACACACACACAAAGTTCCAATCACTCCACCACTACCTCTCATTTCCCTCACACTATCCCCAATCGTCAGACGATGCCTCGAAATCGTTCAGGTTCCTGAATGTCCACAGCGATGATGATGATGATAATAATGATAATGATGATGATGATAATGATGATAATGATGATGATAATGATGATGACGATGATGATACTAATAATGATGATGATGATGATGATAATAATAACGACGACGATGATGATGATAATGATGATGATAATGACGACGATGATGATAATAATGATGATGATAATAATGATGATAATAATGATAATGATCATAATCTGCTATAGCGAGGCTTCCCCTCTGCCAGACCGCGAGACACTGAGACTGGAAGCCAGGCCTGTCGGGGCGAGACCTCACCGTGATTATAGCTTACTGACTGTCTTCATTCCACTGTGATAGATAGGCTTCTTGTCTCCATTGCTGTCGTATGGGGAAGGGGGGTGGGGTGGGGTGGGGGGGGGGGTGAGGGGTGGAGAGGGAGGGAATGGAGAGGGAGGAGAGAGGGGGAGGGGAGGGTGGAGGGAGGGAGGGTGGAGGGAGAGAGAGGTGGGGAGAAGGGGAGAGGGAGAGAGATGAAGGGAGATAGAGAGGTGGGGAGAGAGAGTGGGGGGGGGGGGGAATGAAATGAGAGAGAGAAATGAAATGAGAGAGAGCGAGGGGAGGCAGAGAGAGAGAGAGAGAGCGAGGGGGGTGGAAGGAAGGAGGGATGGAGAGAATGAGGGATGGAGAGAGAGAGGGAGGGAGAGGAGAGAGGGAGGGAGAGAGAGAGGGGAGGGAGAGAGAGAGGGGAGGGAGAGAGAGAGGGAGAGGGGGAGGGGAGAGAGAAGGGGAGAGAGAGAGAGAGAGAGAGAGAGAGAGAGGAGAGAGGAGGAGAGAGAGAGAGAGAGAGAGAGAGACAGACAGACAGACACACACACACAGACAGACAGAGAAAACAATGAAATGGGATACAGAGAGAGACAGAGACAGAGACACAGACAGACAGACAACCAGATAATTGATACAGTAATGTATCAGTCCTTATATACACACACACTAAACGTATGCGCGCGCATGTGTGTGTGTGTGTGTGTGTGTGTGTGTGTGTGTGTGTGTGTGTCTGCGCGCGCGTGTGTGTGAGATAGTCTGTGTCTCTATGTGTGAAAGGCGAACTCGCTTGCAGATAAACAGCAAGAGCTAGCATGCAGACACGCGCCTGCATGCATCAACATAATAATTAGTATTGCACGTGATACCCGAACCAGTAACGCCACTGCATACTGTGCAAGAGTCCTCTTGCAAAAAACCCCCACTCCATTAGCAATGAGGCCGCGTCCAGCTCTCTATTATTTTATACACACGGGGACTGGATGTAAAAAAAAACACATAAGTGCTTATTCCATTATCCTCCATAATTATAAAAGAATAAAATAAATAAATAAATAGATACATATGTCTCTGTCTCTTTCTCTGTCTGTCTTTGTCTCTGTCTATCTCTTTCTCTCTCCGTCTCTTTCTCTGTCCCTCCCCCCCCCCCCCCCCCCTCTCTATCCCCCTCTCATCGTTCTTTCTCTGTATGCTCTCTCCCTCCTCTCTCCCCCCCCCCTCTCTGCCCCCCCCCCCTCTCTCTCTCTCTCTGTATTCTGTCTGACTCTCTATCTGTCCCTCTCTCTCTCTCTCTCTGCCCCCCCCCTCTCTCTCTTCTTCCTCTCTCTTATTTCCCCCCTCTCTCTCTCATGTCCTCTCTCTCTCTCTCTCTCTCTCTCTCTCTCTCTCTGTGTCTCCCCCCTCCTCTCTCTCTCTCTGCCCCCTCCCACTCTCTCTCTTCCTCCCTCTCTCTCTCATTGTCCACCTCTCTCTCTCTCTGTCCCTCTCTCTTTTATTCCCCTCTCTCTGTCTCTAGCTCTGTCTCTCTCTCTCTCGTACCCTATCTCTGTCTCTCTCTCTTCTCTCCCCCTCCCTCTCTCTATCCCCCTCTCTCTGTCTCTCTCCCTTTCTCTCTGCCCCCCCCCATCCCCTGTCTTTCTCTCTCTTCCTCTCACTCTCTCTCTATCTCTCTCTCTTCCTCCTTATCTCTCTCTCTCTCTCCCTCCTCTCTCTCTCGTCTCTCTCTCCCCCCCCTCTCTCTCTCTGTCCCCCTATCTCTCTCTCTCTTCCTCTCTCTCTCTCTCTCTCCCCTCTCTCTCTCTGCACCCCCAACCCCCCACCCTTCTCCCTCTTTCTCTGAATGGATCTATTAACATTTACTTCTCCCTCATCGACCATCGACAAGGGAGATAAAACCCTGCTCCCCCCCTCCCCCACCCCCAACCCCCCTCCTCCCTCTCCCGCATATCTAATTATTCGTCATCCCTCATTTGAACCTAAACACGTCACTGGGAAAAACCAGAGCGATAATTCTATTATCACTGACTTGATTTTTTATTTTATTTTATATATATATCAGGGTTTGTGTTTTTAAGGGAAAAAAAGTCTTTGTCTCTCTCTGTCTCTCTCTCCCTCTCTCTCTCCCTCCCTCCTCTCTCTCTCTGCCCTCTCTCTGTCCCCCCCCCCCCCCCCCCCCCCCCCCCCAACCAAAGCCATAATTCTATTATGACTGATTTGATTTTTTTTTTAAATCAGGGTTTGTGTTTAAAAGAAAAACAGTCACGGTTGGTTGTGGTCAGTTCTTCTTTGGACCTCTTTAAAAAAAAAAGTGATCTGCTCTTTCGTTCCTCATGAATAAACTTGATGGATAAATGAATGAAGGAAGGAAGGAAGAAGTGGAGGGAGGGAGGGAGGGAAGGAAGGAAAGAAGGAAGGAAGAAGGTAGGGAAGGAAGGAAGGAAGGAAGGCAGGAAGGAAGGAAGGAAGGAAGGCAGGCAGGAAGGAAGGAAGAAAGAACGAAAGAATGAAAGAAAGACAGACAGACAGAAAGACAAACAGCAATGAAAAATGAAGAAACAAAAATTAATGATTGGAAAGTTGATAACAGAAAAAAGAAGTAGGAAAACTAATGTAGAAAATCGTCACCCCCCCTGTCTCTCTCATTTCATTTCATTTCTCTCTCTCTCTCTCTCTCTCTCTCTCTCTCTCTCTCTCTCTCTCTCTCTCTCTCTTGGCCCTCTTTGTCTCTGTCTGTCTGTCTGTCTGTCTCTCTCACACACACACTATACCACACACGCATACACACACTTCACACACGCTACGCACACACACACACACACTACACTACACACACTACAACACACACACTACGCACACAACACATACACACCACACCACACTACACACACACACACACACACACACACACACACACACACACACACACACACACACACACACACACACACACACACACACTACAACAAAAACACCCACTACACACACCCACACGCATCCATCAACCGCGCGCGCGCGCGCACAACACACACACACACACACACACACACACCACACACACACACACACACACACACACACACACACACACACACACACAAACACTACAACACACACACACCACACACACACACACACACCACACACCACCACCCCCCCCCCCCCCCCCCCCCCCACACACACACGCACACACACAGAAGGGGTGGGAACAGGCATAGGGCAAACATACACCAACCACATTATTTTGCATTGTCAACATGACATTCGCAAGTAATAAATGCAGATGTTGCTCTTGGTATCAGAGAACAATCGATCACAACAAACAAACAAAACAAAACAAAACCAACCAACCAACCACCAACCAACCAACCAACCAACCAGCCAACCAGTCAACCAAACCAACCAAACAACCAACCAACCAAACCAAACCAACCAACCAACCAGCCAGCCAACCAGTCAAACCAACCAACCAACCAGTCAACCAACCAACCAACCAACCAGCCAGCCAACCACCAACACCACAACCAACCAACCAACCAACCAGACCAACCAACCAACCAACATCAACCAACCAACCAACCACCCAACCAACCAACCAACCAACCACCAACCAACCAGCCCAACCAACCACCAACCCAACCAGCCAACCAATCAACCAGCCAACCAACAACCAACCAGCCAACCAACCAACCAACCACCACACCAGCCAACCAACCAGCCAACCAACCAGCCAACCACACCACCAACAACCAACCAACAGCCAACCACACCACCACAACCAACCAAAACCAACCACCAACCAACCAACCAACCAGCCAACCAACCAACCAACCAACCAACCAAAACACACCAACCAAACCAACCAGCCACACAACCAACCACCAACCAACCAGCCAACCAACCAACCACCACCAACCAACCACCAACCAACCAACCAACCACAACCACCAACCAACCAACAACCAACCAACCAACACACCAACAACCAACCACCAACAGCCAACCAACCACCAACCACCACCAGCCAACCAACCAACCAGCCAACCAGCCAACCAACCAACCATCCAACCAGCCAGCCAACCAACTAACCAACGATCCAGCCAGCCAGCCAACCAACCAACCAACCAACCAACCAGCCAGGGCAAGGATAGCCTAGTGGTTAGAGCGCTGCGCTCGTGATCTGACGGCCCGGGTTCGAGCCACCACCGAGACACCCGTTTTTAGGCGAGTTTACCCCTGGAGTTAACATCAGTGCCGACTCCACTCTCCCTAAAAATCCTTCGGATGAGACTACAAACCGAAGCCCCGTGTGCGAACGCACGCAGACTATTTTGCACAAACGTTAAACACCCGTTCCACCTTTATCTTATTTTATTTATTTATTTATTTTATTTAGTCTTTTACATCGAGGATAATGGATTAAGCACTCATGTGCTTTTTTTATTTTATACATCTAGTCCCCGTGTGTATGCGGTTTTGTAAAATTTTGTCATCTGTTTCCACCGGCAGACGATGGCCTACTTTCGGAAGAGTAGGCCATTGCGTGCCGGTGGGAATGCTGGGCCTGACTGGTCAAGGTGCTTAGCGGCAGCGCGACGCATTGTAGGGGAGAGTGGAGTCGGCACTGATGTTAACTCCAGAGAAAAAAAGTCCTCTTGAACGTGAATCGAACCCGGGCCGTCATATCACGAGCTTGGTCCAAGCCAAAAGCTGTGTCAGTTATTGATGTCGGCTAACTAACTGCCAAGGCCTACACTAACACGTCGTTATGTTGTGAAATGTGTGTGTGTGTGGGGGGGGGGGGGGGGGGGGGAGGGGAACGGGATAGCCTAGTGGTGGTCAGAACATTGCGTTGCTCGCAATCTGACGACCCGGGTTCGATTCCCCGTTCAAGGTGGATATTTTCTCCCTGGAGTTAACATCAGTGCAGACTCCACTCTCTCCCCAAAAGTCTTTCCGATGAGACAATAAACCGAGGAGGCCCCGTGTGTGCGAACGCACCGCAGAACATCTTGCGCGCGCGTTAA
Organism: Rapana venosa; assembly: GCA_028751875.1. Classification (NCBI taxonomy): domain Eukaryota; kingdom Metazoa; phylum Mollusca; class Gastropoda; order Neogastropoda; family Muricidae; genus Rapana; species Rapana venosa. Next base: position 25,817,148 of record CM054165.1, on the reverse strand, counting down.
AATCCTGTTCCGCTTTTCGTAAGAGTAGGCCATTGTGTGCCGGTGGGAACGGATGACAATTTACAAAACCGCATACACACGAGGACTGGATGTAAAAAAAAAAGCACATAAGTGCTTATTCCATTATCCTGGATATAAAAGAATAAAATTAAAAGTAAAAAAATAAAATAAAATGAAATGTTGTGTTGAGATTGCCTTCAGCCATATGACAACCTGCACTCTCCTTGAAAGGAGAGGAGAGGAGAGGAGAAAAAAAATCCTCTGAAGTCGGAGTATGGCTGCCTACATGGCAGCGAGGTACTGTAAAAAACAACAACACAACAACAACACCCAGTCATGCACGTAAACCCTCTCATCCAGTACTGTGCCATTTCAATCATCTCACAGTGATTCTCAAGGTGGGATGATGAGCGAGTCAAGAGTGTACATTCTGGGTGACCCCAGAGTGTTAAGCTGGGGAACGCACAACAACAACAACAGCAACAGCAGCAGCAGCAGCAGCAGCAACACACAACAACAACAACAACAACAACAACAACAGCAGCAGCAACAACAACAACAGCAACAACAACAGCAACAACAACAACAACAACAGCAGCAACAACAACAGCAACAACAACAAATAGAACAACAGCAGCAGCAGCAACAGCAACAACAACAAACAACAGCAGCAGCAGCAGCAGCAGCAGCAGCAACAAGAACAGCAGCAGCAGCAGCAGCAGCAACAACATAAAAAACAACAGCAACATCAACAACAGCAGCAACAACAACAACAACATCATCATCATCAACAACAACAACAACAGCAGCAGCAACAACAGCTACAACAACAACAGCAACATCAACAACAACAACAGCAACACAACAACAACATCATCATCAACAACAACAACAACAACAACATCATCATCAACAACAGCAACAACAACACAACTAAACAAGAACAACAGATCTCGAGCTCAACGCCCTAACCATCAGGCTATACCCCTCCAGTCCCCCCCACTCCCTCCCCAACCCCCAACCCCCCACTCCATCCACGCCCCCTTCCCTCA
>CM054165.1:25786096-25798596 GCA_028751875.1 Rapana venosa | reverse complement strand
TTTTTTTACATCCAGTCCCCGTGTGTATGCGGTTTTGTAAATTACCAGTCCCCGTGTGTATGCAGTTTTGTAAATTATGTCATCTGTTCCCACCGGCACACAATGGCCTAGTCTTAAGAAAAGCGAAACAGGATTTAACGTGTGTGCGCGCGCGCGCGCGCGCGCGCGACAGAGGGAGAGAAGAGAGAGAGAGAGAGAGAGAGAGGGGTGGGAAAGAGAGAGAGAGAGGGGTGGGAGAGAGAGGGGGTGGGAGAGAGAGGAGGGGGGGGCAGGGAGAGAGAGGTGGAGGAGAGAGAGAGGGGGAGGGGGAGGGAGAGACAGAGAGAGAAAAAAAGGGGTTGGAGAGAGAGAGAGAGAGAGAGAGAGAGAGAGAGAGAGAGAGAGAGAGGATGGGCACAGAGAAAGAGAGACAGGGACAGAGACAAAGATAGACACAGAGAGAAAGAGACAGAGAGAGAGAGCGCGCGAGAGAGACAGAGATAGAGAAAGACAGATAGACAGACAGGCACATACACACACACAAACACATGCACGCACCACATCGCGCGCAACGCGCACACACCACACACAGAGTGAGTAAGCTAAAGAGGTAAATTTTCCTTTCATTTCCTAAGAAAAAGTCTTCATCAAAATGTGACCCCCTTCCACCACCCTCACCCCCACTCCTCCCTCCACCTTCCCATCCCTCTCGCTACCCATCTCCCCCTTACACCCCTTCCCCCTACTTTCCTCTGATTATGCTTTATCATTTTTTTAATATATATTTTTATTTTTTCTCTTTTTTATGTGATCGTCTTAATTGCTGAGTGTGCACTGGTTTGGAAAGCAACATACATCAAACAAAACAACAAAACAACGCAACAAGAAGTCTTTGGTGCACTACAGCAAAACAGCAAAGGATGGGGGGGGGGGGGGGGGGGAGTGGTAGAAGGAGAGAGAGGAGATGGAGGGAGGGAGTGAGGGAGAGAGAGGGAGGAGGGAGCGGGAGAGAGAAGGGGGAGAAAAGGGAGAGAGCTAGGGGGGGAAAGAAGAGAGGAAAGAGAGGAGAGAGAGGGAGAGAGAGAGGGAAGGAGAGAGAGGGAGAGAGAGAGGGATAGGGGGAGAGAGGGGGAGAGAGGGAGAGAGATTAAAGGGGAGAGAGGGAAGGAGAGAGAGAGAGAAAAGAGAGGGAGAAAGAGGGAGAGGGGAGGGAGGGAGAGAGGAGAGAGAGGAGAGAGAGGGGGGGGGGGAAAGGAGCGGGGGGGGGGGGGCAGGCATCTTTACAGACACAGAGACAAAGGAATAGACAGGCAGAGAGAAGAGGAGAGAGAGGGGAGGGGGGAGAGAGAGGGGAGAGGAGAGGAGAGAGAGAGGGAGGAGAGAGAGGGAGGGAGAGAGGGGGGAGAGGGGGGGGGCAGACAGACACAGAGAAAAAATTTTAATAGACAGGCAGAGAGAGAGGAGAGAGAGAGAGAGGAGAGAGAGAGAGAGAGAGAGAGGAGAGAGAGAGAGAGGGACAGACAGACAGACAGACAGACAGACAGACAGACAGACAGACAGACAGATCAAATAAAATCGGCGCTAGTTTCCAGGGTTTTAAATAATCAACGCCCGCGCAAACGTGTGTATGTGTGTGTATGTGTGAGAAATTGAGGAGAGGAGACAGTAGAGAGACAGATACAGAGAGACAGAGAGAGGAGAGACCGATACAACAGACAGACAAACAAAAGAAAGACACAGACAGAGAAAAAAAAGACACAGACAAAGAAAGACACGGACAGAGAAAAAAAAGACACAAGACAGAGAAACATAAGAGACAGAAGCAGACGGACAACACAGACAGACAGAGAGAGAGAAGAAGGCAGCGCAGGCAGTGTAGCAATACTTGCTGCTCTATGCAAATTACCCTTCCCGCCTAGGCTAGGCCTTTGAAGATGAGTAGGAAATAAAAGAAAAAAAAAGAAAAAAAAAGAAAAAAAAGCAGCAGCCATCATTCCCACGAACATGACATGACGGCATGAAACAGGGGGGGAAAGGGGATCTTGAGAAAGAAAAGCACAGATTGACTGACATCGCTGAGAGAGAGAGAGGGGGGGGATGGAAGAGAGAGAGAGAGAGATGGAAGAGAGAGATGAGAGAGGGGAGAGAGAGAGGAGAGGGGGGGGGAGGGGGGAGGGAGGAGATTTTTTAGCAAAAAAAGCACAGATTTATTTATTTATTTATTAATTATTTATTTATTCTTTTATATCGAGGATAATGGAATAAGCACTCATGTGCTTTTTACCATCCAGTCCCCGTGTGTATGCGGCTTTGTAAATTCTGTCATCTGTTTCCACCGGCACACAATGGCCTACGCTGACGAAAAGTGGAACAGGATTTAACGTGTGCGCAAGATGTTCTGCGTGCGTTCGTACACGGGGCCTCGGTTTATAGTCTCATCCGAAGGACTTTCGGGAGAGTGGATCTGACTGACATCACTGAGAGATCGAGAGAAACAGAGACAGAGACAGAAAGACAGACTGGCAGACTGACATAAAGACAAAGAAATAGATCTGATCTGACATCGCTGAGAGACAGAGAGAAAGAGAGAGAGAAAGAGAGAGAGAGACAGGAGACTGAGAGAGAGAGGAGGGAGGAGGGCGAGAGGACAGAGGGGACAGACAGACAGACGGACACAAAGACAAAGAAATAGACAGATCTGACATCACTGAGAGGAAGACAGAGACGAAAAACGGCAGACATTAAGACAAGAAATAGACAGATCTGAATCGCTGGAGAGAGAGAGAGGCGGGGGGATGGGGAAGGGAGAGAGAGAGAGAGAGAGGAAGAGAGAGAGAGAGAGAGCGGGGGGAGGGAGAGAGAGAGGGGAGAGAGAGAGAGAGAGGGGAGAGGAGAGAGAGAGAGGAAGAGAGAGAGAGGAGAGGAGAGGAGAGAGAGAGAGATAGAGAGAGAGAGAGAGAGAGAGGAGTAGAGAGAGAAAAGAAAAGAGGAGAGAGAGAGGGGAAAAGAGGAGAGAGAGAGAAAGAAAGAGAGGAGAGAGGAGAGAGAGAGAGAGAGAGAGAGAAGGGAGAGAAAGAAAGAAAGGGGGGAGAGAGAAGAGGAGAGAGAGAGAGAGAAAGAAAAAGGAGAGGAGGAGAGAGAGGAGAAGGGAGAGAGAGAGGGAGAGGGAGAGAGGAGAGAGAGAGAGAGGAAAGAAAGAAAGAAAGGGGAAAAAGAAAGAAAAAAAAGAGAGAGAGAGAGAGAGAGAGAGAGGAGAGAGAGAGAGAGGGGGAGAGACAGGAAAGGGGGGGATCTTTGCAAGAAAAACAAGATTGACTGACATCGCTGAGAGGGAGAGAGAGAGGAGAGAGGGGAGGAGAGAGAGAGAGAGAGAGAGGGGAAAAGAGAGAGAGAGAGGGAGAGAGGGGAGAGAGAGAGGAGAGAGGAAACAGGAGGAGAGGAGAGGGAGAGAAGAGAGGGGAGAAAGAAAGAGAGAGAGAGAAGAGAGAGGAGGGGGGGAGAGAAGAAAGAGAGAGAGAGAGAAGATAGAGAGGGGGGGGAGAGAGAGGGGGGGGAGAGAGGCGAGAGACAGCAAGCTACAGACAGATGGACACAAAGACAAAGAAATAAAGATTGACATCGCGGAGAGAGAGACAGAGACAGAAAGACGAAGGAGACTGACATAAAAGAAAAGAAATAATCTGATTTGACTGCGGGAGAGAGAGAAACCAGACAGAGAAGGGACAAGGAGAGGGAGGGGGAGGAGGGAGGAGGGGGGAGGGGGAGAGAGGAGAGAGGAGAGAGGAGAGAGGAGAGGAGAGAGAGAGAGAGAGACAGACAGACAGACAGACAGACAAGCTAATAGACAGACGGACACAAAGACAAAGAAATAGAAAGATCTCACATCGCTGAGAGAGAGAGACAGAGACGAGACAGAAAGACAGGCAGACTGACACAAAGACCAGAAATGGTCTGATCTGACATCGCTAGAGAGAGAAACAGAGACGAGACAGAGAGAGAGAGGAGAGGAGGAGAGAGGAGGGGAGGGAGAGAAGAGAGAGAGAGAGAGAGATTGTGAGAGAGAGAGAGAGGAGAGAGAGACAGACAGACAGAGAGATCAGACAGACAGACAGACAAGACAAGCTAACAGACTGACACAAAGACAAAGAAATAGACAGATCTGACATCGTGAGAGAGAGAAACAGAGACACAGAGAGGCAGATACAGAGGGAGAGGAGGGGGGGAGAGAGACTGAGACAGACAGACAAGCTAACAGGCAGACGGACCAAGACAAAGAAATAGTCTGACATCGCGGAGGAGAGACAGAGACAGAAAGACAGACAGGCGACTGACATTAAGACAAAGAAATAGACAGATCTGACATAGCTGAGAGAGAGAGGGGGGGTGTGGAAGAGAGAAGAGGCGGGGGGAGGGAGGAGAGGAGAGAGAGAAGAGATGGAGAGAGAGAGAGTGAGAGAGATTGAGGAGACGAGACGAGAGATGGAGAGAGAGATGAGGAGGGGAAGGGAGGAGATCTTTAGCAAGAAAAGCACAGATTGACTGACATCTACTGTGTGTGTGTGTGTGTGTGTGAGAGAGAGAGAGAGAGAGAGAGAGAGAGAGAACAGAGGACAGAGACAGAGAGAAACAGAGACGAGAGAGAGAGAGGGGAAGGGAGGAGATCTTTAGCAAGAAAAGACAGATTTGACTGACATCGCTGAGAGGAGAGAGAGAGAGAGAGGGAGAGGAGAGAGAGGAGAAGAGAGAGGAGAGAGAGAGAGAGAGAGAGAGGAGAGAGAGAGAGAAACAGAGACAGAGACAGGGAGAGGAGGGAGGGGGGAGGGAGAGAGAGACAGACACAGGCAGACAGGACAAGCTAACAGACAGACGGACACAAGACAAAGACATAGACAGATAATAATAATAATATAATAAAATAATAATAAATAATAATAATAATAATATAATGTATGGAATTTATATAGCGCTGAATCTTGTAAAACAACAGATCTGACATCGCTGAGACAGAGAGAGGAGGGGGGAAGGGAGAGAGAGACAGACACAGAGAGACAGACAAGCTAACAGACAGACGAACACAAAGACAAAGAAATAGACAGATCTGACATCTTTTTTTACACTTCGTTTTAACCTGGGGATGATAAATTAAGCGGAATGGCTGGCGTCTTCAGCCCATTTTGGTTTATTAATAATAATAATAATAATAATAAATTGAGTTTATATAGCGCTATATCTTGCAAAAACAAACCAAAGCGCTTACGGTGGTCTAGAGGTAACGCGCCTGTCTAGAATGCGAAAAGTCCGGGTCGGGTGTGTGCGTGGTTCGTATCCCGTTTGGGCCCGACATTTTTCCCCATCCATTAGACCATGAGTGGTGGTCTGGGCGCTAGTCTTTCGGATGAGACGATAAACCGAGGTCCCGTGTGTTACACAACATTTTCAGCGCACGTAAAAGAACCCACGGCAACAAGAGAGTTGTCCCTGGCAAAATTCTTAGAAAAAAGCCACTCTGATAGGGAAACAAATACAGTTGCAGACCAAAAAAAAAAAAGGGTGGCGCTGCTCTTGTGGCGACGCGCTCTCCCCGGGGAGAGCAGCCCGAATTTCACGCAGAGAAATCTCGTGACTTAAAGTGGTATAAAATAAAATAAAATAAATAAATAAATTATTGGCCTTAAGGAATGAAATGCTTTAGGTATTGTGTCATTTAATGTGGGAGCTGTTATTTTCCAGGACAGTGTTAGATAATTATTTGAAGGAATTAGGAGGTGTTGGTTTTGAACATGAAGTGAATCTTTCTGATTCCCTTGAAACTGCATGAGATGACAGCCCTGATATGGCTTTCGAGGTCAGTAGGGCCATAATAAAAGTCAGTAGGGCCATAACCAACATGAAATGAAATCAGAGAACACTGAACACTGAACAAATTCTACTACTTCAAATCTGTACAGTTCACTAAACATGCATTGGGGGGAGGGGGGGAGGGGGATGAATTAATCGTGACACCAACAGTGTGACATGGAAACCATAGCAAACATATGCTCAGTGTTGCCACAGTTAATTATAATATGGTAGATTTGTTATTGCAATAAACCAAAAACTGCAATGATGTGTAATAATGTAAAAACTGGCTGGTGACACAACACTGACGTTTGCGCATTGCGCTCGTGATCTGCTGACCCGGGTTCGAAATACTCGTTTAAAGGATTTTTTCCCCTTGGGTTTTAACATCCGAATGCCAACTTCCCTGCCTCCAATAGTCTTCGGGTTGAGGACTGTATTAAACAGATGACAACATTTCCAAAATGCACGCACACGGGGACTGGATGTATAAAAAGTACATCAGTGCTTATTCCATTATCCTCGAAATAAATTAACAGTCATGATTATAGCAATGATAATAATAATAATAATAATAATGATAATAATAACATAAATGGAGGAATCTGACGAATCACTTTTCAGTGCTGTGCATACATACCTCCCCAAGGAACTAAAGGCCCACAAAAACCCCCGACTATTTACAAAGCAACAAAAAAACAACAACCAAAAACAACCCCAAAATCGCTATACAATAAACAATCCCCCTTCAACACCCCCCCCCCCCAAAAAAAAAAATAAAAATACAAAAAATTCCACCACCTAACCAAAGACCCCACCCCAAAAAACAACAACAACCAAACTATCCATCGGCGCAACACAACTAACATAAAATGAAGGAATTGGTGATTAGATTTCAGTGGCTAGCCAAACGGAAGGATGCCCCACGTCGCGAAAAGGTTGAGCAGAAGGGGTAAAAGAAAAAAGAGAAAAAAAAAAAAAGGATGACGAAGAAGTAGCGGTGGACGATAAACAAGTCAAAGTTACAGAAGCTGTCAAACCTCAGAGACAAGCCACTGAGACAGAAACAAGACTGTATTCTGCCAGCCCAGTCAATCCCTGAGAGAGAGATGAGAGAGAGGGGGGGGGGGGGGGGGGAGAGAGTGGAGGGTGGTGGATGGGGTAGGGTGGAGGGATAGGGGAGTGAGAGAGGGGAGGGAATGGGGGAGAGAGAGGGGGGAGAGGGAGGAAGGAGAGAGAGACGGGGATTTGGAGGAGGTTCTTTTTGAGAGAAGTGAGAGTAAATGACAGAGCGAGAGTCAGAAAGAAGAAGAAAGATATGAAGAAGAGAAAGAGAAGAATTTGAGAGTAAGAGAGAAGAAGCTCGAGATATCTGAGATAGAGCGAGAGGAGAGAAGTAGAAGAGATACGAGGAGAAGTAGAAGGAGAGAGGAGAGATGGAGAAGAGTGAGATAGAGAGGCTTGAGAAGAGCTGAGGGAGAGGAGGGGGAGGGGGAGGGGGTGGGAGAGGAGGGGGATGGTGGGGAGAAGAGAGGGGGAGGCAGATAGGGGGGAGGGGGAGAGGAAGGGGGAGGGATGGAGAAGGATGGTGGCGAGGGAGAGGGGGCAGAGGGTAATGGAGGGATGAAGAGGTGGGAGAAAGATGAGGGAGGTAGAGGGAGGTGGAGGGAGGGTGAGGACAGACAGAGAGAGGGAGACAGACAGGCAGACAGGAGAGAAGAGAGAGAGGGGGGGAGGGAGGAGGGAGCGAGCGGAGGGAGAGGGAGGATGGAGAAAGAGAGGGAAGGAGGCAGAGAGACAGGAGGAAGACAGCTGACAGAGAAAGGGAGAGAGAAAAAGAGAGAGAGGAGGAGAAGAGAGAGAGAGATGGGGAGAGAGACTCAGAGACAAGAGTCAGAGACAGAAACACAGATACAGACAGAAATCAGACGGGTGAGAGAGCGAGATGACGGAGTGAGATGAGAGAGAGAGGGGGGGGGGGGAGAGAAAGAGAGAGGAGAGAGATGGACAGAGATAGACACAGAGAGACGGTTGACAGTCAGAGAGACACACTGACAGTCAGAAACTAGAAAAAAACCACACAAGATTCCCATACTTACCCGTTTTTCCTCAATAATAATAAAACAAAAATAAAAAAATTAATAATATAGTCTGCTGCATAAAACACCCCAAACACAACCAAACACCTCCCAACACGAGGTTGCACCACTCCACAGTTATCGATTAAAGCTCTCTCTAACACACACACACACACACAAACACCACACACACACACACACACTCACACACACACACACACACACACACAACACCAACACAACACACACACACACACACACACACACTCACACACACCACACCACACCACAACACACACACAACACACACACACAAAACACACACACACACACACACACACACACACACTCACACACCACACACTCACAACAACCACAACACGAACACACACCACACAAACACCAATAAAAATCCCCAAAAAAAAAAAAAAAAAGACAAAAAAAAAAAAAAAAAAAAAAAAAAAAAAAAAAAAAAAATAAAAAACTAGGGGCGAAGAGAATTCATGACTTCAAGTCTGCTGCCTAACCAAAATATGTTACACCGGCATTAATTTGGCTGTGACTACTACCTACTATTTTATACCACACCATCCCTCGTTACAAGTGAGGGGAGTCCCTCGTTTCTCCATAGGACCTAGTATTTTCTGTGTGTTGCGCTTCTCTTCTCTCTTCTTCTTCTCTCTCTCTCCTCTCTATCTCTCTCTCTTCTCTCTGCTCTCTCTCTCTCTCTCTGTTCTCACATCTGCCCCCCCCCTCTCCCCCCCCCCTCTCTCTCTCTGTGCAGAATGCAAAAGTTTTTTTCTGTGCGCTGGAGAAAAAAAGTTCGCGCGTTTGGTTTTTAAAATTTTTTGTTTTTTTATATTTCTCTTGCCCACGTCTAATAAAACTAACAAAGGAAGCTGTTACTTGTCTTTTGTGGAAAGTTGGTGAGAGAGAGAGAGAGACAGAGAAAGAAAGAGTTTTCGTATTGGCAGGTGAATGTCTTAACCATCCCGCCACCCTCCTTCTTTACTACTGCGGGATTGGAACCCGCGATCTTTCAACCAGGAAATCAGCGTTCTGTCCACTGCGCCACAGTCAAGAAATGTGTTGAACTGAGAAGTTATCCTCCCTGACGAGGCTGACGTCAGTCAGGACGTCAGACAGGACCGTGGTTGGCGTGAGATAAATGTCCTTTCCTTTTCCATATCTGTGTTAAACGGAGAAAATCGATGCGTTGTGGAAAACTGGTTCTAGGATGCGATATTAATGTCCTTTCCTTTCCATATCTGTGTTAAAGGGGAAAATCGATAATCGTGGGAAGCTGGTTATATGGTGTGAGATTAATGTCCTTTCCTTTCCATATCTGTGTTAAAGGGGGAAATCATGCATTAATTTTAGTGCAGCTGGTTCTATGGTGAGAGATTAAAGTCCTTTCCTTTCCATATCTGTGTTAAATGGGTGGGTGGGATCGATGGATTTAGTGAAGCTGGTTCTCTGGCTACTGAGGGATAGTGACAGAGATGTTTCTGACGCTTCATTGTCCACGTCACTGTCTGTCTGTCTGTCTGTCTGTTTGTCCCTTTTCTGCCTCTCTGTTTCTGATTCAATCTGTTTCTCTGTCTGTCTGTATGTCCTTGTCTGTCCCTATCTGCCTTTCTATGTGTCTGCTTCTGTTTCGATCTGTTTCTCTGTATGTCTCTCTCCAATTTGTTTCTCTGACTGTCTGTCTGTTTCTGTCTGTCTCCGTCTGTTTCTTTCTGTCTGTCTCTGTTTCTTTCTGTCTCTGTCTCTGTTTCTTTCTGTCTCTGTCTCTGTTTCTTTCTGTCTCTGTCTCTGTTTCTTTCTGTCTCTGTCTCTGTTTCTTTCTGTCTCTGTTTCTTCCTGTCTGTGTCTCTGTTTTCTTTCTGTCTGTGTCTCTGTTTCTTTCTGTCTGTGTCTCTGTTTCTTTCTGTCTGTGTCTGTGTCTATGTTTCTGTCTGTCTCTATCCATCTGTCTGCCTCTGTTTCTGTCTTGTCTATGCCTGTCTCTCTGTATTTGTCTATCTCTGTATCTATCTGTCTGTCTGTCAGTATAATGTAGGACTGTCTTTATAACTGCACCGAAACGAATCCCTTTGTCAAAGTTATGAATGATACTAAATCAAAAGAAAAAAAAAAGAAAAAAAAAGGAAAAGAAAATATTGCAAATAGTGTCCTTCTCCACGCCTCTCCATGTGTATTTTAACCCTTGAAAAACTGGGACTTAGATGGAAAAAAACATAGTAAAGATTCTTGGCTTGCTTGTTTTCACTCTTTTCTCTCTCTGTCCTTGTACCTCTCTGTCTGTCTGTCCGTCTGTCTGTCTCTGTCTGTCTGTCTGTCTGTCTTTCTGTCTCTCTCGCTCTCGCTCTGCATGCACGCACGTGCGTATGTACGTGAGTTTGCGCGCATGTACATGTATAGTTAAGCCACACACACACACACACACACACACACACACACACACACACACACACACACACACACACACACACACACACACACACACACACACGCACGCACACACACACATACACACTCATACACACACACACACACACGCACAGCACGCACGCGCACGCACGCACGCGCGCACGCACACAATTTATCCAGTCTGTCAAAAGAGTCCTAAGTCTTGATCCTCACGGGCAAGGGCACATGTTGGCATGCGTGTACATGCACGCACACACGCATTTTTGTGCGTTTTCGAGCATGACCAAACACCAGGCAGTCAGTGTGTCATAATATAGTGTATAAAGGTGTCCCATAACATACGGTCGTAGGGGAGCGAGGCGTCAGAGACCTCAGCTTCTCCAGGGGCCAGCATATTGAGGGCAGTGGCGCCCATCTCCTCTCCCTCACTGCTTTACCTTCCCTGACCCTAAAGAGGGCAGGTATCCATTTACAGCTGGGTGAACTGGGGGAACTGTACTGAAGCCAAGGCGCGCAAACTGGTCGCATCCATTGTGAACCACGCTCGACGCGTTACTTGGTGGGGTAAAAGCGAAGTGGTCAAATGAGCATATACGTATAGTCATCATCGATTTTATTATTATTTAGTGACTCCTCGCGGCTTGGTGCCATTTTCGTACTAGGCGTGAGGCCACTGCCATGTCGTTACCTGTCCTGTCCTAAAAGGTAAGGATCCATTAAAGGGTGACGCCTGGTCCAGTCAAGAAAGTTCAATGTGGAAAGTTTGTGTACCTCATTAATCAGTAAACAGTTATTCGGCCTTAAACGCGCTGGATTCCACTTATATCTAGAAGCTCGCTATTATCATCGCTGATAACACATGTTATGTCTTCGAATATGGTTAACTTAACGGATTTGTCCTTGAAGTCAAAGGAAAGGCTCGACAGGTGTCTGAATCGAATTGTCCAAAGGTTTTTTTGTTGGAGGGCGAATGTCTAACCATCCCAGCACCCTTCTTTATTGTGGGTGGAACCCGCGCAACCTTTCTAACCAGGAAACAGTCTTACACACTGCGACCTGTCAAATAGGTGAACTTGAAGTGTGTTTGGATTGTTTATTCAAAATGTTATTAATAAGAAATAAGCAAAAGTATGTTTCTTAGTGTTCGCAGTCTCACTAAAGTTTGAATAACTTTTTATTGTCGTTTTTTTTTTAGCTTTATTTACACCTGTGTTGGAATAAAGACAAAGAGGGCAGCTCAACTCAGCTGTCTCCGTCGCCAGTATCATCGGTAGAAGCTCCACGCAATGCCACCAGGGTTCACCATCTGTCTCTGCTGAGTTCTACCATCTCCTATAGCCCTCCTCCCAGACCACTGATCTCAGTGATGATGTTGGCAATGTAGGATGTTGGTGGTCTGCCTCTTTTCCTTCTGCCCTCAACCTTACCTTGGAGAACTTACTCTCGTCATCAGATTTTGTCTGGCATGTTTCTGTTTGCATAGCTAATATATATGTCAGTCTGGGCTTACCAATTTAGGCCAAAAATTGTGTCTTTGCACTGAGGGTTTATCAAGAATGCTTCCATTTGATCTTCTGTCTGACCATTTGATTTTTAGAAGTAGCCTGTAGAATCACATATCAGCGGCGTTCATTTTTCTTTTTCCAATGTTCATAGTGCCCAGGCTTGTGACCCATACAGCAATATAGGCCAGAGTAGTGTTTTGACAGTTTTGATTTTGAGATAATTAGGTATGCCTCTGTCTTTGCAAATGTTCTTGAACTGAATCATCTTTAAATGGCCGAAGAAGACACTTGTTCAGCAGCACGAGGCAAAGAGAAGGAGAAGAAAGGCTGCAGACCAGGCAGACAGACAGACAGACCAGCATTGTCAGACTTCATCTGTGTCCTCTGCCATAGGCACTGTCATTTCTGTGTGGGACTGGCCAGCCACACCCGACGCTGTTCCAGAATGAATAACACCTAGAGCGCAACTCCATAGTCTTCCGAGAGTGAAGGATGCCACCAATTCTAGCTTTGACGTCTTGTAGACAGGAGCCATTATCCTCCTTTACAGAGCCCGATATTTGAAATTGTGAACTTTTTCCGATGTTTCATTGATTTTGATATTCTGAGAGGCGACTGTACCATCTATATGCATCGCTTTGGTATTAAAATTTTCTGGTCTGTAAGC
>CM054165.1:25776096-25781096 GCA_028751875.1 Rapana venosa | reverse complement strand
AAATAAAGGAATGAATAAATAAATAGATAAATACATACAAATACAGACTGCTAGCAGACGATTGACAGCTCGATAATACATTTTCAAAGTACAATATGCAAAGAGGGATGGGTAGTGGGGAGTGGGGAGGTGGGGCGGGGGTGGGGGGGGTGGGGGGGGGGGGGGGGGGGGGGGGGGGGGGGGGGGGGGCGTTAATCAATTTCTGCATTATCACTTTATGAACAGGTATATGAATAACAAGTATGTACACTGTTATTTTGGCAGAGCTGGCTTTTCGTCTGTCTGTATGTCTGTTTGTCTGTTTGTCTGTCTGTTTGTCTGTCTGCCTGATATTTTTCCCCTGGAGTTAACATCAGTGCCGACTCCACTCTCCCCAACAGTCCTTCGGATGAGACTATAAACCGAGGTCCCGTGTTCGCACACGGAGCCTCGGTTTATAGGCTCATCCGAAGGACTTTTGGGGAGGCACGCAGAACATCTTGCGCACACGTTAAAATCCTGTTCCGCTTTTCGTAAGAGTCGGCCATTGTGTGACGGTGGGAACAGATGACAGAATTTACAAAACCGCATACACACGGGGACTGGATGTAAAAAAGCACATACGTGCTTATTCCATTATCCTCGATATAAAAGAATAAGATAAAAATAATGTGTTTGTTTGTTTGTTTGTTTGTTTGTTTGTTTGCTTGTTTGTTTGTGTGTGTGTGTGTGTGTATGTTTTGTGTGTGTGTGTGTGGTGTGGGTGGTGGTGTGGTGTGTGTGTGTGTGGTGTGTGTGTGTTTCAGAAAATGTATTTCCAACCATAGCAGTATCGCCCACAACATGATCTAATGTATATCAAAATACAAACTCAAATCGCTGATATTACGATCACGTTAGCAATGAAATGATTTCCATAATTTAGTGTTTTCTCTCTCCTCTCTCTCTCTCTCTCTCTCTCACTCTCTCTCTCTCTCTCTCTCTCTTCTCTCTCTCTCTCTCTCTCAGGTGTGGTTGTTGTTGTTTTGTTTTGTTATTCATTTGGGGGGGGGGGGGGGGGGGGGGGGGGTGTGATGATGCACTTGGCTCCCAATTTTTGACTTGTTTTTATTGCTGTTGGTTTTGTTTTGTTGTTGTTTTTCTACCGTCTTCCATTCTTTGTTGTTTGATTTTCTTTTGTTTTCTTGTTTTCTTGTTTTGGGTTTTGTGTTGTTTTGGGGATTTGGGGTTGGGTTTTTTAGTTTTTTTTTTTTTTTTTTTTGGGGGGGGGGGGAGTTGGGAGGGGGATGGGATGGTGGAGGGCGGTGGGCTGAGAAGTGGGGGAGGGGGGGGGGGGGGGGTGCTCTTCTCCATCCGTGTGTCTAGATTCGTGTTATTCTTTCAAACTTGTTTCTTCTTTTCTTTTTAGGGCGGGAGGTAGCGGGCTTTCTGTTTCTGATTTCTGAACGTATCAATTTATTCATCCATTTATTTGGGATTTGTACGCTATCTTTTCGAAAACAGTTCTTCATAATCCTCTTCAGTGTGTGCGGGATTTTGAAGGGTTTTGTTTCGTATGTTTGTGGGTTGTTTTTTTTTTTACCCCTCTTGTATTTTCCAAACTAGTTCTCTTTCGTTGTTGTCTTACGCCTGGCAGGAAAATAGCACACATAAATCACGACCACGCTTCATCTTCTGCTTTGTCGTTCTTTGTTGTTGTTCTTCTTGTTGTTCTTAATTCTTCTTTATTATTTTCTTTTAGTTTTTTTTTTCTTCTTCTTTCTTCTTCTTCTCCTTCCCTTTTCAATTCTTTTTTTCTTCTTCTTCTTTGCATTTTCTTCTTCTTCTACTTCTTTTCTTTGCAATTCTTCTTCTTCTTTTTTCTTCTACTTGTTGTTGTTTTTTGTGTTGTTGTTGTTCTTCCTTCTCTTCTTTGTTCTTCTTCTTCTTCTTCTTCTTTGCAGTCTTCTTCTTTTTCTTCTTTCAATTCTTATCTTTTTCTTCGTTATTTTCTTTTCTTTTTCTTGTTCTTCTTGTTCTTTTTTGTTCTTCATCATCATCATCACATCATCATCATCATCTTCTTCTTCTTCTTCTTCTTCTTCTTCTTCTTTTTCTTCTTTCTTCTTCTTCTTCTTTTTCTTCTTCTTCTTCTTTCAATTTCTTTTTTTTTCTTTCTTCTTTTTTCAATTTTTCTTCTTCTTTCAATTCTTCTTCGTATTTTCTTCTTCCCCCTTTTCCTTTTCCTTCTTCTTGTTCTTTTCTTGTTCTTCTTCTTTTTGTTCTTCTTCTTCTTGTTCTTCTTCTTCTTCTTCTTCTTCTTCTTCTTCTTTTTCGCTATTTCTTCTTCTTCTTCGCTATATTCTTCTTCTTTTTCGCTATATCTTGTTCTTGTTGTTCTTCTTCTTCTTTCAATTCTTCTTCTTCACCTTCTTCTTCTTCTTCCTCTTCTTCTTCTTCTTTTCTTCTTCTTTTTCTTCTTCTCTTTTCTTCTTCTCCTCTTCTTCTTCCCTCATTTAAAAAAAGTCCCTCCCCTGTTATTCAGTCCTTTATTCTCCTCTCATTTCCCGTTTCTTTGGGTTTCCTGTTCTTTCTTTCCTTTTTTTCAATTATTTTTCCCTTTTCTTTCTTTTTTTTGGTATACGCAACTTCATCCTTTTCCCCCTCCCCCCCCCCTCTCTCTCTCTCTTTTCATCTTATTTGTTTTTTATTCATGCTACTCACGTGGCACCCCCCCCCCCCCCCCCCACCTCTCTATCCCCCCCCCTCCCCCCCCCACCCCTTCCGCAAAACCCAAACATTCCTCATCAAATGTACTCAGTTAGAAAAAAAAAACCTTTCCCCCAAAAGGGCCATACTTCGGCCTCTTTTCAAAATGTATGAGATTTCTTCCTGCAAACAAGAAGAAAAAACGGTGGGGGGGGGGGGGGGAGAAGAAAAAGAACAAGAAGAAGAAGAGAAGGAGGAGGAGGAGAAGAAGAACAAGAAGAAGAAGAAAGGAGAGGAAAAGACCAAGAAAACAAAGGGGAGAAGGGAGGAGGAGAAGGAAAAAGAAGGAGGAGGGGAGAATTGCGAAAAGAATTGAAAAGAGAAAAATTTGCAAAGAAGAAGGAGAAGAGAAGAATTGGAAGGATAACAAGAAGGGGAAAAAATAGAAAGAAGAATTACGAAGAAGAAGAAAAAGAGGAGTGGGAGGAGGGGGAGAGAGAAGAGAAGAAGAAGAAGAAGAAAAGATTAAGAAGAAGAAAAAGAAGAAGAAGAAGAAGAAGAAGAAGAAGAAGAAGAAGAGGAAGAAGAGAAGAAAAAAGGGAAGAAGAAGAAGAGGAAGAAGAAGAAAAGAAGAAAAGGGAAAGGGGAGGAGGAGGAAAAAGAAGATGCAAAGAAGAAAAAGAAGAAGAAGAAGGGAAGAAGAAGAAGAGAAAGAAGAAGAACAAGAAGAACAAGAAGAGAAGAAGAAGAAAGAAGAAGAGAAGAGAAGAAAAAGGGAAGAAGAAGAAGAAGAAGAAGATAAAGAAGAGAAGAAGAAAGAAGAAGAAAGAAAGAAGAAAAAGAAGAACAAGAAGAAGAAGAAGAAGAAGAAAGAAGAAGAAAAAGGGAAGAAGAAAAGAAAAAGGGAGAAGAAGAAGAAGAAGAAGAACAAGAAGAACAAGAGAAGAGGAGGAGAAGAGGAAGGGGGGGGAGGAAAAGAAGACTTGCAAAGAAAAAGAAAAGAAAAAAAGAAGAAGAAGAGGAAGAAGAAGAAGAAGAAGAAGAAGAAGGAGAAGGAAGAGGAGGAGGAAGAAGAAACTGCAAAGAAGAAGAAGAAAAGAAGAAGAAGAAGAAGAAAGAAGAAGAAGAAGAAGAAAAAGAAGAAGAAGAAAAAAGAAGAAAAACAAGAAGAACAAGAAGAAGAGGAGAAGAAGAGAGGAGGAGGAAGAAGAAGACTTGCGAAGAAGAAAAAGGGAAGAAAAAGAAGAAGAAGAAGAAGAAGAAGAAAAGATGAAGATGAAGAAGAAAAGAAGAAGAAGAAGAAGAGGAGTAAGAGGAGGAAGAGGAAGAAGAAAAAGAAGAAAGAAAGAAAGAAAGAAAGGAAAGAGAGAAAAGAGAGACCAGATCTCCTAAAAGACTACTTTTCTCAGCTTAAAGCATTTCATGTGTCTGACGAAACGTCGCCAGTTGAAACAGCCAGTGGAGAAAATAAAGTTGTATGGAGCCGTTTTGTGAATGTGCTGATGACAGCATAGACAACTTCTTACCTACCTTAAGCCTCTGTTACACCAGACGTGTCCATTATCTCTCTCCTACCCCCCCCCCCCCCTCCTCCACTCACCTTAACCCTGTAAGTAACCCCTGTCTCAAGTATCTTTTCTAGACCTTTCTAGCTCTGTCTACGTCTGTCTTAAGTTTTTAATCTGTTTCTGAGTGTCTGTGTCTGTGTCTTTGTCTTTCTCTCTGTCTGTCTGTCTGTCTGTGTCTTTCTCTCATGCTTATTCCTTTCTCTAAAGAATAGTTATTTTGTTTGTTTACTTATTACTTTCATTCGTTAATGTCTCCTTCCCCCTATCTCTCCTCTTTGTTAATCCCCTCTCTCCCCTCTCTCTCTCTTTCTTTCTTTCTTTCTTTCTTTCTTTCCTCCTCCCTCCCTCCCTCCCTTCTTCTCTCTCTCTCTCTCTCTCTCTCTCTCTCTCTCCTCTCTCTCTCTCTCTCTCTCTCTCTCTCTCTCCTCTCTCGTTGACACTATGTTTTTATAACACTTATGTCAAATGTCCACTGTGTATGCCCATTATTCTCTTTTACTGTGGCCTAAGCCCTATGCACAGTAAAAGCCTGAACTAACTCTCTCTCTCCCCCCCTCTCCTCCACACCCTCTCTCTCTCTCCTCCCCCCCCCCCCCCCCCTCTCTCATCAAAATCAAAGTGTACACCAATCAAAAAGAAAAAAAACACGTCCTTTTAAAAACAGGCACTTACTTCTTGTCTCTTTTCAGAAATTTCTGGGGTTTCTTCCCTACAAATAAAAAAGGGGCCTCCCTCCCTCCTACCCCACCCCCCAAAAGAGAGAGA
>CM054165.1:25728596-25733596 GCA_028751875.1 Rapana venosa | reverse complement strand
TGGATTTAACTCAGTGCAGCCCCCTTCCCCCCAAAAGCCCTTCGGATGAGACTAAAAACTGAGACCGCCGTGTGCGAACGCCGCAAAACACATCTTGCGCGCACGTTAAATCCTGTTCCGCTTTCGTAAGAGTAGCATTGTGTCCCGGGTGGGAACAGATGACAAAATTTACAAAAACCCCTACACAGGGGACTGGGGTAAAAAGCACATGAGTGTTTTCCATTTTATCGTATAAAGAATAAAAAAAACCAATCCAAAGTTATTATTTGAGAATGCTAGCATTGTCTCTGATGCCATCCCTTTTTCCCTTTTTTTTGAAAAGTACGCCCGGGGAATTAAAACACCTTTACGTCGCGTATCTTTTTGCTTTATTCTGGTAGTTGTTTTTTTTCAATTTTTAAATAGTTTTTCAATTGTTCTGGTTGTTTTTGGGTTTTTTTGCGTTTCTTTGCTTGATTTTTTTTTTTGCAAAATAATTTATTGTTTTTTTAAGGGTTTTGGGAAACAGGGTTTTTTTAATGTACATAACACCAACATGCTCTCTTTTTCTTAAAAAACCCTCATCTAATTCCCCCTTCCAACCTCGCTCGTCAATCACATACATACATAATTTTAATAAAACCCCACACACACACCACCCACACCACACACAACCAACACACACACACAACACACCACATGTTATCTCCCTGCACACACCTCTACCCCCCACCACCACCCCCACCACCACCACCACCAACCACCACCACACACACGCCCACTGCCCCCTGCCCTCACCTTCCTCCCCCTCACCCCCTCCCCTAAACACACACACATATTTCTTTCTAAAAAGCGCTAGTACCAATACTTAACATACACTGCTCTTGTAAGCTATAGACATAGGCTTTATGTGACTTTGGGTTTTCCCCTTCTCTCTCTCCTCTCATCTCTCTCTCTCGTCTCTCTCTCTCTCTCTTCTCTCTCACCTCTCTTCTGTGTGTGTCCTGTCTCTGTCTCTGGCTCTACTCCCTCCCTCGTCCCTCCACCCTTCTCTCTCTGTCTCTGTGTCTCTCCTCTGTGCTCTGTCTCTCTCTCTCACTCCCATCTTCCCTGTGTGTGTGAGTGTGTGTGGTGGTGTGTGTGTGTGAGTGTGTGTGTGTGTGTGTGCCAGCGCGCACGCGCGCGCGTCTCTGTGATGTGTCTCTCTGTACCCTCTGTCTCCGTCTCTCTGTCTGTCCGTCCTTCTGTCCTGTCTGTCCTCTACTGTTTTTCTCTCAATCTTGCTCCTCTCGCCCCTCTCATCCCCCCTACTCCTCTCCCCCCCCCCTCTCTCTTTCTCTTACCCTCCCTCTCCCTCCCTCTCTCATTTTCTCTACCTCTCTCTCTCTCCCTCTCGCCACCCTCTCTCTCTCCCGCCTCTCGAATCCCACCCCTCTCTCCCCCTCTCTCTCTCCCCCCTCTCTCCCTCACCTCCCCTCTCTCTCTCGCCTTCCCCACTCTCTCCCTCTCCTTTCCCCCCTCTCTTTCCCCCCCTCTCTCTCTGTCTCTGTGATTGTGTGTGTGTGTGTGTGTGTTGTTTGTGTTCAGTACCAGTTTAATATCCCCATTTGCATTAAAATAGCAAATAAAAAAAATTCTCTCCTCTCCTCTTCTCACCCAGTAACGCAAAATATTCACAGTAACCCCTCTTACGACAGATTTATACAGGTAGTATTCACCTGGTGGTGGGTGGTAGGTGGAGGAGGAGGAGGGGGGATGATATTGACAGTGTGGGAAGGTGAAGTGGGGGGTGGGGGGGTTGAGGGTTAGAGTAAGGAGGGCGGGCTAGGGAGTAAGAGAGAGTCAAGTCAAGTCAAAATTTTATTTCCAGATGGGACATTGAATAGGGGACGGGATAGCTCAGTGGTCGGAGCACTCGCTTTCCCCCAGCCAAGTTAAGCAGCGTCGAGCGTGGTTACCATTGGATGGGTGACCGTTTGCGCGCCTTGGCTTCAGTAACTGTTCCCCCAATCACCCAGTCCCGTAAATGGTACCTGCCCTCTTTAGGGTCAGGGAAGGTAAAGCAAGCGAGGGAGAGGGAGATGGGTCGCTGCTGCCTCCATTTGCTGACCCCAAGAAATGAGGTCTCTGACCCTCGCCTCCCTACGACTTAAGGTAAAAGGGACTCCATTACCTAACCATAATTTACATGAAAAGCCAAAAGAAGAGAAGAGAGAGGAGAGATCGAGATATATAGAGAGAGAGAGAGAGATTGGGTATAATGGGAGGGTGGGTGATGGGGAAAGGGGGGAGGTAGGTGGGGGAGGGGGGGGGGGGGAAAGAGAATGAAGCTCCTTCTGCTCTGTGTTTTAATTTTATAATATTATTTTAATTATATTTATACGGAGGAAAATGGAATAAGCACTTATGAGCTTTTTTTACATCCAGTCCCCCTGTGTGTAAATGCGATTTGTCAATTTTGTCAACCTGTTTCCCTACGGCACACATGGCCTACTCTTACGAAAAGCGGAACAGGATTTTAACGTGGTGCCGCAAGATGTTCTGCGTGCGTTCGCACACGGGGCCTCGGTTTATAGTCTCATCCGATGGACTTTTGGGGGAGAGTGGAATCTGCACTGATGGTAACTCCAGGGGAAAATATCCCCTTGAACGAGAATCGAACCCGGGTCGTCAGATTGCGAGCGCAATGTTCTGATCACTAGGCTATCCCGTCCCCCCAACCTTAACCTTGGCATGTTCTGTGTAGAGTGTTCGACATTCTAATTTGATGAAATAACCCCAACATTTCTTGGCTATCTCTCAAAATATACGAGGCCTGAGTTGCCTGGAATGATTAGTATGACAGGCAGGTTGCATTAAGCTGAATGTCTACTGATATACTGACAGACACAACGCGCGCAAACACGCGCTCGAACGCGCGCGCGCATGCACGCACACACACACATACATATCTATATCTATCTATCTATCTATATCCATATCTATATCTATCTATCTATCTATCTATCTATCTATCTATCTATCTATCTATCTATCTATCTATCTATCTATCTCTATATATACCACAGAGCGAGAGAGAGAAGAGAGAAGAGAGAGAGAGAGAGAGAGAGGAGAGAGAGAGAGAGAGAGAGAGAGAGAGAGAGAGGAGCGAGAGAGAGAGGAGAGAGAGAGAGAGAGAGAGAGAGATCAAAATCAAATTCTTTTATTTCGAGAATAATGAATAAACACCCATGTGATTTTTTGTACATCCAGTCCAGAGAGATAGATAGATAGATAGAGAGATAGATAGATAGAGAGAGAGAGAGAGAGAGAGAGAGAGAGAGAGAGAGAGAGACAGACAGACAGACAGACAGACAGAGAAAGAGAGACAGAGAGACAGGCAGAGACAAGAGAGAGACATACACACACAGAGATACAGAGACAGAGAGAGAGACAGACACGGAGAGGGATACGAGAGAGAGAGAGAGAGAGGAGAGAGAGAGAGAAGAGGAGAGAGAGAGAGAGAGTGAGAGAGAGAGCGAGAGAAGAGAAAAGAAGAGAGAGAGAGGAGAGAAGGAGAGAGAGAGAGAGAGAGAGACAGACAGACAGACAGACAGACAGTCAGTCCGAGAGAGACAGAGGGAGAGAGTACTAATTTTTAACTGTGAATTTTCTGCTACCACCCCCCCCCCCCCCCCCACCACCACCAATGAAAAAAATCCCAACAAAATCAAACCAAACCAGGAACATTAGCAGACATTGATAGATTAAAAACACATCTTCCTGATTGAAGGACACCTCCCTGGCTTTTAATGGAGAGAGATTGAGAGAGAGAAGAGAGAGAGAGAGAGAGACAGAGAGGAAGATGAGAGACAGAGAGGAAGAGAGACAAAGAGAGACAGAGACAAAAAAACAGAGAGACAGACAGACAGAAAGGCAAAGAGACAGAGAGACACAGAGACAAAGAGAGAGACAGAGAGAGACAGACAGAGAGGCAGGCAGACAGACAGAGAAAGAGACAGAGAGACAGACAGAGAGACAGACACAGAGACAGAGCAGACACACACACAAGACAGACAGACAGCGAGACAGGAGACAGACAGGCAGGCAGACAGACAGAGAGAGGAGAGAGAGAGAGAGGGATGGAGGAGGAGAGGGAGAGTGAGAGAGAGGAGAGAGGAGAGGAGAGAGAGACTGAGAGGAGAGAAGAGAGAGAGAGACAGAGAGAGAGGGCCGAGTTTGAACTGAGTCAGAGAGGGACAGAGACAGAGACAGAGATGGGACAGACAAAAAAAACACTACAGACAGACAGACAGATACACACGTACAGACAGACATCGAGATAGAAACGGAATAATAATAATAATAATAATAATAATAATAATAATAATAATGTATGGAATTTATATAGCGCTGAATCTTGTAAAACAACAAATCAAAGCGCTCTTTTTTTTTTTAAATCGAGGATAATGGAATAACCACTCATGTGCTTTTTTACATCCAGTCCCCGTGTGTATGCGGTTTTGTAAATGTTGTCATCTGTTCCCACCGGCACACGATGGCCTACTCTTTCGAAAAGCGGAACAGGATTTAATGTGTGCGCAAGATGTTCTGCATGCGTTCGCACACGAGGCCTCTGGTTTATAGTCTCATCCGAAGGATCTTCGGAATCTAAAAAGAGAGAGGAGAGAGAGAGAGATGAGAGATGGAGATGAAGAGGAGTGAGAGGTAAGAGAGTGATGAGTAGAGAAGATGAGAGAGAGACAGACAGACAGACAGACAGACAGACAGAGCGACAGAGAGACAGAGAGACAGAGATACTTCAAACAAAACACAGACCAACACACATACAGACAGAGAGACCGAGATAGAAAAACAAAGTCAGGAGAGAGACAGAGACACACGATATACACAAACTACAAACAGACAGACAAACAGACCGACAGACGACGGACAGAGAACAACATAAAACACAGAGGTTATGTGTGGTTAGAAAAGAAAACAGGGATAGGAGGGAGGGGGGACGAGGGGAGGGAGAGAGT
>CM054165.1:25693596-25723596 GCA_028751875.1 Rapana venosa | reverse complement strand
TAAAATACAACATGTTTTTAGTGTACATCACTTTTAGCCAAAATAGATAATAATAATAGTTGGTGTTTTTGTTGTGTCAAATAAGTCTACATGACTTAAATGGCAATAAAATATTCTGAATCTGAATCTGAATCTGAATCACACACTCTCTCTCTCTCTCTCTTTCTCTCTTTCTATATATATCTATATATATATTATATTATCTATCTATCTATATCTATATAATAATAATAATAATAATAATAATAATAAATGGAATTTATATAGCGCTGTATCTTGCACAGACAAACCAAGCGCTTGCACTCAAATCATTCTTACACAGTCATGCAACAATAGCGAGTAATAGTTCTAACAAGTCCAAATGCACACACACACATTACATAATATTATATCTAAATATATCTATCTATCTCCGTCTGTCTGTTTCTTCCCTCCCCCCCCCCCCCCCCCCCCCCCCCCCTCTCTCCCCCCCCCCCCACACCCTCTTCTCTCTCTTACACAACACACACACCACACACACACACACACACACACACACACACACACACACACACACACCCCCACACCACACACAATTATAGGAATGGGTGTTTCTTTTTCTCGGTTTGTGTGTTGTGTGTGTGTGTGTTGTGTGTGTGTGTGTGTGTTTTTGTTTGTGGTTTTTGTGTGTATTTTATTCTTTTTATATCGAGGAAATTTTACAAAAATTTTATAAATTTTTAATATATATATTTTTTTATTATATATATATATATTATATATCTGTCTATGTTTAGTCTTTTCCTCGCCTGTCTGTCTGTCTGTCTCTCATTCCTGACAAAAAGACAGACGGGGCAGACAGACAGCCAATGTTTGCACCCCGTGGAATGGCGGGGGGGGGGGGGGGGGGGGGGGGGGGGGGGGGGGGGGGGGGAGAAGAATGGGTTTTTTTTTTTTTTTTTTTAAAAAAGAAATTTCTTTCAACTTTTCTGCCTTCCAAAACCAACCCCACACCACCACACCACACCACACACACACACACCACACCAAAACCCACACACAACACACAAAAAACACCCACAGCATACACACACAAACAAACACACAAAACACAACAATCAACCACAAAACTTTTCAACCCAACAACCCCCCCCAAACCACCCCCCCCACACACACCCCAACCCCCACCCCACACCAAAAACTGTCCCCTTCTCCCCCCCCCCCCCAACCCCCCCAATTCCCCTTTTCCCCCCCCCCCCCCCCCCCCCCCCCCCCCCCCCCCCCCTCTCCCCCCCCTTGTTTTTCTTTTAATTTTTTGGCGCCAAACCAAATTGAAAGGTGATGGGGGGATGGTTGAAGATGGAAGGGGGGTAAGGGTGAGGAAGAGGAGAGGGGGGGGGGGGGGTGGGGGTGGGCGGTGAGGTGGGGGGGTGGGGGGTGTGGGTGTAGGGGGTGTGTGTGTGGAAGATTGTTGGAGAGAATAGGCTGTGAGTGTTTAGAGTAGTAGGGTTTTTGGGGGAGTGTTGTTTGTTTTTGTTGTTGTTGTTGTGTGTGTTGTAGTGTGTGTGTTTTGTGGTGCGTTTGGTGCGTGTGTGTGTTTTTTTGTTGCTTCTTTTACGTCTGTTCATTCTAGTGATATTAGACGGGGGGGAACAAATGGGGGGGTGGTTTGTGTGTGGGGGTTTTGGGGGTTTTTGGGTTTGGGGTGGTTGTGTGTGTGTGGGGTGTGTGGTTTTTGTGTGTTTGGGGGTGTGTGCGGGTTTTTTTTAGTGTGTGTGTTGTAGTGTGTGTGTGTGTGTGTGTGTGAGAGCGAGCGAGAGGAGACAGAGAGGGGGAAGGAGAAGGGGAGAAGGGGAGAGAGAAGAGAGAGAGGAGGGGGAGAGGAGAAAGAGTATGTGTTTTAGGAGGGCAGACAGACAGAGGAGGAAAGATGTGGGTTTTTTGTGTGTGGTGGTGTTTGGCGCGCGCGTGTGCTGTGTATTTTGTGTTGTGTGTGTGGTGTTTGCTGTGTGAGAGAGAGAGAGGAGAAACAGACAGGACACAGAGAGAAGACGACGAGCCACAGGGACAGACAGACAGATGGGGACGAGGGAGGAAGCAGAAACTACAGGAGGGGTGGCGAGGGACCCGTTTTCCAAAAAAGAGACTGAAACCACCCAAAAAACCTGGCGCAGAAAACAGAAACCAGAAAAAAGAAGCGGGCATGAAGAGCTCGTGAGCCAGTGAAAACCCAAATAATCCCCCCCCCCCCCCCCAAAATCCCCCTACCCCCCCCATCCCCGGCCCCCCCCCCCCCCCAAAAAAAAAAAAAAAAAAAAAATCAGAAGTGATAAAGGGGGGCTGAAATTCCCGCCCCTCAACAACATTCATTTTCCCCCCTTCGTTCTCAGTTCCCCTAAAGGTTGAGGAAAATACGCGACAAATCAACCCCAAAAAACAACACAACAAAAAACAACAAGGAAAAAAAGAAAGAAAGAAAGAAAGAAAGAAAGAAAGAAACGCAAAGGGAAGGGGAAATCTTGCAAAAACTGGGGGAAGGAGTCAGTGATGTAGGAGAGAGAGAGGGGGAAAAAGGGGAGAGAGAGAGGAGGGAGAGAGAGAGAGAGGGGGGAGAGATAGAGAGAGAGAGAGAGAGGGGGGAGGGAGAGAGGAAAAGAGAGAGAGAGGAGGGGGAGGGGAGAGAGGGGAAGAGAGGGAGAGGGAGAGAGAGAGAGGGTTGAGAGAGAGGAGAGGAGGAAGAGGGGGGAGGGGGGAAAAGAGGGGGAGAGAGGAGAGAGGGAGAGAGAGGGAGAAGAGAGAGAGGGGGGGAGAGAGAGAAGAGAGAGAGAGAGGGGGAGAGAGAGAGAGAGAGAGGAGAGAGAGGGAGCGAGAGAGAGGGGGAAAAGGGGGAAAAGAAGAGAGGGGGGGGAGAGAAGGGAGAGAGAGAGAGAGAGAGAGGGGAGGGAGAGGGGAGAGAGAGAGGGGGGAAGGGAGGGAGAGAGAGGGGAGAGAGAGAGGGAGGGGGAGAGAGGGGGAGAGAGAGAGGGAGGGGAGAGAGAGAGAGAGAAGAGAGGGGAGAGAGAGAGAAGAGAGAGGAGGGAAGAGAGAGAGGGTGGAGGGGGAGAGAAGAGGGGGAGGGAGAGAAGGGGGGTCGGGGGGAGAGAAAAGGGGGGAGATGGAGAGAGAAGGGGAGGGAGGGGGAGAGGGAGGTAGGATGAGGAGAGAGAGAGAGGGGGGAAAGAGAGCGAGAGGAGAGGGGGAGAGGGGAGAAAGAGAGAGGAAAGGGAAAAGAGAGGGAGAGGGGGAGGAAGGGGAGAGGGGAGAGAGTGAGGGGAGAGAGAGGGGAGGAGAGAGGAGAGAGAGAAAAGGGGTGAGAGAGAGGAAGAGAGGGGGAGAAGGGGGGGAAAGGGGGGGAGAGAGAGAGAGAAGGGGAGAAGAGATGGAGAGAGAGAGAGGAGGGAGGAGAGAGAGAGGAGGGAGGGGAGAGAGAGAGGAGAGGAGGAGGGGAAGGAGAGAGGAGAGAAAAGGGAGAGAGAAAAGAGAGAGGAAGGAGAGAGAGAAAAGAGAGAGAGAGGGAGAAGAGGGGAAGAGAGGGAGAAGAGAGAGAGGGGGAGGAGAGAGAGAGAGAGAGATAGAGGAGGGAGAAGGGGGGGGGAAGAGGAAGAAAAAGTGGGGAGGAGAGAGTGAGAAGAGAGAGAGAGAGAGAGGGAGGGAGAGAGAGAGAGAGAAGAGAGAGAGTGAGGGAGGAAGAGAGAGAGGGGAGAGGGGGGGAGGGAGGGAGAGAGAGAGAGAGGATGAGGGGGAGGAGGGAGAAGAGAGAGAGAGGAGGTGGGGGGGAGAAGAGAAATTTGAGGGGGAGAGAGAGAGAGAGGAAGAGTAAAAAAAAGAGGGAGAGAGGGAGGAGAGAGAGAGAGAGAGGGAGATTAAAAAGGGAGAGAGAGGGGAGGGGGAAAGAGGGAGGGAGGGGAGAGAGAGGGAGAGAGAGAGGGGGGGAGAGAGAGGAGAGGGGGGAGAGAGGGGATGAGGAGAGAGGAGGGAGGGGGAGTCAGTGTGTAGGGAGAGAGAGAGATGGAGAGAGAGAGAAGGGAGAGAGGGGGAGGGGAGAGAGGTTGGGAGGGGGGAAAAGGGGGGAGAGAGGAAAAGAGAGAGAGAGAGGGGGAGAGGGAAAAGAGTAGTGAGTAGGAGGAGAGAGA
The DNA here is from genome assembly GCA_028751875.1 of Rapana venosa. NCBI lineage: Eukaryota > Metazoa > Mollusca > Gastropoda > Neogastropoda > Muricidae > Rapana > Rapana venosa. The sequence goes on along the minus strand of CM054165.1, from coordinate 25,719,445 downwards.
GAGGGGAGAGAGAGAGGGGGAAGGGAAGGGAAAGAGAGAGGGAGGATGGAGAGGGGATGAGGAGAGGGGAGAGGAGAGAGAGAGAGAAGAGAGGGTGGGGGAGAGGGAGAGAGGGATGAGGAGAGAGAGGGGGGAAGGAGAGAGAGAGAGAGAGAGAAAAGGGGGAGAAGGGGAGAGAGGAGAGGAGAAAAGGGAGGGCGTGGGAGGAGAGAGAAGAGGAGAGAGAGAGAAAGAAAAAGGGGGAGAGAGAAAGAGCCAAGAGGAGAGGGGAATGAGGAGGGGGCGAGAGAAAAAGAAGGAACGAGAGAGGGAAAGGGAAGAGGTGAAAGAAAGAAGACGGGGAGGGGAGGAGAGAGGAGAAGAGAAGAGAAGGGGAGAGGAATGGAGAGAAAAAAACAACAGAAAAGGACAAACGGAAAATGGGGAAAAAAGAGCAGGGCAGAGAAGAGAAAAAGAAGAAACAGGGGGGAAAAAGAGAGAGAGTGAAAGAAAGCAGAAGAGAGGGAGAGAGAGAGAGAGGAGAGGGGGAGAGAGAGGGGAGAGAGGGGAGAGAGGAGAGAGGGGGTGTGCGGAGGAGAGGAGAAAGGAACAAAGAAGGAAGAAAGGAGAGAGAGAGAGAGGAGAGAGTTGAGAGATGAGAGAGAGGAGGAGGGGAGATGGAGAGAGAGAGAGGGAGAAAAAAAGGTGTGTGTGTGTGGGTTGGGGGGGGGGGGGGTGGGTGGGGGGGGTGGGGAGAGAGACAAAGACAGGACGAAAAAAAAAGAGAGAAGACCCCCCAAAAAACAACCAAAACACAACAAACAACAAAAAAAACAAAACCACACAACCCCCACACAGAGTACAAACAACACACTTTACACAACAAAACACACACAACACCCCACACACACACACCACACACCCCCCAAACAACACCCCAAAAACCACCAGCCGCCACCCAGCCAGACAGGCAGTAAAAATCAAGGTCTTAGAACTGGAAATAGCACCCCAAGAACAGCACAGGAAACTAGCAGCAAGGGCCGCTTGCCCTTTTGAAAAAAAATATAAAGGGGGCAATTTCCCTTTTTTCATTTTCTCGCCCCCCCCTTTTTTTCTTTTTCCCCTTTTTTTCCCCTTACCTTTTTTTCATTCCTTCTACCCCTCTTTTCTTCTTCTTCTTTGTCTGTTGTGTAAAACTCGTTTTTATTTGTCTGTTGTTTTTCTGTTTTATTGTCTGTCTGTTGCCCTGTTTTTTTTTTGGGTTTTTCTGTCTTTTGCCTTTTGGGTCTTGTCCGTTATATGCCGGGTCTGTCTGTCCCCCCCCCCTTTCTTTTCTCTTTCCCCTCTCTTTTTCTCTCTGTCTGTTGTCTTCACTATTCCCAATCAACCTTTCCCCCATTGCAGTCTTCTCTCACTCTCTTACTGTCCTTGCTTGTCTCTGTCTGTCTCTTTTCCTGTTCTTCCTTACCCCCCCTCCCCCACTTTTCTTCTCGCCTCTCTTTTTTCTCTTCTCTCTTTTCTCTCTCCCCTTTTCCTCTTTTCTCTCTCTCTCTCTTTTTTGCATGGAAAGTCCATCATCAAATGTTTGTATTTTTTCTTTCTTTTATCATTTTCATGTATGTATTGAAATTTTTTTTTATTTCGATTTTTTTCCAGAGGGCTGGGGTGTAAAAAAATTTTGTTATGCTTTTCTATAACCCTTATAAAAAAAATTTGTTCAAATTTTTCATTGTTTTTTCTTTCTTTAAATCAAATCAGGCCCTATCTCTGTCTGTCTGTCGATCCGTCACTGTCTGTCTGGTGGCTGTCTCCCTTTCCCTGTGTTTTCTCTGTCGTCTCTTCTTCTGCCACCCCACCCCCCCCCCCCCCCCCCTATCTTCCCCTCTTCCCCCCCCCTCTCTCTCTCCCAAACCCACACAAAAACACACACACACAATCTGTTCTGCCTGTATGTTTCTCTCTCTCACTCATTCTAATCAACCATCTCCATTCTGTCAGTCTCTCTTTCTCTCTACTGTCCTTCTGGTCTGTCTGTCTTCGTCTGTCTTCTGTCGCTCTCTCTTCTCTCCCCCCTCTCTCCCCCCCCCTACCTCCATCCTCTCCATTCTTCTCTCTCTCCCCTCCCTCCCCCTCTTCTTCCTCTCTTCTTGTCTCTCTCCCTCTCTCTTTCTCTCTTCTCCCTCCCCCTTCCTCTCTCTCTCTCTCCTCTCTCTCTCTCTCTCTTCTCTTCTCTTCCCTCCTCTCTCTCTTCTTCTCTCTTCCTCCCTCCCTTCTCTTCTCTCTCTCTCTCTCTCTCCCCCTCCTCTCTCTCTTCCCTCTCTCTCCCCCCCTCCCTTCCTCTTCTCTCCTCTCTCTCTTTCTCTGTCTCGCGTGTTGTACAACTTCAGCATGTTGTGGTGCAGCGAGGGGGCATGTTCTGTCGGGTTACGTTAGGGGGGCTTTTGGGCGATGTGGTTTTAATTAGCTCCCCTGCTCTTTTGAAGGCATGTCCTTCGCTTGTGAATTTTTCTTCCTTTTTTTTCGTTGTTTTTTTTGGGGGTGGGTGGGGGGGGTGGGGGAGGGGGTGGGGGTGGGGGTGTAAAAACAAAAACAAAAAACAAAACCCCAAAAACCAAACCAACTTACATTCAGTTATTTCTTCTTTCTCTTTGCATGCGTTTTCTTCTTCTTGTTCTTGTTCTTCTTTTCTTCTTCTTCTTCTTCTTCTTCTTCTTTTTTCTTCTTCTTCTTAGGACTGTCTCTGTGTCTGTCGGCTTGACTGTTTGTGTTGTGGTGTTTGGGGTGGGGGTGTGTGGGTGTGGTTTGCGTGCGTGCGGGGTGCGTGCGTGCGTGCGTTGGCGTGGTGCGTGCGTGCTTTGGTGTGTGTGTGTGTGTGTGTGTGTGTGTCACGCCCAAAGTCAATTTTTTATTTTCTGAGGTAGGTGTGTGTGTGAGAGTGAGAGAGAGAGAAGAGAAGAGGAGAGGAGAGAGAGGAGAAGAGGGCCTAGTGTATGTGTGTGTGTGTGTGTGTGTGTTTGTGTGTGTGTGTTATGTGTGTGTTGTGGGTGTGTATGTATGAGAGAGCGAGCTTGTGTACGTGTGCTTTTGTGTGTTTTGGGTCTGTGTTTTTCTGTGTGTTGTTTGCGCGCACAGGGTTTGTTAAGTGTGTTTGCGCGCGTGCACGTGTGTTTTCAGTCTCTTAGAAAGAAAGCATCCGCCATCCGAAAGTTTGGGGTTAAGCAGGGTATGACACGTGCAACTTCTCGTTTTCAAGACAACTGCAGTACATATGTAAACCCCGCCACGCCACACTACACAACCCCACCCCAATAAGGACGGGATAGCCTAGTGGTCAGAACATTGCGCTCGCAATCTGACCACCCGGGTTCGATTCCCGTTCAAGGGAGATATTTTCCCCTGGAGTTCACATCAGTGCAGATTCCACTCTCCCCAAAAGTCCTTCGGATAAGATTTATAAACCGAGGCCCCCGTGTGTGCGAACGCACGCAGAACATCTTGCGCACACGTTAAATCCTTTTCGTAAGAGTAGGTCATTGTGTGCCGGTGGGAACGGATGACAACATTTACAAAACCGCATACACACGGGGACTGGATGTAAAAAAAGCACATGAGTGCTTATTCCATTATCCTCGTTTATAAAAGAATAAATAATAAATAATAAAATAAAATGTAAACCCCGCCACAACACACTACACCCACCCCCCAACCCACAACAACCACACCCAACCCCACCACATAACCACATAACCACACCCACACCACCCCTATACGCCACACCACATCCCAGCACACTACGCTATCACCTCCACCCATCGCAAGGCTTTGATGAAAAAAACAATGTTTGTCAATCCTTTTCCGTGACCCTTGCGGATAAAGATTATTAATCAATCAATCAATCAATCTATCAATCAATCAAACCCAAAACCATATCACGTCACATCAGCCCCCCATCAAACCACCATACCACACCACAAAACCACCCACCATTCATCACCCCCACACCACATCACCATACCACATCAAACCACCATACCGCATCACATCCACCACACCACATCACATTCATCACACCACAACCACATCACATCCCCACCACCATACCACACCACATCACATCCATCACACAAGATTACATTCATCACCCCCCACAACACTACCCCTCCACCAACCCCCCCCCCCCCCCCCCCCAATCCACCCCCACCCCCAAGCCCCAACCACCACCCCACCACAACATAGATAGATAGATTGGATTTGAGACAGACAGACACACACACACCACAACCCACACACACACACACACTCACACACAGATACACACATTATACACACAGAGACAGGAAACGACAGACAATTAGACAGACTAGCAGACGAGAGAAAGAGAGAAACAGGAACGAGAGAGAGACAGAGACAGAGAGAGACAGACAGACAGAGACAACAGAGACACACACACAGAGACAGATACACACATATATATACACACAAAGACAGAGAAACACACTATTAGAAGACTAGACAGACAGAGACAGACACACACACAGTAAAACACATATATACCCCCACACAGAGGAAAAAAGACAATTAGACAATTAGACAGACTAGACAGACACGCACAAAGAGAGAGAAGGAAGAGAGAGAGTAAGAGAGAGATGAGGAGAGAGAGAGAGAGAAGACAGACCAAAAAGAGGACAGAGAGAGACAGAGAAGAGAGAGATAGAGAGACACAGAGACAGAGAGACAGAGAGAGAGAGAGAGACAGAAAGACACACAGAGACAGAGATACAGACAGACATACCTTTCATACAGAGACAGACAGACAGACAGAGACAGACAGACAGTAAAACAGAACACACACACATACACGATACACACACACATACACAATTAGACAAACTAGACCGACACGCACAAAGAGACACAGAGACACGACAGAGAACAAAAACAAAACAAAACAACACAAAAACACACCAAAAAACCCCCAAACCCAAACCCTCACCTCCCAACAGACGAGAGACAGAGAGAGACAGAGACAGACACACCACCATATTATATATATATATATATATGTATAAAATATATTTTATATATATATATATATATATAAATAGTAGATAGATAGATAGATAGATAGATATATAATATACACAGAGACGGAGAAACAGACAGACAATTTAGACAAACTAGACAAAAAGCACAAAAGAGACAAAAGAGACAAGAGACACAACAAAACCAAAACAAAAAAAAAAAACACACACAAAAAAAAACCCCCAAACCAAAACCCCAAACCCTCACTCCCTGCCGACAGCGAGCCTTTCCCCAGCACGCGGCCTCTGTTTCCTGGCGAAACGGGTCGCCTTTGGCAGAGGCCCCTCCGGGAGCCGGGTTGAAGAGCCCCTTGGGTCCCCCAATACTTCACAGGGACCTCAGCTCCTGCCCAAAGCTCAGCACCCTCTGCACGTTCTGAGGGAATCACCTCGCTGGGGTCTCCGGGATCAAGGGCACGGGGAGAGAGTGGGGGGGGGGGGGTGGGTTGAGGGGGCGTCGTGTCGTTTTGTTTTTGTTGTTTTCGTTTTTGAGGGGTGGTGGGGTGCTGGGTTTTTGAGGGTGTTTGGTTTTTCCGTCGCGGGCTTTTTGGGGAGGTTTCGGGAAATTTAATTTGACCCGTCAGTGAGGGAAAAATTTTTTTTTGGGGGGGTAAAAAATTTTTTGGAAAAAAGAAAAAGGGTTTTTGGGAGGGGGGGAAAGGAGGGGGGGAGGGGAAGGGGGGGAGGGAGGGGGAAGAAGGAAAGGAAGGGGGTGAGGGAGGGGAAAGGAAGGAGGGGGGAGGGGGAAAGGGAAGGGGGGGGGTGGGGGAAGGGGGGGGGTGGAGGAAGGGGGGGGGGGGGGGGGGAGGGGGGGGGGGGTGGGGGGGGGGGGGGGGGGGGGGGGGAAGGGGGGGGGGGGGGAAGGGTTTGGGGGGGGGGAAAAAAAGGAAAAGGAAAGGGGTGAGGGGGGGGGGAAATGGGGGGGAAAAAAGGGGGGAAGGGGGGGAGGGAGGAAGGGGGGAAGGGGGGGAGGGGGGGGGGGGGGGAAGGGCACCCCCACAAACCCCCACCCCCTCCCCCCCCCCCCCACAACCCCCCCCCCCCCCCTCAAACACCCCCCCCCCCCCACATCCCCCCCTCCCCCCCAACACAACAGAAAACCAAAACCCCTTAACCCCCCCCCCCCCCCCCCCCCCACAACACACAACACAAACCTGCCTACCCCGCAAAGATTCCCTGGCATCATGGCCATTGATGGCCCTGACACACACACACACACACACCACACACACCACACAACACACACACAACACCCACCCCACACACACCCCACACACCACACACCACACACACAACACACACACCTGCCTACCCCCGTAAGATTTCCGCTGTCACTCATGGCCTCATGATGGCCCTGAACACACACACACACAACACACACACACACACACACACACACACAACACACCCCCACACCAAAACACCCAAACCGCCACCCGTAAGATTTTCCCCTGTCACTCATGGCCCTCATGATGCCCCTGGCAACACACACACACACACACACACAACACACCACATACCCCACACACAACCCAAAACACCACAAAACACCACACACACCACACACACACCTGCCTACCCCGTCTAATTTCCTTGCGTCATGGGCCTCAGATGGCCCCCTGACACACACACACACACACCACACACACAACACACACACCCAAACCCACACACCACACACACACACACACACACACACACACACCACCACACACACACACCTGCCACCCGTCATAGATTTCCTCTGTCACTCATGGCCCTCTGATGGCCTCCAAGTTCAGTCCATGTACAGCAGCTCTTCTGGATGTCGTGACACCCATCCCCCACCTGCCCCCCCACCTCCACATTCAACATCATGACAGGAGGGGGAGGAGGAGGAGAGGGGGGGAGGAGGGGGGGGGAGGAGGAAAAAGGGGGAGGGGGGAGGAAGGGGGGGGAGGGGGGGAGGAGGAGGAGGAGGGGAAAGGGGGAGGAGGATGAGGGGGAGGGGAGGAGGAGGAGGATGTGATGAGTGAGGGGGAGGAGGAGGAGGGGGAGGAGAGGGGAGGAGGAGAAGGAGGAGGATCTTGATTTTATGATGATGATGATGATGAGGAGGAGGGGGGGGAGGAGGGGGGGAGGGGGGGGATTATCATTGTGAGATGATATAATTGAGGAGGAGGGGGAGGGTCTTGAGATGTCATGATGAGAGATCATGTGATGAGGAGGTGATGTGATGATGAGTGATAATGATGTGATGATGATTTTTGTTATCATCTCATCTTTGTGTTTCTGTTCTTTACATCACACACAGCGCGCAGCAGCAGCAGCAGCAGCACCGCAGCAGCACCCGGGAAACAGCAAAACAGCAGTTGTGTTTTAGTAGTAGTGTACATTTTTCTTTATTAGTAGAGTATGTTTGTAGTAGTTTAATGGGAGTAGTAGAGTGTAGCAGTAGTTGTTTTAAAAGTATAGTAATATGTGGTGGAAGTAGTAGTATAGAGTCTAGTGTGTATCGTAGTATGTAGTCGTAGTAGTAGCAGTAGTATTAGTAGTAGTAGTAGTAGTCGTAGTAGTGGTAGTAGTAGTAGTAGTATAGTAGTCGTAGTAGTAGTAGTAGTAGTAGTAGTAGTAGTGGTAGTAGTAGTAGTAGCAGTTTTATTAGTAGTAGTATTTAGTAGTCGTAGTAGTGGTAGTAGTTGTGGTAGTAGTTAGTAGTAGTAGTTAGTTAGTAGTAGTAGTAGTAGTAGTAGTAGTAGTTAGTCGTAGTAGTAGTAGTAGTAGTAGTAGTTGTAGTAGTAGTAGTGGTAGTAGTAGTAGTGGTAGTGGTAGTAGTGGTAGTGGTAGTAGTGGTAGTTGTAGTTGGTAGTAGTAGCGGTAGTATTTAGTACTAGTAGTAGTAGTAGTAGAAATTTAGTAGTAGTAGTAGTAGTAGTAGTAGTAGTAGTAGTAGCAATAGTAGTAGTAGTAGTAGTAGCAGAATAGTAGTAATAGTAGTAGTAGCAGTGTAGTATTTAGTAGTGGTAGTGGTAGCAGCAGTAGTAGTAGTAGTGGTAGTAGTAGTGGTAGTAGTAGTGGTAGTAGTCGTGGTAGTAGTATTTAGTAGTGGTAGTAGTGGTAGTAGTAGTAGTAGTAGTAGTCGTAGTCGATAGTTGTAGCAGTCGTAGTAGTAGTAGTTGAGTAGTAGTAGTAGTAGTAGTAGTAGTAGTAGTGGTAGTAGTAGTAGTAGTAGTAGTAGTTGTAGTAGTTGTAGTAGTAGTAGTAGTGGTAGTAGTAGTTGTAGTAGTAGTAGTAGTAGTAGTAGTTGTAGTAGTAGTAGTAGTAGTAGTAGTAGTGGTAGTAGTAGTAGTAGTAGTAATAGTCGTAGTCGTAGTAGTGGTAGTAGTAGTAGTAGTAATAGTCGTAGTCGTAGTAGTAGTAGTAGTAGTAGAAGTAGCAGCAGCAGCAGCAGCAGTAGTAGTCGTAGTAGTATCATCATTCCTCTTTTATATCGAGGATAATGGAATAAGCACTCATGTGCTTTTTTTCATCCAGTCCCCGTGTGTATGCAGATTTTTTAAATTTTGTCATCCGTTCCCACCGACACACAATGGCCTGCTCTTCCGAAAAGCGGAACGGGTTTTAACATATGCGCAAAAGGTGTTTTAGCGTGCGTTCACACACGGGACCTCGGTTTATAATCTCATCCGAAGGACTTTTGATGGAGAGTGGAGTCGGCACTGATGTTAACTCCAGAAGAAAAATCCTCTTGGACGAGATTCGAACCCAGGTCAGCAGATCACGGATACATCACTCTAACCACCAGGCTATCCCGTCCCATTTAATTTGCCTTTAACCCCTTTAGGGGCATGGAGGATTTCAACAAACAAAATCAACTGTAACAGATATTATAATTTGCATTAACAACAAAATTTACAACACTACACTGCATGTGAGGGAAATATAATAAAACATGTAGTCAACCTTTTCATCAATGTCATGCAACTTTATTCTGGACCATAAATTTGTTCAGTTTTTAATAACGTCTAACAAAAGCACACAACACAGCAACCTTATACCTGTTGCACACCTACTTGTGGCACACCTGAGCTCAGTGGTTAGAGGTTCAAATCCCTAATCGACCTGACTGTGATTGTGAGCATGGGTCCAAGCGGACATTTTTGTTCACCCTGGAGTTAAAAGGGGGCATGTGTGTGTGTGGTGTGTGTGTGTGTGTGTGTGTGTGTGTGTGTGTGTGTTTGTGCGGTGGTGTGTGTGTTGTGTGTTTGTTTGTGTGTGTTTTGTGTGTGTTGTGTGTGTTGTGTTTGTGATTTTGTGTGTTGGGTGTGTGTGTTGTGTTTGTGTGTGTGTGTGTGTGGTGTGTGTGTGTTGTGTTGTGTTTGTGTGTGTGTGTGTTTGTGTGTGTGTGTTTGTGTGTGTTTGTTTTGTGTGTGTGTGTGTTGTGTGTGTGTGTGTGTGTTGTGTTTGGGGTGTGAGAGAGAGTGACAGAGATAGAGATAGAGAGAGTGTGTGTGTGTGTGGTGTGCGTGTGTGTGGGGGGCTTTGTGTTGTGTGTGTGTGTTTTGAGTGTGTGTGTGTTTGAGTGGGGGTGTGTGTGTGTGTGTGTTTTGTGTTTGAGTGTGTGCGTGTGTTTTGAGTGTGTGTGTGTGTGTATGGGGTGTGTGTTTGGTGTGTGTGTGTGTGTTGTGTTTGAGTGTGTGGGGTTTTTGAGTTGTTTTGTGTGTGTTTGAGTGGTGTGTGTGTGTGTGTGTGGGGGTTGTGTGTGTGTGTGTGTGTGTGTGTGGGGTGTGTGTGTGTGTGTTTTGCGAGGCATCAGAGACCTCACTTCTCTAGGGCCAGCATATTGAGGGCGGCGCCCATCTCCTCTCCCTCGCTGCTTTATCTTCCTTACCCTAAAGAGGGCAGGTTCAACCTTAACTTGGGGAAAGCTGGGTGAACTGGGGGACTGTACTGAAGCCAAGGCGCTAAAACGGTCACCCATCCTCTTGGTAACCACGCTCAACACTGCTTAACCTTAGCTGGGGGGAAAGCGAGCGCTCTGACAACTGAGCTGTATTTTATTTTTATTTATTAATTTATTTTATTTCATTCTTTTATATCGAGAATAATGGAATAAGCACTTATGTGCTTTTTTTTACATCCAGTCCCCGTGTGTATGCGGTTCTGTCAATTCTGTCATCAGTTCCCAACCGGCACACAATGACCTACTCTTACGAAAAGCGGAACAGGATTTAACCTGTGCGCAAGATGTTCTGCATGCATACACACACACGGGGGTCTCGATTTACAGTCTCACCCGAAAGACTTTCGGGGAGAGTGGAGTTGTCTGCACTGATGTTAACTCCAGGGGAAGGAAAAATATCCCCCTTGAACGGGAATCAAACCCGGGTCGTCAGATTGCGAGCGCAATGGTCTAACCATCCCGTCCCCATAGGTAAAGGTAAAGGAGTCCCATAACCTATAAGGTCGTAGGGAGCGAGGCGTCAGAGACCTCAGCTTCTCTAGGGCCAGCATACTGAGGGCGGCGCCCATCTCCTCTCCCTCGCTGCTTTTCCTTCCCTGACCCTAAAGAGGCAGGTACCCATTTACAGCTGGGTGAACTGTACTGAAGCCAAGTCGCGGCAAACGGTCACCCATCCAACTGGTAACCACGCTCAACACTGCTTAATCTTAGCTGGGGGAAAGCGAGTGCTCCGACCACTGAGCTATCCCGTCCCCAAAGCATACAAATCCACAAAGATGACTCGAGAAGGTTCAGATGGCTCACCTGGGTGTTCTCGAAGGCCACGACGAGGTCGTCCCAGGAGGAGCTGATCTCGGAGGTCTTGGCCAGGCAGCCCCTCATGACGTTGAGGCACATGCCCCGGCAGGGCTTCAGAGGCAGGTTCTTCAGGCCGAGACCTCGGCATCCCGGGCAGACCTGCCAGCAGAGGCATCGGCATGGTCGTCGTCAGGATGGGTGGGTGGTGGTGGTGGTCGTCGTTGTTGTTGTGGATGTTGTTGTGGGTGTTGTTGTGGGTTTGGTCGTTTGTCGTGTGTGTTAAAAAATTGATGAGATGATGATTTATGATGGGTGATGATTGATGATGATGATGATTTATGATGATGATGATGTAAAAATAATAATAATAATGATGATGATGATTTATGATGATGATAAAAATAATAATAATAATAATAATAATAATAATGATGTATGGAATTCATATAGTGCTGAATCTTGTAAAGCAACAAATCAAAGCGCTCGTTGTCATCATCATCATCATCGTCTTCGTCGTCATCATCATCATCATCACCACCACCACCACCAACACCACCACAATCATTACATTACCATTATCACCATTACCGTCGGGCATCATCATCATCATCTCATCATCATCACATCATCACCACCACCACCACCACCACAATCATCATCATCCCATCATTACAATTTATTATCATCATTACCACCACCACCACCATTACCGTCATCATCATCATCATCATCATCATCATCATCACAATCATCATCATCACCATCATTACAAATTTATCACCACCCACCAAACCCCCACCCCCACCACCAAACCACCCCACCACCACCCCACCACATCATCATCATCATATCATCCCACCACCACCACCACCACCACCACCACCACCACCACCACCACCATCATCATCATTATCATTACCATCATCCTTGAAAATGTAGACAGAAAAGCCATCCAGATTCGAGAACAGAGCAGTCTTGAATAAAATCTGCTGATATTCACTGCTTAAAATATTACAGTAATGTCATGCAGTACAATGATTAACAATACAATTCAATACCTACAATACAGCGTAGGATACAGTACAACAAAGTATAGCACAAAACAGTATAGTATAGTATAGTATAGTATAGTATAGTATAGTATAGTATAGTATAGTATAGTATAGTATAGTATAGTACAGTACAGTACAGTACAGTGTAGTGCAGTATAGTACGATACGGTATTGTAGGTCAACAGTACAGTACAATGTTGTACACAATAGTACAGTGTAGTACAGTATAGTGCGATATGGTTCATTAGGTCAACAGTACAGTACAATGTTGTACACTATAGTACAGTATAGTGCAGTATAGTGCGATACGGTTCAGTAGGTCAACGGTACAGTACAATGTTGTACAATGTTAAACGCTATAGTACAGTACAGTATAGTGCAGTATAGTACGAGACGGTATTGAAGGTCTACAGTACAGTACAATATTGTACACTTTAGTACAGTATAGCGCAGTATAGTAAGATACGGTATAGACGGTCAACAGTGCAGTACAACGTTGTACACTATAGTACAGTATAGTGCAGTATAGTAAGATACGGTATAGAAGGTCAACAGTACAGTACAACGTTGTACACTATAGTACAGTATAGTGCAGTATAGTAAGATACGGTATAGTAGGTCAACAGTGCAGTACAACGTTGTACACTATAGTACAGTATAGTGCAGTATAGTAAGATACGGTATAGTAGGTCAACAGTACAGTATAATACTGTAGACTATACTGGAGGACAGTACAACATAAAAGTCTAAATTCCAATTACACACACAACACACACACACATACACACAAACATACACGCACACGCACGCTTGTATCCCCCCTCTCCCCACAAAACACATCCGCCCACCTACCCACCCAAAGACACACACACACACACACACACACAACACACACACACACACACACACACCACACACACACGCAAGCACGTACGCCTGCCCCCGCATAACACATACACACACAACCCCCCCCCCTCCCCCACCCCCCCCCACCTCTCCCCCCCCCCCCCCCACCCCACCCACCCACACACACGTATGCATCCATCCCCCTCCATCCCCCCCCCCTACACACACAACACAAAACATCAAACGACAATGCAAATAAAAACATGACCCGAATACACCGCAACGCATTTGTCTCATTGCAATAACTCACAAAACGAATGGCCATTATTTTTGTTGTGTGGTTTTGTTCGTTTGTGTGGGTTTTCGTTTTGTTTTTTTGTATGGTGCGTGCGTACTGTGTGTGTGGGGGGGGGGGGGGGAGGGGGATGTGTGTTTGTGTGTGTGTGTGTGTGTTGGTGTGTGTGTGTTAGTGGTGTGTGCGCGCGCACGTGTGTTTTGTGTTTTGTGTGAGTGTGTGTGTATGTGTGCGTGCGCGCGCGTATGTGTGTGTGCATATGTGTGCGTGCGTGCGTGTGTGTGTGTGCATGTGTGTGTATGTTTTGTTGTCTCGTTTTGTTTAGTTTTCTCTCTTCTTTCTTTTCTTTTTTTCATTTCTTTTTTCGCCACAGGGGCCCTCTGCGCATGTCTGAGCGGAAGCCGGAAGGACTGTCGGCAATGGCGGCTCGCACTGATTTATGGGACACATTCTGCTCCCTCGGGGCAACTTTCGGCACTCTCCGGGCAATAACTCTGTCTCCCTGCATCAACCCCCCCCCCCTCCCTCCTTCTCCCCCAATCTTCCTCTCTGTCAAGTCTGTGTGTTTGTCTGTCTGTCTGTCTGATTGTGTCTGGCTGTTTTGTCCCTCCCTTTCTCTCTGTCTCTCTTTTTCTGTGTGTGTGTTTTGGTTGACTCTCTGCCGTATGTCTGTCTCTTGTCTGTTCTTTTTCTTCATCTCTGTCCTATCTGGCTGACGGTCTCTCTCTCTCTGTCTCTGTCCTCTCTCTCTCTCCTCTCTACCTCTCTCTCACTCTCTTCTCTCTCATCTCCCCCCCCCTCTCTCTCTCTCTCCCCCCTCTCTCTCTCTGCCCCTCTCTATCTCTCTCTCTCTTTGTCTCACTCTGTCTCTCTCTCTCTCTCTCCCCCTCCCTCTCTCTCTGTCTCTCTCCCACCCTCTACCTCTCTCTCCGTCCTCTCTCTCTCTCTCTCTCTTTCCCCCTTCTCCCCCCCCTCTCTCTCTCTGCCCCCCTCTATCTCTGTCTCTGTCTCCCTCCCTCCCTCTACCTCTCTCTCTCTCTCTATCTGTCTCTCCTCTCTTTCTCTCTCGGTGTCTCTCTCTTTCTCTCCCCCCCCCCCTCTCTCTCTGTCTCTCTGTCCCCTCTATCTATCTCTCTCTGTCTCTCTGTCTCTCTCTCTCTATCTCTCTCCCTCCCTCTATATCTCTCTCTCCTTCTCCTCCTCCTCCTTCCCCCTCACTTCTCTTCTTTGTTCTTCTCTCTTCACAGCTGTTGATCTCGTCAACTGCCCGCTTCCCCTCCCCCACCCCCCACACACCACCACCCACACTCATCAACCACCACCACACCCACCACCACCACCACCACCACCACCACCACCACCACCACCACCACCCTGTCCCCATTTCCTCATTCTCATGCCAGCAGTACAATGCTCAATAAGACACTGCCTAACAATGCCAGGCAATAACTACCGTGGATTTTCTTAGGATACGCATGACTGTATAATACGCAATCGCAATCTGACGACCCGGGTTCGATTCCCGTTCAAGGGGGATATTTTCCTTCCCCTGGAGTTAACATCAGTGCAGACTCCACTCTCCCGCAAAAGTCCTCCGGATGAGACTATAAACCGAGGCCCCGTGTGCGAACGCACGCAGAACATCTTGCGCACACGTTAAATCTTGTTCCGTTTTTCGTATGAGTCGGCCATTGTGTGCCGTGGGAACAGATGACAGAATTTACAAAACCGCAAACACACGGGGACTGGATGTTAAAAAAAATAAAAAGAAATACAGTACCGCCACTGTTAAAGAGGGCAACACACATCCCCGATCCAATCCATGTCTATAGCCCAGCAACCACCACAGAGGCCATAATTATCAGGGCTGTCACCTCGAAAACTTTTCAATCTCAGATTAAAACTGTGCAGCTATATACAGATTAAAACAGGGTGTAAAACCACTCTACTGTCCTTCCTTGGACCAAAACAGACCTGGCGCAGAAGTGTTGACGAAGAAACGAAGGCAGCCGGAATGACATGGGCCGAGCTGAAGAGGATCTCCCAAAACCGAGTTCGTTGGAGGGGTGTTGTTGCAGCCCTATGTTCCCCAAGGAACCAAGAGGCATAAGTCAAAAGTCAAGTCGTTCCTTGTATCAACGCCCTGGTCAACCATAAGGGTCAACCCAGGACGGGCACCGCGTTGTGGGAGAAAAACCACATCAACCACATGCACATCCCTCACCGTCACTGATCCCTCAGATTCCGAATCCTTTGGGGCGCCTTCGAAGCTTTGTCAACCACCTTTCTCCAGTCCTCGCGTCTCTCAGCCGCCCTCAGGGTGTCTCTCAGCTCCATGTCTATCCACTCACGAATGTTGTCCTCCCATCTCTTCCTTTGTCTGCCTCTTCTTCTTCTTTCTTCTTCTTCTTCCTCCCCTCACTGTGCCTTGTAGGATTGTTTTAGCAAGACCAGAGGAGCGTGTGACATGACCAAACCACTTCAGTTTTCGTTGTCTGACGAGTGTTTGAAGGTCAGTATAGGGCCTGATTTCATTGCGGATGCGTCTCTTGACTTTTTCATTCGTGATGTGGTCTTTGTATGAGATGCCTAAGAGTCTTTGGAAGCACATAAAATGAAATAAAACCAAAACCAGATTCCTTAAAACACCCTTGTTCTTAGTGTAAAAAAAAAAGGTAAAGGTGTCCCATAACCTATATTAAGGTCGTAGGGGAGCGAGGCGTCAGAGACCTCACTTCTCTAGGGCCAGCGTATTGAGGGCGGCGCCCATCTCCTCTCCCTCGCTGCTTTACCTTCCCTGACCCTAAAGAGGGCAGGTACCCATTTACAGCTGTGTGAACTGGGGGAACTGTACTGAAGCCAAGGCGCGCAAACGGTCACCCATCCAATTGGCAACCACGCTCAACGCTGCTTAACTTGGCTGGGGGAAAGCGAGTGCTCTGACCACTGAGCTATCCCAACTGTAAAAACTTTCACTCATATCAGACAGGGAAAAGCCCGATTCTCTCAGGAAATTAAGAATGGCGCCCGGTGGAACATCACGGAAAAGAAAATTTAGGGAGTCTGCAGTAAAATGCTTGTTGTGCCTAATATCCTGGACATCTCAACACTCCAGAAGCAGATGGTTGATGGTTACCCCCACATCACAAGTCACACACCTTGGGCTTCCCTCTCCTTTAAGCAAATGAACGTGAGTGATACGAGGCCAGCCCCGTGTGCGAACGCACGCAGAATATCTTGCACACACGTTAAATCCTGTTCCCCTTTTCTTAAGAGTAGACCACCATTGCGTGCCGGTGGGAACATATGACAGAATTTACAAAACCGCATACACACGGGGACTGGATGTAAAAAACACGTAAGTGCTTATTCCATTATCCTCGATATAAAAGAATATTATATATATATATATATATATACATATATATATATAATATATCTAAATATATATATATACATGTATAATAATGGTTTCAGACCTCTCACAAAAAAGCATTTTACTGGACAGACTCCCTGAATATTCGTTTATATATATAATATATATATATAATATATATATATATATATATATATATATATATATATATATATATATATAATATATGTTGTCTGTTTCTCTCTCTCTGTTTCTCTCAGTCTGTGTGTATGTCGTCTGTCCCGTCTGTCTCCCTCCCTCCCCTCTCTCTCTCTCTTCTCTTCCCTCCTCTCCCTCTCCCTCCGTCCCTATCTGTCTCTATCTCTTCCCACCTTCTCTCTTCTGTCTGTCTGTCTGTCCTCCCCCTTTTGTCTCTCTCCCCTCTCTACCTCTCTCTCACTTCCACTCTGTCTGTCTGTCTGCCCGTCTGCCTGTCTCTGTACTTGTCTCTGTCTGTCTGTCTGTCTGTCCTCATTACCCCCCCCCCCCCCCCCCCCCTTTCCATGTCTGCCCGTCTGCCTGTCTCTGTACTTGTCTCTGTCTGTCTGTCTGTCTGTCTCACCCCCCCCCCCCCCCTTTCCACTCTGTCCCGTCTGCCTGTCTCTGCTTCTGTTTCGTCTCTGTCTTCTGTCTGTCTGTCTGTTCCTCTCTCTCATCTCTCTCTCTCTCTCTCACCTCTCTCTCTCTCCTCCCCCTCTCTCTCTCCCTCCTCCTCTCTCTCTCTCTCTCCTCTCTCTCTCTCTCTCTCCCCTCTTCCTTTTCCTCTCCTCTCTCTGCACTCTCTTCTCTCTCTCTCTTCTCCTCTTCTCCTCCTCTCTTCTCTCCTCTCTCGCCCCCCCTCTCTCTCTCTCTGTGGTATAAAAGATTCCTTAATGGAGCTTTATCTATGGCTGTCAAGAATAATCGCAAGAAAACTTGCAGCACAAACACCACACACACACACCACACACACGCACACACACACTCACACGCAGCACACACACAACACGCACAACACACACACACACACCACATACACACACACACACACACCACACACACACGCACGCCACACACACACACACACACACACACAACACCACACACACACGCACGCACGCACACACACACAAACACACGCACACACACACACACATACACACTCACACACAACGCACGCGCACACATTCACGCGCGCGTCGCACACATACCCAAAAGGAGGCGGAGGGGGGGGGGGGGGGAATCCACAGACAACAATGTGTCCAGCGAACGATTGTCAAGCTGGCATGTCACACACAAAACACACACACACACACACTCACACACACTCACACACACAAACACACACACAACACACCACACACACACACACCACGCACACACACATACACACACACACACGACGCACGCACGCACACAATGCGCGCACTCACGCACTCCAAAAAAATTCAATTTGGTCTCAACCATTTTATCATGGCAACCCCTTTACTCTCTCTCTCTCTCTCTCTCCTCTCTCTCAATATCTCTCTCTCTCTCTCTCTCTCTCTCTCCTCACACACCACACACACACAAAACACACCACACCCCACACACACACACACACACACACACACACGCACACATAACACACACACAACACACACACACACACACACACACACACACACACACACACACACCACCACACAAACACACACACACACACACACTACAGAAAAAATAAACCCATTTGACATTTGGTCTGAAACCATTCTTATATGCTATTCTCTCTCTCTCTCTACCTCTCTCTCTCTCTCTCCTCCTCTCTCACTCTCCTCTCTCGTCTTCCTCTCTCGCTCTCTCTCTCCTCTCTCTCTCTCTTCCTTCTCTCTCTCCACACACCACACCCCCACCACACACACACACCCACACACATCCAGATCCCATGAACAGCCTCTAAACATCAACCTCTCCTCTCTCTCTCTCTCTCTCTCCCCGCCTCGCTTCTCCTTTTCCCCTCATCCCAACACACACTACACACACACACAACACGCACACACACACACGCACACGCACGACACACACACACACACACAACCACACACACACACACACACAACACACACACAAAACACACTACAGAAAAAAATAAACCACATTTGAACATTTGGTCTGAACCATTCTTATAATGCTATTCCTCTCTCCATCTCGTCTCTCTCTCCTCTATCTCTCTCTCTCTCGTCTCTCTTCTCTCTCATCTCTCTCTCTCTTCCTCTCTCTCTGTCTGTTTGTTCTGTCTTCTGTTCTTCTGTCTGTCTGTCTGTCTCTCTCTCTCTCTCCTCTTCTCTTCTCTCGTCTCTCTCTCTCTCTCTCTCTCTCCTTCCCATCCCGTCCTCTCTACCTCCACTCACACACACCGAAACGAAACGAAATAAAAAAAAAATCCCCACAAGAGCATTTTGGGGGCGGGACTATTCCTAAGGTGGTATTGTCACAATCGAATAACGAGACGACAGTTTGGCTGCGCATGCGTCACCGGAAGACGGAAAGACGGCAAACAATGGCCGCCCGCGCTGATTTATGGGATATCCCAGTTCTCTTCCCTGGAGGCAACTTTGTTTTTATCGGGTCGTGAGCTATAAGTCTAGATCTGTCTGTCTGTGAGTCTGTGAGTTTGTCTGTGAGTCTGTCTGTCTGTTTGCATCTGTCAGTCTGTGTGTTTGTCTGCCTGACTGAGAGTCTGTCTGTGAGTCTGTCTGTCTGTTTGTATCTGTCAGTCTGTGTGTCTGTCTGTCTGTGAGTCTGTCTGTCTGTTTGTATCTGTCAGTCTGTGTGTTTGTCTGTCTGTGAGTCTGTCTGTCTGTTTGTATCTGTCAGTCTGTGTGTTTGTCTGTCTGTGAATCTGTCCGTCTGTTTGTATCGTCAGTCCTTGTGTTTGTCTGTCTGACTGGAGTCTGTCTGTTTGCATCTGGTAGTCCTTGTGTTTGTCTGTCTGTCTGTGAGTCTGTCTGTATCTGTCAGTCCTTAGTGTTTGTCTGTCTGTGAGTCTGTCAGTCTGTGTGTCTGTCTGTCTGTCTCTGGTCTGTCTGTGAGTCTGTCTGTCTGTCTGTGAGTCTGTCTGTCTGTATCTGTGAGTCTGTCTGACTTTTGAGTCTGTCTGTCTGTATCTGTCAGTCTGTGTTTGTCTGTGAGTCTGTCTGTCTGTATCTGTGAGTCTGTGTGTTTGTCTGTCTGTGAGTCTGTCTGTCTGTCTGTTGTATCTGTCAGTCTGTGTGTTTGTCTGTCTGTGATCTGTCTGTATCTGTGAGTCTGTGTGTTTGTCTGTCTGTGAGTCTGTCTGTTTGTTTGTATCTGTCAGTCTGTGTGTTTGTCTGTCAGTGTGTTTGTTTGTCTGTCAGTCTGTGAGTCTGTCTGTGAGTCTGTCTGTCTGTTTGTATCTGTCAGTCTGTGTGTTTGTCTATCTGTCTGTCTGTTTGTATCTGTCAGTCTGTGAGTTTGTCTGTCTGACTGAGAGTCTGTCTGTCTGTTTGAATCTGTCAGTCTGTGAGTCTGTCTGTGAGTCTGTCGGTCTGTTTGTATCTGTCAGTCTGTGTGTTTGTCTGTCTGTCTGTGAGTCTGTCTGTCTGTTTGAATCTGTCAGTCTGTGTGTTTGTCTGTCTGACTGCGAGTCTGTCTGTCTGTTTGTATCTTTCAGTCTGTGTGTTTGTCTGTCTGACTGCGAGTCTGTCTGTCTGTTTGTATCTGTCAGTCTGTGTGTTTGTCTGTCTGACTGTGAGTCTGTCTTTGTGTGTGTGTGTTTATTGATTTATTTATTTTATTCTTTTATATCGAGGATAATGGAATAAGCACTTATGTGCTTTTTCTACATCCAGTCCCCGTGTGTATGCGGTTTTGTCAATTCTGTCATCTGTTCCCACCGGCACACAATGGCCTACTCTTACGAAAAGCGGAACAGGATTTAACGTGTGCGCAAGATGTTCTGCGGTTTATAGTCTCATCCGAAGGTGTGTTTGTCTGTCTGTACATGATTGTGAGTCTATGTCTAAGTGTTTGCATGTCTATATATATCTGATTGCGAGATTCAGATTCAGATTCAGATTCAGAATATTTTATTTCCATTTAAGTCAAGTAGACTTATTTGACACAACAACAAAACAAGCAAGCATCAGTTATAACCATCTATTTGGCTCAAAACGATGTACACTAAAAGCATGTTGCGTTCTACTTCTCATTTTCTCTTTTCTTAAAACATTCTGAGTGTGTCTGAGTGTTTGTCTGTGTGTATGTGATTGTGAGTCTGTCAGTGTGTCTCTCTGTGTCTGATTGTAAATTTGTCTTGTGTTTTGTCTGTCGTTTAAGAGTCTGTGTAATGTGTTTGTCTGTATCTGATTGTAAAGCTGTTTTTTGTTCGTCTGTCTGTTTGTGAGTCTGTATATTGTTTGTCTGTTTGTGTTTGTATGATTGTGAATGTGTGTGTGTTTGTCTGTCTGTATGATTGTGAGTCTGTCTGTCTGTCTGTATCTGTGAGTGTGTTTGTGTGTCTGTATCTGTCTGTGATTCTGTGTGTGTGTGTGTGTGTGTGTGTGTGTGTGTGTGTGTGTGTGGTGTGTGTGTGTGTGTGTGTGTGTGTGCATCTGACTGTGAGTCTGTCTGTCTGTCTATCTGTCTATATCTGTTTGTGGGTATGTCTGTGTGTCTGTCTATATCTGATTGCGAGTCTGTCTGTCTGTTTCTGGCTGTGAATCTGTCTATATTTTTTTTTTGGGGGGGGGGGTAGTGGGGAGGGTGTGAGCGTGTGCTTGTTTATTGTAATTACTTATTTATTTCGAGGATAATGTAATAAGCACTCACGTGCTTTTCTTTGGTTTACGTCCAGTTCCCCACCATCACCACCACCCCAACACACACACACTCTCAAATGACTTGCATACACACACACACACCATCCATCCACCCACCCACAACACATGAACCCCACCCCCCACCCCCCACCACACACACACATACACACACACATACACACACATCGCACACACACAATAATAATAATATGGAATTTATATAGCGCTGAATCTTGTAAAACAAACAAATCGAAGCGCTTGCACTCAAATCATTTACACGCATGCAACTTTTTCCCCAAATAGCATAAGATAGTCAAATTTATGCGCACACCCACACACACATACTCATACCCCCTTACACACACACCCCAACACCCCCCCAACCCCCCCCCCCCCCTACCCCCCAACTCCCACCCCTCACCACACACCCCAACAACCCACACACCCCAACCCCCAACCCCCCCCCCCACACCCAACCCCACCCACCCACACAACAACAACAACCCTTTACCTGCAATCTCAGCAAGGCGTGGCGACAACTGGTAGTCATGGCAACCGACTCGGAGGCGGAGACGGAGTCCACGAAGACTCGCAGAGCCTCTTGGAACACCGTGGCGTGTCTGACGGTGTGACGTAAGTGTTTGAGGATGACGTCAGGCTGGTTGCCGAAGGGCTGGATCTGTTCCGCGTAGCGCTTCAGACAGGCGTTGTACTCGCTATTCATCTCCTTGCGCTCTTCTGCTTACACACACACACGCACACAAAATATTTTGTTGTTGGTTTGGTTGTTTTTTTGTTGTTTGGTTAGGACAAGTGGGTTTATGAGATTTAACGTGGTGGGGTGGGTGGGGGTTGGGGGGTGTGGATATGAAGGAAAAATCGTCATTGGCGTCACTGTCGTCGTTATCATTAAAAGTATGTCAACAGACAGCATCCTTCACTTCCTAAGTGTGTGTGTTGTGTTGTGTGTGTGTGTGTGTGTGTGTGTTTGTGTGTGTTGTGTTGTGTTGTGTTGTGTGTGTGTGTGTTGTGCGTGGTTTTGTGTGTGTGTGTTGTTTGTGTTGTGTTGTGTGTGTTGTGTGTGTGTTGTGTGTGTGTGTGTGTGTGTGCGTATGTGTGTGTGTGCGTGCGTGCGTGCATACGTGCGTGCGTGCATGCGCATGGATTTGAAATATGTTGCTCATTATGTTTAAGGAGAGTTGCATGCGTGTAAATGATTTTCAGTGCAAGCGCTTCGATTTGTTTGTTTTTACAAGATTCAGCGCTATATAAATTCCATATATTATTATTATTATTAATTATTGTTAATAATAATAATAATAATGAATAGCATTTATATAGCACATTTCTCAAAGCAATGACTCAATGCGCTTTCATACCATGCGCATCTATACACATGCACACACAGCACATAACAACAACAACAACAACAACAATGATAATGAGCATTTCTAAAGCGCAAATAAATTTACCAGAGATACCTATCGCACTGTAGAGGCACACACTTGCGTCCGGGCACACACTAGCAGGGCAATTAACAGTACACTCAAGAGAAAAGGCACTAGCAATAACATAACTAACAAAAAAACATAACCAACAGCCAGGCATGCACATGAAGTAGCCTACAGTGTGACAAACGGCGACCGTCAAGACAAGCACAATATATTAACTAGCTAAGAAATACATTAAAGAGATGTGTCTTCAATGAAGACTTAAACTGGGATAAAAGTGGGAGCATGTCTGACGGCCTGGTGGCAGAGAGTTCCAGATTCGTGGCGCAGCAACACCAAAAGATCTACGACCTGCGGTTTTGAGGTTGTAATGGGGTACAACAAGTAAGTTATCATTCGAAGACCGCAGGGTTCTAGTTGTGGTGCGTGATTTCAAGGCAGCTGACAGAGATGGAGCAAGCGAGCCTTCAGAGTGACGGTATGCCAAGACCGCAACTTTGTACTGACAGCGTGCCCTTACAGGTAACCAATGAAGCTCCCTAAGCATGGGAGTCACATGGTCCCTTTTGCTCTTTCCAAGGATGAGCCTGGCAGCAGAGTTCTGAATTCGCTGCAGGCGTGTAAACTGGTTATTATTATTATTATTATTATCATCATCATCATTATTATTAAAAGGTAAAGGTGTCCAATAACCTATGTGGTCGTTGGGGAGCGAGGCGTCAGAGACCTCACTTCTCTAGGGCCAGCATATTGAGGGCAGCGGCGCCCATCTCCTCTCCCTCGCTGCTTTACCTTCCCTGACCCTAAAGAGGGCAAGGTACCCATTTACAGCTGGGTAAACTGGGGGACTGTACTGAAGCCAAGGTGCGCAAACGGTCACCCATCCAACTGGTAACCACGCTCGACGCTGCTTAACCTTAGCTGGGGGAAAGCGAGTGCTCTGACCACTGAGCTATCCCGTCCCCTCGTTATCCTTATGCTTGTTTTATTTTATTTTATTACTTTATTTTGATCATCATTGTAATCAATGTCATCGTTATCACTATGCTTGTTCAATTTTACTTTACTTTATTGTATTGTTTTGTATTTCATACCACTTTTAAGTCACGGCATATTTCTCTGTGTGAAATTCGGGCTGCTCTCCCCGGGAAGAGCGCGTCGCCACAAGAGCAGCGCCACCAATTTTTTGTTTAACTTTTCCTGTCGAAAAACTGTATTTGTTTCCCTATCAGAGTGACATTTTTCCTACAGAATTTTGCCAGGGACAACTAACTCTCTTGTTGCTGTGGGTTCTTTTACGAGCGCTAAATAATTAACACGGGACCTCGGTTTATCGTCTCATTCAGAAGACTAGCACCCAAACCACTACTCATGGATGGGGGGAAAAGTTTCTGGCCCAAACGGGGATCGAACCACCGCACACTTCCAACCCGGACTTTTCGCTTTTTAGGCAGGCCCGTTACCTCTAGACCACCGATCCACCGATTGTTGGGCGTTCCGAAGCTTAACTCCCTGGGGATCATCCAGGATATTACCTTTGCCTCTCCTCTCTCTCTCCTCTCTCATCTCTCTCTCTCATCTCTCTCCTCTCTCCTCTCCCTCTTCTCTCCTCTCCCTCCTTCTCCTCCCTCTCTCTCTTCTCTCTCTCTCTCTCCCCTCCCCTCTCTCTTCTCTCTCTCTCCCTCCCCCTCTCTCCCCCCTCCCCTCTCTTTCTCTCCCTCCCCCTCTCTCTCTTTCTCTCCCTCCCCCTCTCTCCCCCTCTCTCTCTCCCCTCTCTCCTCTCTCCCTCCTCTCTCCTCTCTCTCTCTCTCCCTCTCTCCCCTTTCTCTCCCCTCTCTCTCTCATCCCTCCCCCTCTCTCTCCCCCTCCCTCCCCTCTCTCCTTTCTCTCCCTCACCCCTCTCTCTCCCTCCCCCCTCTCTCTCTCCCTCCCTCTTTCTCTCCCTCCCCCCCTCTCTCTCCCTCCTCTCCCCCTTTATCTTCTCCCTCTCTCTCCCTTTCTCCTCTCCCCCTCTCTCTCTCCCTCTTTCTCTCTCCCTCTCTCTCCCTCCCTTTCTCTCTCCCTCCCTCCCTCCCCCCTCTCTCTCTCTCCTCCCTCCCCCCTCTCTCCCTTCCTCCCTCTCCCCCCGTCTCTCTCTCCTCTTCTCTCATCTCTCTCTCTCTCTCTCTTTCTCTCTCTTCTCTCTCTCTCTCTCTGTCCTCTCTCTCTGTCTCTCTCTCTCTCTCTGTCTCTCTCTCTGTCTCTCTCTCTCTCTCATCCCATCTGGGAATCACTGTGGTGAGATTGGAATACACACCGGATGAGAAGTTTGCGTGTAAGACTGTTTTCAAGTGCCGAGCCATTTAGGCAGCATAGTATATTGCGACTTTTTTCGGAGGATCCCCCCCCCCCCCCCCCCCCCCGTTTTAATGGAGAGTAGTAGGCTACAGGTTGTTATGCTAGCAGCTTGTGGCGGCTGAAGACAGTCTCAACATAATATTTCTAAGCATAACAATGTTTCGAAGTAGGCTTTTGTACTTTGCTTACATACATGAATAACGGAAAGTGTTTTGCCTGGGCCATGTCATCATTATCAGCAGCAGCAGCAGCAGCAGTAACAACAGCAGCAGCGGTAGCAGCAGCAGTAGCAGCAGCAACAGCAGCATAATCATCATCATCATCATCATCATCATCACCACCACATCATCATCATCATCAACATCAACACAACAACACCATCATCATCATCATCAATCATCATCATCATAAATCAAATCGACATCATCAACACCATCAATCATCATCACCAACATCATCATCATCATCAACATCAACAACACAATCATCATCATCATCAACATCAAACAACACAATCATCATCATCATCATCATCATCATCATCATCGACATCATCATCATCAACACCATCATCATCAACACCACCACCACCACCACCATCATCATCATCATCATCATCAACATCAACAACAACACCATCACCAACATCACCAACAACGACAACAACAACAACAACGACGACAACGAGCCCAAACACACAACACTGGCTTATTAACTGCAATAGGAGAAAAAAAACTATCTTTATAAACGACTTTAAAAAACATTTAGGAAGGATATAACTGGAAACTAATTTCTCCTGCATTAAAAAATGCTTTGCTCCTGAGAGATGAATTAATTATGGCCTTTTAGAAAAC
>CM054165.1:25686096-25688596 GCA_028751875.1 Rapana venosa | reverse complement strand
TAATTTAAAATAATAAATGGAATTAATATAGCGCTATATCTTGCAGAGACAAATCAAAGCGCTTGCACTCAACTCATTCTTACACAGTCATACAACTAGTAACAATTAATAGTTCCACCAAGTCCAAATGTGCACACAAACGCACCGCACGCACGCAACACACACACACACACACACACACACACACACACACACCCCACACACAACACACACACACACAGAGGTTAACCCCTGGCAGGGCGATAGAATCTTGGCCGTTGAAGGCAGGGAAAAACTATAAGATGAAGCAGAGAGGAAAATCTTAGGTTTGAAATAAATATGTCTTGAGACCGGATTTAAAAGTGTCATAAGAAAGCTTTTGGCGGAGAGAGAGAGAGAGAGAGAGAGAGAGAGAGAGAGAGAGAGAGAGAGAGAGAGAGAGAGAGAGAGAGAGAGAGAGAGAGAGAGAGAGAAGGGGGGGGGGTCATTCCAGATCGATGGACCAGAAATATAATAGATAAAGAGCGCGGACAATGGTGGATTGATTGAATCTAGGTATTCGTAGGCACAAGGTATCTGCAGCAGAGCGGAGAGAACGAGAAGAAGTGTACAGGTGAAGACATTCACAGAGGTAGGCGGGGGCTGTTTTGTGGAGACACTTGTAACAGAGGGTACTGATCCCAAGGGTACTGATTAACAAGCTACATGCCACACGAACAAACATACGATTCAACAACAACATCAACAAAAACAACAACAATATCATCAACAACACTTGGAACTCGTTATATGCCCTTCATGTTTGATTTACTGAAGGTTACAGCATTAGAAGGGGACGGGAATAGCTCAGTGGTCAGAGCACTCACTTTTCCTCCAAGCTAAGGTTAAGCAGCATCGAGCGTGGTTACCACTTGGATGGGTGACCGTTTGCGCGCCTTGGCTTCAGTACAGACCCCAAGTTCACCCAGCTGTAAATGGGTACCTGCCCTCTTTAGGGTCAGGGAAGGTAAAGCAGCGAGGGAGAGGAGATGGGGGCCACAGCCCTCAACATGCTGGCCCCTACACAAGCTGAGGTCTCTGACGCCACACCATACAACACAAACCATACCACTTTTTTTGGGCACACAGGCTAAAAACTCATCCACTTTTTTCTCTCTCGCAAAAGTGAGGTCAGGCCAGCTGTGGATGATTGGAACATACCCAGCATGCAGCCTGCACCTGGAGAGAGATGGGCTCCGCTACAACATTCAATTTGCCCAAGACACGCAGGCCGCCTGGTGATCGGACATGTTAAGCCGTTACAAGTGGCCAGCCCGATGTCGCTGATCTGTCACTGTCTGCAGGTGGGCTGTGGCGTCGACGGAAAAAGAGAAAGGAAAGGAAGAAGAAGAAGGAGGAGGAGGAGGAAGAGAAGAAGAAGGAGGAGAAGGAGGGGGAGGAGGAGGAGGAAAGAGGAGAAGAAGAAGGAGGAGGAAAAGAAGAAGGAGGAGGAGGAGTAGAAGAAGAAGGAGGAGGAGGAAAGAGGAGGAGGAGGAAAGAGGAGAAGGAGGAGGAAGAGGAGGAGGGGGAGAAGGAGGAGGAGAAGAAGACGAAGAAGAAGAAGAAGAAGAAGAAGAAAGAAGAAGAAGAAGGAAGAAGAAGAAGAAGAAGAAGAAGAAGAAGAAAGAAGAAGAAGAAGAAGAAGAAGAAGAAGAGAAGAAGAAGAAAATGCGAAGAAGAGAAGAAGAAAAGAAGAAGAAGAAAAGAAGAAGAAGAAGAAGAAGAAGAAGAAGAAGAAGAAGAAAAGGAAAGAAGGAGAGAAGGAGGAGAGAGGAAAAGGAAGAAGAAGGAGAAGGAGGAGAGAAAAAGGAGGAGAAGAGGAGGAGAAGGAGGAGGAGGAGAAGAAGAAGAAGAAGAAGAAGGAGGAGGAGGTGGAGGAGGAGAAGGAGGAGAAGGAGGAAGGAGGGGGAGAAGAAGGAGGAGGAAGGAGGAGGAGGGGGAGGAGGAGGAAAGAGAAGAAGAAGAAGAAGAGAAGGGGGAGGAGGAGGAGGAGGAGGAGGAGGAGGAAAAGAAGAAGAAGGAAGGAGGAGGAGGAGGAGGAGAAGGAGGAGAAGGAGGAGGAGGAAGAGAAGAAGGAGGAGGAGGAGAAGAAGGAGGAGGAGGAAGAGGAGAGAAGAAGGAGGAGGAGAGAGGAGAAGGAAGAAGAAATGGAATTAGATAGCGCTGTCTTGCAAAACAAAAAAAAATCAAAGCGCTTTCATTATCATCCTATTCATTCACATGCAGAAGAAGAAAAAGAAAGAAAGACAGACAGACAGAAAAGAAAGAGAAAGAGAAAAGAAAGAAAGAAAGAAACGAAACAAAACGAAAAGAGAGAAAAACAATCCAATTCAAAATCTCCTTCAAAGTGACCCAAAAGACAAAAAAATAAAGAAAAAAGAAGAAGAAGAAGAAGAAGAAGAAGAAGAAGAAGAAGAAGAAGAAGGAGGAGAGGAGGAGGAGAAGGGGGAGGAGGAGGAGGAGAGGAGGAGGAGGAGGAGGA
>CM054165.1:25663596-25666096 GCA_028751875.1 Rapana venosa | reverse complement strand
CTCTCCCCGCTGCTTTCCTCCCTACCCTAAAGAGGGCGGTACCCTTTACAGCGGGGAACGGGAACTGTACTGAAGCCAAGCGCGCAAACGTCACCCACCAGTGGTAACCACCTCACGCTGCTAAACTTTGGTGGGGAAAACGAGTGCTCCGACCACTGAGCTATCCCGTCCCCGCCAAGTAACCGCTGCTTAACCTTAGCGGGGTGACAGAGAGCCTCCTGACCACTAACTATCCCCCCCCCCCCCCCCCCCCCCCCCCCGCACCTCTCAAGGAGATATGAAAGAACTTGAAAGGAGAAAGTGGAAAGCACAAAGCACTTTGCGTGCTTGAGGAGTGTGGTCGTCTCTGTGTACTGTCTTTTCCGGAGTTTGCCTGCTAACAGAATTATGGATACAGCGGTATGAAAAGTGCTTCTTGGGTAGCTAGGTGGGTAGGTAGGTAGGTAGGTAGGTAGGGTGCGGGGTGGGGGTGGGGGTGGGAACTGGGTGAGAGGGGGGCGGGGGTTAGGAGTAGGGTGAGGGTAGGGTGTGGAAGTAGTGTGTGCATGTGTGTTTTATTTACTCTTTATTCTTTTATATCGAAGCCAAAGTCAAAGTCAAAAATACTTTAATCATCCCATAAAGGGCAATTACCGAGGATAATGGAATAAAAGAAGCACTCATGTGCTTTAAAAAAAATATATACATCCAATCCCCGTGTGTATGCGGTTTTGTACATTTTGTCATCCGTTTCCCACCGGCACACAATGGCCTACTCTTCCGAAAACCGGAACGGGTTTTAACGTGTGCGCAAGATGTTCTGCGTGCGTTCGCACACGGGGCCTCGGTTTAAAGTCTCATCCGAAGGACTTTTAGGGGAGAGTGGAGTCGGTACTGATGTTAACTCCAGAGGAAAAATCCTCTTGAACTAGATTCTTTTGTGTATGTGTGTGTGTGTGTGTGTGTGTGTGTGTGTGTGTGTGTGTGTGTGTGTGTGTGTGTGTGTGTGTGTGTGTGTGTGTGTGTGTTGATGGGTCCCAAATATACTTCAGTTGTTTTCCGTTGATCTCCACAAGCATTTGACGCTGGGAAGCTAGATTCTTTAGAGGGACGGGATAGCCTAGTGGTTAGAACATTGCGCTGCCAATCTGACGATCCGGGTTCGATTCCCGTTCAAGGGGATATTTTCCCCTGGAGTTAACATCAGTGCAGACTCCACTCTACCCAAAAGTCCTGCGGATGAGACTATAAACCGAGGCCCCGTGTGCGAACGCACGCAGAACACCTTGCGCACACGTTAAATCCTGTTCCGCTTTTCGTAAGGAGTAGGCCATTGTGTGCCGGTGGGAACAGATGACAGATTTTACACAAAACCGCATACACACGGGGACTTGATGTAAAAAAGCACATAAGTGCTTATTCCATTATAATAATTAATAATAATGATGATGATAATGATAAGAAGAAGAAGAAGAAGAAGAAGAAGAAGAAGAAGAAGAAGAAGAAGAAGAAATGGAATTGTATAGTGCTATATCTTGATATAAAAGAATAACATAAAAAAAGAAAAAAATGCGCGCCGTCCCTGGTTTCTTTTGTCTGTCTATTTGACTCGGAGAAGAAAGATCAGATGCCTGAGGAACCACAGTTTGCAGCAAAACAATGGCCTCAACACGCACGCACACACACACACACACACACACACACACACACACACACACACACACACACACACACACACACACACACACACACACAGGTGTCAAGTTGAGGGGGGTTGAAATGTCAACTATTTGCTGCCAGCTTGTGAAGGTAGGCTGATGCTAGGAATGAAAGGTGGCTCTATGTGTCGGATCCCCGCTATCAAATCCCCAGCCCCGTTCTTAGCCCATCTCTGTCATGATATTAAATCGCACTGCCTTAAATCCCCCTCCCCCCACTCTCTCTCTCTCTGTCTCTCTGTCATTATGTGTGTGTGAGTGTATGTGTCTGTCTATCTGTCTGTCTGTCCGTCCGCTCTCTCTTTGTCTGTGTCTCCTCTCCTTCACTCATTCTGTGTGTGTGTGTGTGTGTGTGTGTGTGTGTGTGTGTGTGTGTGTGTGTGTGTGTGTGTGTGTGTGTGTGTGTGTGTGTGTGTGTGTGTGCGTGTGTGTGTGTGGTGTCTGTCTGTCTATCTGTCTGTCTGTCTGTCTGTCCGTGCGCCGTCTCTTTGTCTGTCTCTCCTCTCCTTCACTCGCTCTCTTTCTCATTCTCTGTCTCTGTCTGTCTGTCTGCCTGCCACTCTCTCTCTCTCTCTCTCTCTCTCTCTCTCTCTCTCTCTCTCTCTCTCTCTCTCTCTCTCTCTCTCTTTCATAACTAAAACTGGTACAGCGTTAAAGTCTCCAGATATGTCCTTTTCTCTATCTACCGCATACACACGGGGACTGGCTGTAAAAAAATAGCACATAAGTGCTTATTCCATGACCCTCGATATAAAAGAATAAAAATGAAACATAAAATAAATAAATATTTGGATGCCTGCCTG
>CM054165.1:25651096-25661096 GCA_028751875.1 Rapana venosa | reverse complement strand
ACAGACACAGAGAGAAGGGAAACGGGACAGAGAGGGGACAGAGCAGAGAGACCAGGGGGGCCCAGAGAGAGGGGAAAGACAGAGGAAAGAGAGACGGGACAGAGAAACAGACAGGACAGGGGTTCCCAAAAGAGAAGGGGAAAAAAGGAAGAAGAGAAACAAACAAAAGAGAGAAGAGAGACAGACAGGACGGAGACAAAGAGCAGAGGAAAAGAGGCAGAGAGATACAGAGAGAGAGAGAAGAGAGAGAGAGAGAGAGGAGAGAAAGAGAGACAGGTTTGCAGAGAGGGAGAGGGGAGGGGAGAGAGAGAGAGTGTGTGGGTGTGTTTTGTTTGTGTGTTTGTGTTTTGTGGTGTGTTTTGTGTGTGTGTTGGGGTGGAATTAAACCCTAAGACTTCGATTTTTTTGTCCCCCTGCTGGACTGGAGAGGGGGGAGAGAGAGACAGACAGAGCAGAAAGACCGACAGGACAGGGGGACAGACAGAAAAGAAAGATAGGAAAGAAAGAGAAAAACAGACCTACAGAGACAGACAGGGGGACACAGAGACAGAGAGAGGGCCCGGGGACAGAGATACATAGGGGAAAGACAAAAGAAGGGGGGTAAACAGATTACAGGGGACAGAAAAAAAGAGAGAGAGACAGCCCAGAAAAGAGAGACGACGGAGGACGGGAAGGGACAGGAGGAGGAGAGTGGGTGTTTTGGGGTGGAATTAAAACCTGCGGGACTGGGGAGAGCAGGACAGAGAGACAGAGGGGGACACAGACACAGAGAGGGGGACAGGACAGAAGGGGAAAAAAAACAGAAAAGGGAGAAAGAGAGAAGGCCCACAGAGAGACAGAACAGGGCCAGAGAGCCCAAAGAGGGGACAGAGAGAAAGCAGAAAAACCAGAGAGAAAAGGCGGGACAAGACGGGTAAACAGCCCGACAGAGGGGACGACAGAGAGACAGAAGAGGAAGAAAAGAGAGAGAGGGGACAGATTTGTTTGCGGGCCCTTGAGGGGACCTCTCTTTTCCCTTTCTTTTTTAAACAAATGTTTTTTTGCTGTGGGGAAGCCTCGTGAGGGAATGAGGCTTGCGGCGCCCTTCTTCTTTTTCCCTCCCCCCAAACTTACTTTCTCCCTCTCTCCCTCTCTGTTCTTATTTTATAGTTTTCTGTCCCCCCCCCCCCCCCCCCCCCCCCCCCCCCCCCCCCCCCCCCCCCCCCCCCCCCCCCCCGCTCACCTCCCCCCCCCCCCCCTTTTCCCCCCCTTTCCTTCCCCCAACGCTTCCCCCCCCCACCCCCCCCTGCAAAAAAAAAGGTCTTTGCCCACACTTTGTGCCCTTTTTTATGGAAAGCGTAAAAAAAAAATTAACAAGGGGAAAAAAGGGAAAGGAGGGGAGGGGTGGTGGAGGAAAAAAGGGAGAAAGAGAAGTTTTTGACGTGATAAATGGTGAGGGTTTGATAAATGTTGATGTTTGATAAATGGTGAGGGATGATGATGATGATGTTTGGGGTTGGGAGGGAATGGGTTGGTGGTGGTGGTGGTGGGGGTGGTGTTGATGATGATGTTTTACGATGATGTCACGAGGTGATGTTTGACGATGATTTTGGGACGATGATGACCCAAAAGTCAAAATTCATCTTTCCAAAATTTGGGGGTTTGGTGGGGGGGTGGTGACGGTGGTGGGGGGTGAGAGGGGGGGGGGTGATGATGTTGATGATGGATGAGGGATGACGACATAAAGCGGAAGGAAAAAAGAAAAAAAAAATGGGGAAAAGGGGGAAGAGGGGAGGGGAGAGAGCGAAAAACGGAGGCAGAGTCTCTCTCTCTCTTTTTCTCTCTCTCTCTCTTCTTTTTCTCTCTCTCCTCTCTCTCTTCTCTCTTTTCTCTCTCTCACTCACCCACCACAAACACAAACCCACACACCACACACCACACACACAATCAACCCCAACCCCAAACCACCACCCACCCCTTTCCCCACACCCCTTTCCCCCCGACCACCCCCCCACCCACACACACAAACACCCCACTCCCCCCCCCCCCCCCCACACACACATACCACACAGACACCACCATTTAACACACAGCCCACAAACACATTTTACAACACAGACACAACACAAAAACCACCACTCACACAATAAAAATTAAAAAGGGAAGAAGAAGAAGAAAAAAAAAAAATGTAGGGAAATTTTTTAATGGGCGCACTTACACACACCACCCCCACACCCCACACACTCAAAAACAAAACACACACCCCTCAACACATACACCACTTTCCTCCACACCCCAAAAACAAACCACACACATACAGTACACACACCCACTTACACCCCACACACACACACACTCCCACACTTACACACACCCCACCCCCACTCACCACTTACACACACCCTCACACACATAAAACAACAAACCCCCCCAACACACACACACCCAATCACACATTTAAACACACACTTACACACAAACACCCACACACACCTCCCAACCCCCCCCCCACCACCCACCACAGCACACCCCAAACACAAAACATTACACACACAGAAACCACCACACACACCTACACCCCCCCCCCCCACACACACATCCACCCACCCCCAAAACCATAAAAAAACCCCCCCCCCCCCCAACACACACACACACCAAATGTGGCCCCCACCCTTTTTTCAGGGGGTTTTTTTGGGTTTTTAACCCAAAAGGGTGCAAAACCCGTCAGGAGGGGGGGTTTTGAAACCCCGGGGGGTTTGGACCCCCGGGCCCGTAAAGGGTGTTCCCCCCCACCCCCCCAACCCCCCCAAAAAAAAAGGGGGGGTTTGGGCGGGTGGGGGGGCCCCAAAACTGGCAAGGTGGTGGGATTAGAGGTTTCTGTTTTTTTAAAGTGTGATGGTGATGTGATGTGATGATGTGATGTATGGGGTGGTGATGGTGATGTTGTTGATTGATGTTGATGACGATAAAAGGTTGTGATATGGATATACCATACAGGGATACTGCCCGACAGGTTTAGTTTTTGGGAAGATACTTTTGGGGGGGGGGGGGATGGGGGGGGGGGGGGGAGGGAGGGGATGGGGGGGGGGGTTTGGGAAGGGAGGGGGGGGGGGAGGGGGAAAAGGAGGGGGGGGGGGGGAGGGGGAAGGATGGAGGTTGTTTTACTTTTTTGGTTTCTAGTTGTTTTTTGTTTGTTGTTTGTCTTTGTGGGTTTTTTTTTTAAAGAAAAGAAAAAAAATTTGTTTTAGGGAAAAGTTTTCCCAAAAAATCCCAGCAATCCCCCGGGCAGAACAAGTTAAACTTATGATATTTCCCTGTCATATTAACACAAAACACACTTTACACACACACAAACATTCACACCACACACACCACCCACTTCACACACACACCCCACCACAAAACACACACACACACACACACACACACACAAAAAAAACAACACACACAACACAACATTCCCAGGATAGCCTAGTGGCAGAACATTGCGCTGGCAATCGGGAGGGCCCGGGTTTGGGTTTCCCCGTTCAAGGGGGAATTTTCCCCTGGATTTAAACCCCAGTGCGGGATTTCCACTTCCCCCCAAAGCCCTTGGTTTGAGACTAAAAAAACCAAAGGCCCTTTGTGGGGGTTTTTAAACGTGTGTACAATTGGTTCTTATGTGTGTGTTTTTGGGGTTGTCTGTATGCGTGTTATGTGACTGTATGTTTTTGTGTGGGGTGTGTTTTAAAAAATTCTTTAAACGTTTTTTCAAAGTTGTGATTTTTAGACGGGGTGGGGGGGCCCGGGGGGGGGGGGGGGGGGGGGGGGGTATGTGTGCCCAAGGGGGGGGGTGTTTGTGGGTGTGTTTTGTTTGTGTGCGTGTGTTTTACGTTTTGTAGGGTGTTTGTGGTGTGTTTGTTGTTTTCTGTATGTTTCGGGGTGTTCGTGTGTGTGGTGTGTGTGTTGTGTTGTAAATGTGTGGGTATTTTTTAGGGTATGTGGGGGGTGTTTTAAATACATCTGGGTTTTCACTAAACCCGAGCGGGAAAAATCTTTTTCAGTTTTTGATGAAAGCTAAAGGGCCGAGACCTACCAAAAAATTTATCATGTTGAAAAATTGTTTTGGCGAAAATATCTTCACTCACGTAAGCTTTTTACTTTAACAAACCACTTCCCCATTAAAGGAGAAAAAAAAAAATCTCTAAATCGGGAGTATGGGGTTCCCTATAGGCAAAAGGTACTTGGGAAAATCAGTCCTACAGGCAAATTTTCTCAGTGTTTCCCTTTTTATCTCACAGGAAATTTCCCCGGTGGGATTTGGTTTAGTGAGTCAGAGTGGAACCCTTTTGGGTGGACCCCCCCAAAAGTGTTAAGTGGGGAACGCACCCCAAAAACAAACACAAATAATGTTTTAAAATTAAAATTTTTCCCAAACATTTCAGCCCTTTACAAGGGTTAAAAACCCTAACAACCCGCACCCCCAGAAAATAAAAAAAATATAATCCTCTGAAAATCGGGAGGGATTCTGCCTTTTCAAAAAACAACAACAAACAAACCCAAAATGGGGGAGGTATTTTAAAAAAAAAATATACACGCAAAATTCTCATTCAGTTTTGTACTTTTTAATTTTATGGGGGGAAATTTGTAAAGGAATTTAATTTTAATTTTAAAAATTAAAAAATAATTAAAAATTTTTAATTTTTTTATCAAATTTTTTTATCACTATTATTTTTATTATTAATTTATCTTTAATTTTTCATCCTCAACATTCTTTTTTTTTTCGGGAAAAATGGAATAAGCAAAAAATTTAGCTTCTTTTTTTTTTTTAATTTTGGTTTTCCCGGTTTTTTTGGGATGCCCAAATCTTGTCAATTTCGTCATCCTTTTCCCCCCGGCCCCACCCAAAAGGCCCACTCTTCCGAAAAAGCGGAAGGGGGTTTTTTTTTTTTTAAAGTTGGGGCGCAAAAAAAAGATGTTTGGGCCCCACGGGACCTTTAGGGTTTTTTTTAGCCTCATCCCAAATACTTTTGTGGGGGGGGGGGAAAAGGAAATGGGGGGTCCCCGGGACTGTGATGTTAACTCCAGAGGGGGAAAAAAAAAACCAAACCCCTTTAACGGTTTTTAACCCGGGGGGTTTAGCGATTTTACGAACGCAAACATCTAAACCCCCAGGCTTTTTTCCAAAGATGAGTCAAAAAGATGACAACTTTAAAAATGCCCCCCCCCCCCCCCCCCACACACCCCACACCACATAACCCCACCATACAAAACACACAACACACAAAACCCCAGACACACACAAAGCCAAAAACCACCACACACAGACAAACGCACACACCCCACACACAAACACAAACACCAACCCCAAAAACACACCCAAAACAAGCACACAACAAACCACCACAGACACCCCACATAAAACACACGCCCGCACACACACACACAAAAACACTTTTCCCCACCCCACACACACACACCAAACACGACCCCACGCACACACACACAAACAAAACAACAACACAACCCCCACACCCCACACACCGAACCCACACCAAACCCCAGCAACACCGTCCCCCCCCCCCCCCCCCCCGCGCGCCCTTTCCCCCGGGTGTTAAGCTGCGGGGGTTTAAAAGGGCAATAAAACCAAAATTTTGTCACTGGGTATATCACCCCGGGTGTGGTTCAAAAAAATTTTGAAACAGCTGTTTAAACAGGGCTGCCGAAAAATCCATGAAAAGCCAAACTGGGCGAAAGGGGGAGAGAGAGGGAGAGAGGGAGGGGGGAAGGTTGGGGGAGGGGGGGGGGGGGAGGGGGAAATTTTTTGTAGGGGGGGGGGGGGGGGGGGGGGGAGGAGGGGAGGAGGGGGTTTTATTTTACGTTCTTTCTTTTTTCCCCCCTCTTTCCCTTTTCCTTTTTTCCCTTTTCCTTCCCTTTTTCTTTTTACTGGCTTTCTTACCCGGTCACCGTGTGCAAACCCTTTATTGATTGTTGATTGATTTACAAGTTTTACGATGCCCTATGTGTGTTTGTGAGAGAGAGAGAGGGGAGGGGGGGGAAGAGGGGGGGGAGGGGGGGAGGGGGAAAGGGGGGGGGGAAGGGGGAGAGAGGGAGAGGGGGGAAGGAGAGAGGAGGGGGGAAAAATGGGGGAGGGAGAGAGGGGAAAAGGGGGATGGGGGGGGAGAGGAGGGGGGAAGGAGGGGGGGTAGAAGAGGGGGGGGGGGGGGGGAGGGGGAAAAAGGGTGGGGAGAGGGGGGAAAGGGGGGAGAGAGAGAGAGGAGGGGGAAAAAAGAGGGGGAGAAGGAGAGAGAAATGGGAGAGGATGGGGGAGGGGGAGAAGGGGGGGGGGAGATGGAAGGGGGAGAGGGAGAGAGAGAATGGAAGGGAGTGAGGGTGGGGGAGAGGGGAGAGAGGGGGAAAGGGGGGGGAAAAGGGGGGGAGGGGGGGGGAGGGGGGGGGATGGGGGGAGGGAGGGGGGAGGGGGGAGAGGAGTTTGAGGGTTGAGAGAGAGGGGGGAAAAAGAAAAAAAGAGAGGGGGGGGAGGGGTTTTGGGGGGGGTTTGGGGAGGGGAAAAGAAAAGAAAAGGGGGGGGAGGAGGGGGGGGAGTGGGAGGGGGAAAAGGGGGGGAGGAAGGGGGGGGAGAGAGGATAGAAAAAAGGGAGGGAAAAAGAGGGGGGGGATGTAGAGGGGGGAGGAGATAGGGAAAAATGAGATAAAAGAAAAATTAAAAGGGGGAAAGAGGGGGGAGGAGGGGGAGGGGGGGGGGAGGGGGGGAGAAAATGGGGGAAGGGGGGGAGAGGGGGGGAGAGAGAGGAGAGAGAGGGTGGGGGGAGAGAGAGGGACTGGGGGGAAGAGAGGAGAGAATATGTTAAATGTGATAAAATGTTTTTAAGGGCCCCCCCACAAGGGGGGAAAAGGGGCAGGGCAACCCAAAATCACTTGTAACAAAGAAATATGCCCAAAAAAACTTCTGTCTTCTTTATCTAAAAAAGAGGAGAAATCTTCAAATGCCCAAAAAGAGAGGAGACAGAGACGAAGCAGAGAGGTCTCTCTCTCTCTCTCCTCTCCTCCTCTCTCTCCTCTCTCTCTCTCCACCACACATACACACAAACAACACACACAGACACAGACACACAGACACTTACAGACACACACACACTTACAGACACACACACAGCCACACACACACACTTACAAACCACACACACACACTTACACACTCACACACACATACACACACTTACACACTTACACACATACACACACACACACACTCACACACACACTTACACACATACACACACTCATACACCATACACACACAACAACACACACACACTCACACACACACAATACACACTACACACACACATATATATCACACAAAACACACCACACACACACTACACACATACACACACCACACACTTACACACACACACTTACACACACACACACACACCACACACTTACACCACCCTTACACACACACATACACACTACAGACACACCACACACACACACTTACACCACAACAACACCACACACTTACAGCACACACCACACACTCACACACACACACACACATTCACACACACATTCACCACACACTTAACACCCCCCCCCCCACACCACACACTACACCCCCCCCCCCCCCCCCCCCCCACACACACACATGATGATGGAACCCTACCCGGGGTGGGCTTTAACACAAGGGTGCGAATACCGTCAGGAGAGGGCTTGACACCCGGGTGTTGGACATCCGTCAGTAAAGGGTGTTCCTCCCCACCCCCCCACCCCCCCCCCACCCCAAAAAAAAGAAGAAAAAGGGGTGGCGGGTGGGCGGGCAAACTGGCAAGGCGGGTAGATATATAGAGGTTTCTGATGAATGATGTGATGATGATGTGATGATGATGATGATGATGATGATGTGATGTTGATGAAGATGATGATGATGATGATGAAGGTTGTGATATAGATATACACACTACAGGGATACTGACAGACAGGCATAGTCTGTGGAAGATACTTTTTTGGGGGAGGGGGTGTGGGGGGGGGGGGGGGGGGGAGAGGGATGGGAGGGGGGTGTGGAAGGGAGGGAGGGGATGGGGAGGGAGGGGGAGGGGATGGGGAAGGATGGAGGTTGATTATCTTTCTGGTCTACTAGTTGTGTTTTGTTTGTCTGTTTGTCTTTGTGGGTTTTTTTTTAAAAGAAAAGAAAAGAATGTATTCATGAAAAGTGTCACACAAAAAATACCAGCAATACCCTGACAGAACAAGTTAAACTTATGATAGTCCTGTCATATTAACACACACACACACACTACACACACACACACACACCACACACACACACAACACACACACACATTCACACACACACACATCACACACACACACACACACACACACACACACACACACACACACACATACACACACACACATCTCCACAGGATAGCCTAGTGGTCAGAACATTGCGCTGGCAATCTGACGACCCGGGTTGATTCCCGTTCAAGGGGGATATTTTCCCCTGGAGTTAACATCAGTGCAGACTCCACTCTCCCCCCAAAGTCCTTCGGATGAGACTATAAACCGAGGCCCCGTGTGCGGGTTTTAACGTGTGTACAAGATGTTCTGTATGTGTGTGTGTTTGTGTGTCTGTATGCGTGTGTATGTGACTGTATGGTGTGTGTGTGTGTGTTCAAATTCATTTAACGACTTTTCAAAAGTTGTGATATTAGACGGGGTGGGGGCGGCGGGGGGGGGGGGGGGGGGGGGGGGGGGTATGAGTGTTCAAGGGAGGAGGGTGTATGTGTGTGTGTCTGTATGTGTGCGTGTGTGTGTACGTGTGTATGTGTATGTGTGTGTGTCTGTGTGTGTCTGTATGTGTACGTGTGTGTACGTGTGTGTGTGTGTGTGTGTGTGTGTGTGTATGTGTGTGTATTTGTAGGTGTATGTGGGTGTGTGTAAATACATCTCGTTTCTCACTGAACCGAGCTGAAAATCTTTGTCAGTTATTGATGTAAGCTAAAGTGCCGAGACCTACCTTAAAATATCATGTTGTAAAATGTTATGGCGACATATCTTCACTCACGTCAAGCTCTTTACATAACAACCCACATTCTCCATTAAAGGAGAGAAAAAAAATCCTCTGAAGTCAGAGTATGGCTGCCTATATGGCGAAGTACTTAGAAAATCAGTCCTACACGCAAACTTCTCATTCAGTGTGCAATTTCTATCTCACAGTGATTCCTAGGTGGGATGATGAGTGAGTCAGAGTGCAACATTCTGGGTGACCCCCAAGAGTGTTAAGCTGGGGAACGCACAACAACAACAACAAATATATTGTAAAATAATATGTTCACATCATCTTCAGCCATGACAAGCTCTAAGCATAACAACCTGCACCCTCAGAAAAAATAAAAATCATAATCCTCAGAAGTCGGAGTATTCCTGCCTATTCAACAACAACCAACAACAAAATGGCGAGGTACTTGGAAAAAAAAGTACTACACGCAAACTTCTCATCCAGTGTGTACTTTTAATCTCATGGTAATTCGTAGGAATAATAATAATAATAATAATAATAATAATTATTATTATTATCATTATTATTATTATCACTATTATTTTTATTATTAATTATCATCATTATCATCCTCAACATTCTTTTATTTCGAGGATAATGGAATAAGCACTCATGAGCTTCTTTTTTTTACATCTGGTCCCCGTGTGTATGCCAGTCTTGTCAATTTCGTCATCCATTCCCACCGGCACACAATGGCCTACTCTTCCGAAAAGCGGAACGGGTTTTAACGTGTGCGCAAGACGATGTTCTGCACACGGGACCTCAGTCTATATAGCCTCATCCGAACTACTTTTTGTGGAGAGAGTGGAGTCGGCACTGTGATGTTAACTCCAGAGGGAAGAAAAACAACAACCACCTCTTGAACGAGATTCGAACCCGGGTCAGCAGATCACGAACGCATCACTCTAACCACCAGGCTATCCCAGATGAGTCAGAGAGTGCACACACTTT
>CM054165.1:25638596-25643596 GCA_028751875.1 Rapana venosa | reverse complement strand
AGGAGAAGAGAAGAAGAAGAAGAAGAAAGAAGAAGAAGAAGAAGAAGAGAAAAGAAAAGAAGAAAAGAAGAGAAGAAGAAGAAGAAGAAGAAGAATTGCGAAGAAAAAGGAGGAGAGGATGGGGGAGGAGAAAAGAAGAGAGAAGAGAGAAGAGGGGGGGTGGGTGTGGGGGTGTGGTGTATGAGGGGGTGGGTGGGGGGGGGGGTGGTGAGGAGAGGTGAGGTGAAGAAGAAAGTGGGTGTGTGTGTGTATGTGTGTGTGTGATGAGCGTGTTGGTGGGTTGTGTTGTGTGTTTAGTGTGTGTTGTGTGTGTGTGTGTGTGTTGTGTGTGTGTGTGTGTGGTGTGTGTGTGTGTGTGTGTGTGTGTGTGTGTGTGTGTCTTGCTTGTTGCTTTTATTATGTTTTGGGTGTGTGTTTGTTTGTTTGGGGTTGTTGTTTTGGTGTTGTTGTTGTTGTTTGTTTTTGTGTGGTTTTTTTGTTGTTGTTTTTTTTGGGGGGGCGTGGTCAGTGGGAATTGTCACCTCTTCAATACATTTTTCCTGTGGATATTTATTTTACTATTTTAGAACACCCGTATGACAGAGCTGTTATTCTGTGAGATAAATGGGTAACATATCACTATCAAGTTGTAAGTGGAAAATAATTGAAGGCGTAGGTAAGCCACAAAAAACAACAACAACAAAAATAACCAAGAAAGAAACGAAAAAGAAAGAAGAAAGAAAGAAAGAAAAGAAAAGAAAGAAAGGACATAGAAAGGAAGAAAGAAAGGAAGATAGATAAAGATAGATAGATAGATAGATAGAGGTAGATAGATAGAAAGATAGATAGATAGATAGGTAGATAGAAAGGTAGAGAAAGATAGATAGAAGATAGATAGTAGATAGATAGATAGAAGGTAGATAGAAGATATATAATAGATAGAGAGAGAGAAAGAAAGATAGAAGAAAGATAGAAAGAAAGAAAGAAAGGAAGAAGGAAGGAAGGGAAGAAAAAAAGGAAGGCAGAATGAAAGAAGAAGAAAAAAAAAGAATGCTATATCACATCAATTACAAACGACAAAAAAGATGCGAGAAAAGATATGGGAAAAAAGAAAGAAGGAAAGAAACAGCGAAGAAAGAAAATTGTAGTACTAATCAATCAGTTACAAACGAGAAGAAGATGGAGACACAAATATGTAAAAAAGAAAGAAGAAGAAAAAAGACAGACAGACAGACAGACAGAAAGGCAGACAGACAGACAGCAGAAGAAGAAGGAAAGAAAAAAGAAAGAAAGAAAGAAAGAAAAAGAACGAGAGAAAGAAGGAAGGGAAGAAAGAAAGAAAAGAAAAAAAAGAAGGAGAGAGAGAGAGAGAGAGAGAGAGAGGAGAGAGAAGAGAAGAGAAGAGAGAGAAGAGAAGAGACGAGAAAGAAAGAAAGAAGAAAAAGAAAAAAAGAAAGAAAAGAAAGAAAAAAGAAAGAAAGAGAAGAGAGAAGAAGAAGAAAGAGAAGAGAGAGAGAGAGAGAGAGAGAGGAGAGAGAGAGAGAGAGAGAGAATGAAGGAAGGAAGGAAAGAAAGAAAGAAAGAAAGTAGGTAATATATCAGAATCAAGTAACAAACGAGAAAAAGATGCACACAACAAAAATGCTTTCAAGATAAACGAACACAAACAAATAACTAAAAAACAAAACAACAAAAATTTAAGGAAATAAATAACAAGTAATACATCAGAATCACGTTACAAATAAAACAAGATGAAATCACGACCCCCCACCCCCCCAAAAAAAAAAACAAACCAAAAAAAAACACCCACAAAACAACAACCCGATTATAACAGATAACAGAACAAACCAATACATGTATAACGAACACATAAATAAAAACAGGCTAAATATATATATATATATATATATATATATATATATATATATATTATATATATACATATATATCGGAATGCAACTACAAAAGAAAACAAGATGAACACATATAAAGCTACATAAACAAACGAACGAATACATTCTCTCTCTCTCTTTCCTCTCTCTCTCCTCCCTCTCTCTTCTCTCTCCACTTCTTCTCTCTCTCTCTGCTCTCTCTCTCTCTCTCTTCTCTCTCGTCTCTTTCTCCTCTTTCTCTCTCTCTCTGTTCTCTCCCTCCCTCTGTCTTTCTGTTCTCTTCTTCTTTCTCTCTTCTGTCTCCCTCCTCTGTCTTCTGCTCTCTTTCTTTCTCTCTCTCTCTGTCTCTCTCTCTCTGTCTCCCTCTCTCTGTCTCCCTCTCTCTTTCTTTCTCTCTCTCTCTGTGTCTCCCTCCCTCTGTCTTTCTGTTTCTCTCTTTCTCTCTCTCTCTGTCTCCTCTCTTGCTCCCTTTTTCTTTCTCTCTCTCTGTCTCCCTCCCTCTGTCTTTCTGTTTCTCTCTCTTCTGTCTCTCCTCTTCTCCTCTCTCTCTCTCTTCTCTCTCTCTCTCTCTCTCCTCTTCTTTTTTCGCTCATGACATGCGCATGCCGTAGTTTTAGCCTCTACGTTAATTGTTCAGCGACCGTTTTATTCCTCCTCCCTTCTTCCTCCTTCTTCTTGTCCTTCCTTTTTCTCTCTTTCTTTCTCTTCTTCTTCTTTCTCTTTCTTTCTTTCTCTTCCTTCTTCCTTTCTTTCCTTCTTCCTTCCTTCCTTTCTTGCTTTCCTTTCCTTCCTTCTTTCTTTCCTTCTCCTTCTTTCTTTCTTGCTTTCCTTCCTCCTTCCTTTCTTTCTTCTCCTTCTCTTTCCTCCCTCTCCCCTCCTCCTTCTCTTCCTCTCTTCTTCCTTTCTTGCTTCTTCCTTCCTTCCTTCTCTTTCCTTCTTCCTTCCTACCTTCATGCTTTGTTTCTCATTCTTATTTTCCTCTCCTTTTTCTTTCCTCTTCCTTCCTTCCTTTCTTGCTTTTTTCTTCATTTCTTTTTCTTTCCTTCCTTCCTTTCTTTCTTCTTCCTTCCTTCCTTTCTTGCTTCCTTTCTTCATTTCTTTTTTCCTTCCTTCTTCCCTTTCTTTCTTCTTCCTTCCTTCCTTTCTTGCTTTCTTTCTTTATTTCTTTCTTTCCTTCCTTCCTTCCTTTCTCCTCCCTTCCTTTCTCCTCCCTTCCTTCCTTTCTTCCCTCATTCCTTTTTCCAAGGTATGTTGATTCACCAGTCAAATGTGTTTTTTTTAATATCTTTCCTGACGTTCTTAAAAGATATTTTTCTTGTTGTTTTTTTTCCCCCCTTCTCCCCAGTCATTTATTTTCAATTTTGCCTTTATTTCAAGTCAGTGTCAGTGCTATAGTTTATTTCTCCACTTTTTTTTGTTGTGGTTTTGTTTTCTTTCATTCCTATCACCTTCAAATGTTTGTCGGTCATCACCTCCTTTCTTTTCTCCTTTCTTTCTTTCTGTCTTTCTTTCTCTCATTCTTTCTTTCTTTCTTTCTTTCTTTCCGATATTCCGTTGTTCGTGGTGGCTTGTTGTTCTTTTTTCTTCTTTTTGGGGGGGTACATTTCTATTGCCTGGAAATCCTTAATCTATTTCCCTCTTGACTTGTCTTGTCT
Source organism: Rapana venosa (assembly GCA_028751875.1). Lineage (NCBI taxonomy): Eukaryota > Metazoa > Mollusca > Gastropoda > Neogastropoda > Muricidae > Rapana > Rapana venosa. Next base: position 25,640,070 of record CM054165.1, on the reverse strand, counting down.
TGTCTTGTCTTGTCTTGTTTGACTGACTGACTGACTGACAGATGACAAAATTTACAAAACCGCATACACACGGGAACTGGATATAAAAAAGCACATGAGTGCTTATTCCATTATCCTCGATATAAAAGAATAAATAAATATCTATCTATCTTTCTTTCTTTCTTTCAGTTATTTCATACTCTACCTATCTATCTATCTATCTATCTATCTATCTATCTATCTATCTATCTATCTATCTATCTATCTATCTATCTATCTACCTATCTATCTACCTATCTATCTATCTATCTATCTATCTATCTATCTATCTATCTATCTATCTATCCATCCATCCATCCATCCATCCATCTATCTATCTATCTATATCGCTACCTTTCTTTCTTTCTATCTACCTTTCTTTCTGTCTATCTATCTATCTACCTTTCTTTCTTTCTATCTACCTTTCTTTCTCTCTTTCTTTCTCTCTTTCTTTCTTTCAGTTATTTCGTACCCTCCCTCCCTTTCTGCATTTTCTGTGCACCGCCTCCCTTTCCAACAAGGTTTATGTTGTTGTTTGTTTTGTTTGCACTTCAATGAAAAGAACGTGATAAACCTCAGTGAATGTTTTCACTCTGAGACAATAAATCGAAATGAAAAACAAACAACACATCTTCCTTTTCCTGCATCTTCTATCTTTCTAATCCCCCCCCCCCCCCCCCCTACTGTTTCTTTCTGTGTACTAGCTGTAAGAAGAACGTAAGAAATATTAACTTAAAGGCAATAAATTCGAAATGAAAAACAATAACAACAGCAGCATCAACAACAACAAATTTGCTGATTCAATCTTGGATCCCGCTTGTTTGTTGATGGAAAATGTGCCAAAAAACGTGTGAAAATTGTGAGTTAGATGTGCCATGAGTTTCTCATTTCCTTCACCACTGAAGATTTTGCAACCAGCTTCCTCCACTTCTCGCGGTTCTCAGCTTTTCGTAGCAAGTCGTTCCACTCAAGGCCAGTCCACTCTCTGACGTTGTCTTCCCATCGTTTTCTCTGTCTGCCTCTTCTTCGTCTCCCTCCTTGTACTGTTCCCTGTAGTAGGACAGTCTTGGCCAGTCCAGATGTTCGTGTGACGTGCCCGTACTACTTTAGTTTTCTGGGGGGGGGGGGGGGGGGGGGGGGGGGGGGGGGATGGGGGGTGGTGTGGAGGTTCGTTTGTTTTGCTTTTCTTTTTTTTAATTCTGAAGTCAGGAAATCCTCCTAGCACCCTGTGGTGTTTTCAATTTTGCTTTTCACTTCCTCGATAATCATGTTGATCTCTGTAAGATAGCAACATGGTCTAGTGGTTAGAACATTGCGCTCGCAATCTTGACGACCCGGATTCGATTCCCGTTCAAGGGGATATTTTCCCCTGGAGTTAACATCAGTAGCAGACTCCACTCTCCCCAAAAGTCCTTCGGATGAGACTATAAACCGAGCCCCGTGTGCGAACGCACGC
>CM054165.1:25606096-25608596 GCA_028751875.1 Rapana venosa | reverse complement strand
ACATTTATTTCAAAATCGCCACCAATAAAAAATTTAACTCCCAAAAATTAATTATTCGTTTCATTCCAAATCGCCACCACTATCTTAGAACCCCCAAATTACCGATTCCATTACAGGCAGACAGCTACCACCAAAACCCCCAAAATGAACCACCTAATTATTCATTTCATTGCAAATCGACAATGCTTAGAACCTTAAAATGATTCATTTCATTCCAAATCGCCACCGTTAAAAAACCCAAAATGAACCCCTCAAAACTATTGATTTTATTCCAAACTGCCCACTGCTAAGAATCACAAAATTCTTCATTTCATTCTGGACAAACCCCTGCCAAAAACAAAACGACACCCCCAAAAGAAGACCCATTCACTTCCAAACAACAAGAAAAAAAACTCGTTAACTTCACAACCTAAGCCATCTATCTATCCACACCAAGCCCTTCATGGACCAACCGAAAACCCCAATCCAATCCTATTGTTTAGAGACCCTCCCCTCCCCCCCCCTGCCAACCACAGAAGCCATATCAGGGCTGTTCCCCCCCCCCCCCCCCCCACCCCCCACCCCCAAAAAAACCCCACAAAAAAAACCCATCAACAGAAAGCTGATCAACAACAGACCCTAGAAAAATAGGGCCTGGCAGTAAGAACAAACTTCCTTTTCGTCCAAGGACCCTACACTAAATCACGACACTGAGCAGGGATCAAAACAAGATCCAGACAAGAGATTCCCAAATCGAGAGAGAGAGAGACAGACAGACAGAGACAGAGAGAGAGAGACCGAGAGAGAGACAGACAGAGAGAGAGAGAGAGACCGAGAGAGAGAGAGACAGAGAGAGAGACACACACACAGACAGAGAGACACAGAGAGACACACATAGAGACAAAGACAGACACAGAGAGACACAGAGAGAGACACACAGAGAGACAAAGACAGATAGAGAGACAGACAGTCAGACAGAGAGAGACAGAGACAGAGAGAGACACAGACACACACACACACCACACAACACACACAGAGACAGAGAGACAGAGAGAGAGAGAGAGAGAGAGAGAGAGAGAGATTCACTGGTCTCCAAATCCCTTGAATAAATGAACTGCGGGGGCCCTAAAGGGGGGTGAGAGGGGGAAGGGGATAGGGGTAGGGTCATTTTAAGGGCTGGCTATTTGTGGGGGTAAGGGGGAGAATGAGAGGAAAACAATCCTTACCACTGTCAACACCACGTTCTCCACACTTCCCCATAACACACCCGGGGTGGTCACCGGGTGTAAGGGGGAAAAGGAGATCCCTACCCAGCTTAAACTTATACCCTGGGGTAAAAATGTATGAACGCGGATGGGTCACAGCACGCTAATCCAGCGTAACTGGGGCACGGCATAGCCTAGTGGTTAGAACATTGCGCTGGCAATCTGTCGACGACCCGGGTTCGATTCCCGTTCAAGGGGATATTTTCCCCTGGAGTTGACATCAGTGCAGACTCCTCTCTCCCCCAAAATTCCTTCGGATGAGACTATAAACCTAGGCCCCGTGTGCGAACGCACGCAGAACATCTTCCGCACACGTTAAGTCCTGTTCCGCTTTTCGTAAGAGAAGGCCATTGTGTGCCAAGGTGTCCCATAACCTATGCAGTCGTAGGGGAGCGAGGCGTCAGAGACCTCAGCTCCTCCAGGGGCCAGCATTTTGAGGCGGCGCCCATCTCCTCTCCCTCGCTGCTTTTCCTTCCCTGACCCTAAAGAGGGCAGGTAGGTACACATTTACAGCTGGGTGAACTGGAGGACTGCACTGAAGCCAAGGCGCGCAAACGGTCACCCATCCAAGTGGTAACCACGCTCGAAGCTGCTTAACCTTAGCTTGGGGAAAAGCGAGTGCTCTGACCCACTGAGCTATCCCCGTCCCCACATGCAAGGATGTGTTGATTATTCCGCTTCTGCAACATCATAAATGAATTGCTCATAACAAACAGTATCCATACATCTGATCATTGTTTCATACCCTACGCCTAACATCAATTTGTCGAGTTTACTGACTGGGGTCAAAATTGTGAGGGGGGGTGGTCATTTCTTAGAGCGCAACACCGGGGTGCCACTTGTCGCTGCCAGTGTGACAATATTGGGAGGGTGTCGCATTGGCAGAACCCCCTAATCTACATTGACACTTGTACAAAAGTCTGTAATCACAGGGCGCGCACACACACATATACACACACAAATATAATTGTAGGTGCGAGCGGAGCATGCAGCAACACCACACACAACACACACAAACACACACCCACCACACACACACACAAAACACACATGTATACACATATATGTCTTACGCATGCACGCACATAATAGGCGCGTGCGCACATCGCACTCACAACACATCACACACAAAACCACCATCTACACACACAAAATACACACTACTCACGTTACCACACCCTACAACACTACACACACACACAAACACATACATCACACACAATACCACACCGCTTACACACACACACACACATACA
>CM054165.1:25598596-25601096 GCA_028751875.1 Rapana venosa | reverse complement strand
TTTTGGAGGGTTTCCTTTCTCTATTTTCCCCCCATCTTTATTTCCTGTGTTATTTTTGGTCTCTCTTCTTTATTTTTTCCTTCTCTCTCCTCTCTCTCTCTCCTCTCTCTCTCTCTCTCTCTCTCTCTCTCTCCTCTTCTTCTCTCTCTCTCTCTCCCCTCTTCCTCTCTCTCTCTCTCTCTCTCTCTCTCTGGACGTTCATGAATTTCTCTCTCTCTATTTCTCTCTCTTTCTTTCTCTCTCCCTCTCTTTCTCTCCCTCCTCTCTCTCTCTCTCTCGTTCTCTGTCTGTCTGTCTGTCTGTCTGTCTCTCTCTCTCTCTCTCTCTCACTCACTCACTCACTGTGATGCTCATCAATTTCTCTTTCTCTACTTCTCCTCTGCTTACTATCTTTTTCATGCCTTTTTAACTCTTGTTTTTCCTTCTTTCCTTTTTTTATGTCAGGTTTTTTCTTTCTTTCTTTCTCTCCTTCTTCCTTCCTTTTTTTTACTGTCATTCATTTGTTTTCTTATTCTTTTCCTGTTTAAAATTTTTTTAACCATGTTCCTTTTTTTTCTTTCATTACATCCCTTCCCCCCCCCCCCCCCCCCCCCCCCTCCCAACTACCTTCATTTTTTTTAATCGTTCGGAATTTGGGGGTTGGTTGGTTGTTGTTTTTATAGGTTTCTTCCCTCACTTTGTTCTTTCTGTGTAGTTCATTTTTTCTTCTTCTGTAATCCCCCAACACAGCCTTCTTTTTTATGTTTGTCTTCCCCCCCCCCCCCCCCCTCCCCCCCCCCCTGTCTTTCTTTCTCTTCTACATTTTTCTGCTTAAGACGTTGATTTTCTTCATTCTTCCTTTTCCCAACTTTTATATTTCCGGGAGGGGGGAGGGGGGGGGGGGGGCAAGGAGTTATTTTTTAAGGCTAGACACGGGTGTAAAAGGGGCCAAAATCATGTTCTTTTAGAATTAAAAAAAATTGATACATGCAAATATGGAGATTTCCCTGCGTGAATTTAAAGAATTTAGGTTGTAAAACATGTCTGAAGAAACAGGGTTTCTTGTACCTGTTACAGATAAAAAGGCTTAGGAGTTTGAAACATTTAGTTTTGGCAGCCACCTTGGATTGTTTCCATGGCAACAGTGCATAAAACGGAGTGATTTATAGATTTTTAGCATTTACAAGTGATGCTCTTTCAATATATGGTACAACTTCTAATATAAGCTTGAAAACAATGAAATTTTGTTTAATAATAATAATAATAATAATAATAAATTCCATACATTAGTATTATTATTAAACAAAATCTCATCAGTTTTGACCGCCATGTCCCACCTTAAATATTTATTTTCCTTCTACTTCTTGTTCATTTTCTTTCATTGTGTAGTTACCCCTTCACTTCTTTCTTTTACATCGTTGTTTAATTTCTTTTCTTCCTCTTCCCTTACTTTTTCTTTCTTCCGTCTTTCTTTATTTCTTTTGTGTCGTTCATTTCTGTATTTTCAATGTTGGGTTTTTTTTCCCCCTTTTTATGTCGTTTATTCTCTCTCTCTCTGTCTCTCTCTGTCTCTTTCTCTGTCTGTCTGTCTGTCTGTCTGTCTGTTATATATTTTTCGGACTCTGGCCGGCTCCTAACCAGAGTGAGTGTGCTGTGGGCTCAGTGGGAAGACTGGGACCACACAGTCGAGCTCCATCCACTTTACAGATGCGCGTTTGAGAGTGTTGCTCAAATTAATTATTTGACCAACACTGCAGGTGTCTGTATCTCTCGGACCCGGTTGACGCCGAGATATAATTATTATGACAGTAAGCGCAGAGCACAACCCTGTCAAGTAGTCTCAAAGCACATGCACTTCCACAGCAGTAGCATTACGTCATCCTCATTGTCATTGATCATCGATCATCATCATAATGTCTCCGGGGAAAGCAGCCCGAATTTCACGCAGAGAAATCTGCCGTGACTTAAAGTTGCATAAAAATCTCTCTCTCTCTCTCTCTCTCTCTCTTCTCTCTCTCTCTCTCTCTCTCTCTCTCTCTCTCTCTCTCTCTCTCTCTTTCTGTCTGTCTCTGTCTGTCTGTCTGTCTGTCTCTCTCTCTCTCTCCCTCTTCTCTCCTCTCTCTCTCTCTCTCTCTCTCTCTCTCCTCTGTGCGCACACGTGACCACAAATGTACCAATGTGTGCGCGCATTCACACTCACGTGGGCGATGGGATGGTTAAGTGTTTCTTTTCTGGATTTTTCTTTCTTCTCGTTTTTAATTACCTTCTACCTTTCTTCTTATACTTTTTTGAATATCATTTTTATAACTTTTCCATTTCTTATACACTTTTTTTGTGTTTTTTAAATCTGGCAATAGTTTCTTCTTTTTAGTCTTTGTTGTTGTTGTTTTTAAAAATACGCTCTCAATTCTATTTTTGGAAAAAATGTTTTGTATTATTTTTTAAAACCAGATTTTAAGCTTCTTTCTAATAAGTATATCTTCGCTTCGCTTGTTTCATTTCCATTTTTTTTAATCATAAT
>CM054165.1:25583596-25588596 GCA_028751875.1 Rapana venosa | reverse complement strand
AAACAGGAAGAGAGGAAGAAAGAGAGAGAGGGAGAGAGAGAGAGGAGAGAGAGGAAGAGACAGACAACCGGACAGACAGGACAGACAAGAAAAAGGGGAAGAGAGAGAGATGGGGGAGAAGATGAGAGAGGACGGAGGAGGAGAAGAGAGAGGAGAGAGAGGAGAGAGAGGGAGAGAGAGAAAGAGGGGGCACGACCAACACGACTTGAAGGTCAGACACAGGAAAGAAAGAACGGCACTTTAAAACGCCGATGGGGCCAGAAAGTCACATTGCAATGACATAACCAACCTTTCATCGAGGAGGGAATTAATGAATTTGGAGAAAAGAGAGAGAAGAGGGGTGGGAGACAGACAACAGACGACCCGCAAGCACAGGCAAAACAAACAAGAAGACTAAGTTTGGGAAACCAGGAGGGCACGAAATAAACAAGGAGACAAAACAAAAATCCGGAAAAAGGTAAGGAAAACAGAGTGGGGTAAAAGAAGGAAGAGAGAGATAGAGAGACGACAGAGACAGACAGACAAAAGAAACAGAAGGGGAGGGCAGACAGACAGACGACAAGAAGAGAACAGGGCAAACAGCAAAAGAGAGACCAACAGAGGAAAGGGGAGACAGAGAGAGAAGAAGAAAGAGGGAAGGGGGGGAGAGAGAGACAGAGGAGAAGAGACAGAGAGAGAGGGAGACAGACAGACAGGACAGAGAGACAGACAGATAGACAGCCCAGAGGAGACAGACAGACACAGAGGAAGGGCGGGAGGAGAGAGAGAGAGAGACGAGACAGGACAGACAGACAGAGAGAGAGAGACGACAGACAGACAGACAGACAGAGGAGACAGACGACACAGAGGAAGGGCGGAGAGAGAGAGGGGAGAGGAGAGAGAGAGGGGGGGGAGAGAGGACAGACAGAGAAGAAAACAGAGACAGAGAGAAACAGACAGACACAGACAGACATTGAGGGACCAGAGAGAGAGACAGATATACAGACAGAGAGACAGACAGACAGACTGAGACACACACACACACACACATATCCTTCGGATGAGACTATAAACCGAGGCTCCGTGTTCGAACGCATGCAGAAAGCATCTTGCGCACACGTTAAATCCTGTTCCGCTTTTCGGAAGAGTAGGCCATTGTGTGCGGTGGAAACAGATGACTGAATTTACAAAACCGCATACACACGGGGACTAGATGTAAAAAAGCACATAAGTGCTTATTCCATTATCCTCGATATATAAAAATAAATAAATAAAATTTTAAACCACACACACACACGTTTGTATCATTGTGGTTGTGGTTGTTGTTATTGTTGGTGGTGGTGGGGGTGGAGTTCTGGTTTATTTTGCTTTTTGTTTGTTTTGGGTTTAGGGTGGTTTTCTTGGGGAAAGGGTGGGGGTATTTTGGACTTTTTTTTTCGCCTTTTGTTAGTTCTAATATTTTCTTCATTTGTTTTGGGCTGGGTTTTTCTTGTCTTATGTTAGTTATTGTCGCTGTTGATGTTGTGTACGTATGTTTGTGTTTGTTTGTTTATTTGCTTGGTGTGGTTGTTCTTGTTGGTTATCGTTTTCGTTTTATTCAAATTGTTTGTTGGTTGAAGGTTTTTGTGTGTATGTGTGTGTGAGGGAGGAAGGGGGGGGGGGGTGGAGGGAGCAGTTGGTGTGTCTTTTTTTTAAAACTTTTATTTTTGTTTCTTTGTTTGTTTTGTTTGGGTTTTTCTTTTTTTCTTGTTTGTTTGTGTTATGGTGGATAGATTTTCAAGATAGAATAGAAAAGAATCTCACACCACAACACACATTCCCTCCACCCCCCTACCCCCCCCCCCCCCCCCCACCACCCCCCCCCCCCCAGCCCACCCTCCCCACCCCCCGCCCAAAACCCCTACCCCCCCCACCCCACTCTTTCCCACCCCACCACCCCACCCTCCCCACCCCACCCCGCACCCCCCACCACACACACAGACCTACCCAGCGGAAAGGTTTATAGCAACTGGTTTGGGTTTTATATCTCGACCTTGTTTTTGCTAGTTAGCGCAATGTGATGCGTGCACTGCGGCGACGTTCGCGTTACGTGTGGCCCCTCCCTTTGCTTTGCCTGGCTTTCATGCGGGTGCTGCATTGCTAGCCCCCCTAAAGCCCTGCCCGTTTTGCCCCATCGGCACGTTCTGCTTCTCTCCCGTGGGCTAGGGTTCTATGGCATATGTGTCGTTTTCCTCTCTCACTGTGTGTGTGTGTGTGTGGTTGTGTGTGTGTGTTGTGTGTGGTGTGGGGTGTGGGGTTTGGTTTTGTGTGTGTTGGTGTGTGTGTGGTGTTTTTGTGTTTTGTGTGTGTGTGTGTGTGGTGTGTGTGTGTGTGTGTGTGTGTGTGTGTGTGTTGTGGTGTGTGTGTGTGTGTGTGTGTGTGTGTGTGTGTGTGTGTGTGTGAGAGAGAGAGAGAGATGAGTGTGTGTGTGTGTGTGTGAGTGTGTGTGTGTGTGTGTGTGTGTGGTGTGTGTGTGTGTGTGTGTGTGTGTGTGTGTGTGTGTGTGTGTTTGGTGTGTTGTGTGTGTGTGTGAGTAAGTGTGTGTGTGTATGTGTTGTGTGTGTTGGTGTGTGTGTGTTGTGTGTGTGTTGTGAGTGTGTCTGTGTGCTTCTTTGGTGGCCCGTAGAAATGTATCAGTGGTGGTGGTGGTGGTGGTGGTGGTACTTTCAAATCCAGCCTCAAAACACACTTATTTTCTACCTTAGGCTTTCCCCTCATATCTGTTCCTAATTTTCAACAGCATCCTTCACCCCCTAAGTGTGTTTGCGAGTGTGTGTGTGTGTGTGTGTGTGTGTGTGTGTGTGTGTGTGTGTGTGTGTGTGTGTGTGTGTGTGTGTGTGTGTGTGTGTGTGTGTGTGTGGGTGGGTGTCCGTGCGTGCGTGCGTGCGGTGCGTGCGTGCGCATGGATTTGAAATCTGTTGTTCATTATGTTTAAGGAGAGTTGCATGGGTGTAAATGATTTGAGTGCTAGCGCTTCGATTTGTCTGTTTTTACAAGATTCAGCGCTATATAAATTACATATATTATTATTATTATTATTAATGAAACCACTACTGGTGGTGATGATGATAATAATAATCATAATGATAATAATAATCTAATGACGACAGTGATGATGGTGATGATACTGCTACTATTGTTTCTTATGCTACCACCAATGACGATGTTGATGACAATAATGATAATGCTGCTGCTGCTGCTGATATCAACAACAACAACAATAATAATAATAATAATAATAATAATAAAAATAATAATAATAATAAGGAGGAGGAGGACAAGAAGAAGAAGAACAACAACAAGACAGATGATGATGATGATGATGATGATGATGATGATGATGATGATGATGATGATGATGATGATGATGATGGTGATGGTGATGATGATGATAAGCAGAAGAAGAAACAATAACGATAGTAGTAGTAGCAGCAGCAGTAGCAACAATGATGATGATGATAACTGTAACAACAATGTGCATTTCTTATGCTTTAATCTTACAAAATTCCTAACTGCTCACAATACGTACATCAACAGGCATATATACACTGCAAGTATGCTGTATGTATGTATACTGTAGGCATATATACACTGTAAGTATGCTGACTGCTTAAAAGTTTATACCGATGGATCTGTTTTAGAAAATCATGACACAGGCACTGCATTTGTCATACCAGCACTTAAAATTGAGAAATCGTACTATCTTGGTAAACATCGTTCAATATTTACAGCTGAACTTATTGCAGTTTTTATGGCTCTTATCTATATTCTTGATTTGACATTTTATCTCTTTCATATCTTGCTTTGTGTTGACTCCAAGTCAGTATTGTATGCTATAAAATCCCCGAATTTCAAGAAGGTCTCCAGAATTATTTTTGAAATCACATATGTAATACACCTCCTAAGTTTAAGAGGTATTCCTGTGTTTTTTTGTTGGGTGCCTTCTCACGTTGGAATTTTTTCAAATGAGTGGGCTGACAGAGCTGCAAAAAAGGGGGCAAGACATGATATGGAATCGATAGAACTGGATGTTCCCTTATCCCTACAGGAAGGATACCGTATATTAGAACAAACTTCATGGGGTAAGTTTAAAGAATCTGATCAATTCAAGGAACGATATTTAAAAAGTTGCCTGACCACTGCCCATATTTTTTGTTATATGGCTCCTTCTCAAATAGATTCGCGTTTTATAACCGTGAGAAGGGTTAATTCACTATATTTTAGAATGAAGTTAAATGCATTCCTTACAAAATTTTGTAAACATGTTAGATGTCTATGTGGGGATCATATTTTCAATACTCATATCATATTTGATTGCCCTATTGTAAAACCTTTTTTACCTACATTTTCTGAACAGTCTCTGGAAAATGTCTTTGAAAATTCAAAGCTAGCCTTTGCCATTGCCAGATGTTTATTGCATAGTCCACTTGATTATTTATTGTAGTTACATTATTGTTATTTCATGTTTCCACATTGTTGAGTTTACATTTTGCTCCTGTTTAAAAGTATTATCATTACTTTTCTAGGTTGGTTGGGGGATGGGGGTGGGGGGGGGGGGGGTGTTTAGTTTGTGTGTGTGTGTTTTCAAAAAAACAAACAAACCCCAACACATGCTATTTCTTTAACCTTTTCTCCTTCCACTCCTTCTTCTCCCTTCTTTAACTTCCACTACACTTTCTATTTCCCTCGTCTAATATCACTTAGAGTGAACAGACGTTAAATTGAAGACAACAACAACAATACACTGCAAAAACAGACATAATTATACACTACATCAACACCACCCACCCCCCGTGTACCCATACCCTACCTATCCCAACCAACAAACATAGATAACAATCAACTTTATTCTTATCCCCACTATCATTCTTATCACTATTATGAGGAAGATGGTGTGGCTGACGGAGACAGCCCTGCAAACCAAGCTGTACGGCCCACGAGAGGAGCTGGAAAGGACTTGATGCCACTATTTTTCCCAGACA
>CM054165.1:25578596-25581096 GCA_028751875.1 Rapana venosa | reverse complement strand
CCCATAAACATGCAAGATATATCAGGGGCTGTGTTGCTGCTGTTGCGAGACAAAATAGAGTTTCAAATGGTAATTTGCTGTACGTGTGTGTGAGCGTGCTTGTGCCTTTCTCTCCCATCTCTCTCCCGTGCTTGCTTGCTTATATATAATATATATGTATGTGTGTGTGTGTGTGTGTTGCACTTTGAGGGGACACAACGTGGACCACAGATTTTAACATTCTCGTCCTCCAACGCCCCCTCCCCCCCCCCCCCCCCCCCAGCCCCCACACAGACACGCACTTCCCTCCATCATACCCCCCCCCCCCCCCCCCCCAATCCCACACACCCAAAACTGCTGGTGAACGAGTACAAAGTGCGATCCATTCCTCCTCCCTACCATCCCACCAACTCCCACCCCCACCAACCCACCTTTGATCCTCAACAAAACAGGAGAAAAAAAAATCCAAAAAACCCAGAGAGAGAAAGTGAGAGTGTATGTGTGAGATAGATAGACAGACAGAGAGAAAGATGTGTGTATATGTGAGACAGACAAACAGAGACAGTGGAGACAGACAGACAGACAGACAGAGAGAAAGAGAGAGTGTATGTGTGAGATAGACAGACAGACAGACAGAGAGAAAGAGTGTGTTTGTGTGAGACAGACAGACAGAGACAGCGAGAGACAGAGACACACACACACACACACACACACACACACACACACACAGAAGGAGAGAAAGAGTCAAACGACGACTGACCAAAAAAAAACAACCAAAACAAACCCCCAAACCCAAACAACCTCTCCACCACACTGTTTGCCTCTCCAAACGCCTGACTTGTACTACTAGGGCCCCTTGGCCCTCAACCAACGAACGTGACAGGGTCTTCTGCAGCCTAGGGACCCCTTGGCAACTGTTTGCCAATCTCAATCCGATAATCTCCCACCCCCACCCCCATCCTCCTCTCCTGTGTCCCCCTGTGGAGCCTCCACCCCCCCCCCCCCCCCCCCCCCCCCCCCCCCCCCCCCCCCCCCCCCCCCCCCACGTGAGAACTGTCTCTCACAGCTGACCCCCTCCTCCAACTCTTCCTCCACCTCGCCTAACTCTCCACTCTCCGCCCTCTCTTTTGTTTGTTACTTGACCTAAGGGGAACTCGAACTCGAACTCGAAAGATTTACTCACAAAAAGGCCATTGGCCCATACATGAAAGGGGGGTTGCCAAACTGCTTAGTATTTTAGTGAGAACAATAAGTAACACCAAAAAAAACCCCAAAATGTTAATGTATACCCACAACTACCACAATAATATTAAAAAAATCAGTTCCCCCCAAAATATGACTTTTGAAACCAAGATATCTCTAATTCTAAAGGCTTTACACAAATATCAAGCAAGGCTGCGCACAATCTCAGGGTGACTAGATGCCATGAGTAGACAGAATCTAAATAAATTAGGCTGTCTACTATATACTTTACCGGAATGTAATACTGTCTTACATCTTCTAATACTGGACAGCACAGCACAAAATGAACTTCATCTTCCACTGTTTGCTGACATAATGGGCATAGCAAGCTGATGACCTGAGAGAGAGAGAGAGAGAGAGAGTGAGAGAGACGAGAGAGAGAGGAGAGAGAGAGAGAAGAGAGAGGAGAGAGAATTTTGTTTTCGCCAAGGGCATGGGGACGGGATAGCTCAGTGGTCAGAGCACTCCGTTTTCCCCCAGCCAAGTTAAGCAGCATCCAGCGTGGTTTACCACTTGGATGGATGACTAACCGTTTGCGCGCCTTGGTTTCAGTACAATCCCCCAGTTCACCCAGCTGGAAATGGGTACCTTGCCCTCTTTTAGGGTCAGGGAAGGTAAAGCAGCAAGGGAGAGGAGATGGGCGCCGCTGCCCTCAATATGCTGGCCCCTAGCGAAGCTGAGGTCTCTGACTTACACCTCGCTCCCCTACGACCACATAGGTTATGGAGGGACACCTTTACCTTTCACCTTATTCTCCAAGCAACCCATAACAGTAACAAAAATTCAAAAAATGCTACAGGGTGACAGTCAAACATAAAACTCCCCACCACCATCACCACCTCACCACCATTACCACCATCACCACTTGGCTGCTGGATCCCCTTATCTCAAATCCCACCTACTCAGCAAATCCCTGAGTAAACTTAGGGAGCTCACTTGGCGAGAGACTGGGATCCCATTGCGGGGATTGTAAGCGGAGCTACCCGCAACCCCATTCATACCCTTCTCAAATATCAAATCCCCCCCATCCCCCCCCCCCCCCCCTTCAGTATGTGTGTGTGTGGGTGTGTGTGTGTACACAGTCACAAGCAAGCAAGCAGGCAATCTTTCTCTCTCTCTCTCTCTCTCTCTCTCTCTCTCTCTCTCTCTCTCTCTTCTCTCTCTCTCTCTCTCGTTCTCTCTCTCTCTCTCTCTCTCTCTCTCTCTCTCTCTCTCTCTCTCTCTCTCTCTCTCGTCATTCTCTCTCTCTCTCTCTCTCTCTCTCTCTCTCTCTCTCTCT
>CM054165.1:25566840-25573096 GCA_028751875.1 Rapana venosa | reverse complement strand
CATAATTAGTTTTCATCAGAAAATCTGGATGACTCCGAGCTCAAGTAACAAGCGTATGCAGTTGATAATGTCGACACAGTGGTTGCTTCAATTCCTACACAAAGTCTCCAGTGTTTATTGAATGGCTCGCAAAGCTTACATACATACAAGACGTGACACAGTGTTGTGATAAGACTAGAAATGTATAGGTTAGAAGTGCCTTGTACTTGTATCCATCTATCTATCTATCTATCTATCTATCTATCTATCTATCTATCTATCTATCTATCTATCTATCTATCTATCAATCTATCTATCTTTCTATCTATCTAGACCTATCTATCTATGCGTCTGTCTATCTTATCTATTTCTATCTATATCCATCCATTCATCTATCTTAAAATGTAGATCTATCTATCTACCTATCTATCTAGATCTATCTATGCGTCTATCTTATCTATTTCTTTCTATATCCATCCATCCATCTATCTTAAAATGTAGATCTATCTTTCTATCTATCTATCTACCTATCTAATCTTATCTATCCTATCTATCGTATCTATCCTATCCATCCATCTATCCTATCTATATATCCATCCATCCATCTATCTATCTATCTTTCTGTCTCTCTATCTATCTATCTGTTTTGTTGGTGAGCAGTCACGTGTATGTGATGGTTTGAATGCAAGCGCTTTGATTTGTGTGCTTCACAAGATTCAGCTCTCTAAAACTTCCATAGTAGCAGCAGCAGTAGTAGTAGTAGTGGTAGTAGCAGTAGTATATTTTACTGTTATTATTATCACCACTATTATTATTATTATCATCATCATCATCATTAATATGCTTCTGCTGTTGTGTAAAGTGGAAACTTGTACAGGCTTTACCTTAAAGAAACTAAAAAGCACTAAAATACACCAGCATAGCTGGGGGCCTAGAGAAAATTAATGACGTCAGCATGACGTAAAAATTTTTTGACGATATTTGGGAAAAACTAGAAAAGGTACTACTAGATCTAGTACTGCTACTGTTACCACTAATATTGCTGCCGCCGCTGTTGCTGCCACTGCTACTACTGCTGCTGCTTCTTCTACTGCTGCTGCTACTACTACTACTTCTGCTGCTGCTCTATTACTACTACTATTACTTCTGCTGCTGCTCTATTACTACTACTACTACTTCTGCTGCTGCTCTATTACTACTACTATTACTTCTGCTGTTGGTCTATTACTACTATTACTAATACTACTACATCTGCTGCTGTTGCTGCTCCTACTACTACCGCTACTACTACAGCTACTACTACTACTACTGCTGCTACTACTACTACTACTCCTGCTACTATTACTACTACTACTACTCCTCCTCCTACTCCTCCTACGACGACGACTACTACTACTACTACTACTACTACTACTACTACTACTACTACTACTACTACTACTACTACTATTAGGCCTGTGGTGGGAAGCCCTTTCGTGTAGCTGTACCTCTCAGTAGCAGTTACGGGAGGCGTTTGCGTGACTGCCTGATTCGTTTTCCAGCCAAACCATTCTTCTCTATCATTTACCTTAATGGATGGCCCCCACTGACAAGCACTTTCCTTCTCCTATGGCGCAATGTTCACGTCTAAAGATCAGCCTTTTTTCTTTTCTTGGAAAGAGCAGCGTGAAAGAAGTCGTCAAAAGTCAAGATTTAAGACACATTTATCACCTCTTTAAAGCAAACCTGATGAAGCCTCTTCGGCATATGGTATGCAGATCAGTGCAGAGAAAGCCAAGCTGATGACATAAAAAAAGAAAAAGAAAATCGAGACCGTCCATAGCTTCAAATATCTGGGAGCTATAGTACCGGGTGGAGGATCAAAACCTCAAATTCTCTCCAGGATAGCCCAGACCTACAGCTGCAATACATGAGCAGAAAGTCTCTGGAATGCAAGAACATCGCCATCAGATTCAAACAGACTGATCCGTCCCCGTGTGTAATGCCAGATTTGTGAATTCTGTCATCTGTTTCCCACCGGCACAACAATGGCCTACTCTTACGAAAAGCGAACAGGATTAGCGTGAGCGCAAGATGTTCTGCGTGGCGTTTCGCACACGGACCTCGGTTTTATAGTCCTCATCCGAAGGGACTTTTGGGGGAGAGTGGAGTCGGCACTGATGTTAACTCCAGAGGAAAATCTCCCCTTAACGGAAACGAACCCGGTCGTCAGATTGTGAGCGCATTTTTCTACCACTAGGCTATCCCGCGCGCCGCGAGTGAGAGAGAAAAGAGAGAGAGATTTTCATTTCAATCCTCACACATACACGCGCGCGCGCGCTCAGCGCACGCGCCAGCACAACACACAGCAAACGCGCGCCGCGCGTTCGCACGTACTTACATTTTACGCACACTATTGGGCGACAGCTAAACCATCTTGACACACCAAAATGTATATAGCTCCATCACTTCTTTATGACTGGAAGAGAGAGAGAGAGAGAGAGAAAGAGAGAGAGAGAGAGAAGAGAGAGAGAGAAGAGAACAACAGACAGACAGACAGACAGACGACAACAGACAGAGACAGACAGACAGAAACAGAACAAAAAGGGAACGGGTATCCTTCGCAAAAACAGTTTGACCCTACAAAACCCACTTTTGACACGGGTTTCACAGGAGAGAGAAAAAGGAGGGGGGGGGGGGAAGGAAGAGACAGACAGACGAGACAACAGCACACACACACACACACACACAGATAAACACAGACACACAACACAGATAAACACAGACACACACACACACAAACTCACAACACACACATACACCAGACACACCACACAAACAAACCATAATCATTTTAAAGAAAACAAAAACGAAAAATTGAAACACACACACCCACAACACACACACACACACACACCCACACACCACACACAACACACACACACAACACACACAAACCACACACACGCATGCAAACATCTTCCCAAAAACTTAAATCCTGTTCGCTTTTCGAAGAGTAGACATTGTGTGTTGGGGGAAGCAATAACAAATTTAAAAACCCACATACACCGGGACTGGACTTTAAAAAAAAACACCAAGTGGTTATTTCCCTTATCCCGAAAAAAAAAATTAAAATATAAAAAAATTTTAAAAAAGAAGACAGGGAAACAGACAACAGACAGACAGAGACAGAGAGACAGACAGACAGGAGAGAAGCAGAGGAGAGAACAGTGAGAGAGGGGGGGGGGGGGAGACAACAACAGACAGACGAAAAAGACAACTGACAAGGGCACAGAGAAATAAAGACAAAGAGACAGAGATAGAAAAAAGACAGACAACAGACAACAGAAGGGGAGGGGGGGGATTTTGGAGACTGAATCATTTCTACGCTAGAAAAACGACCGCCCCCTATCTTTTTCCCGGGAAAACTTCACCACTTTTCAGGTTTTCTGCCTCCTGCCCCCTGCCTCCCCTGCCTGTTTTGTGGGTGTGTGTGGGGTGTGTTGGTGGGGTGTGCGTGCGTGCGGCTGCTGCGTGCGTCGTACCTCCTTCTGCCTGTCTGTCTGTCGTCTGCCCCCTCCCCTCCTTCTGTCTGTCCGTCGCCGCCTTTTCTGTCTGGGGGACCCCCTGCCTGCCTGCCGGCCTCCCCGTCGCCGCTCCCTGTCTGCCGCCTCCCTTTGTCTGCTGTCCTCCCCTGCCGTCTGTGTACGCTGTCTGTTTTGCCCCCTTCCATCTGTCTGCTCTCTGCCTGTCTGTTTTCTGCCTGCCTGCTATCTGCCTCCCTTTCCTATCTGCTGTCCTCCTGCCTGCCCGCGTCGTTCGTCGTGCTAGTAATCTGGGGGAGGGGGGGAAAAAAGGGACGGTACGGAATAACTTTTTTGGAACCGGGGCACAGGCAAATGCACAGGCTGAACAGCTTAAAAAAAAAAAGGGTAAAGGTGCCCAAACCTATGGGTCGAGAAAGCGAGACCCACAGAGACCTCACTTCCTGGGCCCAGCAATTGAAGCAGCGCCCATCTCCTCACCCTCGCGCTTTCCCTTTCCTTAAACCCCTAAAGACGCAAGGAGGTACCCATTTACAGCGGGTGAACTTGGAGGGAGAGACTGTACTAAACAAGGCGCGCAAACAGCACCCACCAAGGGGAACCACGCTCGATGCTGCTTAACCTTAGCGGGGGGGAAAAACGGGGCCTCTGACCACGATATCATCCCCACCCCCTTCAGATGAACACAGGTTTCATACCGGTTCAAAACGCTTTTTTTTTTCATTGCTCTCTAGAGCTCCCAGTTCACAAAAGAAAGTGGATTTCGCGTGCGCGACCGTTCAAGGCATCGGCATTTCCCCTTTTAAAAAACTCAAGATTTTCCCGAAAATCGTACCACACTCAGGCTAGAAAATATTGCCTCCCCAAATCGAGGCGGCACCTCACCTCAATGGAGGGGCCCCAACGGCGGTACGCGAAAACTGCCTTTTTTTGGGAAAAATGAAGAGCTGGCAGAGGGGCGAAAAATTTTAAAAGTTCGAAACCCTAACCTTTTTTGTATATTACACACACATACACAAAACACCCGCGCCGCGCGCCACTACTCACCACAAACCGCGCGGGGCGCGCACATACACACCACACACACGCCATACCACAAACACAACGCAACAACACACACCCAAAAACCACAACACACACAACACACACCCATACACACAGCACAACAACACACCGACCACACCACACCACACTACACACAACACACCAAACTAACACAACAAACACACACACCACCCCATACCACCCAAAAAACACACAAAACAACACAGCGCACATACAAAACACACCCCCACATCACACCAAAAAACCACAACACAACACGACGCACATACCACCACACCACAACACACCAAACACAGCACAACAAAACGAACACAACACACCCCACCCACACACACAAAAACAAAAACCCCCCCCCCCCCCAACAAAACACAAAACCCAAAACACCACACAACACACACACACACACTACACAACACCCAAAAAAAAACACACACAACAAACACAACAAACACAACAAACACAACACAACACAAAACACAACACAACGCACAGAACAACAAAAACCACCCACACACAACCAACACACACACACAACACAAAACCACCACACACACCACACACACACACCCCACCCCACACACCCACACCCACCACAAACAAACAAACACGCTCCCCCCCCACCAAACACAACACAACACCACAAACACAAACACACACACAACACTCACACCCCAAACACAACACACACACAAAACCCCACACATCCCCACACAGCACACACACACAAAACAACACACCAAACACAACACAAACAAAACAAAACACCACACACACACACCACACAGACACACACACTCACACACACACAAAAAAACAACACACCCATACAACACACACAAAACACCACACACACACACACACACACACACACCCCATACACACACACAACACACACAACACACCACCCAAACACAACACACACACACATACATAACCAAACCAACACACAACACACACAAAGGGCCTGCTGTCACAGACTAAACGGTGTTCCAGGAATCAAGACATAACATGCCGTGCCACCCAACCCAATTTTGCACAGTCACACTGGGATTTAGCACAACACTACCCCCCCCCCCCCCACGAAAACTTCCCCCCACAGGGTTTTTTTCTGTTTTTTGGTTGTCTTAATCCACCTGTTGTGTGTGTGTGGGGTGTGTGTGGGGTTGGGTTGGGGGTGGTGGGTGTGTGTGTGGGTGGGTGTGTGTACGTGGGTGTTTTGGGGGAGAGAGAGAGAGAGAGAGAGTGTGTGGTGTTGTGTTGGTGTGTTTGTGAGGGAAGAGAGAGAGAGAGAGAGAGAGAGAGAGAAAAAGAGAGAGAGAGAGAGAGAGTGTTGTGTGTGTTTGGAGTGGTGGAGAGAAAAAGAGAAGAGAAGAGAGAGAAGAGAGAAGAGAGAGAGGTGAAGAAGAAGAGGAGAGGGGTTGTGTGTGTGTTTGAGTGATGAGAGAGGGAGAGAAGGAAGAGAGAGAGAGAGAGAGTGTGTGTGTGTTGTGTGTGGTGTGTGTGTGTGTGTGTGTGATGAGTAGAGAGAGGTAATTTTGGGGGTGGGGGGTTTTTGAGGGAGTGAGAAGGGTGTGTGGTATGAATGAGTGGGGTGGAGAGAGAAAGAGGGTGCTGCGCGCGCGTGGCTAGGCTCAGGGGTCAGAGCACTCGCTTTCCCCCCCACCAATTTAACACGCGAGCGTGGTTAC
>CM054165.1:25554340-25556840 GCA_028751875.1 Rapana venosa | reverse complement strand
TGTGTGTGTGTGTGCGTGCGTGTGTGTGTGTGTGCGTGTGTGTGTGTTGTGTGTGTGTGTGTGTGTGTGTGTGTGTGTGTGTGTTGTGTGTGTGTGTGTGTGTGTGTGTGTGCTGCATGCATCTGTTCACGTCCGTCACGTCAGTCTGTTGTGGAATCGACAGGTTGCCAGGAAATGCTGGCTTGGTTTGGGGAGTTCGAGAGTCTGGTGGTGGTATGGCTACATCTAGTTGGTCTTTCCTTCCTTTCCTTTCCTTTCGTTTTGTTTCTTCTGTCTGTCTGTCTGTCTGTCTGTCTGTCTGTCTGTCTGTCTGTCTGTCTCTCTCTCTCTCTTTCTCTCTCTCCCTCTCTCTCCTCCCTCTCACACACACACACACACACACAAATTTTGTCTTTCGTTTCTTTCCTTTCGTTTCTTTTCTCTCACTCTCTCTTTCCCTCTCTCTCTCTCTCACACACACATTTTGTCTTTCCTTTCGTTTTGTTTCTTCTCTTCTCTCTCTCTCTCTCTTCTCTCTCCTCTCTCTCTCTCTCTCTCTCTCACTCTCTCTCTCTCTCTCCTCTCTCTTTCTCTCTCTCTCTCTCTCTCTCTTCTCTCTCTCTCTCTCTCTCTCTCTCCTCTCTCTCTCTCTCCTCTCTCTCTCTCTCTCACAACAACACAAACACACATTTTGTCTTTCGTTTTCTCTCTCTCTCTCATTCTCTCTCTTTTCTCTCAACACACATTTTGTCTTTCGTTTCTTTTCTCTCCTCTATCTCTCTCTCTCTCTCCTCACCACACACAAACACACACACACACACAACACACACACACACACCTCACACACACACACACACACACACATTTTGTCTCTCGTTTCTTCTCTCTCCTCTCACTCTCTCTCTCCTCCTCTCTCACACAACACACACACCACACACACACACACACACACACACACACACACACACACACACACACATTTTGTCTCTCGTTCTTCTTCTCTCTCTCTCTCATCTCATCTCTCTCTCTCTCTCATCTCTCTCTCCTCTCAACACACACTTTTTCTCTCTCTCTCACTCTCATCTCTCTCCTCCTCTCATCTCTCCACTCTCACACACACACACACACATTTTGTCTCTCGTTTCTCTCTCTCTCTCCTCTCTCACTCTCTCTCATCTCTCTCTCTCTCTCTCTCTCTCTCTCTCTCTCCTCTCTCTCTCTCTCCTCCTCTCTCCTCTCTCTCTCTCTCTCCCTCCTTCTGTGTGTGTATGTATGTGTGTGTGTGTCCGTCTGTCTGTCTGTGTGTATGTGTGTATGCGTATGTGTATGTATGTATGTGTGCGTGCGTGCGTTGTCTCTCTGTCTCCCTCTGTCTGTCTGTCTGTCTGTCTGTCTGTCTCCCCCCCCCCCTCTCTCTCTCCCTCTTTTCTTCTACTCCCTTCCCTTCCCCTCTCCTCTCTTCTCTTCTCTTCCCTCCTCTTCTCTCCTCTCTTTCGTTCTCCTGTCTTCTCCTCCAACCAATAGCTAGGGGCATGTATGCTGACCATATTTCCCCTTACTGATAACAAAAAAAGAAAGAAAAAAAGATAGCAAAGAAAACACAACGACACCCTCCGATCTTCACTGCAACAACATCGACAGCGCACGGCAGATTACGAGTGTACTTGCATTCCTCCTTACACCTACGCCGTCAGCGCCTGGGCTTTATCACAGTTCTTGACTAAACCATTGATGCTGGGGGCTACAGTGAGAGGCTGTATGACCAGTGGCTTTCTTTCCCACTCATGGAATTCCACTTTACAGCTTAGTCTTTAGTGATCGACTATGACTCTCTGACTAGGAGGCTTGACTCGCACAGTCCTTATAGTATGCTTGCAGCCCTGAGGGCTAGTTGGCCTTTGGAGAACATCTCCAACGCTGACTGTCCTTATGCCCACTTGGCCGAGAGAGTGGGGATGTGCTGTTATGGGCAAGGCATCTCCACTATAATCAAATTTCTGCCCAATTTCGGAAACAGCAACTGCCTCCTCTGCTGTTTTGGAGGTCATCGTCGGACACGACGGACAAACATACACCTGCGCCCGTTGTACGTATACACACACACACACACACACACACACACACACACACACACACACACACACACACACACACACACACACAACACAGACTCAGGCAATACCTAAAAGGTAAAGAATATATTTCATAACATTATAGTGGATCGGTGGTCTAGAGGTAACGCGCCTGCCTAGAAAGCGAAAAGTCCGGGTCGGAAGTGTGCGGTGGTTCGATCCCCGTTTGGGCCCTAAACCTCCCCCCCCCCCCCCCCCCCCCCCCCAAATCTATTAGACTATGAGTGCTGGTCTGGGTGCTAGTTTTTTTTCGGATGAGACGAAAAACCGAGGTCCCGTGTGTGACACATAATTTAGCGCGCGTAAAAGAACCCACAGTAATAAGAGACCTAGTCCCTGGCAAAATTCTGTAGAAAAAAATGCCACTCTGATAGGGAAATGAATACAGA
>CM054165.1:25529987-25548840 GCA_028751875.1 Rapana venosa | reverse complement strand
ATGAAACCCCACCCCTCTCTGACATATGACCGTCCCTCATCATGCATCATGACCACCCTCATCTGCATCGTACCCCCCCCACATGCCCACCCTCATCGCCAACATGACCAGCCCCTCATCATCCCATCATACCAGCCCTCATCGAATCATCCAGCCCTCCATACCACCCCCACATAACCATGACCAAACCCCTCATCATGACTCATGACCAGCCCTCACAGACATGACCAGCCCCATCAGACGTCCCACCCTCATCATGACATACCACCCTCACATGAAAAGACCACCCTCATCATACATACCTCCCTCATCATGACATCATGACCACCCCTCATCAACCACCCTCATCTGCATCCATCCCCTCACAGAAGACCACCCCTCATATGACAGACCAGCCCCCCAATCCACATGACCAAAACCCCCTCACATGACATCATGACCATCCCATCAGACACAGCCCATCCCATCATGACCATACCACCCCCATCAGACATGACCAGCCCCATCAGACATCATGACCAGCCCCATCAGAATGACCACCCTCATCATGCCATCTGACCACCCCATCATGACATCATACCAGCCCTCATCATGACATCATCCACCCTCACATGACATATACCACCCTCATCATAAACATACCACCCTCATCATGACATGACCACCCTTTCCTGACATGCCAGCCCTCATCATGACATGACCACCCTCATCATCCATCATGACAACCCCTCATTCCAATTTTTAAAAACCGGGGGCCCCCCCTAAAATTTCATGACCATCTTTGACCAGCCCTCATCAGCTGACCCGCCCCTTATACCAGCCCTATCAACCCATCAGCCCAGCTCTCAGACCAAAGTCCTCATCAAAAAAACCCCCCCCCTATCCGGGCATGACCCAGCCCTCATCATGACATGACCAGCCCTCATCATGCCCATACCACCCCTCTCATCCCCTCAGACCGGCCCTCATCATGCATGACCAGCCCTCACATACCAGTCCCATCATGCCCACCCTCATCATACATGACCACCCCTCATCATGACCACCCCCTCATCATACCAGCCCCACATGACATGACCAGCCCTCATCATGACATGACCATCCCTCATCATGACCAGCCCTCATCATGCCATCATGACCAGCCCTCATCATGACATGACCAGTCCTCATCATGACATCATGACCAGTCCTCATCAAACCATCCCTACACTACCCATGAGCCCGGACTGTCTGGTTCCCTTTACTGCCAATAGAAATGTGCCTGAACCATCTCTCTCTCTCTCCCCCTTCTCTCCCTCCCTCCCTCTCTCCCTCTCTCTCTCTCCCCTCTCTCCTCCCTCCTCTCCCCTTTTCTCTCTTTTCTCTCCCCCTTCATTAAATATTGTTTATGCCCTAAAACCACGTAAGTCACACCAGAACTGTACCTCATTAAATTTCAGTGGCTCCAGTAACTTTCATTTCAAGTTCAAAACCAACACCTCCTAAAACCCTCAACTATCTAACACCATCCATCTGAAAAAAATCACCATTAAATGACACACTACCTAAATCACTTCTTTCCTTAAGGCTGATAAACCAGGCTGTGCTGAGGACGCCAGCTATTCGGCTTAATTCATCATCCCCAGGTTACAAAAAATCTAGCAGGCATTTGAAATTAAAAACTCTACATAACAATGTCACATGGTCAAATAACACTGCAGAATGGACATCTGTCCCTATTCATTTTTTTTTTTAAAATATTGCCCCTGGTGGCCAGGGAAAAGAGTGTTTTTTTTTAACACAGGCAAATTGTCCCTTCATGAAAAAATATTTAGTTTTCCGTGTCACACTGGTTTTACCTGAGGGAACTGGTTGCAAAGCAGCGACAATTCGTTTTTCAGGGGAGTTTGACTATTGTTGCAATAACATAACGAAATAGATTGATCCGAGCTCTCACAAAAACAGTCTTTTTATTTTTACTCACGCTCAAAGAGAGACAGAGAAAACAGACATTTTCAACGAAAGTTTCATTTCAAACCCTTCACATAAAGAGCACGAAAAAACCACACACACACACCACAAAACACACACACACACACACACACACACACCAACACACAACCACACACACACCATAATAAGAGTTTTTTTTCAATGCACTCAAAATTTTACATAAAAAAACCACTTAAAAACTCAGAGATTACGTTTATTCTTCCCATTTTTCGGAAGAGAGGCCATTGGTGCCGGGGGAATGATAAATTTCAAACGCATACAAAAGGGGGACTGAAGAAAGATACCACGACCTTATTCCATTATCCTCAAAATGAAATATAGAAAATTTAAAAATAAATAAGGCAAACATTACTTAAAGCATCAGCCTTTGAAACTGAAGTGACGGGGGGGGACTAACTGCCTCTGGGCCCAGCCCGACATTTGGCATGTGCAAAATATTACTGCGAGGGGGAGGGGGGGAAAGGGGAAAGGCAACTACAAACTGGAATTTTCCCTTCAGATGCATGGCATGTAAATGGTGCACTGTATAAAAGCCGTTGTGATGTAGTATTAAATGTATTTAATTGAATGATGATTTTTATGTATGGATTAGTAATGAAGTATGTATTTTTACAGGAATGCGTATACACGCTATTTTTTTTGTTATGTAAAAATTGAAGTCTTTTTTGAACATCGACTATTACAGTTAACGTTTATTGATATTGAAAAAATGCTTTCATCAAAATATGTATTTGAACAAAAAAAGGGAATTAAGAAATCTTTTTTTTTAAACGTACTGCAAACATGGCGAGAAATTTTTTCAGGGGGGGTAAAATAAAATCGAATAAAATAAAATAAAAAATAATAAATGGAATTAAAACACTAATTTTTAAAAGCCCAATCAAAGCGCTTGCATCAACCTATTCTTACTAAACATGCAAAAAACAAAAAATCAATAGCTTAAACAACAGATACATAAACAGGGTACCTGAAACCCAAAATCTAGACATAAAAACACGACAGTCAAACCATTATTAAAAAACACGCAAGTTCTCAGGGCAATGAAAGTTGCCTAAGCAAAAAACCTCGTAAACGGGCAAAATCTATTTCCCTTTAATGCCAAAGGGAACAATATTCAAAACCTTTTTTAGCACACTCGAATTAATCAACCCAAACTAAATGCTACCATAGCTTTTAAAGGGGAATGAACAAAGAAAACTCCTTTAATATAGAACCTCAAAGGGCAAAAAAGCGAAAACAAACTATCATGATCCTAAAACCCATCCACATTCACGAAATATTTTCATCTTTTAAAAGACTAAGATGGTTCCCATCTTGAAAATCAAAAAAGGTTTTCAATTTGTAATACCAGCGCTAACTGACAAAGTTATTCTAAGGGCCTAAAAGGTTTTCCCCTAATATTTTAAAAAATTTCTATTTTTGAGTCGATTTAAAAGGTTTTTCCTTTATCGAAGTCCACAAGTTCTAAAAAAATTTTCTAAAGTTATGCTAGAGTCAATCATTCATCCAGTCCATATTTTATTTATTTTTTTATTTTATTTAACCACTTAAGTCACAGTTTTTCTCTGTGGGGAATTTTCGGGCTGCTCTCCCCGGGAGGGGCGCCCCCACAAGAGCAGTGCCACCCTTTTTTTTTTTTTTTGGTCTGAAACTGTATTTGGGGTTCCCATCAGTAAATTTTTTTTCTAAGTTTTTTGCCAGGGACAACCTCTTTTGCCAGGGGTTTTTTTACGGGCGAAAATTGTAACACACGGGACCTCGGTTTATCGCCACCAAAAGACTAGCCCCCCAACCACCACTCAGGTCAAATAAAATGGGGAAAATTTCGGGCCCAAAGGGGATACAAACCACCGCACACACCCGACCCGGGACTTTTCGCATCTAACAGGCGTTTACCCTAGACCCCGACCCCCCTTAAGGGTTCTTTAAACAAAAATTTTTTTTTTGATCAGGATAATGGAATAAGCACTTGTGTGCTTTTGTACACCAGTCCCCGGTGTATGCGGTTTTGTATTTTTTGTCTCTTTCCCCCCGCACACTAGGGTCTACTCTTAAAAAAAGGGGAACAGGTTTTACCGTGTGCGAAAAGATGGAAGCTGCGTTTGCCAGGGGGGGCCTCGATTTACAGTCTCATCCAAATGAGGGGACTAAACAGAGCAAAAAGAAGTATTGCAAACCCCAAAGTTTCCCCCATTCTTTACAAAGGGGGCTTCATTTACTAGAAATAGCCTGTGTCAGCTTGGGATCAACTGATAAAACCAACTGCGCTGTTTGCTTGTGGCTGTGCTATCACAATCCGTGTGTGTTTACATCGGCTTTAGGGGTGCATCTGGGGGCGTGCCCCAAACCTATGGACGGGTACCCGGTAACTTTTTGATCTGCAGAAGACATTTTCAGTTACAGCGTATGCTTCGAGACAGCCGGTCGGAAACAAAAGCGATCGTTGCGCTTCACCCCCCCGGAAGCCCCGGGCCCAAAAACAACAAAGAAAAAAAGATTGGGCAGGTGAATGAGGGGGGGAGAGCTGGAAAGCAGAATAACGACTTGGACATAGGGGGGGCAGCGAACAGATGAGCATGGAAAGGGCAGAGAGGGGGGGTTTCGACATCGCGAAATTCACGAATTTGCGACCAAGTGAACAGCCCTTTTCCGCGTACAAAGGGGGGCCACACGTCCGGGGGAAGGAATGGCAGCTCCGTCTCGGGCAGCTGGTGCCTGCCCTGGCCACAGCGGGGTCGTTTGGTGACGGAGGCCATAAAAGGATGGGAAGCGGTGACCGCCCAGCGAAACTCCCACCATGCCAACGCCAGGAGCAGGGCTGTTTGTTTCAGCCCCACACGACTAACAACGAAAATGACCGGTTACGCAATACTCCAGAGAGAATCCCCCGCTCCACGGCATTAGGACCGAAGGGGGGGAAACTGCGGAGCGGGTGGGGGAAAAGCCTGAAGGTCTTTGCGGACCGGGAGTGGAGGTGTCCTCCGACGACACGCCGGGGGGCCCCGCGCGGGAAAGGATCTGGAGAAGCCCCCAGCCCGGGGTCGGGTTTTCGTGCCCCCGGGAAGAAAAGACAGGTGAGGGAAAAAGAAAATCTGAAGGGGGAACCGGGCTACGAACGAGTCTTCTCAACGACGACCTACCCCTTTGCTCCAGGCTGTTGGGGTATGTGAGCGTTAGACCAGGGGGAAAGGCGTGACATCGTGCCCTTTTTTTTTGTTAAAGAACCCCCCACCGGGTTTACCTTCCGAACAGCGCCCGAGACCGAAAATTTGTAGGACCCCCCGATGACTTATTTGACAAGCGGGGTCTCGACTCCCATTGACTTCAGGGCTTTGGGGGTCCCTTTGGGAAAATGGGTTAAAGGGGAAGACGAGGGGCCCAGGGGGAATAACGCGGGGGCGCATACCTCAACTATAATCGCCCCCATGTACCCATAGTGTTTGTTTTATAAACTTCCCTTTTTTTTAATGAGGCCCAAATTTGGGTTTATTACTGTCGGGGAAAGAAACAAAATCATCCAATGAATGAAGCGTTGTTAACAATTGAAGATGATGATAATGACGATGACAAAGACCGCATTGTGGGGGGGAGAAAAAGCGATGTTGGGGGAAAGATAAAGAAACGAAAACGAAAAAAAGGGTGTTGGTGTTTTTTGCAAGAGAAATGACGATGATAACTATGAAGGCAGGATGAGACACTAAAGAGAAATACGGGTGGGGGTTGGGGCGGGGACATGTCATGGTGATGTGGAAAAAACAGAAAAGTATATATCGTGATAGTTTTTTCGGCAGGAATGATAAAATGAAAAAGAATGAATGATAGTAAAATTAGTAGGGGAAAGGTGATGATAAAGCAAAAAGTCCGGGTCTAAAGTGGCGGGGGTTTTCGTACCCCGTTGGACCGAAAATTTTCCCCCCCAAATCCTTAGACCATGAGTGGTGTCTGGGGCAAGCTTTGGGAGAGACATAACCCGAGGTCCCTGTGTTACCGTAATTATTTAGCCACGAAAAAAAAAAAACCCCGGCAACAAGAGAGTTGTCCCGGCAAAATTCGTAAAAAAAAGCCATCTGAAGGGAAAAAAAAATACGCTGCAGAAAAAAAAAAAAAGAAAAAAAAAAAAGGGGGAAAGGGGGCGCAGCCAAAGTGGCGAGCGTTCCCCCGCTCTCCCCGGGAGAGCAGCCCGAATTTCACGGAAAAAATCTGCCATGACTTAAAGGGGTATGAAATAAAATCTGAGCGTTTTGATTTGTTGTTTTACAAGATTCACGCTATAAAATTTTCCATATATTTTTAAATTATTTTATGAGAGAGGAGGAGGAGGAGGAGGAAGGAAGAGGAAGTGGACGGGGAAAAAGATGAAGGTGAAAAAAAATTGGAAATTTTATGGAGGGTTTTTTGACAGTGTGAAAAAAGAAAATGACAGTAAAGATAGCGGGAAACAGGGATAAAAGGGAGTGTCGTGGTGACTACGAATCTACCGGGATGGAAATATTACTTTAAATGAAAAAGTGATTTAATGTTGGAATGGTGACGGTGCGAGACGCCTAGCCGAAACGAAAAAACGAAGGTGGAAGGGAAAGTGGAAATGCAACGGGGAACGCCACAACACTGATAGACTGTCTAAATGGCGTGAGGGCAGGGATGGCAGGTGATGACAAATCAAAATGATAAAAACAATAAAAAGGCATATTTTTAGCACGATAATCGACACCGTCAGGAGGCTGTTGAGCGGACGTTGATATTCACGAAGTTGATGATGAGAGGCTTCGTGGAGAGATAGAGGTGGGTGGCGGAGTAGGTGGACGTTTAAGGGGGAAACACCATTAAACAATTTAAAACAAGGGTTTTACAGAAAGGAAGGAGGAGGAGGGGGAAATGATGAGGGGAAAAAGGAATGGGGGGCTTCTGGTAGCAAGTTGCCTGCGCCGCCACTCGGGATATAAAAAAGAACGACGGAGATGTGATGTTGGGGGTGGGTGATAAAATGAGAAACGACGATTGGATGATGATGAAATGAGAGTCATGAGTTGAGGGTGGTATTATTGGATAGTGTTTTGATTTTTTTGATGATAGATGATGCGATGGTGGGTGGGGGTAAATGTGAAAATAATAAAAAGATATCCCAAAATTTATTCTTTGTCAAGAAGAAAAAGGGAAGGGGGGAGGGGGGGGGAAATGTCAGATCATGATAATTAGATTTGAAAAAGGAAATTGTTATAAAAAACGTCATGATGTTTTTTTGAGTAAAATGTTGGGATGACCCAACAACCTTGATAAAGAAGGACGCGACGACACGACGACAACGACGAGAGAAAGATGAGTGATTGAGGGGAAAATGATTAGGGGAGGTAGTGAGAATAGGGGCAAAAAGATGCAGACTTTGTCGAACAATCTTGATCGGGGATGGGGAAACGATTTTTGGCATGATATGTTAAACACGACGACGACGAGATATGTGATACGACTACGACGAGATGACGAAGATGATGACGATGAGGGATAACGACGACGAGATTTGGGGGGTTTATAAAAGGAAAAATAAAAACGGGAAATGTCAGGATTTTTTTTGGCAGTGAGGGGAGGGTGAATTGGGGAAGGGGGGGTTTAGTAGGGGGCATTAGGTGGCTTTTTTTTCAGAATGCAATGGGGATAGATAAAAAAAATAAAGAGGGGATTAAAAACGGAGGGGAACTGATAATAGAAAGTGTCATGAAATTCTTACGATCACTAGGATGATGCTGTTTGGTAGAGATGGAGCCTTTTCCTGACGGGGCATAAAAATTTTCAGGAGATAGCCAGCATAGGAGAAAAGGATGATTGAGGGGGATGTAATGCGGCCCGAAAATGATTGGGGAAAGGAAAGAGGCAAATTAAATAGATATGACGTTGACCACCTCTAGGTGGTTTGGGAGCTGATCGGGGGGGTTATTTTTGCAGAAACAAAAGATGATTACGACGACGACGACGACGACGAGATGATAATGATGAAGGGGGAGGAGGGGGAGGAGGGAGACGACAATGTTAACGGGACAATGACGACAACAAGATGAGACGTCGACGATGACGATGAGATGAGGAAAAAGGTTAGGGGAACTCATGGTGAGGCGATGATAGTTAGATAAATGTTTTAAAAAGTTTATGATGATATGATGATGGTGATGTAAAAAAACGATGATAGGAAGATTTTGGGTAGGGGTTTGATACTGGGGACGAGGATGGTGGGGCGACGGGGATATTGATGTCAGTGAAGTTGCCGGCTGAGAGCATGTGGCACAGGCGATAGGGATAGAGATGGGGTCGATGATGCTGGGGGGAAGAATTTTGGGTGAGGGGAAAGAGATGGACGATGTTACAGGGGCGTGGTGACGGGGTAGAGATAGAGAAAATGATGATAGGGCAAGGGGAAAGGGGCAATAGGGATATAAAAAAACCCAGATGGGGGAAATAAAAGTTATCACCAGAAAGTTGGTAAAAAGAAGAATCTTTTGTACGAGAAAGTGTTGATGAGTTGAGTTTTTTTTTTTATTCTACTGGATGTTAATTCGAATGGCGCTATTGTGATTGTTTTGGGGGGGATGTAAAGGTGGCGGGGGAGTGTGAAATGAAATTAAAAGGGGTTGCCATTCTATTGAAGGCAAAAACCCACAAAGAATCCCAAAAACCCCATTCTAATATTTCCCTACGGAAAAACCCGATTTGTACCCACGCACACCAAGTAAGGAAAAAATCTGCAAAAAAATTCTCCCTTTCGGCGCCGTGTTTTCAGGCAAATGGTGTCCCGTAATGGAAGTAAAAAGTAGATCGAAAATACCAGGGATGACAGCATAGCAAATATAGTAGAAAAAAAAAATTTTACCGTCAACCCGACACAACGCGGGACTAAAAATCCGAAGTAAATGTTGGAACAGGTATCTTGTATGGCTTTAAATTTTGTGGTATTCTTACTAAACGAAAAACCCAATTTTTATTTCATTATATCTCATATGACATTTTTTACTCGGGAAAAAAGCTAACGATATTGATGAAATCTATATTCCAGGGTATTTACTTTTTATAAAAAATCGGGAAAAATACAACGAAACTGGGGGAACTACTATTATCGAGAAAAAATTTTATACTATAAAGTCTTTGAGAGTGAAAATAGAAAACAAAAGGTGATCCGAAAAAAAAAATTTTTGTTTTGTTTTGGGGTAGGATCGTGTGCAATGAATTGTTCTTCAAAATTTTAAAAAAAAACGTTTTAAAAAAGAGTGTTCTCTTTGGGCTATCTACCTTCCTCCCAAAGGGGCCCCCTTTGAAAATGAGATTCTTTTATAATAGAAGAAGCAATGCTTTACATTTATCACAAGTACTGCTTTTTCTGGTGATTTTAATGCCCCGGACGGGACAGGAATAGTACTGCAATTTAGGTAATAATAAGGGGACTTGGCACCCAACACTGAGAAAAATTTTTGGGAAACCCCAAATATTTTGCCGGTTCCTCTCAAGTTTTTCCCCAAAAATGTCGCCCTAAATAACTGGGGAAAGAAGCTTTTAGAAAAATTTTTAAAACCGTAAATGCCTTTAAATTGAAAAGGGTGTTCGGAGAAGATGCCAAATTTGGGAAATGTACTTAAAAACGTCAGTGTGTAGATTCCTATTGTTCTTGGGTATGATCATCTTTTTCAACTTTGTTTTTTTGATTTTTTTGAACTGATTCTGATTACATTTCCCCATTTTTCTTTTCCTAAGTAACAGTTTCTAAGGATCGGAACCACAGGGGAAACGGGGTTTTGGGTTTTGGTTATTGTACTCAAACAGTGTGTTTTAAAACTTTAGATTTCCCTTGGGGTAAGCCAAGGGGCTCAAAAAAAGGAAATTGATTTTATATCTTCATTAATAATCAGGAAATTTTTTTAAAGGGAGAACAGTTTAAATAGTCTGTTTTGGCTCCACAGAGCCAATTTCACAATCGATGTAGATAGTGTAGTTTGTAAGTTCCAACATTATGAAAGACAGGCAGTAACCCAAAGATTTTGAAAAAAAGTGTTGTCTAAAAAAGCACAGCAAAGAAAAACTACAAGTGCCATGGTTTTAAACCAAATTGTGAGCAAAACAAAGGCTTTCTTTAAAGCGTAAATCAGCATGCCCCTGTGGGGACAGAATTTGTACCTTTTCCGCAAAAAGCAAGTCGGACTATAAAAAAGAAACAAAGCAATTCAAAATTATCAAAAAAACCCTTGTAAAGAAAATTAAAATAAAGAATTCTGATCCCAAGCAACTGAAGATAATCAAAGGAAAAATAATAAAGATATACCAGTTCACCCATACAGTCGGCATTTAAGGAACATTTTTTTAAAATAACTAGAACAGAAAGACCGAAAAAGTTCAGATTGATAGGAAAAACCATTGAAACCCAAAAAGGGAAATTTACCCTTTACTGAAGGGAGGTAAGAATGCAATCACTAAACTAAAAACAAATAAAACAGTGGTTTTTGACCGTCACAAGAATTTTTTAAAAGGCGTGTCAACCAGGTTTTGGATATTACTAAGTTGTTTAATGTCATCCTTCGCTCTGGAAAATCTCCAAATGCCCGGGCCAAGGAAATATTAAGCCAGGTTTTTTAAAAAAAAAAAAAAAGGAGTTCGAGGATCCTAAAATTATAAAGGGAAAAACTATCTAATTGCTTTTTGGAAAAAATTTTACCCTTTTTAATTAACACCGACTACAAAATATTTCGATGAATGGAAGACTTTGGGGAAAAACAGGGAGGTTTTAGAGCGGGATTTCCCCCCCTGAACACTTGTTTTCACTTTAATTTCATGATTGATTTTTTCTTGCCCGAGAAAACGACTCTATTTCCTTTTTTAATTTTTAAAAGGTTCGAACCGGTTAAAAGACTTTTTTGTGGGGGAAACTGTTCGACATGGGTGAATGGAAACATATTAAGGTTATCAAAGATATCACCAAAGCTAAATCATTGTTGCAGAGGGATGAGTGTTCTGACTTTTTTTAAACCCAACGGGTTCGTCGGTGAAAATTGTCACCCCTTCCTTTGCCCTTTTACTTGAATGATAGCACCCCATTAGGAAAAAATAAATGGTTTTTTTCTAAAATGGCAAGGGGAACCAGGAACTAGGTGGGAAAAAGAAAAGGAGATCTTTTTTCTGAAAATGTTTTTTTTTATTTTATCAGATGATACAGCAAAATTTGTGCTGAATCAAAAGAAACTTCAGAAAGCTATCGATGCATTTGTAACTATTGCATAAAGTGGAAACCCAATATAAATGTAGAAAAAAAAAAAAAGTTTTTTTTTTTTCAAGAGGTAAAATCAAGAAAAGCCTTTTTAACATGTGGGGGAAAAAAAATTAAAGTGGGTTTTTTTTTAAATATCCGGGCTGAACCTTAATTATAACAAAAATTTAACGTGGGACAAAAACACTTATATTAAACAAGTCGAGCATTTTCCCCCTGCTAAAAAAAAGCAAAGACTTTTTTTTTCCCCTTGATAACCATTGAATTATTTAACAGAGTAGTATTCCAATTTTGCTTTATGGATGTGAGGGCGGGCCCCTCAAGTTTGGGAATAGCTTCAAAATTACAACTTAAGTTTTTCAAAATAATTCTTAAAATGGGAAAATCATCCAAGTAAAAGTTTTTGGGAACTTTTTCCCAATTTTCCCGTGAAATAACACAAAGTAAGGATCTTTTTCTTTTGGGTTTTAAACTTTTGAACCGAAGTGAGCCTAAGTTTTATAACATTGTTTATAATTTCACATATATTAATCTTAAAACCCACAAATCTACTTATTAACAACGTAGAACGAATATTAAAAGAAATCGGGTTTAAATGGCATTTGGCAAACATTTTTATCCAATGTTTTTACTGAATGGTTTAAAGCCAAAATTTCACTAGTTTACAAGATCAGTATTTGCAACAATGGTTTTCTCTTTGATAACAACGACTATTCTTAATTATGACATTTAAGAAGGTTTTTTGCTTTGAAAATTACGCGTTCTTCCCCATAATTTTTCATTAACTTTTTTTCATTTTTTGAACGTTAAATCACGACTTCCCCCCAAATTTGGGAGAAAAAAAAATGTTTTTCCCAGAGCAGAGAGAGTCTGTGATAAAAGTGGGGAAAACGAGCTAGGGATGAGTTCCATTTCATTCAAATGCATTTCTTTTTGCAGCAAGAAAAAAAAATTTACCCAAATACTAAAGGGGAAACCCAAAAGTAGGTTCCATAATTGTTTAGTTCCACAAATAAATCCCTTTCTTATTAAAGTTTTAAAATTCCTCAAAGAAATAATGAAAACCTAGAATTGTCGCACTCTTAGATGACACCAGTGTATTTATTACAGTTAGGGATAATTAAATTTCCTTTGTTTAAGACTTTAAAGGCCATGTCATTGGGGTGTACACACTACACCCCCACGTCGTGTGTAAATGTGTGTGTGTGTGTCCCGCATTTTTGGAAAGTGTGCCACATAGTTTAAAAACTTTCCGCATGCTGGGTCACCGGGTGTGTGTTACCGGGGTAGCGGGGTTTCTTGGCGTGTTGATGTTTTCCCCCCTGCGTGTGTGTGTGGTGTGTGGTTGCTTGTTGATGCCTTTCGTTAGCGGGTGGCGGGAGAGAGAAAACTCAGAAATCACAAATTTAATGTATCTCACCTTAGGCCATATACAGGGAAGAAAGAGAGAGAGAAGAGGAGGAAGAGAGTGCAGTTGTTTCGGAAATGTATTCAGCATGTAGGTTGCATGCCTTTCCCCCGTGTTGTGAATGCTTTTCACTTTTCAGTCCATGGTTTTTTCTTTCATTTTGGGGCGAATTTGTGGTGAGTATTTTTCACACGCCCCATCCGCAATTGGATTTGTTAAAATTTCATGAAACCCCCTTTGGGGGTTTTTCTTTATAAAAAATCTTGAATCTTGAATCTTTGGGACGTGGACCTTTTGGCGGTAAGATTATCCCCAAAGGGGGGAAATTTTTAACAATCGTTGATCAATGTTTATTTTTCAGGGGGGATTATTTCTCTGAACAAATTTTTATCATGATAAAAATTAGGGGTTTTTCGGATAAAAACTGAATCTGTATCACCAAAAAAAGCAAAAAGTACAAAATTAAATTTGTGAAGAGCTTATTTCTAGCATTTCATATACATGCAAGATGTTAAACCTTTCATTCCCTCCTTTTGAACACCTTGGGTTACTATTCCTTCGGTAGACTAAAAACCAAGGCTCCGTGTTCAACACATGCGAACATCTTGCCACATGTTAAAAACCTGTTCCGCCTTTTGGGAAAAGTAGGCAATTTTGTG
Organism: Rapana venosa; assembly: GCA_028751875.1. Classification (NCBI taxonomy): domain Eukaryota; kingdom Metazoa; phylum Mollusca; class Gastropoda; order Neogastropoda; family Muricidae; genus Rapana; species Rapana venosa. The sequence continues at coordinate 25,535,546 of CM054165.1, read as the reverse complement.
CCGTGGGAAAAAATCAGAATTTACAAAACCGCATACAACCCCGGGGGCGGGTGTAAAAAGCACATGAGGCTTTTCCCCTTTTCCCGATATAAACCCTCACTCACACCATCCCTTGGGGGGACGACCGTTGAGGGACCCGCACGGACGCTGCAAGTGGGCCGCCAAAAGGTTCTGTCCTGGGGGGCTTTTAGGGGGTTTTGGGACAGTGAGGCCGGTCCACTCCGATGTTTGATATCCAGCTTTTGCTGGTTTCCCTGCCTCCTTGCTCCTTCCACCATTCCCCCCCGCAGGACTGTTTTTGACGGCGTTTCCTTGTTTTTGGGCCAAACCATTTCAATTTCCTCCCTTTACTGTACTACATGGTTTTTGTTTGCCCCCAGTGCCCCGATCTGCTGCCCAAAGTATCATTGGGTTTTTCCGGGCTCTGTAGTGATGTTTTAGGGTCCCCTGAGGCACTTCATCCAAAGCTTGAATGCGGCGTTCTAAAACGGGAGGATGTCCATCTTCACAGCTTACAAGGCAAGGATGGGGACGAGTGCCTTGTAGAGTCTGAAACCCAGTGTGGTTCTGTGTTATGGTTTCTCCACACTTTCGCCAGCTAGTCAGGGAGAGTGCCACAGCAAGTCTGACTTCACCTCGTGGCTCGACCTTCTTTGGTGATGCTGCTCCCCAAAGGACTTAAAATTTCCACCTCCTCAGTGTCTCGCCCCTCATCTTTATGCGGTGGGGGGGTCGGGGTGGGACGTCACTAGGACTTTCTTTTTTTTCCCTGCTGATCCCATACCGTGGGCATTGGGTGTGTTTTCCCGTCGGGGGAATCCCGGAGTTCTTTTTCACGCGGCCCTGAATTAAAAATTTGTCTGCGAATCGAAGATTGCAAGGCCTTCCTCCCATTTATTTTGGGGGCTTGAAATCAAGGGGGCCTCCCCATATTCTCCAGAACACGTTAAAAAACGGGGGGTAGCGGCAGCCTTGCGACTCCAAATGAAATCCGGAAGAACTCCCCGATTTTTCCACCCATGAGGCGCGCTGTGGGGGCTGTCATACAGCCCTGGATACTTCAATCATCTTCGTCGAAGTTTTTTCTCTCAGACTTCCACAGAGCTTCTTTTCCACACTGGGCAAGGGCCCTTTTTGAATCAATTAATTGTTTTAGAGCTGATTTATGTTTGGGGGGCTTTTCAAAGAGCATTCGAGTTGAAGATCTGCTCACAGTGCTTCGACCTGGTATGAAAACCTGCCTGTTTTTTCGATAGGATTTTTTTCTGCTTTGGTTTCAATCGTTCAAGGCAATGCGTAGCATAACCTTCTTGTAGGCTTATCAACTGATTGTTCTGTAATTTTTGGGCACTTTTTTCAGGGCTCCCTTTTTTGGGAAATGGGAAATAGAGGGTTGGGGCCCCTTTCAGGGCCCCTCTTTTTCTATCCGATGCTTGGCAGAATTGTTAGTGCCTTGATCACTCTGGGCCCCGTCCCTTTATGACTCAGCCGTAGTTGTCAATCCCTGGGACTTGCCTTTTCAAGGCTTACTGCTCTTCTACCTCTCCTCCGCACCTGTGTGCTTTTAGGATCTGAGGTCGGGATTTCTCATGAAGTTTTTTTTCGGACACCTTCAGCTTGTTGTTGTACAGGTCCGCACTTTCTTTCCCCTCTTCATGATAGTGGGGGCTCTCGTAAGAACTACCCCTCTTTTTCTTCAAAAACGGGGGGTCTTTGGCTGCTGGGGGCTTGGGTTTTACCTTTTATGGCTGGTACGCCCCCGCTGTCTCCTTTCGCCACTTCCCCCCCCCCCCCCCAACCTTGGAGCATTGTTCTACATCCATTCCCCATGGCCTCATCATCTTCTTCTTGATTTACCCCGTTGACTGTTCTATAAACCTTTCCCCTTTTTTGGGTTTTTGTTCCCCTCTGGGTTTACTCCCTACGTTATCGCACAGGCCAGGTATGCTGGTAACCCACGGTTGGTTCTTTTTCCTTCTTTCCCCAAAGGGTCTCCAGCGCAAGACCATTCCTTGCTGAAGGCTCAGGGGGTTGTTGATGTCATCTTGGAGGAAATTCAATGCGCAAAACTCCCCCTATCTCAGCTTTAAAAAAATTTTCCCCGCGACTTCGGGGTCCTTCCGCTTTTCCCTGTTAACCGCAAAACGGGGATTTCTCTTCTGGGTTTTGGCTTCACTTGATCTGTAGGGTCATGATACCTGTCGTGGTCCCCTGCCCATACAGCGCCAGGGGAAATTCTTGTCGGCTTTGTTTTTATGCTTGACTTTTAAAACGCTTGGGGGGCCCAAAATTAAACAATCGGTTGTGATTTTTTCCATTTGGTGAGTGCCACGCGTTCTTCTATGCTTGTGGGGGAAGGGTGTTTTGGTGAATAAAAATTTTGGGCTGCTTTCGAATTCCAAAATCTGGAAACCCCTATCGCTGGTTTTTGTCCACGCCAAAACGGCCTGTTGTTTTTGCCATTGGCTAGGCACAGGCCATCTTGGCATTCCATCGCCCGAATCACGAAAAGTCCTTCTTGGAGTTTTATTTTTTAGGGGCCTCCAAAGCCTCTAGAAACACTCGATTGCTTCATCATCATAGTCTGAGTTGGTGCAAACTTGTATGATGGGGCTTTGTGTGGTTTTTTTTTCTGCAATACGCAGGAGATCAGTCTACTTTAGATTTGGGGGAAGCTGTGCACGTTAGCTTCTTTTTAACAAGAAAACCACTCTATTTGTGTTTGGAGTCCCTCGCCACATACAAGTTTGGGATCTTCTTTTGTGGGTTTTTTCGCCCGAACCACCCAACGGGTTCGGCATCCAAGTATGACCCATTCTATTTTTCGAAAATTTATGGGAGTTTCTTGGGTTTCCCCCATGCTGCAAGACGGATGTTCCATTAACCCTGACGGCCTCCAGCCGGGTTTGTCCTGTTGTTTCGTCCCAGTCGCAATTTCCCCCCTCCATCCTGGGAAGTTCCAAGGGAAATCGCGTTTTTTGGTATTCCGGGGCCCAACCGATCCGGGATGTTTCTTTTTTTGCAGTCTGTCCATGTTTTAATTCTAGAATAAATAAAAAAATATATTAAAAAAAAAAAAAAAAAAAAAACCTGTTTAGCTGGCAAAGTACATGCGGACTGCACAGACAAAACACATGTCAAAACAAACCCATCGGAGAGAAAAAATATCCACTTTCCCAAATCAGACTAATGCGCTCCCTTTCATATCCATATTTTTGTATGCCCTGTAATCATAGACCACTGCAGATTTGGAGGAAGATACAGGCGGGGGAGATGAGATGCTTTCGAGACTCCTTTGGGATCTCCTACAAAGACCACATAAGCAACGAAACGTGCAAAAACAGAAACCAGCAAACCATTTGGGCCTATGAGAAACCTTTTAACGACGTGAAAAAGCGTAAACTTAAATGTATGGGCGTCACAAGATCCAAAGGACTTGCAAAGATAATTTTACAAGGGTGTCCAAGGAGGAAGAAAATGGGGACCAAGGAAAAGCGGGAGATAACACAGCGAATGGCAGGCCCCGAACCAACAAAAACCCAAAAGCAGAACGAGAGGGAATCGAGGGAAATGGTTGTTTAGCCCCTTTTAGGGGCCCCCCCCGGGCGTCAACACGGAAAAATAGAAAGATAGAAACGCAATATTGATGGGCCCAAAAAATTTTTTCACATTTTCCTAAAATAAACTTTCTAATACTTATTGTGAGACTCCAAATGAGTAATTTAATTTATTATTTTTTTTCAAACAAATTCAATCTAAAGTCGTCATTTAAATATCCATTTGTTTTACTTTTATCATTAACGCTCAGAAATAACTTTCCCCGCGGATTCCATCGCACATGGTTTTTTCTACAAAGAAAAATTACATTCTTGAAAAAAAAAAAGCAAAAGGTTCACAAGGGGACACAATTATACTCCCCTTTTATTACAAAGGTTACATATTTTTAATAAAAACACAACAAAAGTTATTTCATGTAAGAAAGGAGACTTGGTTGCTAGATCACACACAGAAATTTCATAAATTTGATCTTTTTAAAAAACGATAACATGATAATACTGTTCAAAGCAGATTGTTTTTCCCTTTGCTTGTGATAAAATTGAATTTCCCTTTTAAAACAAAATATGCTGGAAACCTTTTTCAAGCGGTAAAAAGTAACAGCAGATCTAATTAACATGCCGCAGTTTAAAAAGCACATTCCCCTTTGATGGTTTCTCTCCTCAGCAATATTTAACATCTGTCACTTATGTACGACTTTTTTTTAGATCGCTGATGATAGCCAGTTGGTTTTTTATTGTAATTTCTTTTAGGCTTAAAAGACGCCAGTCCAAAATTATTTTTTTCCCGGGTTTTAATTAAAAAAAATTATCATTTACTTTTTCTTTGCAATATGTCTCCCGTTTCAAAGTTTTTGCTTTCCATTTTTTTCTTGTTTGTTTTTTAAGAGGGGCAGGGGGGCTAGAGAATTGTGTTTGTACTTTGGTTTTTGGGGTTGTTGGGTGTTTCTCGCTTTTCTTGAGCTTTTTTCTTGGGGGGGGGGAGGGGGCTTCTTGGGTTTATTTGGGGGGCAGGGGAGGGGGTTACGTACATTAAGATAGGTTTGGGGTTTTTTCACGTGAAATTCAGTAGTTGAAATTTTATTTGCATTTTTCATTGGAATTACTGATTTTGTAGAAATGGTAAGAATTGCATTTTTCCTGTTGTTTATTGTAGTTCAATAGGTTAGTAATGTAAAGGTGTTTTAAAAAATTTTGTTTGGTTTTTTAATTTTTTATTGTTTAATTTTGTTCATCATTTCGCATGCACTTATCCCTGAAATTCCTTCTCCTACACATTACCAACTACACCCTCATCCCCTGACACTCACACACCCTCATTCTCCCCCCAAAACAAAAAAACCCAAACAAACAAACAACCGTCTAATATCACAACTTGTGAAAAGACGTTAAATGAATTTGAACACACTTAATTATTATTCCGAAAAGCTTGATGCAGCTGCAAACAAGCGGAAGGCATTATTACGCTGCACATATCCTGCCTATTCCTGCAGCTGTTCATGAGGGTTCTGGACAAAGCAAACAAAGATGGATACTCCTTCTGCAGTTCCTTTGTTCTGACCTCAGACAATATTCTTTGTTTCTATTGTGAAGTTTCACGATTTGAACTAGGGACATCCATTTCTCCTATTCACAGACGTAGACAAATTATTTTCATTTAATTTAATCTTTATTTATTCTTTAATTTCAAGGAAAATGGAATAAGCACTCATGTGCTTTTTTTTATCCAGTCCCCGTGTGTATGCAGTTGTGTAAATTTTGTCATCCGTTCCCACCGGCACACAATGGCCTACTCTTCCGAAAAGCGGAACGGGTTTTAACGAGTGTGCAAATTTTTCTGCGTGCGTTCGCACTCGGGACCTCGGTTTATAGTCTCATCTGAAGAAATTTTGGGGAAAGTGGAGTCGGCACTGATGTTAACTCCAAAGAAAAATCCTCTCGAACGAGAATCGAACCCGGTCAGCAGATCACGAATACATCACTGTAACAACCAGGCTATCCCGTC
>CM054165.1:25482487-25527487 GCA_028751875.1 Rapana venosa | reverse complement strand
GGCCCAGTTTGCTCCCCACCGGGATTTTGTGCAGAACAGGCGTGTGTTTCTCAACCTGTTCCACGCACGTGCAAGCAAGTAAGCACGCACGTGCATGCGAGCACGCACACACGTACACACACATGCACACGCACACACACGCACCCCCCCACACACACACACACACGCACGCACGCACACACACATGCACACGCATACACACACTCTTTTTTTAAAATCTAAATGAATCCCGAGTACATTGTTTCACGGTAAAAGTGATTCTAAGTGTTCTAGATTTGTTTTTACATGCAATGACAGTGGTTTGAGGTGCATAGTGCAGTGTGCTTATAATCACATAGCCGTGTTTGGACGCTGTAAGCTGCCATTGCTAGGGGGCCGCGCGATGCAAAAGCGATTTCCATGTTGTTGTTGTTCTTTTTTCTTTGGGAAGGATGGGGAGGAGGGGGGGGGGGGGCGTGGGGGGTCTTCAGCTAGAGCTCTCAGGATAACCAATGGTGAGAATTGGCGTGTGGTTTTTCCCACTGTTTAGGTAGCCGCATTCAGACTTAGGGATACTATCTAAACGTAATAAAAGTGTAACTGTTTTGCCTGAGTTCACACATTGGGCCTCACTTTATTGTTTCATCCGAAGGACCTTGGGGGGAATGGAGTCAGTGCTAATGCTAACCCCAAGGATGACCTAGGTAGGAATACTGTACTGCTTAGGAGTAACTCCAGCCCTTTATCAGAACTACGCACCTGCAAGAAGCATGCCAAAAACTTCTCCTAGGGTCAAAGATCGGCTGAAGACTCTCAACTGTAGGCCCTAAATCTGTCAGTGAACTTTTATCGATTCCATTTTTTCTGATCTTTAAGGGGCAGAATTCGTGTTTTATGATCAGCTAACACGCAGAATAGTACATTCGTAGCCAGAGCCTGGCGACAGTGACTGGGCTCTTTTTCCCCACTGACCAGCGGAGTGCTGTCTGTGAGGACCAGGTTTATGAAGTCTGTGGAGCAGGGAGGCTGACAGTTTAAACAGGAAAGAGAGAACACGGGTAAGAAAAGAGGACAGCCAGGGAAGTTGTTACCTAGAGTTTAAGGCCAAAGTCAATTCGAAAGCTGCTTTACTCTCTCTCTCTCTCTCTCTCTCTCTCTCTCTCTCTCTTCTCTCTCTCTCTCTCTACCTCTCTCTCTCTCTCTCTCTCCTCTCTCTCTCTCTCTCTCTGTGCTTAAAGTAGATAATTTGGTCTCATTTTTGGATAGTCCCATGTTACACGAGTTATGTTTTGGCAGTTGCCATATATGTCATGTTTGTTTTGGCTTCGTTTTGATATGCTTGGTTTGACCCCATTCTAGGGGCTGGTGGCCTGAAGAATAAACTTTGTTAATTGTTCATTGTTTCTCTCTCTCTCTCTCTCTCTCTCTCTCTCTCTATTCTCACCCCTCTCTCTCTCTCACTCTCTCTCTCTCTCTCTCTCTCTCTCTCTGTGAGTGTGAGAGTGTGAGTGTGTGTGTGTGTGTGTGTGTTTGCCGTGGAAGCAAAAGGCCAACTTATAGGGGAAAAACCTCCATTATCTTCTATCGACAGTCTTTTGGAATAGCCCCCCTTTGCTCATTCACACGTACATCACTTCGTGTGATGAGATAGACATAGTGCAGTGCATACTCTGCGTGTCCTGGGGGATACAACGCCCAGCAACAAGAATGACTGGAATTGAAATAGTTTATTTATTTATTTATTTATTTATTTATTCTTTTATATCGAGGATAATGGAATAAGCACTCACGTGTTTTTTTTTCTTGTAACACAAGAAGAAAAAAAGTGATGGAGAAACGAAGTAGCAGGTGTGAGAGATGGAATAAAAAGACTGTATTTCTAAACCACTTTAAGTCACGGCAGATTTTTCTGGGTGGAGCACTATCTTGCACGCTTACAGACAATGAAGATTGCAGCAGATGATTATGTGTCCTGTCCTGTCCTGTCTTGTCTGTCTGTCGTGTTGTTATGCTGTGTCGTTGTGCTGTGTCGTTTTCTGTTGTTATGCTTACTTTATTTTATTATTTTTATATCGAGGATAATAGAATAAGCACGTAAGTGCTTTTCTACATCGAGTCCCTGTGTGTATGCGGTTTTATAAATTCTATCATCTGTTCCCACCGGTACACAATGGTCTACTCTTACGAAAAGCGGAACATTAACAGGATTTAACGTGTGTGCAAGATGTTCTGCGTGTGTTCGCACACGGGGCCTCGGTTTATATATTCTTATCCGAAGGACTTTTGGGGAGGGAGGCCCTGCACTAAATTTTTAAAACCCGGGAAAGAAAAAAACCCCCTTAAAACGGGAATAAAACCAAAGTCGTCAGATTGCCACCCGCAATTTTTTAACCACTGGGCCCAAACCCCTTTCCTCCTTCTGAGCCCGTGTTCTTTTTACTGTGCCCGTGTTATGCTTTTGCCGTGTTGTTATGGGGATTTCGTTTTTATGCTGGGGTGGGTGTTGTTAGCTGTGTCGAGTTTTTTATGTCGTGTTGTTATGCTGTTTCGTGTTGTTATTCGTGTTTTTTGCTGTTCGTGTTTTTAATGATGAGTCGTTTTTTATGTTTAGTCAGGGTTGTTATGCTGTGCCGTGTTGTTATGCTGAGTCGTATTTTTTATGCTGTTCGTGGTTGTTATGCCCGGTTTTGCTGTGTCGTGTTTTTTTATGTCTGTTGTTTTGTTTGTGTCTTTTTTTGGTTTTTGTCGTGACGTGTTGTTATGTTTAGTCGTGTTGTTATGCCCGTGTTGTTATGCTGTGCCCGTTTTGGGTTATGTGAGTCGTGTTTTTTATGCGGGGGTCGTGTTGTTAGTTTGAGTCGTGTTTTTTATGTCGTGTTGTTATGCTTTTTTCCCTTTTTGTTGTTTTTTGCTTTTGTCGTGTTGTTAAGCCGGTGTGTTATTAGTTTGTTTTGTGTTGGTATGCGAGTCGTGTTGTTATGCGGGGCCCGTGTTTTTTATGCGGTGTCATTTTGGTTATTTCGTGTTTTTTATGCTGTGTCGTGTTGTTATCCCGGGTCGTGTTTTTAGCTTTTGGGTGTTGTTTTTTCTGTGTGTGTTTTTAGGGCTGTGTCTTTTTGTTATGCGTTTTGTTATGCTGTGTCGTTTTGTTTTTCGTGTTGTTATGCTGTGTCGTTTTTGTTATTCGTGTTGTTATGCTGTTTTCCTTGTTGTTATGCTTTTGTCGTGTTGTTATCCCTGTTCGTTTTTGGTTATGGGGGGTCGTTTTGTTACGTGAGTCGTTTTTTGTTATGCGGCCTGTTTTTATGAGGGTGCCCCTTTTGTTAGGGTCGTTTGTTATGCTGTGTCGTTTTTTTGGTTATTTTTATTTGTTTTAAAGTTTGTTTCGTGTTTTTGTGTTGTTTTTGTTATGCTGTGTCGTGTTGTTATGAGGGGCCGTTTTTTTTGCGGGTTTCGTGTTGTTATGCTGTGTGTGTTTTTTATGCTGTTTCGTTTTGTTATTTGGGTTTTTTTTATGTTTATGCTGTGTGTTTTTATGTCGTGTTGTTATCCCCTGTTTCGTTTTTGTTATGTCGCGTTTTTTATCCCTGTGTGTGTTGTTAGGGCTTTTCCCGTTTTTGCTTTGTCTTTTAAAGTTTTTGTGTGTTAGGGTCGGTTTTTTATGCTGTGTCTTGTTTTTTATTTTTCGTGTTTTATGTCGTTTTTGTTATCCCTGAAATCGGTTTTTAAATGTCGTTTTGTTATGCTGTGTCGTTTTTTTTTATGCCCTGTTTTTTATGCCCCTTTTGGGTTATGCTGTGTCGTGTTGTTTGCTGTGTCTTTGTTGTTAGTCGTTTTTTTAAATGTTAAACCCTGAGACCCTTGGGGGGAAAGAAAAGGGGATTTGATGCCCCACAGAAACAAGACAGGCCCAAAAGGGGCGGGGTTTAAAATTTTCGGATACATTTTTAGTGCAAGGGGGACGCAACAAATTTTTTGGGCGGGGTTCCCCTTTTCACTGGGAATTTATTGGAAGGGAGCTGGTTGAATTTTACAAAAAAATGTCCCTCTGATTGCAGCATTGAAACGCTCAAATTCCCCAAATCTCGCACTGTCTTTTCCCAATAAAAATAATGCAAATTTGATAAACTGCATGCTTTCCAAAAGTGAAAAAAACACACTTGGGCATCATTTTTTAAATTTTCGTAGGGGTTTAAATAGAGAGAAAAAGTTATAAGTAGAACGGGGGAGTGAGGGAAAACATCTAAAAACCGTTTGGGCCTGGGGGTTTTTTTTAAATAAGGATTTTCCCAAAGTGGCCTATGTAAATTTCCGTTGTCCTGTTTGCATACTATATTTTTAAGTTTTTTTTTTATTTTTTCATCTAAACACATTTGTTTCAAAAATTCTGATGTAACGATTATTTTGTATTTTTTTTTTATTTTAAAAGTTTGTTTTTTTCCAAAAATTTAAAAATATTTTAAAAATAAGGAGTTTTAGTAATTCAAAACACATTTTGAATTATCGCCCTTGAAAAGGGTTAATTAGTCTGATCTAGGACAAAAAAATCAATTTTTATGATTTAAAATTATGTCATACTTTTGTCATATTCCTGAAAAAGATTGTTTTAAAGACTGATCTTTACTCTTTTTCTCAAGTAAGTGAAAGCTCTTTAAATTTAAAAAAAATTTAAAAATTTTTAAAATTGTGTCAAAGTCCCGAGGGTTCCTTGCTACCCGGGGAACCTGTAGCCCGTAATACCTGTCCCCAGGGGGAATTAAAACCCAAACCCCAAAAAACCCAAGTTAAAAAGGGAAAAAGCAAATAGCAGCTTGGAGAGGGGATGGATGCCGCCAAGGGAATCAACCCCCCACAAAATGCCAACATAGTAAATGCAAGAAAAGGGCAACATGCCGGGTCGGTTTTAGGGCCCCATTTCCAACAACCCCACTTCCTTTTGGAAAATTCCCGGATGGAGGTGGAAAAAAATGCCGGGCGGGACGCAAAAAAAGCAATCAAACTCCAGGCTGAGAGGGGCCGCTTTGGTACATGGAAAATCCGTTTCCTTGCACGCATGCGGAAAATCCCAAAAACTTAAACCCCCGAATTTTCGAAGATACAATGGGTCATACTTGGAAATGGCCGAAGTCCGTTGGGGTTTGGATTCGACGAAACAACCCAAAAAAAGATCCCAAACTATGGTAAAAGTGGCGACGACTCCAAACCAAAAGAGTAAAGGGTTTCTTGGGGCAACAAAAACAGGGCTAAAAGTGTAAACACTGTACCCCAAACTTTGTAATGATCTCCCCTGCGTAATTTCAGCAAAACCCCACAAAAATTTACCAAACAACAAGTCTATGCACCAACATCAGACTACGTTTATTTAAGCAATCGATGTTTCTCAGGATTTGGAGGCAAACATCAAATCAACTCCAAAGGGGCTTTCTCCCTGATTCGTCGACTGGGAAAGCCAAGTTTGGGCCTGACGGCCCCAAGACCCAAAGGCCAAGGCAATAGGGCCCTTTTTTGGCGTGGACAAACCCCAAAGATAGAGGCTTGACTTTTGGAATTCGCAAACAACCACAATTTTAAAATGTCGCCAACACCCCTTAACCCCCCCAAGGGCCTCAAAAAAAGAAAGGGCGTGGCACTCACCAAAATTTGGAAAAACACATAAACCAGATTGGGCTACACTTGGCCCCCAAAAAGGGTTTTTAAATCAAGCATCAAAAAAAGGGCCCCGGACAAGGAAAAATTTCCCTGGGCTATAACGGCAGTGACCACGACATGGGGACTCATGGGCCCCAAAAGATCAAGCTGAAAAACCCAAAAACCAGAAAAAAATAAACCCGTCTGGGGGACAACATGGAAAAGCTGAAGGCCCCGAAGTCCCCTGAAATCTTTTTAAAACGAGATAGGGGCAGAAATTTTTTAGCATTGAATTTCCCCAAAAAAGGGCATCAAAAAAACTCATAAACCCCCATTTAGGGGGACAACGCTTTGGGGATCCTTGGGGAAAAAAGGAAAAAAACCAAACCCTGGGTTCCCCAAAGATATCCTGGGTTGTGCGATCAAGTAGGAACTTAAAACCATGTAGAAAAAAACCCAGATACGGCCGAAGAGTATAGAACAGGGCAAAAAGGGCAATTAAGAAAAAGATTTACTGAGGCCCCTGGGGGAAATGGGGTGTCAAACAATGCTCCAAAGGGTTTAGGAGGCAATGGCCGGGGAAAGGGGACGCAAGGAGGCGTCCCCGAAACCCTCAAGGGGAAATAAACCCCAAATCCCGCAGCTAAAACCTCAGTTATTGAAGACAAAAAGGAGTCAGTCCCTTTCAAGAAACGCCACTATCATGAAGAGATGGACATAATTTGGGAGGCCTTAAAAACTACAAGCTGTGGGGGTCCAAAAAAATTCACGAGCAAGATCCCAACCCTCAGAAACCTGAAACACACAGGTGCTGGGGAAGAGGTTTGAAGAAGCAGTAAGATCCTTGAAAAAAAGGCAAAGTTTTTCCACCAGGGATTGACAACATCCCCGGGTGGCTCATCAAGTACGCAAAGGCCCCGAGATGATCAAGGCACTAAAAATCATCTGCCAACGCAAACTGGGGGGGGGGCCAGCAAAGAGTTTCCGGAAAAAGTGGAAACCCAAACCCTCATAGTTCCACTTTTCCCAAAAAAGGGAGACCCGAAGAAGTGCCAAAATTACGAAAAAATCAGTCTTTATGAAACCCTACAAGCAAGGTTAGCTACCCCATTTTCCTTGAAAGATTTAAACCAAAAAGCAGAAGAAATCCTTCAGAAGAACAAACCCGGGGTTCAGACTTTTGTCGAAACACTGTTTGAGCAGATCTTCCCATCAGAATGTCAAAAGAGAAACAAACCCCCAACCCTCAACTAAAAGCCCCTTTCAACAACTTCATTTACTTCAAGAAGGCCTTTGACCGAGTGTGGCAAAAAAAGCCTGTGGCAAGTCATGAGAGACTATAACTTCACGAGGACCTGATTCCCGTCATCCAGGCGCTGTAGGGCCCTCCCCAGCGCATCCTCATGGGGGGAGAAATCGGGGTTTTCCGGACTTCAGTTGGAGTTCGCAAGGCTTCCCGCTACCCCCCTTCTTTTCAACGTGTTCCGGAGAACTCAGCGGGAGGCCCTCCTTGACTTAAAGACCATAATCACAATAGGGGGAAAGGGCCCAGTCTGCAATCTTCGATTCGCAGACGATATTGATCTCATGGGCCGCAGTGAAGAAGTACTCCAGGATCTCACCACCAGAGTGGAAACATACCAATGCCCACGGTATGGAGATCAGCACGGAAAAAAGCAAGATCCTAGGAACGTACCACACCGACCACTCCCACCAGCATCAAGATGAGGGGGCGAGACACTAGAGGAGGGGGAAAAACTTTCAAGTACCTTGGAGCAGTCATCACCAAAGAAGGTACGAGCACACAAGAGTTGAAGATCAGACTTGCTGTGGCACTCTCCTCCATGACTAAGCTGGCGAAGTGTGGAGAAACCATAACATCAGAACCCACACTAAGGTCAGACTCTACAAGGCATTCGTCACATCCATTGCCTTGTACAGCTGTGAAGCATGGACTCTCACTGCCGATTTAGAACGTCGCATTCAAGCCTTTGAGATGAAGTGCCTCAGGCGGATCCTGAACATCACCTACAGAGACCCGTAAAACCAACGACTACATCGGGCCCAGCAGATCGAGGCACTGGCTGGCAAACAAGAACCATTGCTAGATACAGTAAAACGGGGGGAAATTGAAGTGGTTTGGCCACACAACAAGGCATAACCAGCCTGTCAAAGACGTCCTGCAGGGAATGGGGAAGGAGCAAGGAGGCAGGGACGACCACGCAAAAGCTGGATATCCAACATCAAGGAGTGGACCGGCCTCACTGTACTAAACCTCCTGAAAGCAGCCCAGGACAGAACCATTTGGCGGTCCACTTGCAGCGTCCTTGCGGGCACCCCAACGGTCGCCCCGACCAAGGGATGTGTTAGTGAAGTGATGGTATCATGTCGGCATAGCTACCTTGATCTCACGACTAAAAAAGCAGCTCTGATTCCTTTGTAACGGAATCTTTAATATCATATTGTGTGAAGGTAGAGTAGGTGGAAAAACTTTATTTAGATAAAAAAAAACATCGCTCGTATTAAGTGGTATGATACCATTTGAAATATGGCGATAACTGCGCGCCATTCTCGTTTGAATCAGTGGACCCTGAATAAACAAAATGCAGACACAACAGTATACATTTTCGATGTATTTTAACTTTTAAAATGAATGAGTATAAGATTTAAAGATGTTAGTATACGTAGTTCATGTTCTTTTAGATCGTTCTTACTTTCGATCATATTAACGGCTTTGCAAGCAGAAATGAATGTAGCTACAGCTGATCAAAACTGTGTTTTTGATACACTGTTTAATTAATAATATCTTATTTCATAGACACCTTTGGTAAATGATATGTAAATGTATTAAGACTGTATATAATCTTCTTCTTTTTGTTATTAAGTACTTTTCCTTTGTTGGGCGTTTAATGTTTCATTGTCAAAAACTACAGCATGAGTCTGTTAAAAGTGTGTATAGCCAGAGACTTTAACTGCCGTTAGTTGGTAGCAAGATGATTGTTGTACAAAACGCAATAGTGCACTTAAATGCTTGTGTCTTGTAGTTTGTCTTGATGAATAATATGTCTAGTTTTGTTGTCGGGCAAAAAGATAATCACTATGGAAGCTTCGTGAGGAAACACAAATTGTCCTCCATTTTGGCCCAAATCGGCCGATTCGGCTGCAGTTTCGTGGTGCTTGCTTTGCGGTCCACGCAGAATGTATATGTAAGGGATGGTGCCAGAAGTTAGGGTGTGCCAGTCATCCCTGCACAACCAGTGTGATGGGGAGAACTGAATAAAGAAAGACCAACTTCCAGCTGTTGACTTCTCCTGAATCTTCTGTTGCCTGGCTGCTGTACATTGTTCCACTCTTTCCCATCTCTGCCTTTATCCCTGCTTCTCGACTTTATCACATTGAAACTAGAAATTTTACTAAAAAACTGAGGCTAGATGATTGGAATACCAAATATTCTAAAAATGTGACATGTTGCTGTTCTTAATCCCTTTCAATCCACCATTTCTCTTTGATTGCCCATCCTTATTTGACTTGTTTAAAAGGGATAAAATAATAATTTATAAAAAAATATACCACTTTTAAATTTTTTCTATACTCACAATTTATAACAGTTGCTGAGATTTAATATATATATATATATATTATAAAAATAAAAAAAATATATATATTTAGGGGGAAGGGGGGAGATGATTTTGAATGCGGGTGTGCTATACCCAAAGAGAAAAGGGCATTGAAAAAAAATAAGCAAACAAAAAAGGGAGACATGACACAAGCCAAAAACCCCCGGTTAAGCATGAACGGACAACATACAAATGGGACAGTATGGCACGACATGAAATAACAACAAACTCAACCCCCCAATCAGTAACCAAAAACCCCCCAAAAGACAAAATAACATCCCCACACCAAAACCCATTCCCAACCCCTCACATCACCCATACCACATTACATCATATTACATCACTCACATTAACCCACACCCCAGCATATCACATCATTCACTTAACAACGTCACACCACAAATCACTTATCACACCACATTAACACATCACCCATACACATACACCCCATTTTCTGTCACAGTCATTCGCATCGTAAAACCCCCAAAAATTTTCTTATCGCACCAACCTATCACATCACATCACACAAATACATACCCCCTTATTACTCACAAAAGCACCCAAAACTCATATCACGTCACATCACATTATTACATACAAAATACCCTACCCGTCATTTACGTCCACCACATCACATTACATACAAAACACCACATCATAATTATCATACAACCACACACCCCCCGTATTCCAACCTACAATACCAACCAGGGGACACCACCCCAAAACAACACACCACGCACCACATTAATCACACCCCACAGGCATCACTCACACTGCTCCACATCAACACACCCCAAACCACACCCCCATCACCACACACCACATTAAAATCACACCCACAGCTCCACATCAACACACCCCACCACACAAAACCACCAACACATCACCACACGAACCAAAAACAATCACCCCACACACGCATACATCCACTGCATCCTACACAACAAAACCCCACCCCCACAACCATCACCAACACCACATTACATTACATCACACCCCACAGCATCCTACATCAAAACACCAACCACACCCTATGCTATCCCCCCCACACACACCACAACCCCTTTAGAGAATACAAACCCAGGTCTCTTGTGGGAAAAGCATGCAGAAATCTCGCGCACACGTTAAAACCCGACCCCTTTTGAAAAGAGGGGCCATAGTGTGCGGGAAGACAGGTGCCAAAATAAAAAGCAATGCACACGGGAACTGGATGTAACAAAGTCTTCTTCCATTATCTTCGACATTAAAGTTTTTTTTTTGTTGTTTTTATTTTTAAACCCCTAAAATTTGAAATTTTCAAATTTTTTTGAACCGCTAATGAGCTGACCCCAACACCCAACCTAACACCCCAACCTCCAACCCACCCCCTAACTACACCACCATAACCACCACACCATAACCGCACCACCATAACCGCCACCCACCACCCACCCATAACCACCACCTCCCGACACCCCACCATAAACCACTCCCACCACCACCATATAACCTCCATCCATCATAACCACCAACACATAACCGCCACCTCACCATAACCACCACCAATCACCACCACCACCCACCATACCACCACATAACCACCACCATCACCACCATACCAACCACCATAACCACACCACCACCACACCAACACCACCACCACACCACACATAAACCACCACCAACCACCACCACCATAACCACCACCACCACCACCACACCACATAACCCACCACCATAACCTCCACCATCACCACCAACACCACAATAACCACCACCATAACATCACCACCAACCACCAACCCCCCAACAAGCCTCCCTCTCAAGCTGACTGACCCTGTTGGTTGACTGGTAAGTATGTTGGGTTCGCGCAGAAGACGAGCGGGCTCAGGTTGGAGATCGTGGGCTTCCCAGGAGGTCGAATGAAAATCAGGATTTTCTGCCACACTCCAAAAGAAACATCCGTGTAAACGACGGTCCACCTCGATATAAGAGTACTGCAATAAGGCCAGGGCAGGGTAAGGCATTAATAAGATCAGGCCAATAGCAGGGCAGGGTAAGGCATTACAACGCAAGGCAAGGCAGAGCAGGGTAAGGCATTACCAGGCAAGGCAAGGCAGAGCAGGGTAAGGCATTGCAAGGCAGGGCAGGGTAAGGCATTACCAGGCAAGGCAAGGCAGAGCAGGGTAAGGCATTACAAGGCAGGGCATTGTTAAGGCATTACAACGGCAGGCTTAGCAGGGTTAGGGCATTACCAAGGCAGGGCAGGGTAAGGCATAACCACGCAAGGCAAGGCAGAGCAGGGTAAGGCATTACAAGGCAGGGCAGGGTAAGGCATTACAACGCAAGGCAAAGCAGAGCAGGGTAAGGCATTACAAGGCAGGGCAGGGTAAGTCATTACAACGCAGGGCAGGGTAAGGCATTACAAGGCAGGGCAGGGTAAGGCATTACAAGGCAGAGCAGGGTAAGGCATTACAAGGCATGGCAGGGTAAGGCATTACAAGGCATGGCAGGGTAAGGCATTACAAGGCAGGGCAAAGCAGGGCAGGCGTAAGGCATCTAGAGACATGGCAGGGTAAGCATGACAAGGGATGGCAGGGTAAGGCATTACAAGGCATGGCAGGGTAAGGCATTACAAGGCAGGGCAAAGCAAGGCAGGGTAAGGCATTACAAGGCAGGGCAAAGCAGGGCAGGGTAAGGCATTACAACGCAAGGCAAGGCAGGGCAGGGTAAGGCATTACAAGGCAGGGCAGGGTAAGGCATTACAACGCAAGGCAAAGCAGGAGCAGGGTAAGGCATTACAAGCAGGGAAGGGAACGTCATTACAACGCAGGGCAGGGGTAGGCCATTACAAGGCAGGGCAGGCAAGGCATTACAAGGCAGGGCAATGAAGGACAGGGTAAGGCATACAAAGGCAGGGCAAACAGCAGGGCAGGGTAGGCATTACAAACGCAAGGCAAGGCATGGGCCAGGGTAAGGGCATTACAAGGCCAGGGCAAAGCAAGCAGGGTAAGGCATTACAAGGCAGGGCAAAGAAGTCAGGGTAAGGCATTACAACGCAAGGCAAGGCAGGGCAGGGTAAGGCATTACAAGGCAGGGCAAAGCAGGGCAGGGTAAGGCATTACAAGGCAGGGCAGGGTAAGGCATTACAACGCAAGGCAAGGCAGAGCAGGGTAAGGCATTACAAGGCAGGGCAGGGTAAGGCATTACAACGCAAGGCAAAGCAGGGCAGGGTAAGGCATTACAACGCAAGGCAAGCAGGGCAGGGTAACGACATACAAGACAGGCAGCGGTAAGGCTTACAAGACAGGGCAGGGTAAGGCATTACAAGGCAGGGCAAAGCAGGGCAGGGTAAGGCATTACAAGGCAGGGCAAAGCAGGGCAGGGTAAGGCATTACAAGGCAGGGCAAAGCAGGGCAGGGTAAGGCATTACAAGGCAGGGCAAAGCAGGGCAGGGTAAGGCATTACAAGGCAGGGCAAAGCAGGGCAGGGTAGGCATTACAGGCGGGCATAATTTATATCTTAGTATTAGCTTTGCAGGGCAGGGTACGGCATTACATGACAGGGCAAAGCAGGCAGGGGTGTTAAACGATTTACAAGGCTGGGCAAAGAAGGGCAGGGTAAGGCATTACAAGGCAGGGCAAAGCAGGGCAGGGTAAGGCATTACAAGGCAGGGCAGGATAAGGCATTACAAGGCAGGACAAAGCAGGGCAGAGTAAGGCATTACAAGGCAGGGCAAAGCAGGGCAGGGTAAGGCATTGCAAGGCAGGGCAAAGCAGGGCAGGGTAAGGCATTACAAGGCAGGGCAAAGCAGGGCAGGGTAAGGCATTACAAGGCAGGGCAGGGTAAGGCATTACAAGGCAGGGCAAGCAGGGCAGGTATAAAAGCATTACAATGGAGGGCAGGGCAGGGTAAGGGTTTACTACGCAAAGGCCAAGGCAAGGGCATGCCATGTTTTGCTTTCACGACCCCCTTACTTGTACTGCGGTTATTAATTACCTATTGCTATAAAACATATGAAAACATCACACCCCGTTATGACCTTTAAGCCCAATTTAAGCAATAGCCATTGAGATAGAAATAAATAAATAAATAAAAAAAGTGCCGTTGTTGTAGATGCATTAACATGAACTGTCATTTAGGGCAAAAAGAGCGCAACCAAAATGTTAAGAGCCAAAATCACAAAACGGGTATTTATAGAGTATTCTGGTGTTATGTAATGTCCAATGCTCTGACTTTGTCGTGGAGAAAAATAGACTAATGATTAAGTAGTGATACGGGGAGTGGGGGGCATGAAGTTGGGGGTGAGTGTGAGGGGTGAGGGGAGGAAAGAAGGGCGAGAGAGGAGCGGGTGGAGGAGGATAAGTCATCAATAATGACGAAGATCCTAGTATGCACAGAGTATGGGTGGTGTCGGGTATGGTAGTGGTGGTGGTGTTGGCCTTTCTCTGCGCGGCAGCAACTGCAGCAGTAGTAGTAAATTGTAGTGGCAGCGGTGGTGAGGTGGTGGATAATAGTCGTTAGTAGTAATTTGCTCTGCAAAACCTGCCTCAAAACACTTTTTTTTCCTAAGATCGTCCCTCTCATAACTCTATCCATACTCTTCAACAAGCCCACTCCGTCTCCATCTCCCTGCTTATGTGTGCGTGTGCCGGGGTGTGCACGACACGCGCGCGCGAGTGTGTGTGGGTGGAATGTGTGTGTATGTGAGTGTGTGTGTGTGTGCGCGTGTAGCAAATTTGATTGAGTTCATCTCATTCTGTGTGATTTGCATGCACGTCAACGCTTTGACTTTAGAGCAATTTGTTTTTCCCGCAGCCGCAGCCGCTGCAGTTAGTAGTAGTAGTAGTAGTAGTAGAGTGGCTCGGTTGGTTGGTGGTATGGTGGTGGAGAATGGTGGTGGTAGCAGGCAGTGCTACAACCAGTAGTAGTAGCAGTAGTGGCGGTGTAAATCGTTGTAATAGTATTACAAATCACTGACAAGAGATCAGCGAAAAAGAGCTTGAGACTAGTGACTAGCGTTATTACAATGAGGAGCAAGCTCTCTCTGTGCTGATGTTTCTTAGCTAGCTGCAACATGCAGACAACAATAATTGTGCTGATGTTTCTTAGTAGCTGCAACATGCAGACAACAATAATTGTGCTGATGTTTCTTAGCTAGCTGCAACCATGCAGACACAATAATTGTGCTGATGTTTCCTTAGTCTGCTGCAAAATGAGACAACAATACAATGTGCTGATGTTTCTTAGCTAGCTGCAAATGCAGACAACCAATAATTGTGTGCTGTTTCTTAGAGCGCAACATGCAGTACAACCACCTACATGTGCTGATTTTCTTAGCTAGCTTCAACTGCAGGACAACCCTCAATGTGCTGATTGTTTCTTAGTAGCTTCAACATGCAGAACAACCATACATTGTGCTGATGATTCTTAGCTTAGCTTAAAATGCAGGACAGCAATAATTGTGCTGTGTTTCTTAACTAGCTGCAACATGCAGACAACAATAATTGTGCTGATGTTTCTTAGTAGCTTCAACATGCAGACAACAATAATTGTGCTGATGTTTCTTAACTAGCTGCACCTGCAGACCAACCATAAATTGTGCTGATGTTTTCGTACTTCAACATGCCAGACATCAATAATTTGCTGAAGTTTCCTTAATAGCTGCAACATGCAGACAACAATAATTGTGCTGATGTTTCTTAGTAGCTTCAAAATGCAGACCAACATAAATTGTGCTGATGCTTTTAGCCTAGATGGCAACATGCAGACAACAATCCATTATGCTGATGTTTCTTAGCTAGGATCACCATCGCTAGACAACAATAATTGTGCTGATGTTTTTAGCTTGCTTCACATGCAGACCAACAATAATTGTGCTGATGTGTCCTTAGCTAGCTGCACTGCAGGACAACTATAATGTGTGATGTTTCTTTATAGCTTCAACATGCCGACAACCATAATTGTGCTATGTTTTTAGTAGCTTAGCATGCAGGACAACAATAATTGTGCTGAGTTTCTTAGTAGCTTCAGCATGAGGCAACCATAATTCGTGTGATGTTTCTTAGTAGCTTCGCATGCAGACAACACTATGTGCTGATGTTTCTTAGTAGCTTCAGCCATGCAGACAAAATAATGTGCTGATGATGTGGGTCGGGCCTTGGAGTTACGACTGGACGGTCGCGGTTAGTTTCCCATAAGAGTCATAGGGATTTTTCGGATACGGCGGCTCTGACCCAGAGTGACGTGTGCTGTGGGTCAGTGGGAGACTGGGACCCACACAGTCCGATCTTCATACCCCACTTAACGGATGCGTGTTGTATGCATTGTTGCTCAAATTTACCTGCTCAACCACGGCAGTGTCTGTATCTCTCGGGCCCGGTGACGCCCGGGATATCTTATGACTAGTAAGCGTCAGAGTACACCCAGGTCAAGGAGTCTCAATGCATATGCATCTTCCACAGCCTGCCGCATTAGTCACTCCTCATTATCATTGATCATCAAGCATTAAAATAAAATATAATGCCTGCTGATTCGGTGCGTCCCGCGGTTTCTTGGTCTTCATGGTTGACCTCAGATGCGGTTTGCCCATACTCTACGGTGCCTGTGGTGAGTGTGTGTCAAAGCCTTTGGGGTTGTAGGATTGCCGGGGGATGTCGTGGGAGGGACGTTGTGGTGGTTGCCACCTAGCGGGTGGGCATAACTCATCAGTCTGGTCTCCGCGACTGAGCTAATACTGTCTGGGGCTTAGTAGGTGGTGTCTGCGTATGTTTAGCTCAGAACAGGCACCACTGAACTCCACCAAAGTGGATCCAGGCAGCAGTGCAGGGCCCCTCTGGCTGGTGGCCCCACGGCGGCCCTGATAGTGATGGGCTCCCTGTGGGACTTCCGACCATGTGGCTTCAACTAACAAATCTGGGTGTGGTTGTGGCGGGGAGATTGGAATGCGTGGCGCGTGGGAAACAGCTAAAACTACGACGGGGGTCGTCAGAAGCTGAGGCCCCAGCACACAAAAACAAAATACTAATAATAATAATTAATAAACAATAAACAATAAATGTGCTGATGTTTCTTAAGCCTAGCTTCACAAATGCAGACAACAATATATTGTGCTGATAGTTTCTTAGCTAGCTGACATGCAGACAACATAATTATGCTGATGTTTCTTAGTTAGATGCCAAAAACATGCAGACAACAATAATTGTGCTGATGTTTCTTTAGCTAGCTTTCAACTGCAGACACCATTAATTGTGCGAGGTTTCTAAGTAGCTGCACACATGCAGAAATCAATAATTGTGCTGATGTTTCTTAGTTAGCTTCAACATGCAGAACGACAATTAATTGTGCTGCAAGCTTCTTAGCTAGCTGCACATGCAGACAACAATAATTGTGCTGATGTTTCTTAGCTAGCTGCAACATGCAGACAACAGTAATTGTGCTGATGTTTCTTAGCTAGCTGCAACATGCAGACAACAATAATTGTGCTGCGGACTTTCGTTCTCTTGTTGCTGCGCACTTTGGTTTTCTAAATAACAAACAGGTGTTTCCACTGAGCGTATAGTTTTCCGGGATTGGTTATCGGTTTGGTTATAATGTATCCATTTTCAAGGTATAGTATATACATTGGAAAGGAAATCCATATATGATATCTGTTAAGGGCTTTTTCATTGTTCGTTGTCTCATTATTTGTTGATATGTTTACATGTTCTTAAATCAATTGTAATGCCTTGAAAAAAAAATTAAATGAATGATTCATACACTTGGCAAAAATGGAAGAATAATTTAGTATGTATTGCACTGGCAGTGTTCATCTCGTGGTCTTCAAAACTAGAACTATCACTTTCTTCAAGTGTACACACATTTTCCTGGTCATTTCCAAATGGAGGACACGTGAGGGAGGAAGACGCAGGGACAGACTTGTGAAAACCGGGAATGACAACCAGCAGGGACTGACGTGGCCTGGACATGGCTGTCTTGCTGCCGAAGGCTGACGACAGACAGACAGGCAGGCAGGCAGCCTGGATAGCACTGACGTCAGGACCAGCGCATGCCTGGTGTCCCCCTGACAAGCTCTAGGTGAAGGCTCTGATGGGGAGTGTCCAAGTGCCCTGCCTGAAGGCTCTGATGGGGAGTGTCCAAGTGCCCTGCCTGAAGGGGACGTGATGGGGAGTGTCCAAGTGCACTGCCTGAGGGCACTGATGGGGAGTATCCAAGTGCCTGCCTGAGGGCACTGATGGGGAGTGTCCAAGTGCCCTGCCTGAAGGCACTGATGGGGAGTTTCAAGTGCCCTTCTGAAGTGCACTGATGGGGAGAGTCAAGTTGCCCTGCCTGAAGGGGACGTGAGGGGAGTGTCCAAGTCGCCCTGCCTGAAGGCACTGAGGGGAGGTCCAAGTCGCCTGCCTTCCGAGGGCAATGATGGGGGAGTTCCAAGTGCCCTGCCTGAAGGGGACGTGCTGGGAGTTTCCAAGTGGCCCCCCCCCCCCCCCCCCCCCCCCCCACTGCCTGAGGGCATGATGGGGAGTTTCAAGTGCAACTTGCCTGAAGGCAATGATAGGGGGAGTGTCCAAGTCGCCTGCCGATGGCATGATGGGAGTGATCCAAGAATCCCTGCCTGAAGGGGACGTGATGGGGAGTGTCCAAGTGCCTGCCTGAGGGCACTGATGGATGGTGTCTAAGTGCCCTGCCTGATCGGGGGACGTGATGGGGCAGTGTCCAAGTGCCCTGCCCTGAAGGGGACGTGATGGGGAGGTGGGGGATGGCGCCAGGGGTGGGGCGGCTGGTCGGGTGGGCAACATGTGGTTGTGGGGATGGAGGGGCATGTCTACGGGGACGGCCGGATTAAGCGGGCGGGGGGGGTCTGCTACCGGTCGGTGGTTGTCGTGCACATGGTAGGGCGGTATGTGGGGCAGGTTAATAGCAGCGGGAGGGCACGTTTCGTGTGGGGTGATTCTGGCTACCTGGTGACGCGGAAGGAGAGAGTGAATGTTGAGGGAGGGGCGCGTTGCTTCGCGTGTTAGTGGGAGCCCTTCATTGGAACTTGCTCCTGTGCGTATCTCACATCCTGGGGGGTGGGCTGGCATTCTGTAACGCTTCGCCATGTGGTAAGAGCGGGGCAGGAATTGCTGATGGAGGGGGGGCTCAGTGTACATTCGTGTGACCTCTGTTCGTACTCTGGGGCGGATTGGTATGGGGCTCTTGGTGGAGGGCATGCTGAGGCGGACGGACACCGACGGAATGCTGGGCTGGGGTGCGGCGACTGCTCCGACGGCGGTAAGTGGGCAGTAGGGCTTGCCAGGGTGGTGGAGGGCTGGGGGGCAGCTGGCGGGGTCGGCTGCAGGGGGGTGCGGCAGGTGTGTGCGCGCGCAGCAGGATGGCAGCAGGAAGAGCGAGGGGGGGTGCGGTAGGTGCAGATTGTCGTGGGGCGCGGGAGTGTTGTCCTGACCGACGTCTTACGCGGGGCGAGGGTGCTGCGGAGGCCGGCCTCTGGCGGATGGCCTCACCGGCTTCTTGAGGATAGGTGGGATGGATGTTATTGTTTCGCGGGGGGGGCTGAGCGGCTGCTGGGGCCGAGTTAGGGCTGTCTGGGGGCTCTGGGGCCCCCTCATGTTTATGGTAGTGTGGTTGCTTTTGGTTAGCGATCTGGCCTTTTAAATTAGATTCAGTCTCGTCATTCGCTTGTTTGTTTGTCTGTTTTGTTGGTGTCTTTACTTTTTGTGTTCTATTGTTCATTGTTTGTTTCTGTTGGACCTTGTTTATTTTTTAATTCTTGTCCAAGTGCCAGCCTGAGGGCACTGATGGGGGAGTCGTCCAAGGCCTGCATGGAGGCACTGATGGTGGCGTGTCCAAGAGCCTGCCTGAGGGGACGTGGATGGGGGTGTCAAGTGCCCTGCCTGAAGGGAAACGTGATGGCTCCGCCAGGTTCAATTTGCCACCACACTCACTGCCTAAAGACGAGGTGCACTGGAGAAAGCGATGTGTGACTTGAGCGATGTGTTCACACATACGTGTATGTTTTGTGTTCTGTTTGATGAATTGATTAAACCAAAAGGCGGAGAAGAGAAAAGAACAGCAACAGCACTGCAATTAAATAGGACGCCACATTCCAGCTTACACTGATAGAGAAGTCAGTGTATCCGATGGTCAGTCCGACATGACGATACCGTTAAACTCTTGTCTTGTTTTTCTGGAGGCCATGATGTTTTGTGGTCCCAGTTGTATGTTGGTGCCGTGGTTCTGGTGGAATCGTCGATACAGGGTTTTCGCTGCACAATAAAGTCAGTGTGCATAGTTACACAAATAAAACAATACACTTAACCCACCTGGTAACACAAGCATACAGCAGCAAAGCAAAGCAACAGCATGAAAGCAGCATAATACGAGTGCTTGAGTTCAGACTACCGGTGAGAAAAGATAGACGTGGATGCCATTCATTATTTTGAAAGGGAGTCTGTGGAATGGCTCCAGTAAATCTTGCAATCAAAATCGGGGCAATGTGGGCAATAAAATGTTTCTCAAGTAAATGTTGTATCCAAACTTTACATGAAACTGATCTTGTAGGAAACAGAAAATATGAAAATACTTTACAGCGTTTCAATTTCTTTAAGCACTAACGTGGGTATGGACAAGATTTAGAAAGAGAGAAATAAAATCTGAAGCGAGTTAAGTCACCAGAATTTCGTCACTCTCTATAACCATTGAAAAGATCACAATGTTGCAATGTGTAAGGCGTTTGCATGATCCTATATGGGATTTGTTTTCGAACTTGCCTATATATAAGCATAATACTCGGTTTATTCATTGGTGTATTATGAAGAGCAGGCAGTGTTACCAATGACTTGGAGCTGAAAAACGCACACCAAGTAGTAGTAGTGAGCATAGTGGTTAGAACCTTGAGCCCGTTATTGTTGTTGACTTCAATTTTACGTCTGTTCACTTCTAGTGATATTAGACGAGGGGGAACAAATGGAGGGGTGGATGTCTAATTTACAACAAAAAATAGATATAAAAAAAAAAATTAAAAAAAAAAAAATTAGCCCCCCCAAAAAAAACAACAACACACCAACCATGCTTTTACAAAAAAATCACATAAAGAAACTTGGCAATGCAACAGGAATTATAAAACCTAAAAACATGTCATTAACGTTAATGCAATTATAACAAATGTCCTAAGGGACTGCGATAAAGGCCTTTCACAATTTCAAATGCCAGTTTTAAATTATTGAATATGCTGGTAAGGGAAATTTTCAAAAAAATTTGGGGCTGAAAGGTTTTACACTCTGGCAGTCAAAAAAGTATAGAGTATTGGTGATATTCTCACCACATAGACATTACCATTTTTACTGAATTTGGTTATCAATGCATTTAATTTCATTCTATAAAATAAAGCAGTTATTCTTCTTGACGTACAAACTTTTTACACAATCCTTTGAATGGTTCACGAACTGTTAAATTATCGGTGTTAATTGCAGTTTAGTTAAAGATCTATCATTTTGCTGATTAGTTTCGGTGACCTTTCTCCATGATTTTTGTTCTAGTAAGCTGTACCCCTCTTTTAAGGATAGAGGCACATGCAATTCTATTGCATCTCGTTCATGTTTTGCACCTTTCTTGGCAGCTCTATCCGCCCACTCATTTGGAAAGAATCCAGTGTGTGAAGGCACCCAACAAAAATTAACACTGATGAGCTCGTTATCAGGCGGCCTGGGTTCCAGCCAACACCTAGGCACCGGATAATCGATTAATATAAGATAATAAACTGAGGAATAACATCTTGCGTACATGACGGGAGTGGTGATCAATATTTGTGGAAAAATGTGCATGAGCGTGTTCCCTCAAAAGCACAGACCGTCTCTGACCTGGCTGTAGTGTGCTCCTACACGTCCACACCTGTGTGTGTGTGTGTGTGTTGTGTGTGTGTGTGTGTGTGTGTGTGTGTGTGTGTGTGTGTGTGTGTGCACGCGCAAGAACAAGAACACAACAGAACCTCTCCACTTAAAAAAATCAAACGAAAGTCGCTTTTGTTTTATTAAAGCTAAAATGATATTGACAGTAGCAGCATTAACAACATTATCAACAACCAAAACAGCATTATACTAATCATGATGATCGCCCTAACAACAGCAACAGCACAATACAGCCTTTCTACACAGTGCAAGTATCTTTCCTCACTAAGAAATAATTCAAGCAAAACTCTTGTTTTGTTAAGGTTAAAGTAATATTGATAGCAGCAACAACATTACCAACAATAACAACATCATTATTCATAATCATCATTATCATCATCCTTGTCGTAGTAGAAGCAGATGCTGTCATAACAACAACAACAACACCGGCAATAACACAAAGTGTAGATGTGTGTCGGTGGTCTAGAGGTAGAACATGATAAATGGCGGGTTCCATCCTCGTTTGAACCCGAACTTTACCCACCACTGACTGACTAGCCCTTGCTGGGGGGGGGGGGGGGGGGGAGGGGTGGAGACGAGGGAGGTGGCTGGTCTGTCCAGTCAGACGATAAAGACACCGCCGTTCTCTGCGCAAGTTAACTGAACAAATCTACGACAATAAAAGAGTTGATCCTGGCAACAAAACTCTATAGAAGAAAAATGACTTATGGGGAAACAAAAGAACGTCCTGACAGGAAAAAGTCGTGGTGAAACTGTTGTCGTAGCCATTACTTCTCCCTGGAGAGAATAGCCCCAATTTCATGCAGACAAATCTGATGTGGCTAAAATTGGTATATTATACAATTCAGTCTTTCCACATGGTTCCCTTGCTTCGCTATAACAAAACAACAGATCCAAACAAGACCATACTTACTTTCTGCTGTTGAGAAGCCCCAGCCATTTCCTCCTGCACAGACTGAACCACTTAGGGTTAAAATGGCTTCAAACCATTACCAAGAAGTTTTATTCGTACTCCTACACAGAATTGACCAGAAGTTGTAAAAATGGTTTTTTCATTCGTCTACTTCATCGTCGTCGTCATCGTTGTTATAGTCTCATCTGGATGACATAGGAGCAGTAGTGTCGGTACTGATGTAAACTCCAGAGGAAATCCCTTCAAGCAGGCTTCTTTGTGGTGGCTCGAACCCACGCATCAAGGTTCTAACCACTAGGCTACCCTCCCCCTTTCTCGGACAGAGAACGGACTCCCATGGGGAGCGCCCTGTAATGAAGGCAGAATCACTGAACATGTCACCCCATTGTCTAGATACATCCCTGTGAAATTAAGCGAAAAATGTTCGCCATTAATTCCATTACCACCTATTGCCTGACGTCTCCTGACATCATTTTTTAGGTTAACATGTTCCGCCAAAATCCGTGCCGTCAGATGGTGAGCTCAATGTTCTTACCACTGGACTGTCCCCCATTAGGTATGGATAATATCACAAGAGTATGCACTTTAACATCTGCGCGTCTGAAAATGCGCACAGTAGACAATTTACAATTTACAAAAGTATATATTACATCACTTATATTGTAAAAAGGACACACAATCACGTCATTAGCAAGTTGACAACAGAGAAGAAATACGTCATATATAAAGGAAGCCAGACAATAATTATAGACAAATCAATATAAGAGAAACAAAGGAAGAACTACCTCAAAGATAAGAGGAAAAGGAGATAGAAAATGGCGATAGCGATGACATTGATTGTAAGGATGATGATGAGGGAAGATAGAAATAAAACTGACAGGGAGGGAAGGATCAAATAAAAAGAGGAAGAAAATGAATTTTTTAAAAATAAACACAAGGGATAAAGCACCTCATGATAATCCTGATGGTGATATTGGTAAGGATGAAAATGAACGAAGACCAAATAGGATAAAGAAGAAACAGCCGCAGAAAAAAATGAACAGAGAACTTCCAGGAAAAAAGAACAGGAGACAGATGACGATGACGTCAATGTGTGTGTTTGGGGTTTGGGGGGAGCTGCTTTTTTTCGTTTGTTCCTCGTCTAGATCTCCCAACAATGGTACGATTTTGTCTACACGACCGTGTTTCCGCCATTGATGATTGATGTAGTAGCAACATTCTGGCTTTGTGGATCATGTTTAAACGCGACACCAGTGTTCATGCAGTTCTTAAATTTTGTCATGCGTTCCTATTAGTATGCAATGGCCTACTCTTCCAAAAAGCGAAACGGGTTTTAATGTAGGCCCATGTTTTATTTATTTATTATTTATATCACTTTAAGTCACGTCAGATTTCTCTGCGTGAAATTCGGGCTGCTCTCCCCGGGGTGAGCGCGTCGCCACAGAGCAGCGCCACCCATTTTTCCCCCTTTTTTCTGTCTACAACTGCATTTGTTTTCCATTCAGAGTGGCTTTTTTCTACAGAATTTTGCCAGGGACAACTCTCTTGTTGCCGTGGGTTCTTTTACGTGCGCTAAATAGTTTTTGTTTAACACACGGGACCTCGGTTTATCGTCTCATCCGAAAGACTAGCGCCCAGACCACCACTCAAGGTCTAGTGGATGGGGGAAAATTTTCGGGTCCAAACGGGATTTGAACCACCGCCCACTTCCGACCCGGACTTTTCGCTTTCTAGACAGGCGCGTTACCTCTAGACCACCGATCCACTTTGTGTGTGTGTTGTGTGTTCGTCAAGCACAGGACCTGTTTTTCAGTCTCTGTCAAAGGGAGAGGAGTGGGTACTGGCCTCACCTGCAGGGCAGAGAAGCCCTCTCCAGCAGGTGATGGGGGAGGCTGGCACCTGGCAAGCCGTCACACGGCAAACTCTCGCCCTCAGGCTATCCTCCCCCCCAACCCCATGTCAGTGATGACGACAAGAACTATGATAGTTACCACAATACACATGTAGAGGAAAAGAGTGGGAAGAGGGAGGCAAATTACATGGAAAATTCAGCAAAAACAAAACACAAACCTACTTGTTCCCCAAAAGCGATGGTGGATGCTCTGTTGCTATGCACATGAAATATAAGATCGCTGACAATAACCGTTTAAGCCCTTAGTTCCCTCGCAGTGAGTTGAAGCTCGTTTGAACCTCATATAAAAGACGCGGTTTGCACGTGTGTCACTCACACACACACACACACACACAAATCGAATCCAGCAGAACTAACTCCCCACCAAGTCGACCTTTTTTCCTTTTAATTTTGGGAGGGGGGGGGGGAGGATTAGCTCCCCTCTCAAAGCATTTTGGGTAAAATCACGTCCTCCCTACTACTGACCATTGCCACTCCATTCCTGTCATCAAATCAGGAATGCAGTTCATAATTCTGTGTGTGCAAGATGGCTGACGTGGCTAAGAGCACGTGACATTAGTTGTTCATGTCATCCGAAGGATGTTCTCTGCTGCTCTGCTAGAGCTCCCGGGTTCACCAATGGCGAGATTTGGAGAATGTGACAGTTTGCTCACCACTAAGGTAGCCACATTCCGAATTCATGGATGATGTCTAAACATGTCACCAGTGTGCGTGAGATTTTTCAATGTCGTCAACCGTTCCTGCCGACACGCAACGACCTCACTTTCCAAAAAGATGTTCTCTGTGTGTGAGCTTGTACACGTCACCTCGGTTTTATAGTCTCATTCCAAAGGACTTGGATAAGGAAGAGGGGGGGGGGGGGTGCTGACAGTAATTCCAGAGGGAAGTCCCCTCCATCGGGGACCTCCGTGATGGCTGGAACCCGAGCCGTCAGACCGCGAGCTGAACCTTCTAACCGCCAGGCTATCGCCCCCACCCCCTTTCTCCCCCAAGATTTGCAAGAGAACAGGTGAGTGAAGGTATAGCCACTGATATGTAAAGGAAATAATAATAATAATACTAATACTACTACTACTAATAATAATGATGATGATGATGATCATATATGACTATAACAGTAAAAGAATAGCACTGATGATAAAAATAATGATCATAATAAAAAATAGATATTTCTATTGACGTCTAATCTAATAAAAACAAAAATGCTAGACGTTTACAAAGTAACCATTCACTTGCCAAGAAAGGAAAAGAAAACCTAAAACAGCTTTGGCAGGCACTGCAGCCATTGCATGCACACTTGCAGGCGTAGGTCTACACACACACACACACACACACACACACACACACATACACACACACTCATTCAATTAGACTATCCTGCTCTCACTCTTTTTTGTGATGATGATGATGATGATGATGATGATGATGATGATGATGATTATTATTATTATTATTACTATTAAGATGTATCCATACGGCGGGGACTATATGTAAAACAGGACATAAGTACTTATTCATTATCCTCGAAATAAAAGAATTTGTCATTCTCTCTCTCTCTCTCTCTCTCTCTCTCTCTCTCTTTTCCCCTCTCTCTCTCCCCTCTCTCTCTTCTCTCACTCTCTCTCTGTGTGACTCTCTCTCAGGAGGCAGGCAGCACAGTGGCGGTCTGGCCTTGCTGCCTGACCTCAGAGCTGCTGTGTGTGATGTCAGACAGCAGTGCATGGTCTGGCTGTGTTACAGTTTGTCTGTCTGTCCTTCTTTGGTGTGCCAGTGTTTGTTATACGTCTGTTGGTTGTTTGGGTGTCATTTGTTGATGTAAGTTTGTTTATTCCTTTATTGGATGTGTGCTCTTTGCTTTTCTGTCTTTGTTGCTGTATAGAAGGGATCCCCCTTATTGCCCTTGTCCTGGTTGTTACACAATGTCAATAGCTCTGGGCATTATTGTGAAGGCAATAACTCTTACGTTCACCAGTCGTCATACTAAAGATGGTTTTGAACACGATATAAGTTTTAAACTTGTTGCTGTGCTGTTTATGTGTATTGCTCACATTGTTAATACGTATCCGGCTGTGTTTGATAAAATCTGTTTAAACCAAAACTAGAGAGAGGAAACGACAAAGAGGCAGACTAAAAATTAAACCTGATCCAACATTCAAACATCAGAGACTGGACTGGCCTTGAGTGGAACGACTTGCTACGGAAAGCTGAAAACCACGAGGAGTGGAGAAAGCTGGTTGTAAAATATTCAGTGGTGCCGTTCGGGTGTAGACTACGGGATAGGTAACGTGAGGTAAAACCTTTATTGAAGCTACATTTCAGACCACATGGAAGAATGTCCAACTCTCTGCAGTCACACATTTCCAGGTAATAATTTCTTAGAAGAACTAACTTTTTAGAGAACGTGACCAGCCGCCATGGCGCAGTGATTAGCGCTTGGATTACAACTGTAAGATCGCGGATTCTAATCCCATAAGAGTCATAGGGATTTTTCCGACTCTGGCCGGCTCCTACCCAGAGTGAGTGTGCTGTGGGATAGGTGGGAAGACTGGGACCACACAGTCGTGCTTCATCCACTTTTCGGATGCAAGTTTGAGAGTGGTGTTCATATTACCTTACTGACACTGCAGGTGTCTGTATCTCTCGTTCCCGGTTGACGCTGGTATATATCATGATAGTAAACGTAGAGTACAACCCTGTCAAGTAGCCTCAAAGCATATGCACTTCCACAGCAGCAGCATTACATCATCGTCATTGATCATTATGCAATTAAAAATCATCATCATCATCATCATCATCATCATCATCAGACCCGTGACCTTGGCGGTCGTGGGGGAGACACGAAAGACGATGCCGTGGTAAGCCTCCTCCATCCATCTCGGTCCTCGGCTCTGCGCAGTAGTGCCGAGTCATTCATCTTGGTCCATTCTCTGATGTTGTCCATCCATGACTTGTTCTGTCTTCCCCCCCTTCCCCACCTTCGAGTGTTCCCTGCAGTACTGTTTTTGGCAGAATGTTGTGGCGGGTGACGTGGCCGAACCATGTCAGCTTTTTCTTCTTGACGAGGGTTTGAGAAGGGGTTCCTGTGGACCTGCCAGCCGTGTTATTTGACTCTTGACAAATTCATTGGTCTTTCGTTCCCTCCAGGATATGCCCAGTAGTTTTCTATGGCATTTTGTTTCGAATGACTGGATTCGCTTTGCTGTTTCAGCAGTCAATGTCCAGGTTTCACTTCCGTACAGCAGGATTGTCTGAATTAGGGCTTAAAAATAATTGCCTCTAATTTGGCACTTCGTGCACTTGGAGACACACAGAGAGAGACAATGACAATGACAAATGACAAAATGACAAATTCTTTTATTTCGAGGATAATGAATAAGCACACATGTGCTTTTTTACATCCAGTCCCCGCCCGTTAGGGATACATCTTAATAATAATAACCCAATACTTATACAGTCTCACAAAAAAAACAAAGGGGGAAAAACCCTTTTCCCCCAAAAACCCCCCCCCCCCCCCCCCCCCCCCCAAAAACAAGCAAATAAAAAAAAAACCCAAAAATACCCCCCCCACCCCCCAAAAAAAACCCCAAACCAAAAAAACAAAAAAAAACAAAAAAGAAAGGAAAAACCAAACAACAGAAGAAGATAAAAAAGAAAAACAGACAGACAAAAAAACAAGAACAACAACAACCCAAGAAAAATAACACAACCAAACTTAAAAGTCATAAGATAAACATCTACACATTGTCAAATGGTACCATACTTGTTACACATAACTAATATATTGAAATAGGGCACTCATTAAAACTTAAGTACAGTGGCAAGTCAAATAAAGTATTGAAAATATATAATATGAATCCTTCATCAGGATACACTATAACTATAAGCAAGACGATAAAAGGTGAGAGAGAGACAGAGACAGAGAGACAGAGTGTGTGTGTGTGTATTTCAGAGATAATATCCAATAATATATAATTCCCAAAACAGTATGCGATTCCATCAACACTCATTTTAGATTATATTCGTTTCAAATTATATGTCATGATAATGAAATAATTTTAATACCCATACATCCACACAATAAAAACAAGAAACAAAACAAAGAAGAAATCTAAACCTATACAGTCATTGAGGGAGAGAATATGAGTGAGTGACAATGACAATGACAAATTCTTTTATTTCGACGATAATGAATAAGCACACATGTGCTTTTTTATATCCAGTCCCCGCCCGTTAGGGATACATCTTAATAATAATAACCCAATACTTATACAGTCTCACAATAAAAACTTGGGGAAATAACCCTTTTCAAAACAGCTTCCCCCCCCCCCCCCGAAAGCAACCAAATAAAAGAAAACCCTAAAATACCCCCCCACCCCCACCTCCCAAAAAACCCAAACCCAAAACAAACAAAAAAAAGGGGAAGGGAAAAAACCAAACCAACAGAAGAAGTTTTAAAAAAGAGAAAAACAGACAACAACAAGAACAACAACAGAGCCAAGAAAAATAACACAACCAAACTTAAAAAGTCATAAAGATAAACATCTACACATTGTCAAATGGTACCACATACTTGTTACACATAATTATAAGATTTTGGAAATAGGGCACTCATTAAAACTTAAGTACAGAGGCAAGCCCAATAAAGTATTGAAAATATAAAATATGAATCCTTCATCAGGTACCCTATAACTATAAGCAAGACGATAAAAGGTGAGAGAGAGGACAGAGTGTGTGTGTGTGTGTATTTCAGAGATAAATCCAATAATAATTCCCAAAACCGTATGCGATCCATAAATGCTCATTTTAGATTATATTTGTTTCAAATTATATGTCATGATAATGAAAATAAATTTAACCCCCATACATCCACACAATAAAAACAAGAAATAAAACAAAGAAGAAATCTTAAACCCTATACAGTCATTGAGGGAGAGAATATGAGTGAGTGAGTGAGTGAGTGGTGTGTGTGTGTATGTGTGTGTGGGGTGTGTGTGTGTGTGTGTGTGGGGGGGGGGGGGTGAGTGTGTGTGTATGGGTGGAGGGGTGGGGGTGGGGGGTGTTTCAGGAATAATACTAAATATGTAATAATAGCACACGATCAACACAAACACTTTTTAATTATACTCATACAAATTGAATGTCATGATAATAAAATAAGTGCAATACCCATACACTCACATAATAAAGAGGGGAAAAAAGCCAATAAAGTCATAAGAAGAACATCTACAAAATTTAAGTAATAGAAACAAATTCTTTTTTTTTCAGGATAATGAATAAGTTACTCATGTGCTTTTTTACATCCAGTCCCCCCCGTGGGGTCCATTTGAAAATGCACTCAGTATTTCATATTTTCAAACAGTAGAAGCAAAGGAAAAAGCTTTTTTTGTTTAAAAAAGAAAAAGGGAAAAAAAAAACAAACAAACAAAAAAAACAAACAAACAACAAACAAAAAACCCCCGGACGAGCAAAAAGACAAATAAACCCCAGAACCCCCCCCAAAAAACAAAAAAAAACACAAAAAAACAAACAAACAAAAAACAGACAAAAGTACCCTCCAAACAAACAAACAAACAAAAAAACAAAAAAAACAACAAACAAACAATGAGAAAAAAACAAACAAAACCAACAACAACAACAAACAAACAAACAAAAAAAAACCAACACCGTTCCCCCTCCACACACACACAACACATACATACATACACCAAAACAAAAAACAAACAAACAAAAACCCAACAAATCAAAAAACAAAAAACAAAAGTAACAACTACGCAATAACAACACAGAGAGAGAGAGAGAGAGAGAGAGAGAGGAGAGAGAGAGGGGAGAGAAGAAGAGAGGAGAGAGAGAGAGAGAGTAAACCAAACTTATAGATCATAAAATTGAACACCTTCATATTGTAGAATAGTACACTAGTTGTTACACGTGATAATAAGATATTAAAATAGGAGATTCACTGGAGCTAAAGTACAGTCAACAAGTCCAAAATAATATTAAAAATCGAAAGTATTGAATATGCCCTTTATTAGAATAACACAACAATAGAAGGAAAAGAGAGAGAGGAGAGAGAGAGAGAGAGAGGGGAGGGGGAGAGGGGGAGAGAGAGAGAGAGAGAGAGAGAGAGAGAGAGAATAAATTTAATTGCATATCGGCCTTAGGCCAAAATACAGAGAGAGAGAGAGAGAGAGAGAGAGAGAGAGGAGAGAGAGAGAGAGAGAGAGAGAGAGAGAGAGAGAGAGAGAGAGAGTGCGTGTGCATGTGTGTGTGTTTCAGAGATGGTACTAAATATATAATTCTCAAAACAGTACACGATCACCTTCAACACTTATTTTGATTACTCATACCAAAAAAAAATGTTATAATAAAAAAATAATAATAATAAAAATTAAAAAACTCAATACCCATACTCTCACACTATAAAAACAAGGAAGGAAGGAAAGAAACAAAAAACAAAACAACGACCAGCTAAATCTATAAGGTCTTTGGGGGGTGAGAGAGAGAGAGGGGAGAGGGGGGAGAGAGGGAAAAGAGAGAGAGAGAAGAGAGGGGAGAGAGAGAGGAGAGAGAGAGTGTGTTTCAATGATAACTCTAAATATATAATTCTCAAAACAGTGCACGATTCACCGTCAACACTTATTTTGATTATATTCATGCAGATTATATGTCATGATAATGAAATAAACTCAATACCCGTTATTTCATACAATAAAAACAAGGAAGAGGAAAAAAGACGGGGGGGGGGGGGGGGGGGAATAAAAGCCAAATCTATAAGGTCAGGGAGAGAGAGAGAAAAGGAGAAGAGAGAGAGGAGGAGAGAGACGAGGAAAGAGAGAAAAAGAGGGGGAGACAGAGGAGAGGACAGAGAGAGAGAGAGAGAGGTGTGGTTTCAAGATAATACTAAATATATAATTCTCAAGACAGCACAGGATCACCTTCATATTCTTTTGGGAATTATCGTACAAATTGAACGCATAAAGAGAAATAGCCAATATCAATACACTCTTACATAGGAGAAAAAATCCTTTGTAAGTAGAGAGAGAGATGGGGGGGGGGGGGGGGGGGGGGGAACTGGGGAGTGGGAGAGAGGGGGGAGTGTGTTGTGTGCGTGCGTGTGTGTTTTGTGTTTTGTGTGTGTTTTGTGTGTTTTGGGTGTGTGTGTGTGGGGTGTGTTGTGTGTGTGTGTTGTGTGTGTGTTAAATTTTTAAATGCTTTTGTTTGTAAACAAACAAAACAAAAAAGACATAGAAAAAAATAATACTGAATACATTCTCAAACGCCTATCATTCACGTAAACACGCTTTTTCATTTTATCGACAGATTAACACTTTATTGGTTGTTTAATATAGTAAATTCTTATAACTTAAGGTAGTTAAAAATATAAAAAAATTAAAATAAAATAATTTTAAAAAGCTTACACTTTGCTAAACTCATTTTTTCAAAACAATGAAAATTTGAAGGGGAGCGAGAGAGAGAGAGAGAGAGAGAGAGAGTAGAGAGAGGAGGGGGGGGGGAACAAAGGAAAGAGGGGGGTGGGAACAACAGTTGTCATACAGACAGTAAAAGGAAAAAGGGGGAAGGGCAGATAGGTAAGATGGAAAAGGGCAGATAGGTAAGGGAGGATATGCAACTTTGTTTTTAAGGCTATGGACTGTGGTTTGTTATTGTTGATTATCAAGTGAGTTGATAATTGAGTTTTGTAGATTGTTTATTGTTGAAAGTTTTTGTTTAACTGAATCTGGAAAGGAGTTCCACAGCATAAGGGCGATAAAGAGACTAGATTTGAAATAAGTGTATTTCGGAATAGGGACCTGGCTTTATAGTATTTCTGGATTGGGTTTTAGGGGAAAAGCTTTTTAAGTATGATGGAACAGTTCTGTCATGATTTGAACATCTGACTCCTTTGTTATATTTTAGTCGTTGGTGTAAGGGGAGAATATTTTAAATTTAGTATTAGTCAGCTTTTTAATAAGCTTGTCTTTTTTAGAAGGACCAGTTTGAAGCACGCTTGTACAGATCAGTAAACGGTTTCAAAAGTGTTTGCACTGCAAGAATCCACAAAGGGGAGAAGCATAGTTTTGAGGATTTTTATATAAGATTGGGAAAAATAGTTTCCTTGAATAAAAGTCAAGAAAGTGCTTGATTTTAAAGTTGGTATACTTTTGGGACTGTATTTTGCATAGTTAATTATGTGGTAAACAAATGAGATTTTCATCAATTGTTACCCTAAAACCTTGTGGTGATGGGTTTGTTTCAATCCTTTCCCTTTTTAATTTTGATTTGGAGTAAGTTTTTGGGTTAAATTTGACGCTTTGTCTATTGTAATAAGCATGCATTTTGTTTTTTTGGGGGTGTATAGACTTTATTTTAGTTCGGTCATTCATAAGTGATCAACACTTTTTGTAATGCATTTGCGAAGAGATAGGGTTTTTTGTTTGGGTCGTATGAATAGGTTGTGTCTCAGCAATAGTTTTGCTTTGGATTTATGTGGAGAGGAGGTCGTTTTATGTATAGTGAGAAGGAATGGGCTAGTTTGGATCCTTGTGGTCTCCATAATTGTGGTTGTGTGTGGATGTAGTTGTGCCTATTGAGACACACTGTTGCCTTTTTCTAGTAGGAAGCAAATAGTTGTAAGGTATTGTAGAGAAATGGTACGGTTTATTTTTTTTGAGAAGTTGTTGTCATTGTGTCAAAAGCTTTTTTGGATCTACAATAGTTCTCCCAAATTTATTGTCATTATGTTTGATAGCCAATGTCTACGAGGCTAATGTGAGTGTGACTGAGTGTTTTGTCTAAATCCAGACTGATTGGGTGAATTAAGTTGGTAGTTTTCGAAATGACGAACTATGTGTTTTTTATATGTTGTTCCAAGGGTTTGGAAGATGGTATATGGAAATTGGTCTATTGTTTGAGGGGTCTGAAGTGTCCAGATTGTATGGGGATTACTTTGCTGTTTTGAGGGATTGGGGAATGGGTTTTTTCAGAAAGGTAAGTATATATGTTTAGTGTGTCTGTTTATAACTGGAGTGATAGCTTCAATTCTGCTGTTATTCATCAAGACACGGTTTTTTGATTGTTTGAGGTGAGTTAGTAACCATAGGACCCAAGAACAGTCATAATGGTATGTGAAGTTTTGAGGAGTATGTTTCAGTATTGTTTTAGTTCTTGGTTTATTGGACTTTGATTTATATTTTTAATAATGTTTTGTAGGCATTATGAAATTTATTGTTAAGGGTTTTTAGAGTAAGTCTTTTGATTACATTTGTTTTGAAGTGCTTGTTTGTTAGTTTTTGTTTTTTTGGGTGGTTTTTCAGTTTTGAGTTTTGTTTGGTTTGATAGTAAGTCTTGGAATATTTCTTTTTTTTCGTCGTTTTTTGGTTTATGGCATTTCTTATTTTTTTGACTCTTCATAATATTTATGTTTTTTAAAGGTTCTCTAAGATAACATGCTTTTCTAGTTCTTAATGGCAAAGGTGGTTTGGGGATATATTTGATTCTTTTGATTTTTAGTGGGGCATTTTTTTGTTGTAATATAGTAAAATGTTTATCCAAAATTCTATGGTTAAGTTGAATCAGTAATGTGAATGTTTCCAAAAATGAAGTTACTTAATTGATAGAAAGATTTCATCTATTTAGCAAGGAACGTATGTTGTAGTTTTGTGGCCAGGTTTGGGGATTTTGTTGTTTTTTTTTTTTACACGTGTCAGACTGGGGAGTGATCGCTGCATGATAGCTGGGATACAAGTTTGACAATGTTTTTGGGGTTAGATATATGATATGGTTATTATTGTGCTTGGGTTTGTGTGCTCTCGTGGTGATTTATTAACTGGTGTGGGTTGTATGAATTTTTTAATTGGGTCCTTGTTTTTCTTTTTTTAGATCGATTTAAAGTTCATAATAAGATTATTTCACTTGATTCTAATAGGGCTTTATTCTCATGGTTTCAATTTGTCGTCCGTTTTTTCTTTTGTTGATTCCTATGCAGTTCCATTTTCAATGGTTGGCCCTTTTATAAATCTCAATCTTGGATTTAACATTTTAAAGTTCTAAATTTGGGAAACCTTCAACGTTATGGACTCCTAATATAGATTTTGGTTTCCTGTTTCTTTGGGGTTTTGTTGATCTTTACGCAGGATTTTTATCTGGGAAAATAATTCTTTTCCAATATGGGTCGAAAGTCTCGACTCGATAGCCCTAGTATGTGAAATGGATTCTTTGTTAGTGTAGTGTTGAATTTCTTTCGATTTTTAAATGCATGGTTTATATTTAGGTGGCAAATTTCGTAGGCTCCTTAGAGGGCCCCTTATTGTGGTTGGGATGCATCTTTTCTTTTTTGGTTTTGAGGTGGATATTGTGTGAGGAAGACAACAAGAAAGGAATAACTGGCATAAGGAAATAGAAAATAGATTTGTAGTTTGGAGAACTCAACCTAAAGGGGAAAATGATAGGGTGGTGGGGAGGAAAATAAAATGAAAAAATTAGGAAACAGAATTTTATGAGGTGAAACAAATAACCACTCAAACGAATAAGGTTATGAAAATTTAAATCCTCACTGTTTAGCATTTAAACAGTGACGACAAAGCTAGGTACTTTTTTTATCAACCCTGCTGTGTCAATACAAAGGTGCCCTGCTTTCAATTAGAGTGGTCACAGTTAGTCTTCCCGTGAAGGTCTCCAGGGCCACACCAAATTACAAGTGCCGCTTCTTGAGAACCTGATGAGCACTGAGTGTGTCCGAGAGTTTTGGGCAGCCTTGTCATGAAAAGGTCACTCAGCAAATGTAGGGGTGGGTGGTAGGGCTTTGCAGTAAGGGACAGTTTTTTATCACTGAAAGGTCACTCAGCAATTTTTTCAGGGATTTTTCTGCACGGCTCTTTTCTCATGATAATGTCACTCAGCAGTAACGAATAATTCACTCAGCAGTCACTGAACAATGCCACACGCGAATAGTTCCTGCTCGATGCACGTGTTGCCACTTCACTGCCGTTTGTTTTATCACTGAAAAAGGCCACTCAGCAATTAGTCCAGGGATTTGCTACACAGCTCTTTCCCTCACTGAATAATGTCACTCAGCAGTGACTGAACAATGTCCCTCAGCAGTCACAGAACAATGCCATACAGCGAATAAGTCCCAAGTTCGATGCACAGTGTTGCACACTTCACTGCATGAGGACTGTCATGACAAAGCTGAGACCTGTAGCACTGGTCAAAACTGTTGTTTTAAAAAACAAAACAAAAAACCCCCAAAAAACCCAAAACCAAAAAAAAACAAAAAAAAACAAGAGAGAGAGAGAGATCGATTTGAGTTATTTCCCTTTAATGTGATTGTAGGCTAGATCTAG
The DNA here is from genome assembly GCA_028751875.1 of Rapana venosa. Taxonomy (NCBI): domain Eukaryota; kingdom Metazoa; phylum Mollusca; class Gastropoda; order Neogastropoda; family Muricidae; genus Rapana; species Rapana venosa. The sequence goes on along the minus strand of CM054165.1, from coordinate 25,492,214 downwards.
GGAAAAAAGATCATTAACAACAACTTTGATAAACCTTATTTGTACATACTTGTGGATATCATTGTTGAAAGCATTACCTTTACTCGATTTATCTCAAACGACAGTGATAGGCCTTTATTCCTTTTAATATTTTCCCTGTTGCACCATACCAAAACATCCTCAAGTCCTGTTAGTTTAGCCTTTTTCTGTAAATCATATTGTGCGATTGAAAATGATAGACATTAAACTGTATTTTACATGTATAAAACATTGGTCAATTAAAACAATAATAGAACCTAACACTTTGACGTCTTTCAGCACATGGTGATAAGCTCTGGTTGTTGTTGCTTACAAGTTAGAATGAAGAGAACTGAATGTGTAGTAGATTAGTATAGAGGTGTGTTTCTTCACCCTGTTTAAGTATAACTAGTTCCACTCTGTTACAAATTGGCGTTGTGAGCAGAAGAGTCACACAAAGAACTTTGGACTACTGACATCAAATATGCTGGTCTGTGAGCCCACGATTGTACCTCAGGACGCGGTGGTGGATGTGACGGGTGGTAATAGGATTACCTCCCATGCGATCAGAGTCGTGTCGCAGCCTTGTGTTTCTAAATTCGGACACACCTGTGAATTGTGCGACACTGGTTGAGTGGGTGGTTGAATGTTAAGAAATATGTTACTCTTGCAGTAAACTATAGATTATATGCAGCCTCTCTAAATAGAGGCGATATATCGTCACCGTTATAAACTGTAGTTCCATTAGGTTTGATGTAAAAAGAAAACTTTAAAACTTTTAAACAGGCAACATCTAGTTCATGTCTGTCCATGATAGAAACACACAGGTAGAAAGAGACAGATGACACACAGGGATAGAGAATGGGGAAAGTGTGCATTACATGCGAGTGTGTGTGTGTGTGCCTGCGCGCTCACGTGTGTGTTATGGTCGGGTGTGAATGTATCTACATTGAATGCACTTGAGAGAGACAGACTGTTAGCTTTATCGTCCATTTAGCATTACATCCCTATAGAAAGGGGGGAGGGGGTAAAAATTTCAGATTTGTGTAGCATAATGCAGTCTTCAAATACTCTTCTCACTTTGCCGTGTACAACGGAACAAGTCTTTTGCCAGGCAGGCGCCTCTCTCTCACACACACACACAGAATGGGAAAGTGCGAGTGCACACACACAGTGACAGGCAGTCAAACAGAGGTAGATGTATGAGGGAAATGCTGTGAAAACAGTAGGGAAAAGAGACTTCCTGGCAGGAAGGGGAGAGAACTAAGCACCTCATGCAGGAAGGGGAGAGAACTAAGCACCTCATGCAGGAAGGGGAGAGAACTAAGCACCTCATGCAGGAAGGGGAGAGAACTAAGCACCTCATGCAGGGAGGGGAGAGAACTAAGCACCTCATCTGATTGCCAAACCACACACACAGCATCAAGCACCATCACCATGCAACTACCTGTGCGCATGCGCCAAATCAATACCAATGATATGCTGTCTGGTCACCAGCTAAGCCATATGGGCCCTGTCGTCAAACTTGGACATGGTGGCCCCCGTTGTTGAGGAGAGACAGAAACAAAGAAATGCTGGGGGGGGGGGGGGGGGTGAGTGCGTGGTTTAATGAGAAAGTCCTCTTCTGCTTGGCTGTCTTTGCTAGCAGCGGGTATGGATGCAGCAGTGACTACGATGGATGGACGCTGTAGCTGAGCATGCACAGATAGTTATAGCCCTGGGGGTCCATACTGCTGTGGGTTCAAATCTCGGCAGTGGCACTTGGCAAATGAAGTGTGGAGATGTTTACAAACTCCTAGGTGTAGATGTGGCTTAATCCATTTCGTGTATGTGCGCTCACAGAAGATGAGATATACCTGTCAAAGATCCTATAATTCACTTTATGTCACAATCATAAAGATCCTATCATTCACATTATGTCACAATCATAAAGATCCTATCATTCACTTTATGTCACAATCGTTGGTGGAATCACTACAGATTATGACATAAAGTGAATACAATAACGAATACCGTATTATCTATAAAAAAAAAAGTGGGTTACAAGGCATACATAAAACAAAAAACAGTTAAACACATTTCACGTGTATGTCTGTGCACGTGCACACAGACACGCCCCCCCCCCCCACCCTCCACGCACACACACGTACACACACTATACAAAACCGCATACTCACGGGAACTAGATGTAAAATGCACATGAGTGCTTTTTCCATTATCCTCATAATAAAAATAAAATGAAAAGGTAAAACACAGGAGGGAGAGAGAGAGAGAGAGAGGGTGGGGGGAGAAAGAGAGAGAAAGAGAGAGAGAGAGAGCACTTGTATATACATGCATGCTCACGCACATAGGATCGTAATATATCATACAACAAGATTGATATATACTTTTTTGATGTGCTGTGTTCCACTAGAAACCTACAAACATGAGAGATGTGTGCATAGTTTAAAAAAAAGAAGGAAAAGAAGAAGAAAAGAAGGGCACATACCTGGTCAAGCATGCCCTACACAAGTCCTGTTCATTGCTCTCTTGCAATAGCACCCCTGATGGTCAACACTGGCGCATCTAAAATGAGGACAAGTTTGTTTTTGTTTTCCTATCTGGCGATGACTGTCATCTAGATAAAGTAAAGGTTGATTCAGATGACTGCCATGTAGATAAAGTAAAGGCTGATTCAGGTGACTGTCACCTAGATAAAGTAAAGGTTGATTCAGGTGACTGTCACCTAGATAAAGTAAAGGTTGATTCAGGTGACTGTCACCTAGATAAAGTAAAGGTTGATTTAGGTGACTGTCACCTAGATAAGGTAAAGGTTGATTCAGATGACTGTCATCTAGATAAAGAAAAGGTTGATTTAGGTGACTGTCACCTAGATAAAGTAAAGGTTGATTCAGATGACTGTCATCTAGATAAAGGTTGATTTAGATGACTGTCATCTAGATAAAGTAAAGGATGATTTATGTGACTGTCACCTAGATAAAGTAAATACTGACTCATGTGACTGTCACCTAGATAAAGTAAAGGTTGATTCAGATGACTGTCACCTAGATAAAGTAAATACTGATTCAGGTGACTGTCACCTAGATAAAGGTTGGATCAGATGACTGTCACCTAGATAAAGGTTGATTTAGATGACTGTCACCTAGATAAAGGCTGATTTAGATGACTGTCACCTAGATAAAGGCTGATTCAGATGACTGTCACCTAGATAAAGTAAATACTGATTCAGGTGACTGTCACCTAGATAAAGGTTGGATCAGATGACTGTCACCTAGATAAAGGTTGGATCAGATGACTGTCACCTAGATAAAGGTTGATTCAGATGACTGTCACCTAGATAAAGGCTGATTCAGATGACTGTCACCTAGATAAAGGTTGATTCAGATGATTGTCACCTAGATAAAGGTTGATTCAGATGACTGTCACCTACATAAAGGCTGATTCAGATGACTGTCACCTAGATAAAGGCTGATTCAGGTGATAATATAGTTTTACATGTTAACATACTTTCATAAACACATACATTCAGATATAATACATACATACATACATACATACATACATACATCATACATACATACATACATACATACATACATACATACATACATACATACATACATACATACATACATACATACCTATGTACATATATACATACATATATACATACCTATGTACATATATACATACATACATTCATACATACATACATACATACAAACATACATACATACATACATACATACATACATACATACATACATACATACATACATACATACATACATACATACGTAAATACATACATGTAGGCATAAATACATACATAGATATATACATGTATATACATACAAAAATATATACCTACATACATAAATACATACAAATACATGCAAAAATATATACATACATACATAAATACAAAGAAACATACATATATAGATTATACCCTCATAGAAATATACATTTATGCATATAGACATTCATACACACAAACATACATACACACACATACATACATTCATACATACATGTATACATACATACATACATGCATGCATACATAAATACAAACATAAATACATACATGCATGCATATATACATACATGCATACATACATAGATACATTCATACATACGTACATACATACGTACATACATTCATACATACATTATGCGTACAAACAGACTTGCATACATACATACATACATACATACATACATACATCATACATACATACAGAGATACAGAGATTACAAATACATAATACATACATACATACATACATTCACATACATACATACATACATACATACATACATACATACCTACATACATACATACTATTACATCATTACATACATTATGCACTAAATACTGCATACATACATACATACATCCTTGCAGGCATAAATACATACAGAGATAGGACATTATTCCCTCATAGAAATATACATTTATCTATTAGACATTCATACAAACATACATACATACATAACATACATTACTACATACATACATACATACATACATACATACATACATACATACATACATACGTCACACACTGTTCACTGGTCCCGTAACCCACCAGGGTCGTAGGGGCGCTGCATGGTGGACGAACGGTGGACAAGCTGGCTCCACTTAGCGCGGTCGTGGGCGAGTGCCTGGGTGACACTGAAGTCCTTCCCTGTCCAATCACGGATGTTGTCGGCCCACTTTCTCCTCTGTCTGCCCCGTCTTCTCTTCCCCTGGACTGTTCCTTGCAGGATGGTCTTTGCAAGTCCTTCTGAGCGTGTTACGTGCCCATACCATCTGAGTTTCCTCTTTTTTGCCGTTGTCAGTAGGTCTTCATAGTCCCGCACTTGTTGAGTGATCATTCTGCAGACTTCATTGTTGGTGACATGGTCCTTGTATGAGATGTCAAGGAGCCTTCTGAGGCATCTCATTTCTACTGCTTGGATCCTCCTTTGTAGGTCTGCGTTCAGTGTCCATGCCTCACATGCGTAAAGAAAGATTGAGGTGACTAGCGCGTTTAGTAACTTCACCTTGGTCCGAGAGGGATGTTTCTGTTTTCTCCATATGGTCTTCAGTCTTGCCATTGCTGCTGCTGTTTGTGCCGCTCTTGCTAGGATTTCGGTCTTCGATCCCTCCTCACTTATGATGGCTCCAAGGTACTTGAAATGGTCAACTGTCTCCAGTTCTTTTCCGCTGAGAGTGATCTTGGTGGTGATTGGCTGGGCACTGTTTGACATGAGCTTGGTTTTTCTCGGCGCTGATTTCCATGCCGTATCGTGAGGATATTTCGTCCAGTTTGCTCACTAGGTTGGCCAGTTCCTCTTTCATTTCCTGCCAAAACCGTCAATGTCATCGGCAAACCTGAGGTTGGTGATGTTCGCCCTCCAATTGACTGTGCCTGTGTGGTCTTCTAAGGCGTCAGTCATGATGCGTTCGAGGAAAATGTTAAACAGTGTCGGCGACAGCAGACATTCCTGTCGACCCCAACTGGGGTTTACGGAAAAACCTTTCCCCTACCGTGCCCTGTACGAGTACTGTATGCGGTGGCCTTTGATTTAGAGTTCTTTGTGGTGTGGATCAGCTTCTGGCCCATGTTAAATTTTGTTCATGGTGGCTCACAGAGCGTCTTTGCCATACTCTATCGAAGGCCTTCTTAAAATCGATAAAGACGTGGAAGATGTCTTGTTGATGCTGGCTGTATTTCTCACACAGAACCCTCAGGTTGAATATTTGTTCTGTGGTGCTTCTATTTGGGCGGAAACCGGCCTGCTCTTCGGCTATGATCTCTTCTACCTGTGGTTTCAGCCTGTTCAGGATCACTTTCAGCATGACTTTACTGGCATGACTTATGAGGCTGATTGTCCTGTGGTTTTGGCACTGCTGGAGATTTCCTTTCTTGGGGAGAGTGATGATGAGTGATTGGGTCCATGGTGTAGGCCACTCTCCGGTCTGCCAGATTTTTGTTGCAGATATTTGTAAGGAAAGTCTGTCACTACTTCTCCCCCCGTGTTGGATCACTCTGCTGGGATGTTGTCGATTCCTGCTGTTTTTCCTTTCTTCAGCGATCTAATTGAAACTTCTACTTCCTCGCGTAAAATTGGGAAGTTGTCTTTATTCGATGAGGCTTGGCTTGAAAGTACGCTGGGGTCGCCTAGCGTCTGATTATTGTAGAGTTCGGAACAGTTTTCCCGTCCATCTCCCAAAACGATTTCCTTCTTTTCTGTTGGGGCAATTCCCTTCTTTGTCTGGATGTTACTGACTCTTGCCTGTTTCTGTTTGGTGAGCTCTTTCACAATCTGGTATGCTCTTCTGCTTTTATTCTTTGTCAGGCTCTCTTCGATTTCTGTACATTGTTTCTCTATCCATTCCTCCTTGGTCTTCCTCATGTCTCTCCTGATCTTCTTGTTTCCCTTTCTCTGTACTCAACTGCTCCTGTAGTGTTCTTGCTCTTCTTCAGGGTCTCGTCTTTTGTCACACATATTCAAGATTTCATTTGTGACCCATGGTTGTTTTTCGGCGATGTTTGCCAAGGAGTATGCTTGCTGTCTCAGTCATCACTGTGTTAAAACTGGTGTTCATCGTTTCGGCATCTTCTTCAAGTGTCAGCAGTGGTGCGAATTTCCCTCCTATTGTTGCTTGGAAGGACTCGGCGATAGTGGGGTCCTTCAGTCTGTCCAGGTTGAACTTGAGTCTGGTGTTCTTTGTCTTATTGATCTTCTTCAATCGGACTCTAAAGTTCAGGAGCACGAGGTCATGATCGCTGCCCATGAACAAGAAAGACATCTTGATCATCCAGGGAGACTGGAACGCCAAGGGGGGTGGAGACGCACTGAAAGACTGGAGCGAATTCTGCGGTCCCTCCTGTAATGCGATCACCAATGAGCGAGGACTCCGACTACTGCAATTTGCCAGCTACGACACGGTGCTCGCCAATACCCTTGGAGAACACAAGGCATCCCGACGCTGGACATGGCATGCACCCAATGGGATCCATCACAACCAGATTGACTACATCCTGGTGCAGAACCGGTTTCGATCTGGCATCAACAGAGCCAAGACGAGGACATTCCCAGGTGCAGACATGGGCAGCGATCATGACCTCGTGCTCCTAAACTTTAGAGTCCGATTGAAGAAGGTCAATAAGACAAAGAACACCAGACTCAAGTTCAACCTGGACATACATACATACATGCATACATACATATAGACATACATACATTTATACATGCAAAAGTACATAAAGACCTACATACATATAACAAAGATACATTATCAGATACAGTTTTACATGTAAGCATACGTTCATACATACATACATTCAGATATGATACACACGTACATACATACATACATACCTATGTACATACATAAATACATACATACAAACATATATTCATACATAAAAAAAGGTAAAGGTGTCCCATAACCTATAAGGTCGTAGGGGAGCGAGGCGTCAGAGACCTCACTTCTCTAGGGCCAGCATATTGAGGGCGGCGCCCATCTCCTCTCCCTCGCTGCTTTACCTTCCCTGACCCTAAAGAGGGCAGGTACCCATTTACAGCTGGGTGAACTGGGGGAACTGTACTGAAGCCAAGGTGCGCAAACGGTCACCCATCCAACTGGTAACCACGCTCGACGCTGCTTAACTTGGCTGGGGGAAAGCGAGTGCTCCGACCACTGAGCTATCCCGTCCCATATTCATACATACATACATATAATCATACGACAAACACATACATACATTGACATGTTCATATATAAATTCATACATAGCTACATACATACATTGATACCTCATATACTTTTTTTTTTGCTGCCTCATCTTCTGTGACGTCCCCCGTCCTGCTGATCCCACACCGCTCATTCCAATCTCCCCGCCACAACCACACCCAGATTTGTTATGTCTCATCCTCAGGGTCGGAAGTCCACAGGGAGCCCATCACTATCAGGCCGCCGTGGGGCCACCAGCCAGAGGGGCCCTGCACTGCTGCTGGGTCACTTTGGTAGTGTTCAGAGGTGCCTGTTCTGAGCTAACATACGCAGGACACCACCTACTAAGCCCCCTACCAACGACAGTATTAGCTCAGTCGCGGAGCCAGACTGAGTGAGTTGCCCACCCGAGGTGGCAACCACCACAACGTCCCTCCAACGACCGTCCGCCGCGAACCTCCAACCCCAAAGGCTTTGACACAAACTCGCCACAGGCACAGAAGTGTATGGGCAAACCGAATCTGAGGTCACCATGAGACCAGAGAAACTGGGACCACCGAATCAGAGGCAATTTTTTTTATTGCATGATGATCAATGACAATGAGGATGACGTAATGATGCTGCTGTGGAGGTGCATATGCTTTGAGACTACTTGATAGGGTTGTACTCTACGCTTACTATCATAGTATATCCCGGCGTCAACCGGGCCCGAGAGATACAGACACCTGCAGTGTTGGTCAGGTAATTTGAGCAACACTCTCAAACTCGCATCCGTTAAGGTGGATGAAGCTCGACTGTGTGGTTCCAGTCTTCCCACTGAGCCCGTAGCACACTCACTCTGGGTAGGAGCCGGCCGGAGTCCGAAAAATCCCTATGACTCTTATGGGAATCGAACCCGCGACCTTCCAGTCCGTAACCGAAGGCGCTACCACTGCGCCATGGCGGCTATACCTCATATTCTTATACATACATACTTACTTACATACATATATACATATATCCATGAGACAAATTTACATACATAGGTAAATACAAACATATATACATACATGCATATATAAATACAACATACAAAAATACATTCATTCAAACACAGATATACATACATATATACATACATCCATACATACATACATACAGACACACATACATATATACATACAATAGTAAATGAAGACATACATACATATAACGAACATACTTTATAAGATACAGTTTTACATGTAAGCATACGTTCATACATACATACATTCAGATTTGATACATACATACATACATACATATATACATACATACCTATGTACATACATAAATATATACATACAAACATATATTCAAAAATACATACATATATTCATACGCCATACACATGCATGCATACATATGTTCATACATAAATACATACATAGCTCACTCACTCACTCACTCACTCAGTCCCATGTCTCAAAGGACGTAGGGGGGACATGAGAGAAGACGCGACAGAGATCTTTTTCCATGCTTCACGATCCTGTGTGGCTAGTAGGTGTTGCAGGGGTTGGGCGGTCCATTCTTTGATGTTGTCAACCCATGATACATACATAGCTACATACATACATTGATACCTCATACTCTTATACATACATACTTACATACATACATATATACATATATCCATGAGACAAATTTTCATATATTCATACATAGGAAATACAAACATAAATACATACATGCATATATGAATGCAATATACATAAATGCATTCATACAAACACAGATATACATACATATATACATATATACATATATACATACATACAAACACACATATATACATACATTCGTATATACATATATGCATACATACAGACACACATATATACATACATTCATACATACATACATACATACATACTTACATACATACATACATACATACATACATACATACATACATACATACGTACGTACGTACATACATATACATACATACATACATACATACATACATACATACATACA
>CM054165.1:25467487-25479987 GCA_028751875.1 Rapana venosa | reverse complement strand
GCATCGGGTTGCTTGGAGGCCCATACAAAAGAAAAAAGTAAGGGGCCTACTGAACAAGATGGCAAAGGGGTTCCTACAGCCCAAACCAGCGGGACATCAAAAACGGTTCAGGTGCAGTCTCAACTGGTAACCAGTGACGACCAACTTACTGTTCCTGACCACCAAGCTGACAGCTCCTTGGCAGACCTAAAGCAGTGATCATGTCACTCTGTGATAAGATCACCTCTTTAGAGAAAACTGTGGCTGACCAGGGGCGTCTTCTAACTACCTACAGTGCCGACCACAAGAAAAGAAGGCCTGCAGAAACGCCCAGCATGGTGACCAGGGGGACACAGACTGGAACACAGACTGACTTACCGGCTTCCCACCTCTCCTTTCCAGCAACCACATATGCCGAAGTCATAAAAGGAGTGCCATCATCACCCAGCACTGACACGCAACAGAAAAGGTCAGTGAAAAAAGAAAAGCCAAAGAAAATCATTGAGAAGCCAGACCCCTTAGGTAAAAATATGGGTGTGACGAAAATAAATTGGCATAACGTCAAATCAAGTTCTAAGCTGAAGGATGAAACTTCTGGTTTTCCGACAGTGCTGTTAGCTCATGACTCTATTCTAGGCGGAGTCAACAGCAATCGGCTAGGTCTGTCCTATGGCTTTAATGTTAAAAAAGTTAAAACATCTGACATTGGCCAAATCTCCCACTTAGTGGATTGGAAGATTGATGCCAAGGAACCACAGTGCATTGTTATCCACTGCGGTATCAATGATCTGAAAACCACAGAAGGCCAGTCAGAAAATGGTTCAACATGTAAAACATGTAATGACCTCATTCCCTGACACCAAAATTGTCATCAGCAAAATTGCACCCGTAAAAGATGTCAATCTTCAGATGAAAGCTGATATATTTAATGCTGTTACTTGTTCTGAAATGTTTAATTTTAAAAAATGTTTCCTTCATTTCCCATGCCAACATAAAGACAAACTACAACCATTTCAAAGACTCCCTGCATCTGAACACCCATGGGTCCAGCATTCTTGCCAAAAACATCGGCAAGCATGTGCATGCTTTAGTCTGGGAAAAGCCCAAGAGGAAACCAAGACGTCGGGTTTACAACAAAAATGTTTACCAGTCACCCAGATCCACCTATGTCTCTGAAAATTACCAGCCACAGCCAGCCTCCAGCCAGTGGCCGTTTCCTTACGGAGTGTACCAGTTCCCATGGTGGAGAGAGCAGAGACAGCACAATTACTTTGATGTGCTGAGAAACTGTGACTGGTAGTTTGTACATCAACTTGTAGTGCAATAGCTTAGCTGTGGTGATGTTTAGTTTTTAATCATATCCACAGTAGATCTAGCTGCTTTACTTGACTCAGTGTGCAGTGTTTATTTTTCGCATAAATAGCGAACATTTTGGGACACATAATTAGTTAATCTTAATTTGTTGAATATTTTGCTTTTTTGCAGTTTAGAGTTGATTGTTGTCTTTTTCTATCTTTTGTTGTTGATATTTAAAAAAAATGATTCCGTATTTTAAAATGCCTACCCGACCTAGATCTAAAAAGTCCAACGTATTGAAACTAATGCAGTGGAACGCTAGATCTATTTCCACTAATTTACATTATCTAATCCAACATCTTTCCAACAATAAATACCAAGTCCTTGTGTTACAATCCCTGAATGTAACCAGGAGCAAACTACCTAAGCTGCCTGGTTACTATTATCCACCTGTCCATCAACAGGTGGATGCTGCTACCAAAATCAGTGCAGCTATATACATTGAAGAAGGGGTGGATTACTGCACATGTCCCTCACCAGTGCCTAACCAGGTCCTAGATATACACTCATGTGCAGCACGCGTAAAATTTGGGGAAAATTTAATAATAAATACTGTATCTGTATACCTACCTAGGGGACCTAATGATATGAACACTGAATGGATACACAACCTTAAAGATAATGAAAAGTGGTTTATAGCAGGAGATTTTAATGCACATGCTCCTTTTTGGGATAAAGACTGTGAAAAAATATCTCATAATCGCTTTGTAGAAAACATAGTTGATTCCTGCCTGTACTTACTAAATGATGGCAGTGTTACTATAATTCCAGACATTGCTAGCAGAGCATCAGCCTTAGATCTATCACTTATATCTCCTGCATTAGCTCCAGAATGTGAGTGGTCAACGCACAATGACACCCTTGGCAGCGATCACCTGCCTGTCATTACAACGCTTAGTGGACTAACAGCTTCCTGTGACACCCAGGAAGACAAAATTCCAAAATTTAATTACAAAAAAGCAGACTGGAAAAAGTTTGAAAGCATCCTTGAAACTTACCAACATAGACAGTTTTGACACTGACAACATAGACCATTTATATTCCAGTTTTACTGAGACAATTATTCATGCTGCCACTTTGTCTATCCCCAAAATAAATACCCTAAAAACAAATAAACATCTGGGAAATATCTGGTGGACACCAGCATGTGCGGAAGTAGTTAAAAACAAACGCTTAATGTATAAAATGTATTTAAAAGATAAAACGTCAGAAAATAATGTAAAACAAAAACAAGCAAAAAATTACTGTAACCTTGTAGCTCAGGCTAAGAGAGAATTTTGGACTTCTTTTTGTACCACTGAAATTTCAAATCATAAAGATCTTAAAAAGGTTTGGGATAAATATCATGAAATGAAAAGGTGTTAGTTTACCAACTTGTCCAGTGCAATTGGAGAATAAAGAATTTCCATCAAACATAGAAAAAGCAGAGGCATTTGCAGACATTTTTTCTGAATCAATGCGACTTGAAGGCTTGTCACTTAAACGCAGAAACTACAGAACAGAAGAATAAAGTAAAACAGAACGTACTGACCCAGTCTCTGGCAACGGTTCGTGCGTTAATGCTCCAATTTCACTGGACGAAGTAAGAGATGCGTTACTATCTCTTTCTAATAAGAAAACGTCTGTCGGGTCAGATGAAGTTTCTAATGACATGTTGAAACATTTACCAACAAATTTCATTTATCTACTCCACAATATCTTCAATAAATGTTGGATTGAGGGAGGTATGCCAGTAAAGTGGAAGGAGTCCATTGTCATTCCAGTTCATAAACAGGGAAAGCCTAAATCTGACAAAACCAGCTACAGACCAATTGCTTTGACCTCTCACACTGGCAAGCTAATGGAAAGAATTATTCTAAAAAGGCTGATGTATTTCTGCCATGAAAATAAAATATCCCTGTCAATCAAGCAGGTTTTCAAAAAATAGATCTGCCATAGATAATTTGGTTAAACTATCAACACAAATAAAAATGCAGTTTGCAAGAAGAAAGAATGTTCTTGCAACATTTTTTGATATTAGAAAGACATATGACCAAGTTTGGCATGCTAAGTTATTAGGTAAACTTAAGAATGTGGGTGTTTCTGGGCACTTGTATTTTTACATCAAAAGTTTTTTAACAGACAGAAAAATTCAAGTAAGAGTAGCTAAATCATATTCAAGTGTTAGATCGCTTCATATGGGACTACCCTAAAGTTCTGTGATAGCTCCTATCCTATTTAATATCTTGCTGCATGATCTCCCAATGAATTTATCAAAGGATATCATCTTAGTACAATATGCGGATGATATATGCATGTAGATGAACGTTACTATGAAACGTAATACTCCAAAAAGAGCATTAAATTACATAAAAAGGGTATATCAAAGCCAGCTTGATAACATCGACAAATATATGTTTGAAACTGAATTTACTTTGTCCGCAGAAAAAACTCATGTTGTGCTTTTTAATAATGGCAGTAATCCGGAGGAGCTACCAAGATTTAAGATTGGGACTGAAATAATTGAATACAAAAATACAATAAAGTTCTTAGGTGTTATTTTAACTTCAAAGCTAAGTTGGCATACACATATTGAGCACTTATTAACAAAGGCAAGAAAGTGCATAAACTTACTGAAGATAATTAGTAAACAGTTCTGGGGACAAGACATATTTAATCTAAAATGTTTAGCTACATCTCTTGTTCGTTCGAAATTATCGTACGGACAAGAACTTTTTTCAGCGCTCCAGAATCTTTACTTAAAAAGCTACAAAGTGTAGACTGCAAAGCTTACAGGCTTGCACTTGGAGTTCCGTATCATGCATCAGCTCTGGGAACGTACACTGAAGTTGATACATTGCCTTTGGATGATTACCGTCAACTGGCATGTGCTAAATATGTTCTTAGAAACAGAACGACTGAAAATTTCATCTCTGAGGAAGTAGAAGTAAAATCTGAACTACAGTATCCTAAAAGAGCAAAAGATATATCTTCCTTAATGCCCATTAACACATATGTGTCCGATCTAGTGGAACAGTCTAATGTCAATCAACACAGAATGGACAAACGAGAGGCGATATTACCTTGTCCATCGTGGAAGATGAATAGAGCACATTTCGACATAGAGGTAACTAATGTAAAAAAAGAATGAGAATCTGAACATTATGGTTTCTGATGTTCGATCCCACATCCATCATAAGTATTTTCATCATTTACAAATTTATACAGAGGGATCACGTCTGGATAATCAAGAAACAGGTTCAGCTTTTGTTATACCATCTTTAAAAATTGAAAAATCATTCTATGTTGGTAAACATCATTCGATTTTTACGGCGGAATTAGTCTTAATGGCTCTAAATTATAATTCTTGATTTGCCATTGTGTATATTTCAAAACGTTATTTGTGTTGATTCTAAGTCGGTATTGTATGCTTTAAAATCCTTGTGGTACAAGAAAACTTCAAACATTGCATTAGAGATTAATCATGTCATACACCTTTTAACCTTAAATGTCACTTTCTGTTGGGTGCCTTCACACAGTGGATTCTTTCCAAATGAGTGGGCTGATAGAGCTGCTAAAAGAGGTGCAAAGCATGAAGGGAAATCAGCAACATTGCTCGTGCCTTTATCATTACAAGAGGGCTACCACTTATTAACATCATGGAAAAAGGTCACAGAAACGTATCATCTAAAAGAGAGATTTCTAAACAGATCTGTCATCAAAACTGATAAAGCAAGAGTCGTGAGCCATTCTAAGGCTTGCTCAAATATCTCCACAGCAAGAAGAGTGAATAGTTTATTTTATAGAATAAAACTTAATGCATTTGTAACCAAATTCAGTAGAAACAGTAAATGTCTATGTGGTGAGAATATCTCTAATACTCATATAATATTTGAATGTAAGAATACAAAAGCTTTTTTACCCCAGTTTTCTGAAAACTCCCTTAGAAGCATATTCAATCATTTGAATTTGGCATTTGATATTGCAAAAGGTCTCTGGCATAGTCCTATAGGACATTTGTTATAGTTAGTTTCATTAACGTTAATAACTTTTTATGCTTTTGTTTCGGTTTGGGTTTTTTATTTTTTTATTTTATCTTTTGCTTTGCGCGGTTTCTTTTTATGATTAGACTACTTCCCCCCTCCTCGCATTTTTCAGTAAGGCCTCCACCACCACCTCAATTCTCATACACCCATTTTTTTTCTCGTCTAATATCACTGAGAGTGAACAGACGTAAAATCGAAGACAACAACAACAACAAATACATACATACTTACACTTACGTACGTACGTACGTACGTACGTACAGTACATACGTACATACATACATACATACACATACATACATACATACATACATACATACATACATACATACATACATACATACATACATACACACATACATACATACATACATACATACATACATACATACATACATACATACATACATACATACATACATACATACATACATACATACATACATACATGTTTGTAAGTACTAGCAAGAAAAAGAGACCAAAAATGAAAGATAAATTCCAACCTATGTTGATAGGTAAAAGAGTAATTGAAGAAGTTGACTCCCACAGAATTCTGGGTGTCATTACTGACAAAATCTTACTTGGACTGACTATGTGATGGCGTTAGGAAAACGTCTCGCTTACAAGCTACTTCAGTTATCAAAAATAAAACATATTCTGAATAACCACTCTCGCAAACTCTTTTTTTGCGGCCATATTTTGGCTATAGTTGACTATGCTTCATCTCTTTGGGACAGCTGCAGTGATAGAAATTTAAAATTGATTCATCGATTATATAAAAGAGCACTGAAACTTGTTCTACTAAAATGAAGCTCCCTAACCATCAACGATTATAAGCAAACAAATATCTTAACCTTCAAAAACAGACTTTATCTAAATAAAGCTCTATTTGTCCAGAAAGTTGTCAATGGAAGTGCCCCTCCAAAGATCACCAATAGCTTCAAAATCAATGAACACAGACATAATCATCTACTAACACTTCCGAGACCAAGAAATAATCTTTACAAAACAAGCTTCTTGTACTCAGGTAGTGATTTATGGAACAAGCTTCCAAAACGCTTAAAATGTATCAAAAACAAAGCCTAGGAATTGACTAATAAGGCAAATCAACCCAGACTAATACGGCAAAATCAACCATACTTACATTTATCAGCACTAATGGCATTCCTTTAAAAAAATTCAAGTATGTCTTACTGTGACTAGAAATTCTACAGTCACACGCTGTATATGTGTGGAGGGAGGGGGAGGCAGGAAAGAGGCACACTAATTATGCAAAGAAATAATCGTAATCTATACAAGCTAGTAAATAATCTACAAATGTTAAAACAAGTGGAAAGGAGGAAATTATTTTTTAATCTTTTTATGGTAGACCTGATAGCTTGATAGTGTGTCCTTTCTCTCTCTCTCTCTCTCTCTCTCTCTCCTCTCTCTCTCTCTCTCTCTCTCTCTCTCTCTCTCTCTCTCTCTCTCTCTCTCTCTCTCTCTCTCTCTCCTCTCCTTTCCTCTCCTTTCCTCTCCTCATGCCCTTTCTCTTGTCTAATTCAATAGATTTATCCTGGATGTTGTTTTTATTGCAGTTAGAGATGAGATTATTAGTACTATTATAAGCGATACTGTTTTAGTTTGATATTGTTTTAGTTTGATAGTTCAGTTGATTATGGGCTTTTGAGTTTTGTATCGTATAGGGGTTCTACTTGTTTGAACAATTGTTTGTTTGTTTTTTATTATTAATTTTCTATTTGATTGAATGTGTTTTCCCCTTCCCCCTTGATACTCCTCCCCCACCCCCATCCTTTCCAATGCTTTTCTGTTATCATCGTTATGTTGTTGTCTAATGGTGATGGGGATTATTTGTTATATTGTTGTCTCATGGTGATGGGTGATTGTTGTTATTAATGTATCTCTATTATAATAATAATTATTATTGTCTTATTTGACTTATCTTGCTTGTTTGATAGTTATCGGTGGATATATTATTTTTAAAAAGCGCTATTTGAAGAGTATGAGCGCATAAAAAGCACACGTTTGCTGGGTGGCGGAGGAGAGGAGGGAGGTCACTGAAGGCAATATTGTCAGTAATGACGCAACGAATGCCTAGTATTTTCTAACGTTTTGTTCCTGTACCTTTTTATTATCTAAGTATGAACGTGTAAGAATGGATGAAACAGTAGGTGAAGTAATTTGTTTGTCCTGACGTTTTATGATTTTCTTTTTTTTAATTCATAAAACTTTTTAAAAAAATTAAATGTGTGTGTACGTGAGCGCGCACGCGCGCAGGTGTGTATGAGTATGTGTGTGCGTGTATATGTATATGTGGTAATTTGTATTTTTAATGTATTACCTTATCGATTTTCCTTTTTTTTACTGGTTTTATTTAATTGTAAATGATGCAATGATGTAGTATCTTAGTATAACCATTAAAAAATTTGTTCTTAGATAGATTGCTTGATGAAAAAAACACAAATGCATTGCTTATTCAATGTACCATCTGGAAATAAAATTTTGACTTGACTTGACTTGACTACATACATATATATATATACATACGTACATACATATCCTGAAAGCACACAGGTGCTGGAGGAAGAGATACAAGAAGCAGTAAGATCCTTGAAAGGAGGCAAGTCACCAGGGATTGACAACATCCCGGCTGAGCTCATCAAGTACGGAGGCCCAGAGATGATCAAGGCCCTAACAATCCTCTGCCAACGCATCTGGACCAGCAAAGAGTGGCCTGAATAGTGGACCCAATCCATCATAGTTCCACTTCCAAAGAAGGGAGACCTGAAGAAGTGCCAAAATTACAGAACAATCAGTCTGATAAGCCATCCTAGCAAAGTTATGCTACGCATTGCCTTGAACAGACTGAAACCACAAGCAGAAGAAATCATATCAGAAGAACAGGCAGGATTCAGACCAGGTCGAAGCACTGTCGAGCAGATCTTCAACATCAGAATGCTCATAGAGAAGCACCTCCAACATCAACTACAGCTCTACAACAACTTCATTGACTTCAAGAAGGCCTTCGACCGAGTGTGGCAAGAAGCTCTGTGGCAAGTCATGAGAGACTATAACTTCGACGAGGACCTGATTCAAGTCATCCAGGCGCTGTATGACAGCTCCCACAGCGCAGTCCTCATGGGTGGAGAAATCGGGGAGTTCTTCCGGACTTCAGTTGGAGTTCGACAAGGCTGCCCGCTATCCCCCGTTCTTTTCAACGTGTTCCTGGAGAACATCATGCAGGAGGCCCTCCTTGACTTCAAGACCACAATCACAATAGGAGGAAGGCCAGTCTGCAATCTTCGATTCGCAGACGATATTGATCTCATGGGCCGCAGTGAAGAAGAACTCCAGGATCTCACCACCAGACTGGAAACATCAGCCAATGCCCACGGTATGGAGATCAGCACGGAAAAGAGCAAGATCCTAGTGAACAGTACCACACCGACCACTCCCACCAGCATCAAGATGAGTGGCGAGACACTAGAGGAGGTGGAAACTTTCAAGTACCTTGGAGCAGTCATCACCAAAGAAGGTACGAGCACACAAGAGGTGAAGATCAGACTTGCTGTGGCACTCTCCTCCATGACTAAGCTGGCGAAAGTGTGGAGAAACCATAACATCAGAACTCTACAAGGCACTCGTCACATCCATTGCCTTGTACAGCTGTGAAGCATGAACTCTCACTGCCGATTTAGAACGTCGCATTCAAGCCTTTGAGATGAAGTGCCTCAGGCGGATCCTGAACATCACCTACAGAGACCGTAAAACCAACGACTACGTCTGACAGCAGATCGAGGAACTGGCTGGCAAACAAGAACCATTGCTAGATACAGTCAAACGGAGGAAATTGAAATGGTTTGGCCACACAACAAGGCATAACAGCTTGTCAAAGACAGTCCTGCGGGCAATGGTGGAAGGAGCAAGGAGGCAGGGACGACCACGCAAAAGCTGGATATCCAACATCAAGGAGTGGACCGGCCTCACTGTACCAAACCTCCTGAAAACAGCCGAGGACAGAACCATTAGGCGGTCCACTTGCAGCGTCCGTGCAGGCACCCCAACGGTCGTCCCGACCAAGGGATGATGATGATGATGATGACATACATACATACATACATATATCACATGTATATACTTACATACATACATTCATACAAACATCCATCCATCCATCATCCATCCATCCTTCCATACATACATACATACATACGTACATATATACATATATGCATACATATATACACTCATACATACATATATACATACATACATACATGCATACATACATACATGCATGCGTGCATGCATGCATTAATACATACATACATGCATACATGCATACACACATACATACATACATACATACATACATACATACATACATACATACATACATGCAACAACATACATACATACATACATACATTCATACATACATACATACATACATACATACATACATACATACATACATACATACATACATACATACATACATACACACATACATGCATACATACATACATACACACATACATACATACATACATACATACATACATTACCTAAAGTATAAACGGCAGCACGGTGTGTTCGTCTGAGTTTTAGAGCGTTTTTTGTGTGTTTTTCTTCCGTTCTGCAAGATAAGTTTTACATCTACGTGTTTGTGGTGTCACTGTGCTTAGACTGGTTAGAATGGTTTTCTGTGATATTGTTTGAATTTTGAACTACTTTAATATATAATTTTTCATTTTCGGATACATTTTTCAAAATTTTATTGTCTTCATGACTAGTGTTCAACTGACTGTGCTGGTCCTGGTGACCCATTTCAGTGTATCCCTGCTGCCGCATCAACAATTGCACGTGAAACACGAATTCAAACCTTCTCCATCTCAACCACCCAGATTTCTTTCTTCCACTGAAATGACAACAACAGCTGCAGACATAAAAGCTTTGCTCCCACATGGGTTTTACCCTATATCAAACAGACTAAAACAACATATTTTAACCTTAGGAATCAACCGCCGCAAAACGAGACGAGGTACACGTGCCGGCAGACATCATCGCCTACGGTCCCATGGTTCCGTCTCTGCCCTCACTTCTGACGTCACTGCCGCCGCTACCACTGTAACCAACGACAACACCGCTTCGCTTCCCTCTGATGCCTCTTCTTTTGTTTATGACTCTGACAAAACATGTTTTGATTGCAATGTGGACAATGGTGTACATGAAACTGCAAATGTTAAAACTAGCCCAATTCTTTCACGATCCGCCACACCTGACTCTCAATCCAAACTTTTGACTGCTCTACCACTCTCCACATCCCTACCATCACCTTCATCCTCTTCCTCTGACAATTATCCTAACTCACCACAATCATCATCAACCTCTCTGCCTCCCACAAATCTTCTTCACTTGTGCTTGTTCAATGTGCAATCTGTCTGTCCGGATGGTAAAGCTGACCTAATTTCTGACTTCATCTCTGACCGGAATATTGATATCATCTTTCTCACAGAAACCTGGTTAAAATCACATGGTCACGAACCGAAGATAAAACAACTGACACCACCTGGTTATAAAACTCTTTCTTTCCCCCGACCCTCCCGTGGAGGTGGCATTGCCGTCGTTTATAAAGATACACTTGAACCTGCTCTTTCTTTCTGTCACTCCCTTCCTTACTCACCTGAATCTTTTGAAGTCTGTGAACTCAACCTCAACACACCTGGCCACTCTATTACTTTCTGCTGTCTTTACCGTCCACCTCCAAGCCGTAGTAATAATCTGACATCGTCCATCTTCCATCAAGAGTATCAGTCCATCCTAGATCACTACAGCCTCTCTCCAGAAGCTTATTATTCTCGGTGACTTTAACTTCCACTTCGACAACCCGTCTCTCCTGATGTCAAACGTCTTTCTCTTTCTTTGTCCAACCACTCTCTTTCACAGCTGGTAACTGAAGCAACACACAGATCAGGACATATCTTAGACTGGCTCATTACAGATGTATCACAAGGTTTAGTTTCATCTGTATCTATCACTGATGAACTACTCTCTGATCATTCTGCTGTTTTTTTCTCCCTCAACATTGCAAAACCTATCAGAAAGAAGAAATGTGTCACCCGTCGCAATCTCAAGGCTATAGACATTGAAACTTTCTCTGCACAAGCTGCTGAGCGCCTATCACTAACCTCTGACACACTGACCCCCGAAACACTACAATACTGTTCTCAGCAACTGCTTGATGAGCATGCACTCCCACTGACCGTCTCCTGCCCGACAGGCCCTGTGCACCATGGTACACCCACGTCATCCTGGTTGCAAAGCGCAAACGCAGGCAGCTAGAGCGGCAGTGGCGAAAAACAAAAACGGAAATCAACAAACAGCTCTTCCGAAAACAAATCAACAAAGTCAAATCTTTAATTCTTTCAGAAAAAAACAAAGTACTACTCTTCTCAAGTCCTTAAGGCCACGTCTATGAAATCTCTCTTTTCCCTCACATCTACTCTTCTTGGATCAGTGAAGGCAAGCCCTCTGCCTTCCATTCACAACCACTCTGAACTTCCTTCTATATTTTATGCATTCTTTTCTGACAAAATCCGTGACATCCGTTCCAGATTGGATCAGACTCCTTTCCAGCCTGCAGTTCCTGATCCCCAATTCTCTGGTACTCCTCTCCTTTTCTTTCATCCAACAAGTGAGAAAGAAATTACGACAATTCTGAAAGAAATGACTATAAAATCATGCGACCTCGATCCCATACCTGCTTTTCTTTTTCTACAGTGCCTACCACAACTTATACCCGCTATCACGAAAATAGTGAACTCATCTCTTGTTTCAGGAAATGTTCCATCATCTCTCAAAACTGCAATAGTTACACCTCTACTCAAAAGCATGACCTTGACCCTAACATTCTGAAGATTTATAGACCTGTTTCCAACCTACCTTTCATCTCTAAAGTCCTTGAAAAAGTAGTTCTAAAACAGTTCAATAACCACCTTCTCTCCAACAGTCTTCTTCCTGAGTTTCAGTCTGCCTATCGCGTCAACCATAGCACTGAAACTACCCTAGTCCATACCCTAAATACACTTCTACTTGCTTCTGACTCGGGGAAAATCTTCCTTCTCACTCTACTCGACT
>CM054165.1:25379987-25457487 GCA_028751875.1 Rapana venosa | reverse complement strand
GTAACAGAGGGTACTGATCTTATAATCTACTCTCTGTGGCACAGGCAGCCAGTGGAGAGATCGCAAGAGAGGGGTAATGTGCTCAGATTTTTTCTTTCTGAGAACTAGTTGAGCTGCGGATTTTGTATACGTTGAAAGGAGTGGATAGATGTTGCTGGCAGACCAGCTAAAAGAGAATTGCAATAGTCCAGACGTGAGAGAATGAGAGAAGTGACAAGTTTGGCTGTTGCATCAGTGGACAGGTACTTTCGAATTGCACTAATACGCCGTAATTGATAGTAGCACGACTGACAGGTCTGGGTGATGATTTTTTTCATAGAGAGATGGCAGTTAAAGCAAAGAAAGGGGTTATTGACGTATTTAAAACTCACTGGAAACTAGGTGAGTTTTTAGGTATTTGATTCACCGATAAAAAGCATTCTTTTATATGGATCTGAAATTTGGGGCTTGACCTGCCTTACTTTTTGTTCCACGTCAGCCCCAGAACACCAAACAATATGGTTTTAACATCCAATTATACTTTATCCATCATGCACAAAATATTGGCTTCGTCTTGCAAGAATGAACCAGTCCAGACTGCCTCGTCTGTCTTATGTAATGCTTCTAACACTATGTGATCAATGGAGGATTTGTTAGGCATCATATGTGCGGGACACATTCCAGAAGTATGGATTGAGTTTTTTTTGGTGTGCAAAGCGTAAGGGATTCTTATTGGCATTCAAGCAAAGGAAAATTGTCACAATCAAAATTGGTACGCACATATTAAAAAACGTAGTAGGTTTGCAGGTTATTGGAATTTGAAATCTGCTATATCACTGGAATTGTACTTGACTGTTACAACTTACAAACATATCATAGATGTGCAAATCAGATTTAGAATTGGTGCATCTGAAATACGCACAAATAAAATGCGATAGGCTTCTTTCGATTCCAATAATCTTCAATGTCGCTCTGTAGTTCTTGCCTGAAAGACAAACTACAGACTTTAAATCTGACCGATCAACCACAAATGCACATCTCATATTGCTTCATGTTATGTGTCTTCAGACATAACATTGAAACTTATGATGCAAGATGATAAAAGGCTGCATGATATACTATCTATCTATCTATCTATCTATCTATCTATCTATCTATCTATCTATCTATCTATCTATCTATCTATCTATCTATCTATCTGTCCCGTAGTCTGCCGACCGTGGGGGCACTCTCAAAGACTCAACAACCAGTTCCCTCCATTCCTCTCTCTGTTCTGCCTTTCTCAGGGTTTTGTTGAGTTCTAGGCCTGTCCATTCGCTGATGTTATCCTCCCAGCTCTTCCTTGGTCTGCCTCTTCTTCTTCCTCCTTGGACAGTGCCTTGTAAAACTGTCTTTGCAATTCCTTTGGATCTTGTGACATGCCCATACCATTTAAGTTTACGCTTTTTCACGATCGTTAGAAGGTTCTCATAGGGTCCAATGGTTTACTGGATTCTGTTATGCACGTTTTCGTTGCTTATGTGGTCGTTGTAGGAGATGCCAAGGAGTCTCTGAAAGCATCTCATCTCCACCGCCTGTACTCTTCTCTCCAAATCTGCAGTCAGGGTCCATGATTCACAGGCATACAGAAATATGGATATGACAAGGGAGCGCATAAGTTTGATCTTGGAGATAAGTGAGATATTTTAATCTCTCCAGATGGTGTTTAGTTTTGACAAAGCTGTTATTGTCTGTGCAGTCCTGCATACTACTTCTGGCTTGGATCCCTGGTCTGATACAATGGCTCCCAGGTACTTGAAGCTTTGAACTGTTTCCAGCTTCTGATCATTAACCCTGATATCAGTGCTAATGCCGTTGGTGTTATTAGTCATCAGTTTGGTCTTCTCTGCACTGATTTCCATGCCGTATGTTTTGGAGGCTTATTCAAGTGTTCTGTAGGCTGGCAAGCTCTTTTTCTGATCCTGCTATTCCATCAATGTCATCTGCGAAGCGGAGGTTTGTGATAGTTCTGCCACCAATGCTGATGATCTTCATGATGTTCCAGTGCATCAGCCATGATTCTCTCAAGGAAGATGTTGAAAAGAGTGGGTGAGAGTAGACAGCCCTGCCTTACTCCAACTGTTGTTCGAAACCATTCTTCAATGTTGTTGTTGTAGTACACTGCACTGGTGGCCTCGCTGTACAGCTGTTTGATGACTCTGATCAGGTTTGCATTGATGCTGTACAAAATCATGGTTGCCCACAAAGCTGCATGCCACACCCTGTCAAATGCCTTCTTAAAATCGATAAATACGTGGTAAAGGTCTTGTTGATGTTGAAGGTACCGCTCACATAGTATTCTGAGGTTGAATATCTGTTCTGTTGTGCTGCGCCTTGCTCTGAAACCTGCTTGTTCCTCAGCAATGATGGTCTCTGCTTGTGGCTTCAGTCTATTCAATATTATCTGCAGCATGACCTTCCTAATTACTGCACAATCAGCCTCATATGCATGATATACAACAATCTATATTTCATTCCAACAGACGGCAAAACAGTTGACATACTACAATGCCTAGCTCTAAATTGTATGAAATCTATATCCTAATTATTTTCTTGTAAGAAATTTGTTTTCTTTTGAGTTGTTGCAATTAATGTAGAAACAGATGTGCTCATTCCATGAGTGGATGATGAAACTGGCGAGCGAGAAGTTTATTCATATGCATTCTTTGGAAGGAATGATAGCGAGGCAGATTGGAGGGTGGAAGAGGGAAAAAGTGTTTGAAATTGTAATGGATTCGTTTTCAATCACATTATTGAGTTAAGATCTCTCTCTCTCTCTCTCTCTCTCTCTCTCTCTCTCTCTCTCTCTCTTCTCTCTCTCTCTCTCTCTCTCATCTCTTCTCTCTCTCTCTCTCTCTCTCTCTCTCTCTCTCTCCACACACACACACACACACACACACACACACACACACACACACACACACACTCTCTCTCTCTCCACCTCCATTTATTTCCCTTTCTCCGTGTGATCCCCCTTTCCATCTCTGTCCCTCCTTTGTTGAGTTGTTTTCTGTATAAGTATCTAAAATCTGTTCTAAAAGCTTCATTTACCTGCCCTGTCCCTTTATGTGACAACGCTGTAATCATCTCGTCATAATTATGTACATATTTTGTAACAAAAAGAAAGATTTACATAAAAAAGACGACAGAATGAGAGAGAGAGAGACAGAAAGAGACAGAGAAAGACAGAGACAGAGACAAACAGACAGAGACAGACAGAGTTCAAGAAGACGCCAAGAGAAAAAGGAAATCAATTTTCCATAAAAGAAAAAGAGCAGAAACCAGAATAAAAGAAGGAAACACAGAACCGATACGTCAACATAGAAAGCAGTATTGACATGATGGTGGTGATCATCATCGTCATCATCATCACTAGCAGCAGCAGAAGCAGCAGCAACAACAACATTAGCAGCAATTTCTTCTTTTCTTCTTCAGAATTTGTCTGGTGATCCTCCTGTTCCTCTACTCCCACCCTTTTTATATAGTTTTTTCATCTTCAGAATTCTTCTTCTTCATAATTTTTCTTCAGAATATTTCTATTTGAAAGTTTCTTATCCTTTGCATTTTCTTCCAATTCTTTTGTTTTTAAGTGCACATACATGTTAAAGGTACAGGCAGCCCATATAGTTGAAGAAATTGCGGACATATACTCCACCCTGTCTATCGCTGTGTGTGTGTGTGTGTGTGTGACATCATCCTGTCACGGCAAGGCTCATACACTGAACACGTGCACTGAAACAGCCGTGCTAATTACCCTCTGTCTCTCCTTGTATCTCCTTTTCCTCTCGTTTCTTTTTCTCTTTCTTTGGGTCTGTCTTGTTTTTTTGTTTATGTATAGTTTGTTCTCTCTCTCTCTCTCTCCCCTCTCTCTCTCTCTCTCTCTCTCTTTTCTCTCTCTCTCTTTTCTCTCTTTTCTCTCTCTCTCTCTTCTCTCTCTCACACACCACACACACACACACACACACACACACACCACACTCACTCACTCACTCACTCATTCACACAGTCATATATGGGGGACGGGATAGCCTGGAGGTTAGAGTGATGTATTCGTGATCTGCTGATCCGGGTTCGAATCTCGTTCAAGAGGGTTTTTCCTCTGGAATTAACATCAGCGCCGACTCCACTCTCCCCAAAAGTCTTTTGAATGAAACTATAAACCGAGGTCCCGTGTGTGAACGCATGCAGAACATCTTGCGCACACGTTAAAACCCGTTCCGCTTTTCGGAAGAGTAGGCTATTTTGTGCCGGTGGGAACGGATGACAAAAATGTCAAAACTGCATACACACGGGGACTAGATGAAAAAAGCACAATAGCGCTTATTCCATTATCTTATATCTTATATTATTATTTTGTTCTTTTCGGTCTTACTGCTTTGTTATTCTAGCTACTGTTCTTGTTTTACTTCGTTCGTTCTGTTCATCTTATTGTTGCTGCTTTTTCAGCTGCATGCTTGTCGTCTTTTTTGTGTTCTTGTTGCTCTTTTTCTATTTTGTTTGTTTGTTTTTCTTCTTTTTCTTCTTCTTTTTCTTCTTCCTCTTCGTCTTCTACTTCAGAATTTTTCAATGCTGTATTTTTTTGGCAATTTGAATCTGACAGGGCCTTCCCTTTGCATGCTGGGTATTTTTTTCCGTACACCCACCGAACGTTGACATGAATTAGGGGATCTGTAATCTTCAGCTGGCGTGTATACTGGATAGGACTGTTGACCCTGGCGGGGCTTCCTTTAAGCTGACCTCGGAGTGGTACAACCCCCCCCCCCCCCAACCCTTTAGTTGCCACATGCCGCTGCCAAAAGGTAAACCCGCGAACACATTCCCCGACGGGATTAAAGTCAAATGCTATAATCCACCCAGCTGTTGGGTCCCTCAAAATTGCAATACCCTAACTTAATTAATGTGTGCATCATGTTTGACCACATTTATGGAAGGAGATTCACAGAGGCCAGAAAGTCAGAATGCTGATTTTTTTCTTTTCTCTCCTGCAATGCATGCACTATGGAAAGTTTGTTTTTAATGAAAGAAAGAAATTTCAGTGTGTGTGTGTGTTTAACAATAACATAGCGATGATAACAGCAGTAACAAAAACTGCAAGTTTTTGCAGGCCATATGGCTCCTAGGAACGATAGTTAAACATGTGCTTTCCTGTACGGTGAACATTATTACTTCTGATATCTAAACATTTAGTAAGAAATAATCCAACTTTAATCATCAAACTAGGATATGTGTTCATACAAAGAAGCTGGACTTTAAGAGTCAACAGAAATCTATAATAATACAAAGAAATACATTTTCTTCTTAACTCAGCATATTTAGGGCATTCAAGTTGGCCATCACACTGAGAACAGAAGGGATCGATAATTGGTTTGCTATAAAGTGAAATTCCATTTAAGGTAATCTGACTGACCTCATTAAACACAAAGCTTTACGATATTCTGAAGATTCTACTTTATATTCAAAGCTTGCTCTACAAATAACGCGATGGTAATCTAAATAGTCAGGATATGATGATAGAGAAGCATGCCATTTTTGTTGATACACATCCTGTACTGGTCTTTAAATTCATTTAAGAAGGATGAAAAATTACCACAATTCTGCATTGTCCAAACATAACCAAATCCATGATTGCATAGAATCTTTCTAATATGCGGTACCTAATTTGTTCTCCCTGCTTCATTATATCTACATAACGCATTGCAACACTGTCTGGGATATTTATGGTAAGGTATATCAAAACGTTTTAGCCAATATGTGAGGGGGCGGTAATTAGCTTATCTCCCATGGGATCAAATTGATGTGTGTTAATATTTTGGGAAACACCTGCAAAATGTACGGCGCTCTGATTAGTTGTTCAAAGTTGAAAAGTATCTGTTAAATGTACTTTACCTTCGTGGTAAAATGTAACATACATGCAACCTCTTTTCAAAGGCAACGTGCTCCATGTTAGACTGGTGTTTGCCTGAGCTGAGAAGTTAGACATTGTTTGCACTCTGTTACTAATATGATAGGTTATCAACCACAATCACCAGAAAACATGTTATTTCTATCTACACACATATCCATTATGCAGATCTTTACCTGTATTTAATCAGTATTGGCGAAAACTATAGAGGATAATTGGATATACATGCGTATCAAATATATAAAAAACCTGTACATGCTTGAATATTCTTCAGCCTGTAATAGTCTACAATCTTTTATTACCAGCAACACCTTTAAATGCTATGTCCAAGTGTTGGCCCAACCTATACCCAAGAGATATTTGATTCAGCTTTTCTGTGTAATATCATTTTCAGACGTATTAATAAATCTACCATTTTTAAAGACACTTACTTTTTAAAAATTTGTCCGCATTTATAGAATAGTCCTCAATTTATTATAATACTTATCCAAATATTTTATATTGTTCTGCAAGTCTACTTTTGAATCAAAACTAAGGCCATATCATTTTATCAATATAAGTAAAAGTATGCCAAGTGGCTAAAATATTTCTATGCCTTGAGTATTATATCTAGTGGGCTCTAATTCAGTAATGTGACCCGACTCTCTCACAGCTCCTTGTGTACGTGCTTTGTAGCCTCATGAACATCTTACCATGGACTTCTTTTTGTAGCAGCAGAAATAAAAGTTTCATCCTATCAACACTGTCAAATGCCTTTGAAAAATCAACAATGAGAATGTAATAAATTACCTCCTTTCTCTGTTACATGCTTTAAAGCTAGGGACAAAAAGTAGGAAGACTTTGATCAATGGTGCAGTCTCTCATTCAGAATTTGCCTTATATATACCGGTATAATCATAATAAAAAATATGTGCAGTGCTGCATTTTTTTATGCAAGGTAAAATCACAGCATGTGGACCAAATTTCTGGGTACGTTCCTAGTAAGAATCTGACACGAATGTTAGTGGCATGCTGGAAAAACCTGACACTAAACCATCAGGACCAAAGCCACCTTACTGTGCTTGTTTATTCAAAGCTGCTAAAACTTCACTGTCGGTGATATATCATTACTAAGTTGTGATTCGAGATAATATGTAAAAGGCGTCAGAAACGTCGATTTTCTAGGGGCCAGCATATTGAGGGGGCGCCTATCTCCTCGCTGAAGAGGACAGGTATCTCTATTTACAGCTGGGGGAACTGTACTGAAGCCAAGGCGCGCAAATGGTCACCCATCCTAGTGGTAACCACGCTCGACGCTGCTTAACTTGGCTGTGGGAAAGTGAGTGTACCGACCACTGAGCTATCCCGTCCCCTATGTATCACTTGGATGAGTGACCGATTGCGCACCTCGGCTTCAGTAGAGTCCCCCAGTTCACACAGCTGTAAATGGGTACCTTCCTCTTAAGGGTCAGGGAAGGTAAATCAGTGAGGAAGAGGAGATGGGCGCCAGCCTCCATATGCTGGCCCATAGAGAAGTGAGGTATCATGCCTCGCTCCCCTACGACCTCATAGGTTATGGTACACACACACACACACACAACATAAATTATATTATATATATATATTTATATATATATATATATATATATATATATATATATATATATATATTATATATATATATATATATATATATATGTGTGTGTGTGTGTGTGTGTGTGTTTAAAATTTTGTCATTGAGAGATAGCAAGACAGAAACAGACACAAAGGATTTAGTATAACTGAAACCAAAGAAACACTCCAAACCGGCTCTAGTAGCTTGATTTTCTGCGTGAATGGTTAGAAAAGAGAAGGGAAAAAACAGCAAATAACAGATTTATCCCTATTTACACTGGAGAAAAAAGAGCTGCCCCTAGGTGAGAAAAAAGAAAAAAAACATTCATCACTGCATTATCTGACCTATATAGCCTGGTTCTTCAACCACAACACATGAACACAAGTGCGAATCACGTTTTGCATAATTTCATGAGCTCATAATTCATAATGTCTTCATCTCTCTTCACAAGATGCTGCTGCAGGGGGAGCCCACAACAAGCTGCCATTGACCCGCTATGTTTCATCACGTGAGCCAGCCTTCATTGCTGCAACACACCAGTCGTGCTGTCGCCTCTCCACACATCTTCCATGAAATGATGCAGTGGTGTTGGAGCACAGCCCCTAGTGTCACTTCCAGTGCTGTTGGAGCAGAGCCCTTAGTGTCACTTCCAGTGGTGTTGGAGCAGAGCCTATAGTGTCACTGGTGTTGGAGCAGAGCTCCTAGTGTCACTTCCAGTGCTGTTGGAGCAAAGCACCTAGTGTCACTTCCAGTTGTGTTGGAGCAGAGCACCTAGTGTCACTTCCAGTGGTGTTGGAGCAGAGCCCTTAGTGTCACTTCCAGTGGTGTTGGAGCAGAGCACCTAGTGTCACTTCCAGTGGTGTTGGAGCAGAGCCCCTAGTGTCACTTCCAGTGGTGTTGGTAAAGAGCACCTAGTTTCACTTCCAGTGGTGTTAGGGCAGACCCCCTAGTGTCACTTCCAGTGGTGTTGGAGCAGAGCACCTAGTGTCACTTCCAGTGGTGTTGGAGCAGAGCCCCTAGTGTCACTTCCAGTGCTGTTAGAGCAGAGCAGCTAGTGTCACTTCCAGTAGTGTTGGAGCAGAGCCCCTAGTGTCACTTCCAGTGCTGTTGGAGCACAGCCCCTAGTGTCACTTCCAGTGCTGTTGGAGCAGAGCCCTTAGTGTCACTTCCAGTGGTGTTGGAGCAGAGCCTATAGTGTCACTGGTGTTGGAGCAGAGCTCCTAGTGTCACTTCCATGGCTGTTGGAGCAAAGCACCTAGTGTCACTTCCAGTTGTGTTGGAGCAGAGCACCTAGTGTCACTTCCAGTAGTGTTGGAGCAGAGTCCTTAGTGTCACTTCCAGTGGTGTTGGAGCAGAGCCCCTAGTGTCACTTCCAGTGGTGTTGGAGCAGAGCCCCTAGTGTCACTTCCAGTGGTGTTGGTAAAGAGCACCTAGTTTCACTTCCAGTGGTGTTGGGACAGACCCCCTAGTGTCACTTCCAGTGGTGTTGGAGCAGAGCACCTAGTGTCACTTCCAGTGGTGTTGGAGCAGAGCCCCTAGTGTCACTTCCAGTGCTGTTGGAGCAGAGCAGCTAGTGTCACTTCCAGTAGTGTTGGAGCAGAGCCCCTAGTGTCACTTCCAGTGCTGTTGGAGCAGAGCCCCTAGTGTCACTTCCAGTGGTGTTGGAGCAGAGCCTCTAGTGTCACTTCCAGTGGTGTTGGAGCAGAGCCCCTAGTTTCACTTCCAGTGGTGTTGGAGCAGAGCACCTAGTGTCACTTCCAGTGGTGTTGGTAAAGAGCCCCTAGTGTCACTTCCAGTGGTGTTGGAGCAGAGCCCTTAGTGTCACTTCCAGTGGTTTTGGAGCAGAGTACCTAGTGTCACTTCCAGTGCTGTTGGAGCAGAGCACCTAGTGTCACTTCCAGTGCTGTTGGAGCAGAGCACCTAGTGTCACTTCCAGTGGTGTTGGAGCAGAGCCCCTAGTGTCACTTCCAGTGCTGTTGGAGCAGAGCCCCTAGTGTCACTTCCAGTGGTGTTGTAGTAGAGCCCCTAGTGTCACTTCCAGTGGTGTTGGAGCAGAGCCCTTAGTGTCACTTCCAGTGGTTTTGGAGCAGAGTACCTAGTGTCACTTCCAGTGCTGTTGGAGCAGAGCACCTAGTGTCACTTCCAGTGCTGTTGGAGCAGAGCACCTAGTGTCACTTCCAGTGGTGTTGGAGCAGAGCCCCTAGTGTCACTTCCAGTGCTGTTGGAGCAGAGCCCCTAGTGTCACTTCCAGTGGTGTTGGAGCAGAGCCCCTAGTGTCACTTCCAGTGGTAGAGGAGCAGAGCACCTAGTGTCACTTCAAGTGGTAGAGGAGCAGAGCACCTAGTGTCACTTCCAGTGGTGTTGGAGCAGAGTCCTTAGTGTCACTTCCAGTGGTGTTGGAGCAGAGCACCTAGTGTCACTTGCAGTGGTAGAGGAGCAGAGCACCTAGTGTCACTTCCAGTGATGTTAGAGCAGAGCACCTAGTGTCACTTGCAGTGGTGTTGGAGCAGAGCCCCTAGTGTCACTTCCGGTGGTGTTGGAGCAGAGCCTCTAGTGTCACTTCCAGTGGTGTTGGAGCAGAGCCCCTAGTGTCACTTCCGGTGGTGTTGGAGCAGAGCCCCTAGTGTCACTTCCGGTGGTGTTGGATCAGAGCACCTAGTGTCACTTCCGGTGGTGTTGGAGCAGAGCACCTAGTGTCACTTCCGGTGGTGTTGGAGCAGAGCCCCTAGTGTCACTTCCGGTGGTGTTGGAGCAGAGCCTCTAGTGTCACTTCCAGTAGAGTTGGAGCAGAGCCCCTAGTGTCACTTCCAGTGGTGTTGGAGCAGAGCCCCTAGTGTCACTTCCAGAAGTGTTGGAGCAGAGCCCCTAGTGTCACTTCCAGTGGTGTTGGAGCAGAGCACCTAGTGTCACTTCCAGTGGTGTTGGTAAAGAGCCCCCAGTGTCACTTCCAGGAGTGTTGGAGCAGAGCACCTAGTGTCACTTCCAGTGGTGTTGGTAAAGAGCACCTAGTGTCACTTCCAGTGGTGTTTGAGCAGATCAGCTAGTGTCACTTCCAGTGCTGTTGGACCAGAGCACCTAGTGTCACTTCCGGTGCTGTTGGAGCAGAGCACCTAGTGTCACTTCCAGTTGTGTTGGAGCAGAGCACCTAGTGTCACTTCCAGTGCTGTTGGAGCAGAGTACCTAGTGTCACTTCCAGTGGTGTTGGAGCAGAGCCCCTAGTGTCACTTCCGGTGCTGTTGGAGCAGAGCACCTAGTGTCACTTCTGGTGCTGTTGGAGCAGAGCACCTAGTGTCACTTCCAGTAGTGTTGGAGCAGAGCACCTAGTGTCACTTTCAGTGCTGTTGGAGCAGAGCCCCTAGTGTCACTTCCAGTAGTGTTTGAGCAGAGCCCCTAGTGTCACTTCCAGTGGTGTTGGAGCAGAGTACCTAGTGTCACTTCCAGTGGTGTTGGAGCAGAGCTCCTAGTGTCACTTCCAGTGGTGTTGGAGCAGAGCACCTAGTGTCACTTCCAGTGGTGTTGGTAAAGAGCCCCTAGTGTCACTTCCAGTGGTGTTGGTAAAGAGCACCTAGTGTCACTTCCAGTGGTGTTGGTAACTCAACAACTGGCATGGTTTATTTGGCCATTTATTTAAACAGAAAATGCACACAGCAAAATTTCACCATGCCAATATCAAAGGGAGGTCACCTGGAGAAAGAGAGATAGACAGACAGACAGACAGACAGACAGACAGACAAACAGACAGAGAGAGAGGGGAGAGAGAGAGGGAGAGAGAGAGAGAGAGAGAGAGAGGAGAGAGAGAGAGAGAGAGAGAGAGAGATGTGATAATGGCACAGAGAGAGAGAGAGAGGGAGAGAGAACTCGAATGTTTTATTGAAGGTATATGGATAAGCCAGTGGCTTCTTTACACCAGGCCCTCATCTAAAGAGAAAAAAAGCAACAAATAAGTAAGAAATCATACAAATCACACTTTGAAACGCTGTCTGTTTGACTTTCCATTTGGACTCTTGACACTGATGGGGTGTGACAGGCTGTACGACCATTTCCACAGCTCAAACTTGGCTTCTCCTGAGTCACCTGAGAAATGTATAATGCATCCGCCTCCGAACTTGAGATTCATGCTTCTCCTTTGTAGTGATATTGAATCTAATCCAGGCCCTTCTATTGACGAACATGTCCAGAGACTGGAGAATAAAGTTGACAGTCACGGTGAGCGTTTTGAAGAAAAACTGAATAAACTACTGGAACTCATGTACATATCCAAGGAACAATATGCAGAACTTGGCAACCGA
The DNA here is from genome assembly GCA_028751875.1 of Rapana venosa. Classification (NCBI taxonomy): domain Eukaryota; kingdom Metazoa; phylum Mollusca; class Gastropoda; order Neogastropoda; family Muricidae; genus Rapana; species Rapana venosa. The sequence continues at coordinate 25,445,684 of CM054165.1, read as the reverse complement.
TTGCAAAACCTTGACGAAAATATAACAGCAATCAATGAAAAGATTAAATCCCAGTTCATGCGCCTTGAGAACTAAGTCCTGTCTCTTGGCCAGACTGTCACGCAAGACATAGAACAGCCCCAAAGAAGAGCAAACCTGCACATCGTCCAGGATCAGTCAATTGAAGGCAGAAGTGGAAAGACAGCAACGCTACTCACGGCGGTCCAATGTGCTGCTGTATGGTGTCAAAGAGGACCCTGCAGAATCAGGATCTTATAACGCCTGCACGGAAAAGGCAGTCAGCATTCTTCAGCATCATTTCACTCAGAGAAGCTGGAGTGAGGATGAAATAGAGCAATCCCACCGCTTGGGAAAGAAGTCCACCACTGACGATCGTCGTCCTCGTCCCTTGATCATCCGGGTCCACAAGTGGCGTGACGCCATGGCCATCATGCGAGACAGGGAGGGGAAGAGCGCCATGAAAAATGCTGGGGGACTGAGAGTGGGAGCGGACCTGACCCGACAACAGAGGGACACCATCAGAGACTTCAAGGCTCAAAACAAGCACGCATACTATGTCAATGGAAAGCTTATCGTCCAGGATTTCAGACAGGACCCTCCCTCCCATTCATCAAGTCATATGCAGAAGAAGACGTTCCCATGACTCTCCAGAACACCTGGCGTGGTGTGACCAACTGAAGAACGCTCAGCCGGGGGGGGGGGGGGAGGGGGGGGGGGGGGGGGAAGACGGGAGAAAGCCTAGTGCGCTCGCAATCTGACGACCCGGGTTCGGTTCCCGTTCAAGGGAATATTTTCCCCTGGAGTCAACATCAGTGCCACTCTCCCCAAAAGTCCTTCGGATGAGACTATCAACCGAGGCTCCGTGTGCGAACGCACGCAGAACATCTTGTCCACACTTTAAATCCTGTTCCGCTTTTCGTAAGAGTAGGCCATTGTGTGCCGGTGGGAACAGATGACAAATTGACAAAACCGCATACACACGGGGACTTGATGAAAAAAGCACATAAGTGCTTATTCCATTATCTTCTATATAATAAAGAATAAAATAAGATAGATAAATAAAATCAGTCTGCAGGATGTGCCGCAGACGAGGAGGACGATGGGGAGGGAGCGCTGCCACGCGGTGCCCAGTGTCTGGATACGGGGATGACGCAGAGTGAGCCACGCCCTTGCTCACCAGCAACAGCAACCAGTTCATCAAAGGGGAACTCCAGAGCATTCTCCTCGTGAAACGGACCATAGAAGGGGATGTGTAGACAGTGGAGGGAGGGGGAAAGGAAGAGGTAGAACCAGCCAAGCTGGTGCCCATGACCAGTCACGACTGACAAGGGTTGGGCGTTCCAACTGTTCCCCTGTAATGACCAGGAACCGTCTGCAGAGCTCCACCTCCTCCTCACAGCAGGGCACTCTGGACCTACATGTGTCCAGATGTGTTAGTTCTGGAGATCGTTCAACTTCCACCACAAAAACGTTGTATGCCAAAAGCAATAATAGATAGGGGTTAGGCCAGCGCCCTAGTACACCATTTAATCAGTTGCTAAAGGGAACAGCAAGTCTAAATGTCAATGCATGCTCAGCCAGAGAAAACAAATCATGCACTTTTCTTGATAGTATTTCCTTGTTAACCATCAATGTTGAAGGGCTATTTAAGTATTTCTGAAACTATACATCTAGCTGCTTTCATACATGACTATGATTTTGCACTTCTTGTTGAAACCTTTGCAGCATCTGTCTCTGAGTCTTTTTCCCCATGTCATACGCCATTTGTAGTTCCTGGAGTTAAGATATGTGACAGCTCCCATGGGCGTCTTTCAGGTGTTGTGCTTTTAGTCAGGAAAGAATTGTGTAAATATGTTGAACGCATTGACACTGAAATTGACAATATCATTATTCTTAAAATTCCAAGGCGTTTGCTTGGAACTGAATCTGATTGTGTTCTTGTGGTAGCATATTTACCCCCTTAGAACTCTGCCTACTATGAAGAGACCGACATCTATAATGGTGTGTCACTATTAGAAGACAGTTTGCTGGAAGCAATTAACGAGTGTGGTGACCTCCCGTTTATCGTATTTGGTGACCTTCCAGGACAGCTGACCTGAATGCTAGAGATATTGATGCTGTTGACAATTTAGTTAGCAAGTGACTCTGTCCTCACTTCTTTTGGCAAGTTTCTGTTAAGCGTATGTGAAGAATTTAAATTGGCAATATTGAATGGCATGAAGTCTTCACGTTTCCCTGGCATATAAGTAAAACACTTATCTTTCACCGAGTGGCGGTAGTGTTATAGACTACTTTATTGTTTCACGTGATCTGTTGTCAAGGTGCGATAACTGAGTCCAAACATCAGGCTTTGATGTTGTCATTTAAAATCACTAAAAATGAGACCATTAAACAAAAACAAAAATGCCAGACACTTCATACCCAGAAGTATATTTGGGAGGAAGAGATGTCTGGGGATTTTGTAAATAAGATCCATTCAGAGCATTGAACAAACTGGATAATGCTATGCTTGAAATATGCTGGGCAGTGTATGTTAAAAGATGTAATAGTAGATATAATAATAATAATAATAATAATAATAATAATAATAATAATAATAATAATAATAATAATAATAATGTGATGGTGTGGTAATTAGATTACCTCCCATGCGATCAGAGTTACGTGTTACTATTTTGGGACACACCTGTAAATTGTGCAGCGCTCTGTTTCCTTGGGTGGTGGTTGGAAACCGTCCATTGCATTCACTTCACCTTTGAGGTAAAATGTAATATTTACGCTGCAGGTCACATCCTCTCTGTTCGTACTGTGCCGTTGTAGTCAAGAAGTTGTACAAAGTTGTCGCAGAACAAATATCTCCATTCTGTTACAAATTGGTGCTGCAGGCAGGATAGTTTAAGAACTATGCTAGTCAGAGGCTCACGATTTGGGACGGGTACAGTAGAACGGGGATGGATGTGATAGTGTGGTAAGTAAATTACCTCCCATGCGAACAGAGTGATGTCTTCACATTTTGTTGAATTGTTGATATAGCTATTTGCTGATGATGCTGTGTTATTTTCTGACAGTGTAGCTGATCTCCAACATCAGTTGAATATATTGTATGATACATAAAAGTGACTTGATTTAATAGTAAACTTAGAGAAATCCAACGTCATTGTCTTTTGTAACGGGGGTTATCTTGCTACCAGTGAAAACTGGCACTATGGTGGCGTGAAACTGAAAATTGTCAACACTTATAAGTATCTTGGTATTTATCTGTCTACCCGGCTTTCATTTTCGTATACCATGTCTGATCTCGCTGACTGAGCAAAGAAAGTGATACACCATTATAAGAATGCTATGGTTCCATTGGGGTACACTCACCTAGTCTCTTTTTGACAATGACAATGACAAATTCTTTTATTTCGAGGATAATGAATAAGCACCCATGTGCTTTTTTTACATCCATTCCCCGCCCTTAGGGATATATAAGAGAGAGACAGAGTGTGTGTGAGATGGGGTGGATTTGAACCTAAGACTGTTCGAGTTTTTTGTCCACCTGCTGTTTGTCAAATTCAGCGCATCTTGACTCGTAAGTCTGAGATCTGGGGTTTAGTACCTGATCAAAATATTGTGGAAAGAGTCCATTTGTCTGCTTTAAAAAGGTTTTTGGGTGTAAGCCCAAAGTCACCAAGACACGTTGTGTATGGAGAGACAGGCAGACATCCTTTACAGGTGAATACTTTTGTAAAGTCCCTTAAATTTTGGTTACGAATTGTTCATATGGATACCAATAGATATCCACGAAAAGCTTACAATATGCTCTTATCTCTTCAGGAACAAAACTATGTCACATGGGCATGTGGAGTTACAAATGTTTTATATAAATTTGGGTTCGGACTAGTCTGGGAAGCACAAGGGGTGGGGGATATAACAACATTTTCATCTGAATTCATGCAACGACTTGTAGACTGTTTCAAACAAGACTGGCTTTCTGCCTTATGGAACCATGATTTCTATAACGTGTATAATAGTTACAAGCTATCAATGGATTAAAGTGTACATTTAAGGTACATAAAAGCCTTTACAGTAAGAAGGGATTTAGCCCGACTGAGAATTAGAATGTCGTCTTTGAACTGTAGCTTTCTGCAATTTAACAATCGTAGTAACACACAGACTTTGACATGCCCCTTTTGTGATGACGTACTAGAAACACAAGTACACTCTTTGCTTCAGTGCCCAAAGTACAGTGATCTTAGAACAGAGCTGATTCCAAGTCACTATTACAGACACCCATGTATGTTTAAATGTTCATTATTATTGTCTTCTGAAAACAGAACAATTGTGATGAAAGTTGCCACTTTTGTCCACAAAGCGCTAAATATTAGAAAACAGAGCTTAATGTTGTAAATACGGAATATCGGGTTTTGTTTAAGGTTGTAATTACGGAATGTTATGTTTTGTTGAATGGTATGATTACGGAATGTCGTGTTTTGTTAAACGATGTGATTACATAACAACATGTTTTGTTTAATGTTGTAATTACAAAATGTTATGTTCATTTTGCTTGTAAAGGGTCAAGGCCTATACATTAAATCATTCCGAGTCGGAGTCCGAGTGTGTGTGTGTGTGTTTGTATGTTTGTGTGTGTGTTTGTGGTGTGTGTGTGTGTGTGTGTGTGTGTGTGTGTGTGTGTGTGTGTGTGTGTGTGTGTGTATGAAAAGTCAAAATGGTCTTTGATGAAGGTAAAAAAGTGAGCTTACAAACTGCTTCCATCCTGCTCTCACATACACACACAAATTCACGGACACGCACAAAAAGACTCATAAAGCACACGAAGCAAATTTAGCAAATCCTATCAAAACGAAAGAACGAAGTAAAGCAACTGTCAACATAAATACAAGTCCAGAAAAAAGGTAAGGTCGTAGGGGAGCTAGGTGTCAGAGACCTCACTTCTCTAGGGGCCAGCATGTTGAGGGCGGCACACATCTCCTCTCCCGCGCTGCTTTACCTTCACTGACCTTAAAGAGGCAGGTACCCATTTACAGTTGGGTGAACTGGGGGACTGTACTGAAGCTGAGGCGCACAAACGGTCACCCATCCAACTGGGGACGGGCTAGCTCAGTGGTCGGAGCACTCGCTTTCCTCCAGCCAAGGTTAACCAGAAAAGGCTGTCTAAAGTCACCATGACACCAGAGCAACTGGACCACTGAATCAGAGGCAATTGTTGTTGTTGGTGGTTAGTTTTTTTTACTACATGATGAACAATGATAACGAGGATGACGTAATGATGCTGCTGTGGAAGTGCATATGCTTTGAGACTACTTTGTACTCTACGCTTGTAGGGTTGTACTCTACGCTTACTATCGTATTCCAGCGTCAACCGGCACCCGAGATATACAGAGACCTGCAATTTTGGTCAGGTAATTTGAGCAACACTCTCGAACTCCCATTCGAAAAGTGGATGAAATTTTGGACTCGAACCAGCGACCTTCCATTCCGAAATCCAAGGCGCTAACCACTGCGCCATGGCGGCTAGTTAATAGCATTCCTAATGATGTGTTTTGTGTAGAAGACACTGGTGTTTGAAAGGATTTCTTTTTTGCTGCTCGTTGCATTGAGTTTACTTTGTTTCGCTGCCGTTTGTATAACTCTTTGTTTTTTGGTTTAAGTAAATAATCTCTAAAATGTATTTCATGTTTGGTTTCTTTTGTTAGCTATGGAAGTTGAAGATGGTCGAGTGTGTTCATCTTCATCACAGTCACTGCTTTCTATTCAGATCACTTCAATTTGAATGGATGAATAGCGGTACAACAGTACATTGCGCCAGATAAAAGTTCTTTGTCATTACATCAAAATCTCTTTTGTATAAGATCAATTGTAGGCTTAAGTGTTTCGTTGTTGTTGTTGTTGTTTTAAAATAATAATTCCATCATTTTCATACGCCTGTGTCCTGTCAGCAGAGATGTGTTGATCATAGTGTCTGTTTACATAAAACAACTCACACACAGTGTTGCTGCTGCCCCTGGGACCCTATGTCATTCATTTTGGGTTGCATTATCACAGGCAGTTGAAAGTTTGAAACCTAATATGTATTTTTATATATAACATTGAACAGTGTGTGTGTGTGTGTGTGTGTGTGTGTGTGTGTGTGTGTGTGTGTGTGTAATAGCTTCTGTGTGCAAGCAGTTACTAGTGTGCCCAGGTCTGGTGTGCATGTGACTTTGCAGTGATGTATATTATGACTGGCTTAAGCTTGGGTGTTCTTTTTCAGTTGCGCTGCTGATATTCAGAGACTGGGTTGCTGTGGGGTTTTATCTTGATCAATGTTTTCCTATTCTTTGTTTTTATTTATGTATGAGGTGCTTTTACAACCTAGCTTGGGGGGAGAAAGAGTGCTCTTACCACTGAATTACCTGGGAGTATGACTTGTAACCTACACGAATACCTGTTTTTGATCTAATAAAATATTGAAATAGGTATACTCATTTGTTTTCGTTCCTCAACACGAAGACTGCACAGTACAGGAAAACTGGATTTTTGATACAGTATTAAGTGTGTGAGTCATTCCAGAAGTGGGGAAGGTAGTGATCAAACTGTCAAGTATCTTTATTCCCGTATACACTCATGTTTTCCTTTTCATTAATATAATAATAATATGTGGAATTTATATAGCGCTGAATATTGTAAAAAAAAAACAAATTAATCAAAGCGCTTGCACTCAAATCATTTACACGCATGCAAGTCTCCTTAAACATAGTGAACAACAGATTTCAAATCCATGCCCGCGCACGCACGCACGCATACACACACATACACGCACGCACGCACACCACACACACACACACACACACACAAAACCACACACACACACACACACACACACACACACACACACACAGACACACACACACACTCGCAAACACTTAGGAGGTGAAAGATGCTGTTGAAAATTAGGGACAGATATGAGGGGGAAAGTCTCAGGTAGGAGGCTGGATTTGAAGGTATCAAGTAAAGGTTTTTGGCAAAGTGAAAGAGGGAGGTCATTCCAGGTGGATGGACCAACTCGAACTCAAACTCGAACACTTTACTGACTTAAGCAATTTGCTCATATCACAATGAACAGAAACAGACATGAAAATACATGGGGAAAAAAAGAATTTAAAAAATGCAAGTAAATGCGCCTCCTTTACAGATGAACAAGAAACAAAATCGCTGAACAAGAAACAAAATCAAACTAAAGAGAGCTAATTGTGAATTGTTAACACACACACATGCAGGCACGCACGCACACACACCGCTCAACTTACACACACATAACGCGCGTGCGCACACACACACACACACACACACACAAAACCACACAACACACACACACACCACACCACACACACACACACACACACCCCACACCACACACTTGCACGTATACAAACACGGGCACTCATACACACAAGCACATCGGCCTGGCCCATGCATGTACGCACAAATTAGCACAAAACTTATTAGCAATGCGTCTATACATATGATCGCGAGCTCATGCAATGTTGATATGCAAATGTACACTTGCAGGCACACGCAAACACACCCACACACACACAACCACACACACACACATTCGTCTAATATCACTGAGGTGAACAGACGTAAAATCGAAGACAACAACAACACACACACACACCTCACACACACACAAAACCCCCTCACACCACACAACAAAACCCCACACACACACACACACACACACACACCCTTACATGCACACACAACTTACTCACACACAAAATTACACACACGCGCGAAACGCACGCGCGCGCACACCCTACGCACCCTTTATGTTTGCAGGCTCACATAACCTGTACATGAATATCACTTAACTAAAACTAACCAAAGGGCCCTGAACATAGGGCCATCAGCCCAGACAACACAAAATCAAACTGATAGAAAAATCCTTTAAACTACTTTCCATCTAATTTTCACTTTGAATCTGTAATAAATAAAACGGGCAAAGCTAATCAGATTTCTCATTATTCAGAATAACAATTGTTGTCTATATGGATGTTGTTTAATTTCTTGGGAAAGTACTGTGATCTTAGCTTTTCCGTAACATGGCGTGGAATAAAAAATGAAATTCGTCATCACAGTGGTTTTTGCATAGAGGGTAGCTATATTTGCATATAGTTCTTAGAATAACGGATTTATGAGTTTTTATATCAGTAATTCCCCGTCTGAATCTTAATAGATATCTTTCAGTCCCTTTTGTTTTTATGCACTTGAAATAAGGCTTTAAGGAGTACTCAAATTTAAACTTTCTGTACACCGAATATCTGTCGTGTTCCTGAATCCTGCTATGCAGTCTTGTTTCCAGCAATCACTCAAACGTTCTTTTAACGTTTTAGAAACCATTTTATGTTTTGCACCCCACCATTTATCCACACAAAACCGAATCATGCTTCATTGAGTAATTCGCGAACATCTGTAACCCCGCACTTTTTGTTTACTATTGTCTAAATTTTAACAAAGTTGTAGGCTTTCCTGGCAGTCTGTCCTCTGTCATCCTGATTAGGCGAAGCCAGTATCTGATGACTTTTGTTTTTGCATATATAGTCAAAGGCAGTCTGCCTGATTCACCATAAATCATGTCATTTGGGGTTCTTGACGCAACATTTAGCAATTTCTTAATTGAAAAGATGTGAGCTCTTTCTAAATTAGATATATCTAGGATTCCCCAGATTTCTGACCCATATAGAATGATCGGTTTTATTTGAGTGTCAAACATAGTAAAAAAGATACCGGAGGTAATATCGCCTAGTTTCCACAAAGTATTGAATATTTGAAGGATACCTACTTTGGCTTTGGCTGTTTGTTCCTTGACGGCAAAAGAAAAGCTTAAGCGGGTAGATAGCCATACACCTAGATATCTGTACGAATTGGCCACGGTCATTGTAATACCATTTTTCTCGGTTTGAAAGATATCCACCATTTCTAAATACAATAATATTTGATTTTTCTAAATTGACTTGTAGGTTCAGTCTTTTTTGCATTTTCACATAGCAGGTTTACTTGATGTTGTAAACCACTTACTGAATATGATAGAAGTGCTACATCATCTGCAAACAAAATGATTAAAAGTTCTACAACATCTGGATGAAAAACTGAACCATGCTTGCCTTTCTGCATCACATCAAAAGATAGTTCATTTATGATCATGGAAAAAAATAAGGGCTTTAATTTCTCCTGCTTCAAAAACCTTTCGGCAAAAAAAGAAATCTGTTAAACCTAAACCAAACCCTTAATCTACACTTGCTTCAATACTTTAAAACAAATTTGCATCGCTCTCAGCATTTGCCGGGAATTTCCATTTTAAAACATTATTTGGCCACAATGTACTATGAGAAATAAGGTCAAAGGTTTTTAAAATCAATAAAAGCAACATATAACTTTTATTGGATGCCAGATGCTTTATGATCCAGCAAACGTTGAAAAACGTGGTAATTGTACTGTGACTGTTCAAACCCCCGCTTGTTCTTCACTATAATTCTTTGTCCTCTATTCATTTAGCTTAGTCCTTTATTGGATATAAACTTTTATATCTTACTGCAATATTTAAAGGATAATTTCCCCTGTTTTTTTGCTGGGTCATTAGGATTTCCACTTTTTAGAGAGGTTGTATGATTGCCCTGTTCCAAGAATCTGGATATTCTCCTGAGAAAATACGTAAATTTAAGAGGTTTTCTAAGTATGGTAAATCAAGTGGGCTGAATTAATAACACTTCAGGGGTTAATCCTCTGGACCACCTGCCTTCTTTGGCTTCGATGACGGATTAATCTAAATTTCTTCCTTTGTTATTGATGAATTTAAATCATGGTATCTGGATCAGCGTTAAACCTCTTCAATGGTAAAATTGGCTTGACATTTAAAGATGTAGTGTTGCCTCAAACACTTAATAAAAAGGTCTGCCACAATCTTTTGCACTTTCCCAATATTCCTTTCTGGGCTTACCACTAATAGATCTCAAAGTGGACCCAAACGACTTTTAGGGTCTTTTGGAGCATTCATTACTTACTTCCTAAAAGGCCAGTTTGTACTCACTGCATTTTTTTGAGTAAGGGAGATATATTCTCTTTTCAGTTCTATTTTACTTGTTAATATTTTCTTTTGTCCTATCTTTTCTCATAGTTCTAAGAGCTCTCTTTCAATATCTTTGGTCTCTTTGCACTCTCTATCAAACCATGTTTGTTTTGATCTATTAAAGTCCAAATTTTAGTTGCTTTAAACATACATTCTGATGCTTGTCTTATTGTCTGGATAACATATCAATAGAACTTTACATTTTGAAATTTTCATCTCTGTTGCTTTTTAATTTCAGTAGTGAATTGGTTTCCAGCAAATTACTCTGAAATTTGTCGAATATTGAGGGGTTTCCCAAAATTTTTTTGAACAGTATAGGGACTTTCTTCAGTTTCTTTTAAAACAGTTGCCTGTTAATGTTTAGAAACTATTGGCATTTTGTTGCTAGTCTATTTTTTCATCTACAAAAAATGTCTTTTTTTAAATGGATTTGCGATCTTGAGATGGCAAAATAATCTATAACACTGCAGCCAGTGCTAGAAATAAAGGTAAAACTACCAACTTTGTCTCCGTTGGTTGTTCCATTAACAAGAAACAAATCAAACTGTGCCCCCAGCTCAAGAAGGAGGTGGCCGTAATGATTTTGTTCCCTATTCTGTGAATTTCTTTTATCTGTTTCCTCATAACATGTTTCTTTACGGGTTTCTGTGAAATAGTTAGCATCATTTACCGACAGGGCTGGGAGATTCCTGTGCGGGCATTAAAGTCACCACAAATGATAAAAGGAACATTTCCATATCTTTCTGTAATGTCTTGTATGCTATACAAGACTCAATAGCTGAAATGCCATTTTCAAAATGTGACACTGCATATAAAGGTGATTGCACTGGAGCTATGTATATACAGATCAAGAAAATATCTGTTGCAGACTTAAAAAGTTGCTTAGATATTTTCAGCACATAGCATTTTGGACCTTACATTCAATTTTGATTACCATAGAATCCAGTTCCTTTCTAACAAGTACTTGTTACTTGTTACTAGGTGGATGGACCAGAAACAGAGAAAGAGCGACGGCCAACAGTGGTTTGTTTGAATCTGGGTGTTCGAAAGCACAAAGTATCTGCGGCTGAACGAAGGGAACGGGATGGAGTGTACAGGTGAAGACAGTTACAGAGATAAGAGGGTGCATATTTGTGGAGACATTTGAAACAGAGGGTATTGATCTTATACTTCAGTCTTTGTGAGACAGGCAGCCAGTGAAGAGATAGCAGAAGAGGAGTGATGTGTTCAGATTTTTTTTCTTTCTTAGGACCAGTAGAGCGCAGAGTTGTGTATGCGTTGAAGAGAGTGGATAGTTGATGCTGGTAGGCCAGCCAAAAGAGAATTACAGTAGCCTAAACGTGAAAGAATGAGAGATGTGACAAGCTTGGAAGTTGCATCAGTGGACAGATACTTGTACTTGCGAATCGCGCTTATGCGCCGTAATTGATAGTAGCAAGACTGGCAGTTCTGGGCGATGAATTTTTTCATAGAGAGTGTGTTGTCAAGAACTAGTCCTAAATACTTCACAGAGTTGGACAAAGAAACTGACGTATTGCCGAATTCTATTGAAGTTTTTGCGATAGAGGAAAGTTTATGTTGGGTCCCTATGAACATGGCTTCGGTTTTATCGGCATTAAGTTGTAACTTGTTTTGAATCATCCAGTTTTGAATGTCTTGAAGGCAGTAGGGCATATTTGTCAGGAGGGAAGGCAAGTTTTCAACAGTATCACTGCACTAAAGCTGAGTATCATCGGCACAGAAGTGATGATCAATATGGTGGTTGTTTATTACATGTGAGAGTGGAGCAGTGTAGAGAGTAAAGAGAACAGGGCCCAGGACTGATCCCTGCGGGATTCCACATTCCACATTCCATATCTTTTCTTTTCTATGATAAGTTATTTTCTCTCAGTTATATGACTTTTGGGGGGTTGGGGGGTCACCTGGCCTGGTCTGATCCAAGAAACAAACAGAAAGACACAGGAGGACAGAGACAGAAATCGTCTCCAATATTCATCTCATTTAAGTGCACACATCAGACCCGACGAATCTCATTTTCTACTTAAGCAAAAAAGTCAACTGCTTCCCAGTTGTCTGACGGGAGAAGAACAACACTTGCAGGTATGAACATGAACAAACAGACCATCACTGCTGTCTCCACCAACAAGCCTTTGCTGTTCTCCAACCTCACGTGGTATAGTAAACACTGAAAATGGATTATTTGCAAAATCTGCAAAAGGGTGCTTTTTTTAAAGAAATAACTGGGTGTGGTACTGTTTGTTTAAAGTCTTAAGTCCAGCTACTTTAACTGAAATAGTAGTATTTTCTTTCTTTTTCTGTATTCTTTTATATCGAGGATAATGGAATAAGCACTTATTTGCTTTTTACATCCAGTCCCCGTGTGTATGCGGTTTTGTAAATTTTGTCATCTGTTCCCACCGGCACACAGTGGCCTACTCTTACGAAAAGCGGAACAGGATTTAACGTGTGGACAAGATGTTCTGCGTGCATTCGCACACGGGGCCTCGGTTTATATCTCATCCGATGGACTTTTGGGGAGAGTAGAGTCTGCACTGATGTTAACTCCAGGAGAAAATATCCCCTTGAACGGGAATCAAACCCGGGCCGTCAGATTGCGAGCGCAATGTTCCGACCACTAGGCTATCCCGTCCCCAGTTGTGTGTCCATGGAAAGGCATTTCAAGCAGCTGTCGTGCTGCCAGTCATACGCCAGCAAGTTCCAGCAAACTCACCCAATCTCTCCAGACAACCAGAGGTTACACAAATTTATAGTTCCCTCTCCCTCAAAATAGGGACATTTATTGTGAATATATTTTTTAGTCAAATTAACAAAGTTCGGCTCGTATTGTCTTTCACGTTGCATACACATTTACTTTTTGTTAAGTAAACCACAAGTATTTGATTAACTGGCCATCGATATTTTTGTCTCAAAGTAAGGAGGACCACTATCCTCCTGAGGCGTGGCTTACACACTTGGGATTTTTAAAGTCTTTCTATGCTGAACTGAACACACACACACACACACACACACAGAGTTTCTCAACGCAAGATCTCCTCCTGCCCCTGGCAGCGGAAGTCTTCAATGGATTTAATGTAATCGCTTGCACGTGTAAGAATAGGCTGAATGCAAGCCCTTTGATTTGTTTTTATAAGATATAGCGCTAAATAAATTCTATATTATATCTGTATCGGGTGCGTGCGTGCGCGCGCGCGCGTGCGTGTGTGTGTGTGTGTGTGTGTGCGTGCGTGCTTGAGAGAGAGGGGATTTAAGTTATTTCCCTTTAAGGCGATTGTATGCTAGATTTAGGAAAGATCGTTAACAGCAACTTTGATAAGTCATATTATGTGCACATATTCATGGATATGATTGTTGAAATTCTTGTATTTACTTGATCTATGTCAACAGCATTGAAAGTTCCCTATTTCTTTCTAAATTACTATTTTCCCTGTTGCATCACGTAGGTGTAGGCCTATGGCGCCTAGATCTCCCACCTGGAAAACATTTCTTATTTCTATGTAACTAAACGTTTTCTGATAAATCGTATTGTGCAACTGAAAATCGTGTAGAATAAGCAGCTTTATTTTGAATGTATTAAACATCGCTCAATTCTAATCATGATAAGTTTAGATCTAGATCAAAAGGCTTATGACACTGTTTGAAATATAACCACTGAGTTTGATCCAATAGAACTGAAATAAATTAAAATGCAGACAAAACAGTACAAATTTACGCTATGCTTTAGTTTTTGATGTGAATGAGTATAAGATTGGAAGATGTTAGTACACACATTTCATGTTATTATAGATCTGTGATGGTGCGATAACTAGATTACCTCCCATGTAATCAGAGCGACGTGTTACTAATTTGGGACACACCTGCAAATTGTGCAGCGCTCTGTTTCCTTGCGTGGTAAGTTGAATACCCTGTGTTGCAGGCATTTCGCCTATGTGGTGAAATGTGTTAGGGTTAGGGTTAAAGTTAGGGTTAGGGTTAGTTAGGGTTAGGGTTAGGTTAAGGTATAGGGTTAAGGATAGGGTTATTGTTAGAATTGGGTAAGGTTTAGGGTTGCGTTAGGGTTGGGGTTAGCGATACAGTTAGGGTTAGGGCTCTGGATAGGGTTAGGGTTGGGTAAGGTTTAGGGTTACGTTAGGGTAAGGGTTGTGGCTAGCGATACGTTTAGGTTTAAGATTAATAAGATTAGGGTTAGGTTAAAGTTAGGGTTAGTTAGGGTAAGAGTTAGGGAAAGGGTTAGGTTGATGGTTAGGTTAAGGTTAGGGTTATTGTTAGGGTTGGGTAAGGTTTACTGTTAGGGTTAGGGTTGATGCTAGAGTTGGGGTTAGCGATACGGTTAGGTTTAAGGTTAAGTTAGGGTTAGGGTTAAGCTTTGGGTTAAGGTAAGGGTTAGGGCTAGTTAGGTTTAGGTTAGGGATAGGTTAGGGTTAGAGTTAAGCTTAGGGGTAAGGTAAGGGTTAGGGCTAGTTAGGGTTAGGTTAGAGTAAAGGTTAGGGTTAGGGTTAAAGTAAGTTTGGGTTAGGGTTAAGGTTAGGGTTAAGGTAAGGGTTAGGGCTAGTTAGGGTTAGGTTAGAGTAAGGGTTAGGGTTAGGGTTAAAGTAAGTTTGGGTTAGGGTAGGAGTTAGGGTTAGTTAGGGTTAAGGTAAGGGTTAGGGCTAGTTAGGGTTAGGTTAGAGTAAGGGTTAGGGTTAGGGTTAAAGTAAGTTTGGGTTAGGGTTAGTTAGGGTAGGAGTTAGGGTTAAGGTTAGGGTTAGGGTTGGTTAGGTTAGAGTAAGGGTTAGGGTTAGGGTTAAAGTAAGTTAGGGTTTGGGTTAGGGTAGGAGTTAGGGGTAGTTAGGGTGAGGTGAGTTAGGGTTAGGGTTAAGTTGGTAAGGGTTAAGGGTTAGGGCTAGTTAGGGTTAGGTTAGAGTAAGGGTTAGGGTTAGGGTTAAAGTAAGGTAGGGTTTGGGTTAGGGTTTGGGTTAGGGTTAGTTAGGGTTTGGGTTAGGGTTAGGGTGGGTTAAGCTTAGGGTTAAGGTAGGGGTTAAGGGTTAGGGCTAGTTAGGGTTAGGTTAGAGTAAGGGTTAGGGTTATGGTTAAAGTAAGTTAGGGTTAGGGTTTGGGTTAGGGTTTGGGTTAGGGTTAGTTAGGGTTAAGGTTAGGGTTAGGGTTACAGTTAGGGTTAGGGTTAGGGTTAGAGGTAGTTAGGGTTAGGGTTAGGGTTAGGGTGAGGTGAGTTAGTATTAGGGTTACAGTTAGGGTTAGGGTTAGGGGTAGTTAGGGTTAGTTAGGGTTAGGGTTAGGGTTAGGGTGAGGTGAGTTAGTGTTAGGGTTAGGGTTAGGTTAGGGTTAGGTTAGAGAAGTTCTCTGTTACTGCTACTGGTATCCATGTAACCCAGTACAACCTGTCGCATGTGGGGGAGGAAACCCCAATAGAAAAAACCCAAAACGTATGGAGACTTGGAGAGGAGATTGGCGCCACCAAGGAATATCCTAAGCCCACAGAAAAAACATGAAAGACAAATGCAAAGCTAAAATGATACCGGATCGGTCGAGGCCCGGGTTACCAACGACCGCGCTTTCCATTGATCAACACCAGGGCGGAAGTGACAAGTTAGCTACTGGAGTTAAAACATTACTTAAGCTCCCTAGAGAACAAATCACCATTGGTACATGGAACGTCCGTACACTCTACTAGTGCGGAAAAATCAAAGAACTAGAGTATGAGCTTAGCCGCTATAAATGGGACATTATTGGACTAGGATAAGTAAGATGGACAGGATTTGGTGAGACATTGACTGAAGAAGGCAACAAGATCTGGTACAGTGGCCAAGAGAAACATCACCAACATGGAGTGGCATTTATTGTCAGAAAGGAAGTAGTGGGGTGCATTATCAGCTGTACACCGGATTCCAGCAGGATTATCAGCATCCGGGTGTCGGCCAAGCCCAAGAACATCACCATCAGACAAATCTATGCACCATCATCTGACCATGCAGATGAAGAAGTAGAAGAATTTTACGAAGATCTTGAAGAGACCATTATGAAAATACCCAAGAAGGACTCATCATCATCCAAGGGGATTTTTAACGCCAAAGTAGGTCCTGACTCTTACAACCAATGGGCCGGAACAGTTGGTCAGTTTGGAACTGGGGAGACCAACGACAGGGGACTACGTCTGCTGGAGTTTGCCTGCACCCACAGACTTATCATTGCCAATACCCTCTATCCCCACAAGCAGTCAGGGAGGACAACCTGGCATGCGCCAAACGGCAAGATCGATAACCAAATAGATTTTATCTTAACACCACGGCGCTTCAAATCCAGCATCAACAGAGCCAGAACAAGAACCTACCCTGGAGCTGACATAGGCAGCGACCACGACCTTGTGCTGCTGGTATTCAAAATGAAGCTGAGGAAAAACAAACAGCCTGCAAACCCACGTATCAAATTTGACGTGGACAAACTGAAAGATCCAGATGTCGAGGAGATCTTCCAAGCTAAGCTTGGCGGACGTTTTGCGGCATTAACCCTCCTGGACAATGACATCAATGACCTCACCAACAACTTTAATGAGGCAGTCCGAGAAACAGCAGAGGAGGTACTCGGTCGTCAGAGGAATAAACACCAGCCATGGACTACCAATGACATCTTGGACCTCTGCGATACACGAAGAGAACAGAAACCAACCAGGTCTTCCAACCCTAAAGAATACCGGGAGGCCAACAATCTCGTGAAGAAGTCAATGTTAAAGGCCAGAGAGAAGTGGACCAGTGATCAATGTGATGAGATTGAAAAAAACATGAAAGTGGGCAACAGTAAAAAGGCATACGACACCCTGAAGAAACTCACAAAACCACTTCAAACCAAATAATCAGTCATTGAAGACAGCTCCGGAAACCTCCTCACAGAAAGCTCAGCTGCATTGAACAGGTGGTCTGAATATTGTCAAGAACTGTACAACTACCCAATACAACCTGACAAGAGCATAATAGAAGAGAAAGCAGCAACATCAAGAGCACCCTCGCCATTACCTATACTGAGGGAAGAAGTGGAAGAAGCCATCCGCAGCTTACCAGTAGGAAAGTCCCCAGGAGCAGACAATATACCAGCAGAGCTGCTCAAGCATGGTGGCGAAACAGTCATCACATATGTTACAGCTATCTGTCAGAAGATTTGGGAGACAAAACAGTGGCCAACAGAATGGACACAATCACTCATCATACCCCTGCCCAAGAAGGGGAATTTACGCCAATGCCAAAACTATAGAACAATCAGCCTCATCAGCCATGCCAGCAAGATCATGCTCAAAGTTATTTTGAATCGACTCAAGAAGGAGGCAGAAGAACACCTTGCAGAGGAGCAAGCTGGGTTCAGGGCAGGCAGGAACACAATCGAACAGATTTTTAAATGCCACATCCTGATGGAAAAACATCTTCAACATCAGAGAGACCTGTTCCACAACTTCATCGACTTCAAGAAGGCTTTCGACAGAGTGTGGCACGAAGGCCTGTGGCAGGTCCTCAGAATGTTTGGCATTGAAGAAGGACTAGTGCAAACCATTCAAGCACTATACAACACCGCAAGCAGTGCAGTCCTTCTGAACAATCAGGTCGGAGACTACTTCAAAACCACAGTTGGGGTCCGACAAGGATGCCTGTTATCTCCAGTCCTGTTTAATCTGTTCTTGGAAAACATTATGAGAGAGACCCTCCATGACTTCCACTCTACCATCTCCATTGGCGGCAGACCCTCAACAACTTACGGTTTGCCGATGACATTGACCTCATGGGAGGAAGTAACACAGAGCTGCAAGATTCTTACAACGACTTGAGACAGAGCTGGAGCATATGGGATGGAGTGAGCTCGAAGAAAGTAAAGTACTTTGAACAGCCAGAGCAATCGCCATGCTAAAATTTACATGAACGGCCAACAATGGAGGAGAGATCTATTTTCAAATAAACTTGGCCTACACTAAGACCTAAAGTCGGCGATCGCGTACGAAGTGAAACTGCATTGAGCTAAACAGCATGGCAACATCTTCGCATGCAAAAACTACTGGCATATATGGAGAGAACATAAAGAGATCATGATTGTCCAAGATCAACTAAAGGCTGCGTCACAGAAAGGTTCCCTAATGTCAGAGAGCCTGCTGTTCGGAAGTGAAACCTGGAACATTGACTGCGAAACAGCGCAAGGGAACAGCTCGAAGGAATGCAGAAGAGGAAGACTAGGACATATCATGGAGGAATCAGAGAATGACCAGATAATTTGTCAGGCAAATACTCGGCTAGGCGAGGACCGAGGAAGGAGGGGGTCTTACCATGCATGAAACTGACATGGTTCGCCCACGACCCGCACAAGGTCACGTCTGCATAATGACCAGGGTACTGTAGGGAAGATGGTTAAGGTTGTTCAGTAAAGTGAGGGTTAGTTAGGGTTAAGGGTTAAGTTAGGGTTAGGGTACAGTTAGGGTTAGGAATTACGGGGATAAATATGTCTAGGCACTATGGCAAGGCGAAGGACCGAGATGGTTATGGGGGGAAGGGTTACAGGGTAGTGTCTAGGGTTGTGTCTCCCCCAGACCGTCAAGGTCTAGGGTCTGATGAGTTAGGTAGGGTTAGGTTAGGGTAGGGGTTGGGGTTAGGGTTAGGTAGGGTTAGGGTGGGGTAAGGTTAGGGTTAGGGTTAGGGTGAGGTTAGTTAGGTTAGGGTTAGGGTTAGTTAGGGTTAGGGTTAGGGTTAGGTAGGTTAGGTTATTGTTAGGGTTGGGTAAGGGTTAGGGTTATGGTAGTAGTTAGGGTTAGGGTTAGTGTTAGGGTTGGTGTTAGGTTAGGGTTAGGGTTAGGTTAGGTTTAGGGTTATGGTTAGGTGGATTAGGGTTGGGTTTGTGGGTTAGGGTTAGTTAGGGTAGGGTTAGGGTTAGGGTTAGGGTTAGGGTTAGGTTGGTTAGGTTAGTTAGGGTAAGGGTTAGGGTTAGTTAGGGTTAGGTTAGGTTAGGGTTAGGGTTGTTAGGGCTGGATAGGGTTTTGGTTAGGGTTTGGGTATAGGGTTAGGTATAGGGTTAGGGTTAGCGTTATAGGGTAGGGTTAGGTTAGGGTTGGTGATAGTGTAGGGTTAGGATAAGGTTTAGGTTTAGGGTTGATGGGGTTAGGGTTATTGAATTAAGGTTGGGTTAAGGTTAGGGTTAGCGTTGGTTAGCATTAGGGATAAGGGTTAGGGTTAGGGTAAGGGTAGGGTTAGGTTAGGTTAGGATTAAGTTTAGGTTATGGTTAGGGTAGATTAGGGTTAGTGTTAGCGTTAGGGGGTTAGGGTTAGGTTAGGGTTAGGGTTAAGGGTTAGGGATAGGGTTTGGTGAAGAAGTTGAGGGTTAGGGTTAGGGTTAGGGTTATGGTTAGTGTTGGGTTAGGGTTGAGTTAGGTTAGGGTTAGGGTTATGGTTTAGGTTTGTAAGGGTATGTTAAGGGTTAGGGTTAGGGTAGGGTTATTGGGTTAAGGTTGGGTAAGGGTTAGGGTTAGGTTAGTTAGGTTAGATAGTAGGGTTAGGGTTAGGGTTGGTAGTTAGGGTTGAGGTTATAGTTATGGTTAAGTTTAGGTTATGGTTAGGTGTAGAATTAGGGTTAGGGTGGTAGGGTTATGGGTTAGGTTTGGGTTAGGGTTAGGGTTAGGGTTAGGTAAGGGTAAGGGTTAGGGTAAGGGGTTAGGGTTTAAGATTAGGTTTAGGTTAGGGTTAGGGTTAGGGTTATGGTTAGTGTTTGGGTTAGGGTTGAAGTTAGGGTTGGGTTAAGGGTTAGGGTTAGGTAGGGTTTAAGGTTTTAGGGTTAAAGTTAGGTTAGGGTTAGGGTTTATAGGTAAGGGTTAGGGTTAGGGTTAGAGTTAGTTAGGGTTAGGGTAAGGGTTAGGGTTACGTTATGGTTAGGGTAGGGTAGGGATAGGGTTTGGGTTAGGGTTAGGGTTAGGTTTTGGTGAGTTAAGGTTAGGGTTAGGGCTACGTTAGGGTTTGGTTAGGGTTAGGGTAAGGGTAAGAGTTAGGGTATGGTGAGTTAAGGTTAGGGTAAGATTAATTAGGTAAGGGTTATGGTAAGGGTTAGGGTTAGGGTTAGGGTTAAGGTTAGTTAGGGTTAGGGTAAGGGTTAGGGTTGGGTTAGGTTTAGGGTTAGTTAGGGTTAGGTTAGTGTTAGCGTCAGGTACGGGTTAAGATAATTGGGTTAGGGTTAGGGTTAGGGTAAAGGTAAGGGTTAGGGTAAGGGTTGGGGTTGGGTGAGGGTTAAGCATTTCGATTACGTTAGTGTAAGGGATAGGGTTAGGTTAGGGTTAGGGTTAGTTAGGGTTAGCGTTAAGGTTAGGGTTAGGATTAGTTAGGGATAAGGTTAGGGTTAGGTTTAGGGTAAGGGTTAACGTTAGTGAGGGTTTAGGTTAAGGTGATGGTTAGGGTTAGGGTCAGGGTTAGGGTAAGGGTTATGGTTAGGGTTAGGGTTAGGGTTAGGTTAGGGTAAGGGTTAGGGTTAGGGTTAGGGTTTGGGTTATGGTTGTTAGGGTTAGTTAGGGTTAGGGTTAGTGTTATGGTTAGGGTTAGAGTTAGGGTTAGGGTTAGGGTTCGGGTTGGTGTTAGGGTTGGGGTTAGCGATACGGTTAGGTTTAGGTTTATGGTTAGGTGTAGAATTAGGGTCAGGGTTAGTGTTAAGGTTAGGTTATGGTTAGGTTTAGTTTAGGGTTAGGGTTAGGAGTAGAGTTAGGGTTAGGGTTAGTTAGTGTTAAGGTAAGGGTTAGGTTAGGGTTAGGGTAAGCTTAGGGTTAAGCTTAGGGTAAAGGGTTAGGGCTAGTTAGGGTTAGGTTAGGGTAAGGGTTTGGGTTAGGGTTAAACTTAGGTTAGGGTTAGGGTTAGGGTTATGGTTAGGTTAGGGTAAGGGTTAGGGTTAGGGTTAGGGTTAGGGTTAGGGTAGGGTTTAGGAAAGGGTTAGGGTTGGGATTTAGGGTTGGGTTAGTTAGGGTAGGGTTAGAGTTAGGGTTAGGGTTAGGGTTAGGGTTAAGTTAGGGTTATGGTTATGGTTAGGGTTAGGGTTTGTAGGATTAGCGTTAGGGTTAGGGTTAGGATTAGTTAGGTGATAGGGTTTGTAGTTAGGTTAAGGTTAGGGTTAGGGTTCGTTAGGGATATGTGAGGGTAGGGTTAACGTGAGGGTTAAGGTTAGGGTAAGGGTTAGGGTTAGTGTTAGTGTTAGGGTAAGGGTTAGGTTTAGGGTTAGTTAGGGTAGGTAAGGGTTAGGGTTATGGTAAGGGTTTAGGGTTAGTGTTGGGGTTAGGGTTAGGTTGGTATGGTTAGGGTTAGGTTAGGATTAGGGTTAGGTTTAGGGTGAGGTTTAGGGTTAAGATTAGGGTAAGGGTTCGGGATAGGGTTATTGTTAGGGTTGGGTAAGGGTTACGGTTAGGGTTACGTTAGCGTTAGGGTTAGGGTTAGCGTTGCTGTTAGGTTTGGATTTTAGCGATACGGTTAGGTATATGTTTATGGTTAGGTGTAGAATTAGGGTCGGGTTTGGGTTAGGGTTAGGTTAGTGTTAGTGTTAGGGTAAGGGTGTTTAGGGTTAGGGTTAGGGTAAGGGTTAGTTAGGGTGAGGTTTAGGGTTAGGGTTAGTTATGGTAGGGTAAGGGTTAGGGTTTAGGGTTCGGGTTTAGGGTTATTGCTTGGGTTGGGTAAGGGTTAGGGTTAGGGTTACGTTAGCGTTAGGATAAGGGGTTTAGGGGTTAGGGTTGGTGATAGGGTAGGATTAGCGATTACGGTTAGGTTTAGGTTGATGGTTAGGTGTAGGATTAGGGTTAGGTTAAGTTTAGGGTTATTGTTAGCATTAGGGTAAAGGTAAGGGTTAGGTTAGGGTTAGGTTTAGGGTCAGGGTTAGGGTTAAAGTAAGGGTTCAGGTTAGGGTTAGTTAGGCTTAGTTAGGGTAAGGTTTAGGTTAGGGTTAGGGTTAGTTAGGGTAAGGGTTAGGGTTAGGGTTAGGTTTAGGATTAGGGTTAGGGTTGGGGTTAAAGTGAGGGTTAAGGTTAGGGTTAGGGTACGGTTAAGTTAGGGTTAGGGTTAGGGTAAGGGTTTGGGTTAGGGTTCGGGATAGGGTTATTGTTAGGGTTTGGTAAGTGGTTAGTGTTAGCGTTACGTTAGCGTTAGGATAAGGGTTAGGGTTAGGTTGGTGTTAGGGTTGGGGTTAGAGATACGGTTAGGTTAAGGTTTATGGTTAGGCGTAGAATTAGGGTCAGGGTTAGGGTTAAGGTTAGGTTATGGTTAGGTAGGGTTTTAGGGTTAGGGTTTAGAGTAAGCGTTTGGGTTAGGGTTAGTTAGTGTTAAGGTAAGGGTTAGGTTAGGGTGAAGGTTATTGCTTAGGGTTAGGTTAAGGGTTAGGGTTAGGAAAGGGTTAGGATTAGAGTTAGGTTAGGGTTGGGGTTAGGTTAGGTTAGGGTTGGGGTTAGGGTTGGGGTTTAAGTGTTAGGGTTATGGTTATGGTTAGGATTAGGGTTTGTTAGGATTAGCGTTAGGGTTAGGGTTAGGATTAGTTAGGGATAGGGTTAGATTTAGAGTAAGGGTTAGGGTTAGGGTTACCGTTAGGGATAGTGAGGGTTAGGGTTAATGTGAGGGTTAAGGTTAGGGTAAGGGTTAGGGTTAGGGTTAGTGTTAGGGTAAGGGTTAGGTTTAGGGTTAGTTATGTGTAGTAAGGGTTAGGGTTATGGTAAGGGTTAGGGTTAGTGTTGGGGTTAGGGTTAGGCTTAGGGTATGGTTAGGGTTAGGTTAGGGTTAGTGTTAGGGTGAGGTTTAGGGTTAAGGTTAGGGTAAGGGTTCGGGATAGGGTTATTGTTAGGGTTGGGTAAGGGTTACGGTTAGGGTTACGTTAGCGTTAGGGTTAGGGTTAGCGTTGCTGTTATGGTTGGAGTTAGCGATACGGTTAGGTATAGGTTTATGGTTAGGTGTAGAATTAGGGTCAGGGTTTGGGTTAGGGTTAGGTTAGTGTTAGTGTTAGGGTAAGGGTTAGGGTTAGGGTTAGGGTAAGGGTTAGTTAGGGTGAGGTTTAGGGTTAGGGTTAGTTATGGTAGGGTAAGGGTTAGGATTAGGGTTCGGGATAGGGTTATTGTTTGGGTTGGGTAAGGGTTAGGGTTAGGGTTACGTTAGCGTTAGGATAAGGGTTAGGGTTAGGGTTGGTGATAGGGTAGGGATTAGCGATACGGTTAGGTTTAGGTTGATGGTTAGATGTAGAATTAGGGTTAGGTTAAGTTTAGGGTTAGGGTTAGCATTAGGGTAAAGGTAAGGGTTAGGGTTAGGATTAGGTTAGGGTCAGGGTTAGGGTTAAAGTTAGGGTTAAGGTAAGGGTTAGTTAGGCTTAGTTAGGGTAAGTGTTAGCGTTAGGGTTAGGGTTAGTTAGGGTAAGGGTTAGGGTTAGGGTTAGGTTTAGGGTTAGGGTTAGGGTTGGGGTTAAAGTGAGGGTTAAGGTTAGGGTTAGGGTTACGGTTAGTTAGGGTGAGGGTTAGAGTTTGGGTTAGTTAGGGTTAGGGTTAGGGTAAGGGTTTTGGGTTAGGGTTCGGGATAGGGTTATTGTTAGGGTTGGGTAAGTGTTAGTGTTAGCGTTACGTTAGCGTTAGGATAAGGGTTAGGGTTAGGGTTGGTGTTAGGGTTGGGGTTAGAGATACGGTTAGGTTAAGGTTTATGGTTAGGTGTAGAATTAGGGTCAGGGTTAGGGTTAAGGTTGGTTATGGTTAGGGTTAGGGTTAGGGTTAGGGTTAGAGTAAGCGTTAGGGTTAGGGTTAGTTAGTGTTAAGGTAGGGTTAGGTTAGGGTGAAGGTTATGCTTAGGGTTAGGGTTAAGGGTTAGGGTTAGGAAAGGGTTAGGATTAGAGTTAGGGTTAGGGTTAGGTTAGGGTTAGGGTTAGGGTTAGGCTTGGGGTTAATGTTAGGGTTATGGTTATGGTTAGGATTAGGGTTTGTTAGGATTAGCGTTAGGGTTAGGGTTAGGATTAGTTAGGGATAGGGTTAGATTTAGAGTAAGGGTTAGGGTTAGGGTAAGGTTAGGGTTCGTGTTAGGGTTAATGTGAGGGTTAAGGTTAGGGTTAGGGTAAGGGTTAGGGTTCGTGTTAGGTTAGGGTTAGGGTTAGTTATGTGTAGTAAGGGTTAGGGTTATGGTAAGGGTTAGGGTTAGTGTTGGGGTTAGGGTAGGCTTAGGGTATGGTTAGGGTTAGGTTGGGTTAGTGTTAGGGTGAGGTTTAGGGTTAAGGTTAGGGTAAGGGTTCGGGATAGGGTTTTGTTAGGGTTGGGTAAGGGTTACGGTTAGGGTTACGTTAGCGTAGGGTTAGGGTTAGCGTTGTGTTATGGTTGGAGTTAGCGATACGGTTAGGTATAGGTTTATGGTTAGGTGTAGAATTTAGGGTCAGGGTTTGGGTTAGGGTTAGGTTAGTGTTAGTTTAGGGTAAGGGTTAGGGTTAGGGTTAGGGTAAGGGTTAGTTAGGGTGAGGTTTAGGGTTAGGGTTAGTTATGGTAGGGTAAGGGTTAGGATTAGGGTTCGGGATAGGGTTATTGTTTGGGTTGGGTAGGGTTAGGGTTAGGGTTACGTTAGCGTTAGGATAGGGTTAGGGTTAGGGTTGTGATGGGTAGGGATTAGCGATACGGTTAGGTTTAGGTTGATGGTTAGATGTAGAATTAGGGTTAGGTTAAGTTTAGGGTTAGGGTTAGCTTAGGGTAAAGGTAAGGGTTAGGGTTAGGATTAGGTTAGGGTCAGGGTTAGGGTTAAAGTTAGGGTTAAGGTAAGGTTAGTTAGGCTTAGTTAGGGAAAGTGTTAGCGTTAGGGTTAGGGTAGTTAGGGTAAGGGTTGGGTTAGGGTTAGGTTTAGGGTTAGGTTGGGTTGGGGTTTAAAGTGAGGGTTAAGGTTAGGGTTGGGTTACGGTTAGTAGGGTGAGGGTTAGAGTTTGGGTTAGTTAGGGTTAGGTTAGGGTAAGGGTTTTGGGTTGGGTTCGGATAGGGTTATTGTAGGGTTGGGTATGTGTTAGTGTTGCGTTACGTTAGCGTTAGGATAAGGTTGGGTTAGGGTTGGTGTTAGGGTTGGGGTTAGAGATACGGTTAGGTTAGGTTTATGGTTAGGTGTAGAATTAGTGAGGGTTAGGGTTAAGGTTAGGTTATGGTTAGGGTGGTTAGGGTTAGGGTTGAGTAGCGTTAGGGTTAGGGTTAGTTAGTGTTAAGGTAAGGTTAGGTAGGGTGAGGTTATGCTTAGGGTTAGGGTTAAGGGTTGGGTTAGAAAGGGTTGATTAGAGTTGGGTTAGGGTTGGTTAGGGTTAGGGTTAGGGTTAGGCTTGGGGTTAATGTTAGGGTTATGGTTATGGTTAGGATTAGGGTTTGTTAGGATTAGCGTTAGGGTTAGGGTTAGGATTAGTTAGGGATAGGGTTAGATTTAGAGTAAGGGTTAGGGTTAGGGTTACCGTTAGGGATAGTGAGGGTTAGGGTTAATGTGAGGGTTAAGGTTAGGGTTAGGGTAAGGGTTAGGGTTCGTGTTAGGGTTAGGGTTAGGGTTAGTTAGGTGTAGTTATGGTTATGGTTATGGTTATGGTTAGGGTTAGGGTTAGTGTTGGGGTTAGGGTAAGGCTTAGGGTATGGTTAGGTTAGGGTTCGGGTTAGGGTTAGGGTTAGGGTGAGGTTTAGGGTTAGGGTTAGGGTTAGGGTAAGGGTTAGGGCTAGTTAGGGTTAGGTTAGGGTAAGTGTTAGGGTTATGGTTAAACTTAGTATAGGGTTAGGGTTTGGGTTAGGTTAGGGTTAGGGTTAGGGTTAGGGTGAAGGGTTAGGGTTAGGGTTAGGAAAGGGTTAGGGTTAGAGTTAGGGTTAGGGTTAGGTTAGGGTTAGGGTTAGGGTTAGGGTTAAGGTTGGGGTTAATGTTAGGGTTATGGTTATGGTTAGGATTAGGGTTTGTTAGGATTAGCGTTAGGGTTAGGGTTAGGATTAGTTAGGGATAGGATTAGAGTTAGGTAAGGGTTAGGGTTACCGTTAGGGATAGTGAGGGTTATGGTTAATGTGAGGGTTAAGGTTAGGGTTAGGGTTAGTGTTAGGGTTAGGGTTAGGGTTAGGGTTAGGTGTAGGGTTAGGGTTAGGGTTAGGGTTAGGGTTAGGGTTAGGGTTAGGGTTAGGGTTAGGGTTAGGCTTAGGGTTATGGTTAGGGTTAGGGTTAGGGTTAGGGTTAGGGTTAGGGTGAGGTTTAGGGTTAGGGTAAGGGTCAGGGTTAGGGTTAGGGTAAGGGTTCGGGATAGGGTTATTGTTAGGTTGGGTAAGGGTTACGGTTAGGATTACGTTAGCGTTAGGGTTAGGGTTAGGGTTGCTGTTAGGGTTTGAGTTAGCGATCCGGTTAGGTGTAGGTTTTTGGTTAGGTGTAGAATTAGGATCAGGGTTTGGGTTAGGGTTAGGTTTGTGTTAGTGTTAGGGTAAGGGTTAGGGTTAGGGTTAGTGTGAGGGTTAGTTAGGGTGTGGTTAGGGTTAGGGTTAGTTAGGGTAGGGTAAGGGTTAGGGTTAGGGTTCGGGATAGGGTTATTGTTTGGGTTGGGTAAGGGTTAGGGTTAGGGTTACGTTAGCGTTAGGATAAGGGTTAGGGTTAGGGTTGGTGATAGGGTAGGGGTTAGCGATACGGTTAGGTTTAGGTTGATGGTTAGGTGTAAAATTAGGGTTAAGTTAAGTTTAGGGTTAGGGTTAGCATTAGGGTAAAGGTAAGGGTTAGGGTTAGGGTTAGGTTAGGGTCAGGGTTAGGGTTAGGGTAGGGGTTAGGTTAGGGTTATGGGTAAGGGTTCGGGATAGGGTTATTGTTAGGGTAGGGTAAGGGTTACGGTTAGATTTACGTTAGCGTTAGGGTTAGGGTTGCTGTTAGGGTTTGAGTTAGCGATACGGTTAGGTATAGGTTTTTGGTTAGGTGTAGAATTAGGATCAGGGTTTGGGTTAGGGTTAGGTTAGTGTTAGTGTTAGGGTAAGGGTTAGGGTTAGGGTTATGGTGAGGGTTAGTTAGGGTGTGGGTTAGGGTTAGGGTTAGTTAGGGTAGGGTAAGGGTTAGGGTTAGGGTTCGGGATAGGGTTATTGTTTGGGTTGGGTATGGGTTAGGGTTAGGGTTACGTTAGCGTTAGGATAAGGGTTAGGGTTAGGGTTGGTGATAGGGTAGGGGTTAGCAAAACGGTTTGGTTTAGGTTGATGGTTAGGTGTAGAATTAGGGTTAGGTTAAGTTTAGGGTTACGGTTAGCATTAGGGTAAAGGTAAGGTTTAGCGTTAGGGTTAGGTTAGGGTCAGGGTTAGGGTTAAAGTTAGGGTTAGGGTTAGGGTTAGTTAGGTTTATTTAGGGTTAGTGTTAGCGTTAGGGTTAGGGTTAGTTAGGGTAAGGGTTAGGGTTAGGGTTAGGTTTAGGGGTTAGGGTTAGGGTTGGGTTTAAAGTGAGGGTTAGGGTTCGGGATAGGGTTATTGTTAGGGTTGGGTAAAGGTTAGGGTTAGGGTTACGTTAGCGTTTGGATAAGGGTTAGGGTTAGGGTTAGTGTTAGTGTTGGGGTTTAGGATACGGTTAGGTATAGGTTTATGGTTAGGTGTAGAATTTGGGTTAGGTTAGGGTTAGGGTTAGGTTAGGTTAGGGTTAGGGTTAAGATTAGTGTTAGGATTAGGGTAAGGGTTACGGTTAGGGTTAGGGTCAAGGTTAGGGTTAGATAAAGGTTAGGGTTAAGAGAAGGTTAGGTTTAAGGGTTCGGATTATGTTAGGGTTAGCGTAAGGGTTAGGGTTAGTGTAAGGGTTGGGGTTAAAGTTAGGGTTAGGGTTAGGGTTAGTTAGAGTAAGGGTAAGGGTTAAGGTGAGGGTTAGGGTTAGTTAGGGTTAGGGTTAAGGTTAGGGTAAGTGTTAGGGTTAAGTTAGGGTTAGGGTTAGGGTTAGATTGGGAAGGGTTAGGGTTAGGGTTAGAGTTAGTTAGGGTTAGGGTAAAGGTTATGGTTAGGGTGAGGGTTAGGTTACGTTAGGGTTAGGGTAGGGTAGGGTAGGATAGGGTTTGGGTTAGGGTTAGGGTTAGGGTTAGGTTTAGGTTTTGGTGAGTTAGTGTAAAGGTTAGGGTTACGTTAGGGTTGGGTTATAGATTAGGGTAAGGGTAAGAGTTAGGGTATGATGAGTTAAGGTTAGGGTGAGGTTAGTTAGGGTAAGGGTAATGGTTAGGGTAAGGGTTAGGGTTAGGGTAAGGGTTAGGGTTAGGGTTAAAGTTAGGGTTAGGTTTTTGGTTTATGGTTAGGTGTAGAATTAGGGTCAGGGTTAGGGTTAAGGTTAGGTTATGGTTGTTAGGGTTAGGGTTAGGGTTAGGGTTAGAGTTAGAGTTAGGGTTAGGGTTAGGGTTTGTTAGTGTTAAGGTAAGGGTTAAGTTAGGGTTAAGGTTATGCTTAGGGTTAAGGTTAGGGTAAAGGGTTAGGCTAGTTAGGGTTAGGTTAGGGTAAGGTTTAGGGTTATGGTTAAAATTATATAGGGTTAGGGTTAGAGTTAGGTTAGGGTTAGGGTTAGGGTTAAGGGTTAGTGTTAGGGTTAGGAAAGGGTTAGGGTTAGAGTAAGGGTTTAGGGTTAGGTTAGGGTTAGGGTTAGGGTTGGGGTTAATGTTAGGGTTATGGTTATGGTTAGAATGAGGGTTTGTTAGGATTAGCGTTAGGGTTAGGGTTAGGATTAGTTAGGGATAGGATTAGAGTTAGAGTAAGGTTAGGGTTAGGGTTACCGTTAGGGATAGTGAGGGTTAGGGTTAATGTGAGGGTTAAGGTTAGGGTTTGGGTAAGTATTAGGGTTAGTGTTAGTGTTAGGGTTAGGGTTTAGTTAGGTGTAGTTAGGGTAGGGTTAGGGTTATGGTTAGGGTTATGGTTAGGGTTAGGGTTAGGGTATGGTTAGGGTTAGGTTAGGGTTAGGGTTAGGGTTAGGGTGAGGTTAAGGGTTCGGGTAAGGGTCTGGGTTAGGGTTAGGGTAAGGGTTATAGATAGGGTTATTGTTAGGGTTGGGTAAGGGTTACGGTTAGGGTTACGTTAGCGTTAGGGTAAGGGTTAGGGTTGCTGTTAGGGTTGGAGTTAGCGATACGGTTAGGTGTAGGTTTTTGGTTAGGTATAGAATTAGGATCAGGTTTGGGTTAGGGTTAGTTTAGTGTTAGTGTTAGGGTAAGGGTTAGGGTAAGGGTTAGGGTTAGGGTTAGTTAGGGTGTGGGTTAGGGTTAGGGTTAGTTGGGGTAGGGTAAGGGTTAGGGTTAGGGTTCGGGATAGGGTTATTGTTTGGGTTGGGTAAGGGTTAGGGTTAGGGTTACGTTAGCGTTAGGATAAGGGTTAAGGTTAGGGTTGGTGATAGGGTAGGGGTTAGCGATACGGTTAGGTTTAGGTTGATGGTTAGTTGTATAATTAGGGTTAGGTTAAGTTGAGGGTTAGGGTTAGCATTAGGGTAAAGGTAATGGTTAGGGTTAGGGTTAGGTTAGGATCAGGGTTAGGGTTAAAGTTAGGGTTAGGGTTGGGGTTTTAGTTAGGTTTAGTTAGGGTTAGTGTTAGCGTTAGGGGTAGGGTTAGTTAGGGTAAGGGTTAGGGTTAGGGTTACGGTATGGTTTAGGGTTAGGGTTAGGGTCGGGGTAAAAGTGAGGGTTAGGGTTAGGGTTACGGTTACGGTTAGTTAGGGTCAGGGTTAGGGTTGGGGTTAGTTAGGGTGAGGGTTAGGTTAAGGGTTTTGGGTTATGGTTCGGGATAGGGTTATTGTTAGGGTTGGGTAAGTGTTAGGGTTAGTGTTACGTTAGCGTTAGGATAAGGGTTAGGGTTAGGGTTGGTGTTAGGGTTTGGGTAAGAGATACGGTTTGGTAAAGGTTTATGGTTAGGTGTAGAATTTGGGTTAGGTAAGGGTTAGGGTTAGGGTTAGATTAGGTTAGGGTTAGGGTTAGGGTTAGGGTTAGATAAAGGTTAGGGTTAAGGTTAGGTAAGGGTTAGGTTTAAGGTTTCGGGTTAGGTTAGGGTTAGCGTAAGGGTTATGGTTAGGGTTAGGGTTTGGGTTAGGGTTAGTGTTAGGGTTGGGTTTAAAGTTAAGGTTAGGGTTAGGGTTAGTTAAGGTAAGGGTAAGGGTTAGGATAAGGGTTAGGGTTAGTTAGGGTTAGGGTTAGGGTTAAAGTTAGGGTTAGGGTTAGATTGGGGAAGGGTTAGGGTTAGGGTTAGGGTTAGTTAGGGTTAGGGTAGGGGTTAGGGTTAGTGTGAGGGTTAGGGTTACGTTAGGGTTAGGGTAGGGTAGGGATAGGGTTTGGGTTAGGGTTAGGGTCAGGGTTTGGTTTTGGTGAGTTAAGGTTAGGGTTAGGGTTACGTTAGGGTTTGGTTAGGGTTATGGTAAGGGTAAGAGTTAGGGTATGGTGAGTTAAGGTTAGGGTGAGGTTAGTTAGGGTAAGAGTAAGGATTAGGGTAAGGGTTAGGGTTAGTTAGGTTTAGGGTTAGGGTAAGGATTAGTGTTAGGGTTAGAGTTAAGGTTAGGTTGGGGATTACGTTTTGGGTTATGGTTAGTTAGGTTTAGTTAGGGTTAGGGTTAGGGTTGGGGTTAGAGTTAGGGTTAGGGTTAGGGTTAGGGTTAGGTGAGTTAGGATTAGAGTTAGGGTTAGTGTTTGGGTTAGGGTTAGGCTTAGGGTTTGGTTATGATTAGGTTAGGGTTAAGGATAAGGTTAGGGTTAAGGTTAGTTAGAGTAGGGTTAGGGTTAGGGTTAGCGTTCGGCTAGGGTTATTGTTAGGGTTGGGTAAAGGTTAGGGTTAGGGTTACGTTAGCGTTTGGATAAGGGTTAGGGTTAGGGTTAGTGTTAGGGTGAGGTTAAGGGTTCGGGTAAGGGTCTGGGTTAGGGTTAGGGTAAGGGTTATGGATAGGGATATTGTTAGGGTTGGGTAAGGGTTACGGTTAGGGTTACGTTAGCGTTAGGGTTAGGGTTAGGGTTGCTGTTAGGGTTGGAGTTAGGGATACGGTTAGGTGTAGGTTTTTGGTTAGGTATAGAATTAGGATCAGGGTTTGGGTTAGGGTTAGGTTAGTGTTAGTGTTAGGGTAAGGGTTAGGGTTAGGGTTAGGGTGAGGGTTAGTTAGGGTGTGGGTTAGGGTTAGTTGGGGTAGGGTAAGGGTTAGGGTTAGGATTCGGGATAGGGTTATTGTTTGGGTTGGGTAAGGGTTAGGGTTAGGGTTACGTTAGCGTTAGGATAAGGGTTAAGGTTAGGGTTGGTGATAGGGTAGGGGTTAGCGATACGGTTAGGTTTAGGTTGATGGTTAGTTGTATAATTAGGGTTAGGTTACGTTGAGGGTTAAGGTTAGCATTAGGGTAAAGGTAAGGGTTAGGGTTAGGGTTAGGTATCAGGGTTAGGGTTAAAGTTAGGGTTAGGGTTAGGGTTAGGGTTAGTTAGGTTTAGTTAGGGTTAGTGTTAGCGTTAGGGGTAGGGTTAGTTAGGGTAAGGGTTAGGGATAGGGTTAGGGTATGGTTTAGGGTTAGGGTTAGGGTTGGGGTAAAAGTGAGGGTTAGGGTTAGGGTTACGGTTACGGTTAGTTAAGGTCAGGGTTAGGGTTGGGGTTAGTTAGGGTAAGGGTTAGGTTAAGGGTTTGGGGTTATGGTTCGGGATAGGGTTATTGTTAGGGTTGGGTAAGTGTTAGGGTTAGTGTTACGTTAGCGTTAGGTAAGGGTTAGGGTTAGGGTTGGTGTTAGGGTTTGGGTAAGAGATACGGTTTGGTAAAGGTTTTATGGTTAGGTGTAGAATTTGGGTTAGGTAAGGGTTAGGGTTAGGGTTAGATTAGGTTAGGGTTAGGGTTAGGGCTAGGGTTAGTATAAAGGTTAGGGTTAAGGTTAGGTAAGGATTAGGTTTAAGGTTTCGGGTTAGGTTAGGGTTAGCGTAAGGGTTATGGTTAGGGTTAGGGTTAGCGTAAGGGTTAGGGTTAGTGTAAGGGTTGGGGTTAAAGTTAGGGTTAGGGTTAGGGTTAGTTAAGGTAAGGGTAAGGGTTAGGATAAGGGTTAGGGTTAGTTAGGGTAAGTGTTAGGGTTAAAGTTAGGGTTAGGGTTAGATTTGGGAAGGGTTAGGGTTAGGGTTAGAGCTAGTTAGGGTTAGGGTGAAGGTTATGGTTAGGGTGAGGGTTAGGGTTACGTTAGGGTTAGGGTAGGTAGGGTAGGGATAGGGTTTGGGTTATGGTAGGGTTAGGGTTAGGGTTAGGGTTAGGGTTAGGTTTTGGTGAGTTAAGGTAAGGGTTAGGGTTACGTTAGGGTTGGGTTAGGAATAGGGTATGGGTAAGGGTTAGGGTATGGTGAGTTAAGGTTAGGGTGAGGTTAGTTAGGGTAAGGATAATGGTTAGGGTAAGGGTTAGGGTTAGGGTTAGTTAGGTTTAGGGTTAGGGTTAGGGTAAGGGTTAGGGTTAGGGTTAGGGTTAAAGTTAGGGTTAGGTTTAGGTTTATGGTTAGGTGTAGAATTAGGGTCAGTGTTAGGGTTAGGGTTAGGGTTAGGCTTAGGGTTTGGTTAGGGTTAGGTTAGGGTTAGGGATAGGGTGAGGGTTAGGGTTAGGTTAACGTTAGCGTTAGGGTTAGGGTTAGTGTTCGGGTTGGTGTTAGGGTTGGGGTTAGCGATACGGTTAGGTTTAGGTTCATGGTTAGGTGTAGAATTAGGGTCAGTGTTAGGGTTAAGGTTAGGTTATGGTTAGGTTTAGGGTTAGGGTTAGGGTTAGAGTTAGGATTAGGGTTGTTGTTGTTTTTTTAAAAAAAATTTTCTAACAAAGCGCTCAGATGATTTTTTTTTCTCGTGTGTATGTGGGTTTTTAAATTTTGTCATCTGTTCCCACCGGCACATAATGGCCTACTCTTTCGAACAGCGGAACAGGATTTTTTTGGTTTTTGGTTTTTTTTGCTGCTTCATCTACTGTGACGTCCCCCGTCCTGCTGTTCCCGCGCCGCTCATTCCAATCTCCCCGCCACAGCCACACCCAGATTTTTTATATCTCATCCTCAGAGTCGGAGGTCCACAGGGAGCCAATCACTATCAGGCCGCCGCGGGGCCACCAGCCAGAGGGGCCCTGCACTGCTGCTGGGTCACTTTGGCGGTGTTCAGTAGTGCCTGTTCTGAGCTAACATACGCAGGACACCACCTACTAAGCCCCCTACTAACGACAGTATTAGCTCAGTCGCGGAGCCAGACTGAGTGAGTTGCCCACCCGAGGTGGCAACCACCACAACGTCCCTCCAACGACCGTCCCCCGCGAACCTCCAACCCCAAAGGCTTTGACACACACTTACCACAGGCACAGAAGTGTATGGGCAAACCGAATCTGAGGTCACCATGAGACCAGAGGAACTGGGACCACCGAATCAGAGGCAATTTTTTTAATTGCATGATGATCAATGACAATGAGGATGACGTAATTATGCTGCTGTGGAAGTGCATATGCTTTGAGACTACTTGACAGGGTTGTACTCTACGCTTACTATCATAATATATCCCGGCGTCAACCGGGCCCGAGAGATACAGACACCTGCAGTGTTGGTCAGGTAATTTGAGCAACACTCTCAAACTCGCATCCGTTA
Source organism: Rapana venosa (assembly GCA_028751875.1). NCBI lineage: Eukaryota > Metazoa > Mollusca > Gastropoda > Neogastropoda > Muricidae > Rapana > Rapana venosa. The sequence goes on along the minus strand of CM054165.1, from coordinate 25,412,050 downwards.
AGTGGATGAAGCTCGACTGTGTGGTCCCAGTCTTCCCACTGAGCCCACAGCACACTCACTCTGGGTAGGAGCCGGCCGGAGTCCGAAAAATCCCTATGACTCTTATGGGAATCGAACCCGCGACCTTCCAGTCCGTAACCCAAGGCGCTAACCACATCATCAGCACAATTATTGTTGTCTGCCTGTTGAAGCTAGCTAAGAAACATCAGGGTTAGGGGTAAGGTTAGGGTTAGGGTTAGGGTTAGAGTTAGGGTTAGGGTTAGGGTTAGGTGAGTTAGGATTAGGGTTAGGGTTAATGTTGGCGTTAGGGTTAGTGTAAGGCTTAGAGTTTGGTAAGGGTTAGGTTAGGATTAGTGATAGGGTTAGGGTTACGTTAGCTTTAGAGTTAGGGTTAGTGTTCGGGTTGGTGTTAGGGTTGGGGTTAGCGATACGGTTAGGTTTAGGTTTATGGTTAGGTGTAGAATTAGGGTCAGAGTTAGGGTTAGGGTTAGGTTATGGTTAGGTTTAGGGTTAGGGTTAGGGTTAGGGTTAGGGTTAGAGTTAGGGTTAGGGTTAAGCTAAGGGTAAAGGTTAGGGTAAAGTGTTAGGGCTAGTTAGGGTTAGGTTAGGGTAAGGGTTAGGGTTAGGGTTAAACTTAGGTTAGAGTTAGGGTTAGTGTTGGGGTTAGGGTTAGGTGAGTTAGGATTAGAGTTAGGGTTAGTGTTGGGGTTAGGGTTAAGGTTAGGCTTAGGGTTTGGTTAGGGTTAGGAATAGGGTTAGTGTAAGGATTAGGGTAACGTTAGCGTTAGGGTTAGGGTTAGTGTTCGGGTTGGTGTTAGGGTTGGGGTTCGCGATACGGTTAGGTTTAGGTTTATGGTTAGGTGTAGAATTAGGGTCAGTGTTTGAGTTAGGGTTAGGTTATGGTTAGGGTTAGGGTTAGGGTTAATGTTAGAGTTAGGGTTAGGGTTAGTTAGTGTTAAGGTAAGGGTTAGGGTTAGTGTTAGGGTTAAGCTTAGGGTTAAGGTTAGGGTAAGGGTTAGGGTTAGGGTTAAACTTAGGTTAGGGTTAGGGTAAGGGTTAGGGTTAGGTTAGGGTTAAAGTTAGGGTAAGGGTTAGGGTTAAGGGTTAGCGTTAGGGTTAGGGTTAGACAAAGGTTAGGGTTAAGGTTAGGTTTAAGAGTTATGGTTAGGTTAGGGTTAGGGTTAGGTTAGGGATATGGTTAGGGTTAGGGTTAGATAAAGGTTAGGATTAAGGTTAGGGTAAGGGTTAGGTTTAAGAGTTAGTGTTAGGTTAGGGTTAGGGTTAGGGTTAAAGTTTGGGTTAGGGTTAGGGTTATGGTTAAGTTTAGTTAGGGTAAGGGTAAGGGTTAGGGTTAGGGTTAGTTAGGGTTAGGGTTAAAGTTAGGGTTAGGGTTAGATAGAGTAAGTGTTAGGGTTAGGGTTAGGGTTAGTTAGGGTTACGGTAAGGGTAAAGGTTAGGGTTAGGGTTACGTTAGGGTTAGGGTTGGGTAGGGATAGGGTTTGGGTTAGGTTAAGGGTTAGGTTTTGGTGAGTTAAGGTTAAGGTTAGGGTTACGTTAGGGTTTGGTTAGGGTAAGGGAAAGATTTAGGGTATGGTGAATTAAGGTTAGGGTGAGGTTAGTTAGGTAAAGGTAAGGGTTAGGGTAAGGGTTAGGGTTAGGGTTAGGGTAAGGGTTAGGTTTAGGGTTAGGGTTAGGTTTAGGGGTAGTTAGGGTTAGTGTTAGGGTCAGGTACGGGTTAAGATAAGGGTTAGGGTTAGGGTTAGGGTAAAGGTTAAGGGTTAGGGTAAGGGTAAGGGTTAAGGTTGTGTGAGGGTTAAGGATTTCGATTACGTTAGTGTAAGGATAGGGTTAGGTTAGGGTTAGGGTTAGTTATGGGTTAGCGTTAGGGTTAGGGTTATGATTATTTAGGGATAAGGTTAGGGTTAGGTTTAGGCTTAGGGTTAAGGTTAGTGAGGGTTTGGATTAAGGTGATGGTTAGGGTTAGGGTCAGGGTTAGGGTAAGGGTTAGGGTTAGGGTTACGGTTAGGGTTAGGGTAAGCGTTAGGTTATGGTTATGGTTAGGGTAAGGGTTTGGGTTATAGTTAGTTAGGGTTAGTTAGGGTTAGGGTTAGTGTTAGGGTTATGGTTAGGTTAGGGTTAGGGTTAGGGTTAGGTGAGTTAGGTTTAGGGTAAGGGTTAATGTTTGGGTTAGGGTTAGGGTAAGGCTTAGGGTTTGGTAAGGGTTAGGTTAGGATTAGTGATAAGGTTAGGGTTAGGGTTACGTAAACGTTTGAGTTAGGGTGTGGGTTCGGATTGGTGTAAGGGTTTGGGTTAGCGATACGGTTAGGTTTAGGTTGATAGTTAGGTGTAGAATTAGTGTCAGGGTTAGGGTTAGGGTTAGGTTATGGTTTCGTTTAGGGTTAGGGTTAGGGTTAGAGTTAGGGTTAGGGTTAGTTAATGTTAAGGTAAGGGTTAGGTTAGGGTTAAGCTTAGGGTTAAGGTTAGGGTAAAGGATTAGGGCTAGTTAGGGTTAGGTTAGGTAAGTGTTAGGGTTAGGGTTAAACTTAGGTTAGGGTTAGGGTTAGGGTTAGGTTAGGGTTAGGATAAGGGTTAAGGGTTAGGGTTAGGGTTAGGAAAGGGTTAGGGTTAGGGTTAGGTTAGGGTTAGGGTTAGGGTTAGAGTTGGGGTTAAAATTAGGGTTAGGGTTATGGTTAGCGTTAAGGTTTGTTAGGGTTAGTGTTAGGGTTAGGGTTAGGATTAGTTAGGGATAGGGTTATAGTTAGGGTTATGGTTAGGGTTAGGGTTAGGGTTACCGTTAGGGATAGTGAGGGGTTGGGTTAATGTGAGAGTTAAGGTTAATTTTAGGGTAAATGTTAGGGTTTGTGTTAGGGTTAGGGTTAGGCTCAGTTAGGTGTAGTTAGGTTTAGGGTTATGGTTATGGTTAGGGTTAGGGTTAGGGTTCGGGTTAGGGTTAGGCTTAGGGTATAGTTAGGGTTAGGTTCGGGTTAGGGTTAGGTGAGGTTTAGGGTTAGGGTAAGGGTTAGTGTTAGGGTTAGGGTAATGATAAGGGTTCGGGATAGGGTTATTGATAGGGTTGGGTAAGGGTTAGGGTTAGGGTTACGTTATGGTTAGGTTTAGGGTTGCTGTTAGGGTTGGAGTTAGCGATACGGTTAGGTTAAGGTTTATGGTTAGGTGTAGTATTAGGGTCAGGGTTTGGGCTAGGGTTAGGTTAGTGTTAGGTTTAGGGTTTGGGTTAGGGTTAGGGTTAGGGTGAGGGTTAGTTAGGGTGAGGGTTAGGGTGAGGTTTAGTTAGGGTGAGGGTTAGGGTTAGGGTTAGTTAGGGTAGGGTTAGGGTTAGGGATAGGGTTATTGTTAGGGTTGGGTAAGGGTTAGGGTTAGGGTAACGTTAGCGTTAGGATAAGGGTTAGGGTTAGGGTTGGTGATAGGGTTGGGGTTAGCGATACGGTTAGGTTCAGGTTGCTGGTTAGGTGTAGAATTAGGGTTAGGTTAAATTTACGGTTAGGGTTAGCATTTGGGTAAGGGTTAGGGTTAGGGTTAGGTTAGGATTATGGTTAGGGTTAAAGTTATGGTTATGGTTAGGGTTAGGGTTAGTTATAGTTAGTTAGGATTAGTGTTAGCGTTAGGGTTAGGGTTAGTTAGGTTTAGGGTTAGGGTTAGGGTTAGGTTAAGGTTTACGGTTAGGGTTAAGGTTAGGGTTGGGGTTAAAGTAAGGGTTAAAGTTAGGGTTAGGGTAAGGGTTACTTAGGGTGAGGGTTAGGGTTTGGGTTAGTTAGGGTTAGGGTTAAGGTAAGGGTTTTGGGTTCTGGTTCGGGATAGGGTTATTGTTAGGGTTGGATAAGGGTTAGGGTTAGCGTTACGTTAGCGTTAGGATAAGTTTTAGGGTTAGGGTTGGTGTTAGGGTTGGGGTTAGAGATACGGTTAGGTATAGGTTTATGTTTAGGTGTAGAATTTGGGTTAGGTTAGGGTTAGGGTTAGGGTTAGGTTAGGTTAGGTTAGGGTTATGGTTAGGGTTAGGGTTACGGTTACGGTTAGGGTTAGGGTTAGGGTTAGATAAAGGTCGGGGTTAAGGTTAGAGTAAGGGTTAGGTTTAAGGGTTCGGGTTAGGTTAGGGTTAGCGTTAGGGTTAGGGTTAGGGTTTTGGTTAAGGTTAGTGTTAGGGTTGGGGTTAAAGTTACGGTTAGTTAGGGTAAGGGTTAGGGTGAGGGTAAGGGATAGGGTAAGGGTTAAGGTTAGGTTTAGGGTTTGGTTTAGGGTTACGGTTTGGGTTAGGGTTAGGGTTAGGGTAGAGGTTAGGGTAAGGGTTAGGGTTAGGGATGGGGTAAGGGTTAGGGATAGGGTTAGGGTTAGGGTTAGATAAAGGTTAGGGTTAAGGTTAGGTTAAGGGTTAGATTTAAGAGTTAGGGTTAGGTTAGGGTTAGGGTTTGGGTTAGGGTTTCGGTTAGGGTTAGGGTTTGGCTTAGGGTTAAAGTTAGGGTTAGGGTTATGGTTAGGTTTAGTTAGGGTAGGGGTAATGGTTAGGGTTAGGGTTAGGGTTAGGGTTAGTTAGGGTTAGGGTTAGGGTGAACGTTAGGGATAGGGTTAGATAGGGTACGGGTTATGGTTTGGGTTAGGGTTATAGTTACGTTAGGGTTAGGGTAGGGTAGGGATAGGGTTTCGGTTAAGGTTAGGGTTAGGGTTAGGTTTTGGTGAGTTAAGGTTAGGGTTAGGGTTACGTTAGGGTTTGGTTAGGGTTAGGGTAAGGGTAAGAGTTAGGGTATGGTGAGTTAAGGTTAGGGTGAGGTTAGTTAGGTAAGGGTAAGGGTTAGGGTTAGGGTCAGGGTAAAGGTAAGGGTTAGGGTAGGGTAAGGGTTAGGGTTGGGTGAGGGTTAAGGATTTCGATTACGTTAGTGTAAGGGATAGGGTTAGGTTAGGGTTAGGGTTAGTTAGGGTTAGCGTTAGGGTTAGGGTTAGGGTTAGGATTAGTTAGGGATAAGGTTAGGGTTAGGTTTTGGGTTAGGGTTAAGGTTAGTGAGGGTTTGGGTTAAGCTGATGGTTAGGGTTAGGGTCACGGTTAGGGTAAGGGTAAGTGTTAGGGATAGTGTTAGGGTTAGGGTTAGGGTTTGGGTTATGGGTTAGTTAGGTTAGTTAGGGTTAGGGTTAGTATTAGGGTTAGGGTTAGAGTTAGGGTTAGGGTTAGGGTTAGTGTAAGGCTTAGAATTTCGTACGGGTTAGGTTAGGATTAGTGATAGGGTTAGGGTTACGTTAGCTTTAGAGTTAGGGTTAGGGTTCGGAATGGTGTTAGGGTTCGGGTTAGCGATACAGTTAGGTTAAGGTATATGGTTAGGTGTAGAATTAGGGTCAGAGTTAGGGTTAGGGTTAGGTTATGGTTAAGTTTAGGGTTAGGGTTAGGGTTAGAGTTAGGGTTAGGGTTAAGCTTAGGGTAAAGGTTAGTGTAAAGTGTTTGGGCTAGTTAGGTTTATGTTAGGGTAAGGGTTAGGGTTAGGGTTAGGGTTAAACTTTGGTTAGAGTTCGGGTAAGGGTTAGGGTTAAGGTTATGTGAGTTAGGATTAGAGTTGGGGTTAATGTTGGGGTTAGGGTTAAGGTTTGCCTTAGGGTTTGGTTAGGGTTAGGAATAGGGTTAGTGTAAGGGTTAGGGTAACGTTAGCGTTAGGGTTAGGGTTAGTGTTCGGGTTGGTGTTAAGGTTGGGGTTAGCGATACGGTTAGGTTTAGGTTTATGGTTAGGTGTAGAATTAGGGTCAGAGTTAGGGTTAGGGTTAGGTTATGGTTAGGTTTAGGGTTAGGGTTAGGGTTATTTAATGTTAAGGTAAGGGTTATGGTTAGTGTTAGGGTTAAGCTTAGGGTTAAGGTTAGGGTAAGAGTCAGGGTTAGGGTTAGGTTAAACTTAGGTTAGGGTTAGGGGAAGGGTTAGGTTAGGTTATGGTTAAAGTTAGGGTAGGGGTTAGGGTTAATGGTTAGCGTTAGGGTTGGGGTTAGACAAAGGTTATGGTTAAGGTTAGGTTTAAGAATTAGGGTTAGGTTAGGGTTAGGGTTAGGTTAGGGATAGGGTTAGGGTTAGATAAAGGTTAGGGTTAAGGTTAGGGTAAGGGTTAGGTTTAAGAGTTAGTGTTAGGTTAGGGTTAGGGTTAGGGTTAAAGTTTGGGTTAGGGTTAGGGTTATGGTTAAGTTTAGTTAGGGTAAGGGTAAGGGTTAGGGTTATGGTTAGGGTTAGTTAGGGTTAGGGTTAGGGTTAAAGTTAGGGTCAGGGTTAGATAGGGTAAGTGTTAGGGTTAGGGTTAGGTTTAGTTAGGGTTACGGTAAGGGTCGGGATTAGAGTTAGGGTTAGGGTTAGGGTTACGTTAGGGTTAGGGTAGGGTATGGATAGGGATTGGGTTAGGGTAAGGGTTAGGTTTTGGTGAGTTAAGGTTAGGGTTAGGGTTACGTTAGGGTTTGGCTAGGGTAAGGGAAAGATTTAGGGTATGGTGAGTTAAGGTTAGTGTGAGGTTGGTTAGTAAAAGGTAAGGGTTAGGGTAAGGGTTAGGGTTAGGGTTAGTTAGGGTTAGGGTTAGGGTAAGGGTTAGGTTAGGGTTAGGTTTATGGTTAGGGTTAGGGTTAGGTTAGGGTTAGGGTTAGAGTTGGGGTTAGGTTAGGGTTAGGGTTAGGGTTAGGGTTAGGGTTAGAGTTAGGGTTAGGTTAGGGTTAGGGTTAGGGTTAGGGTTAGGGTTAGGGTTAGGGTTAGGGTTAAGGATGGGGTTAGGGTTAGGGTTAGGATTAGTTAGGGATAGGGTTAGAGTTAGGGTTATGGTTAGGGTTAGGGTTAGGGTTACCGTTAGGGATAGTGAGGGTTAGGGTTAATGTGAGATTTAAGGTTAAAGTTAGGGTAAATGTTAGGGTTAGTGTTGGAGTTAGGGTTAGGGTTAGGGTCAGTTAGGTGTAGTTAGTTTTAGGGTTATGGTTAGGGTTAGGGTAAGGGTTAGTGTTCGGGTTTGGGTTAGGCTTAGGGTATAGTTAGGGTTAGGTTAGGGTTAGGGTTAGGGTTAGTGTGAGGTTTAGGGTTAGGGTAAGGGTTAGTGTTAGGGTTAGGGTAAGGGTAAGGGTACGGGATAGGGTTATTGTTAGGGTTGGGTAAGTGTTAGGGTTAGGGTTACTTCAGGGTTAGGGTTGCTGTTAGGGCTGGAGTTAGCGATACGGTTAGGTTCAGGTTTATGGTTAGGTGTAGAATTAGGGTCAGGTTTGGGTAGGGTTAGGTTAGTGTTAGGTTAGGGTTAGGGTTGGGGTTTTAGGGTTAGGGTAGGGTGAGGGTTAGTTAGGGTGAGGGTTAGGGTAAGGGTTAGTTAGGGAGGGTTAGGGTTAGGGTTGGTTAGGGTTCGGGATAGGTTGTTAGGGTTTGGCTAAGGGTTAGGGTTAGGGTAATGTTAGCGTTAGGTTTATGGTTAGGAGTATAATTTGGGTTAGGTTAGGGTTAGGGTTAGGGTAAGGTTAGGTTAGGGTTAGGGTAAGGGTTAGGGTCAGGGTTAGGGTTAGGTTAGGGTTGGGGTTAGGGGATAGGGTTAGGGTTAGGTTAGGGTAAGTGTTAGGGTTTAGTGTTAGGGTGAGGGTTTGGGTTAAGGTAAGGGTAAGGGTTAGGGTTAGGGTTTGGCTTAGGAAAACGGTTAGGGTTAGGATTAGGGTTAGGGTTAGTTAGGGTTAGGGTTAGGTTAGGTTGGTTAGGGTTGGGGTTTTGGGTGAGGGTTAGGGTTAAGGTAAGAGTAAGGGTAAGGGTTAGGTTGGGTTTTTAAGTTTGGGTTGGGGTTTTAGGGTTAGGGTAAGAGTGAGGGTTTAGGTTGGGGTTAGTAGGGTATAGGTTTAGGTTGGGGTAACGGTTAGAGTTAGGGTTAGGGTAAGGGTTAGGTTTAGGGTTAGGGTTGGGTATAAGTTTTAGTTAGGGTTAGGTAAGGGTTTAGTGTTTGGGTTTGGGGTTAAAGGGTTATGGTTGGGGTTTAGGGTTATGGTTACGCTTATGGTTAGGGTTTTAGGGTTAGGGTAAGGGTTGGGGGTTAAGGATGGGGTTAGGGTTAGGGTTAGGATTAGTTGGGGTAGGGTTAGAGTTATGGTTAGGTTATGGTTAGGGTTAGGGTTCCCGTTAGGGATAGTGAGGATTAGGGTTAATGTGAGATTTAAGTTAAAGTTAGGGTAAATGTTAGGGTTAGTGTTGGAGTTAGGGTTAGGGTTAGGGTCAGTTAGGTGTAGTTAGTTTTAGGGTTTAGGTTAGGGTTAGGGTTTAGTGTTCGGGTTTGGGTTAGGCTTAGGGTATAGTTAGGGTTTTAGGTTTAGGGTTAGGGTTAGAGTTAGGGTTAGTGTGAGGTCAGCGTTAGGGTAAGGGTTAGTGTTAGGGTTAGGGTAAGGGTAAGGGTTTGGGATAGGGTTATTGTTAGGGTTGGGTAAGGGTTAGGGTTAGGGTTACTTCAGGGTTAGGGTTGCTGTTAGGGTTGGAGTTGGCGATACGGTTAGGTTTAGGTTCATGGTTAGGTGTAGAATTAGTGTCAGGGTTTGGGCTAGGGTTAGGTTAGTGTTAGGTTTAGGGTTAGGGTTAGGGTTAGGGTTAGGGTGAGGGTTAGTTAGGGTGAGGGTTAGGGTTAGGGTTAGGGTTAGTTAGGGTTAGGGTTAGGTTAGGGTTCGGGATAGGGTTATTGTTAGGGTTGGCTAAGGTTAGGGTTAGGGTAAGTTAGCGTTTAGGATAAGGTTAGAGTTAGGGTTGGTGATAGGGTTGGGCTTAGCGATACGGTTAGGTTTAGGTTGCAGGTTAGGTGTAGAATTAGGGTTAGGTTAAATTTACGGTTAGGGTAAGCATTTTGGTAAGGGTTAGGGTTAGGGTTAGGTTAGGGTTAGGTTAGGGTTAGGGTTACGGTTAAGTTATGGTTAGGGTTAGGCTTAGTTAGGATTAGTTAGGGTCAGTGTTAGCGTAAGGGTTAGGGTTGGTAGTTAGGTTAGGGTTAGTTAGGGTGGGTTTAAAGGGTTGGTTAGGGTTAAGGTTGGGGTGGGTTAAATTTAAGGGTTAAGTTAGGGTTGGGTTAAGGGTTTTAGGGTAGGTTAGGGTTGGGTTAGTTAGGTAGGTTAAGGTTGGGTTTTGGGTTGGGTAGGGTTAGGTTGGGTTGTGGTTAGGGTTAGGTTAGTTAGGTTAGGTTAATTAAGGGTTAGTTGGTGGGTTGGGTTAGGTTAGTTAGGTTAGGTTAGGTTTGTGGAAAATTTTGGGGTTTAGGGTTGGGGTTTAGGTTAGGGTAAGGTTAGGTTAGGTAGGGTTAGGGTTAGGGTTAGGGTTAGGTTAGGTTAGGTTCGGTTACGGTAGGGTTAGGGTTGGAAAGGGTTAGGTTTAGGGTTAGGGTTGGGTTAGGGTTGGGTGTTGGGGAAAAAGGTTGGGGTTTTGGGTTAGGTTAGGGTTAGGGTTAGGGTTAGGGTTAGGTTAGGTTAGGGTTAGTTTAGGGTTTAGGGTTAGGGTAGGGTTTGGTTGGTAAGGTAAGGGTTTGGGGTTTTGGTGGGGTACGGTTAGGGTTAGGGTTATGGTTAGGTTTGGGTTAGGGTTTTTGGGTTAGGTTGGGGTTTTGGGTGAGGTTGGGGTTGGGGTTAGGGTTTAGGGTTAGGTTAGGGTTGGGTTAGGTTGGGGTTTTGGTTAGGTTTTAGGGTTAGGTAGTTTAGGGTAGGTTAGGTTAGGTTAGGGAAGGGGTTAGGTTAGGTTAGGGTTTGGTTAGGGTTAGGGTTAGGGTTAGGGTTAATTTTTAGTTAGGTTAGGGTAAAGTAGGGTTTTAGGGTAAGGGTTAGGGTTAGGGTTATGGTTAGGTTAGGGTTTAGGTTGTGGTTAGGGTAGGTAGGGTTAAGGGTTAGGGTTAGGGTTGGGGTTAGGTTTGGGTTAGTGTTAGGTTTAGGTGGGGTAGGTTTGGGGTTAGGGTCAGGGTTCGGTTGGTTAGGGTTAGGGTAGGGTTAGTTGGGTTAGGGTTGGTTTTTAGTTAGGTTAGTTGGGGTTTTTGGGTTAGGGTTAGGTAGGTTAGGGTTTAGGGTTAGGGTTTAGGGTTAGTTAGGGTGGGTTAGGGTTAGGTTAGGGTTGGGTTGGGGTTAGGTTAGGTTTAGTTAGGGTTAGGTAGGGTTACCTTTAGGGTAGTGGTTAGGGTAGGTTTGGTGGGTTAGGGTTGGGGTTTAAATGTTAGGTTAGGGTTAGGTAAGGTTGGGTTTTAGGAGTTAGGGTTAGGTTGTTAGGGTTGGTTTAGGTTAGGTGAAGGGTTGGGGTTTAAAGTTGGGTTAGTTAGGGTTAGGGTTATGGTTAGGGTTATGGTTAGGGTTGGGGTTTTAGGTTGGGTTTGGGGTTTTGGTTAAGGTTTGGTTGGGTTTTAGGGTTAGGGTTAGGTTTGGTAGGGTTGGGGTTAGGGTTAGGGTTGGGTTGGTTTAGGGTTAGGGTGGTTGGCATAGGGTTAGGGTTAGGGTTAGGTTTGTTTGGTTAGGGTAGGTTAGGTTAGGGTTAGGTTGGGGGTTAGGGTTAGGGTTAGGTTAGGGTTGGGGGGTTGAGTAAGGTTAGGTAGGTTAGGTTGGGGTTAGGGTTAGGGTTAAGGTAAGGTTGGGGTTAGTTGGGTTAGTTAGGTGGGGTTTGAAAGGGTTTAAAGGTTTGGGGTTTAGGGTTGGGTAAGGTTGGGGTTTGGGTTTATGGTTAGGGTTAGGGTTGGGGAAAGGGGTTAGGGTAGGGTTAGGGTTAGTTAGGGTTGGGTTGGGGGTTTGGGTTTTTTTGGTAGGGTTAGTGTTAGGGTTAGGTTAGGTTAGGGTTAGGTTAGGGTTAGGTTATTTGGGTTTTAGGTTTTAGGTTAGGTTTAGGGTTAGGGTTGGGGTTTGTTAGGGTTTGGGGTTAGGGTTATAGTTAGGGTTAGGGTTAGGGGGTTAGGGTTATGGATGGGGTTTAAAGGGTTAGGGTTAGGATTTTGGGTTAGGTAAGTAGGGTTAGGTAGGGTTAGGGTTAGGGTTGTTGGGTTTAGTGTAAGGGTAGTGTTGGGGTTTTTAGGAAGGGTTAGGGTTAGGTTAGGTTGGGGTTTAAGGGTTGGGTTAGAGTTAGGTAAGGGTTAGGGTAAGGTAAGGGTTAGGTGGTTGGGTTTAGGGTTTTGGGTTAGGTAAGGGTTAGGTTAGGGTTAGTTGGGGTTAAGTTAGGTTAGGGTTGGTTAGGTTGGGGGTTAGGGTTAGGGTTTGGTTAGTTAGGGGTTAGGGTTGGGTTTAGGTGGGTTTTAAAGTTGGGTTAGGTAAGTTAGGGTTAGGTTTGGGGTTAGGTTAGGTTGGGTTTAAAGGTAGGGTTAGTTAGGGTTAGTAGGGGAGGTTAGGGGGGGGTCAGGGTCGGGGGGGTAGGTTTTGTTTTTGGTTAGTTAGTATTAGGTTGTTAGGGTTAGGGTTAGGGTTGGGGTTAGGTTAGGTTAGGGTTAGGGTTGGGGTTTAAAGTAGTTAGTTAGGTAAGGGTTGGGGTTTTAGGGTTGGGGTTAAGGGTTAGGTAAGGGTAGGGTTAGGGTTCGGTTAGGGTTAGGGTGGTTAGGGTTAAGGTGGGTTAGGTTTAGGGTTAGATTATTGGGTTAGGGTTAGGTTAGGGTTTGGTTAGGTTAGGTTAGGGTTTCGTTAGGGTTTAGGGTTGGGGTTTAAAGTGAGTTGGGGGTTTAAAGTTAGGGTAATGTTAGGGTTAGTTTGGAGTTGGGGTTTGGGGTTAGGGAGTTGGGGTTAGTTAGTTTTAGGGTTAGGTTAGGGTTAGGGTGGGTTAGGGTTGGTGGGTTAGGTTAGGGTATATTGGGTTAGGTTAGGGTTAGGGTTAGGTTAGGGTAGGTTTAGGGTTAGGGTTTAAGGGTTAGTGTTAGTTAGGTTAGGGTAAGGGTTGGTTAGGGTAATGTTAGGGTTGGGTAGGGTTAGGGTTAGGTATTAGGGTTAGGGTGTGTTGGGGTTGGGTTAGGGTAGGTTGGGTTTAGGTTGGGGTTTAGGGTAGATTAGGGTTAGGGTTGGGTAGGGTTATTTAAAGGGTTAGGTTAGGGTTAGGTTTTGGGGGTTTAGGGTAGGGTTAGGTTAGGGTTAGGTTAGGGTAGGTTGTTAGGGTAGGGTTAGGGTAGGGTTTAGTTAGGGTAGGTTAGGGTTAGGGTTGGGTAGGGTTGTTTAGGGTTCTAGGTTAGGTTAGGGTATGTGGTTAGGTTAGGGTTAGGGTTAAGGGGTTAGGTTTGGGGTTTAGGGTTTAGGGTAAGGGTTGGGGTTGGGTAGGGTTATTTTATTGGGTTGGGTTAGGGTTTGGGGTATGGTTAGGGTAGGGTTAGGGTTAGGTTGGTTTGGTAAGGGGTTAGGGTTAGGTGTTGGGAAGGTTAGGGTTAGGTTAGGGTTAGTTAGGTTAGGTTTAGGTTAGGGTAGGTTAGGGTTGGGGTTTTGGGTGGTTAGGGTAAGGTAAGGGTAGGGTAGGGTTTGGGGGTTAGGGTTAGGTTGGGTTAGGGTGGTTAGGTTGGGTAGGTTAGGTTGGGTTAGGGTTGAGGTGTTTGGTTAATGGTTTTGGAAAGGGGGGTAAGGGTTAGGTTAGGTTAAAGGTTAGGGTTGGGGGTAAGGGTTGGTAGGGTTGGGTTTTGGTTAGGGTTAGGGTTATAGGGATAGGGTTAGGGTTAGTAGGGTTGGGTTGGGTTAGGGTGGGTTTTTTAGGTATAGGGTTAGGTTAGGTTGGGTTAGGTTGTTGGGGTTAGGTAAGGGTTAGGTTAGGGTTAGGTTAGGTTATGGTTGGGGTTTGGGGTTTAGGTTGTTGGGTTGGGGGTGGGTTTGGTTAGGGAATTTGGTTAGGGTTGGGTTGGGTTAGGGTTGTGGGTTGGGTTAGGGTTGGGGTATCGGTTTGGAGGTAGGGGTTGGGTATAGGTTGGGTTGTTAGGTTTTGGGGTTTAAATGGGGTGGTTTAGGGTTGGGGTTTTTGGTTAGTTAGGGTTAGGGTTTGTTGGTTTTGGTGAAAGGGTTTTAAGTTAGGGTTAGGGTTAAGTTAGGTTGGTTTGGGTTGGGTTTGGGGGTTTAGGGTAGGGTAAAGGTTAGGGTTAGGTTAGGGTTAGGGTTAGGTTTAGGGTTAAGGTAGGGTTGGGGTTAGGGTTAAGTTGGGGTTTTTGGTTAGTTAGATTAGGATTTAGGGTAGGTTTAGGGTTGGGGTTTAGTTTAGGGTAGGGTTAGGTTAGGGTTTGTTAGTTAGTGTTAGGGGTTGGGTTAGTGTTAGGGTTAAGTAGGGAAAGGGTTAGGTGTTGGGTTAGGGTTAGGGTTGGGGTTGGTTAGTGTTAGGTTAGGTTAGTTATGTAGGGTTATGGTTAGGTTAGGGTTAGGGTTGGGTTTTAGGGTTAGATTAGGGTTAGGTTAGGGTAAGGGAAAGGGTTATGGTTAGGGTTTGTTGTGTAGGGTTAGTTAGGGTTGGGTGTTTGGGTAAGGGGTTAGGGTTAGGGTTAGGGTTAGGGTTTAAGGTGGGTTAGGGTTAGGGTTAGGTGTTAGTGTTAGGTTAGGAAAAGGTTGGGGTTGGGTTAGGGTTAGGTTTGGGGGTAAGGTAGGGTTTGTTAGGTTAGTGTTAGGGGTTAGGTTGGGGTTTCGGGTTGGGTAAGGGAAAGGGTTGGTTGGGTAGGGTAAGGGTTGGGGTAGTGTTAGGTTAGTGTTAGGGTTAGGTTGGGGTTTGGGTTAGGTGGTTAGGGTTAGGTAGTTAAGGTTAGGGGTTAGGTTAGGGTTAGGGTTAGGGTTAGGTTGGGGTTGGGGTTTGGTTTAAGGGTAAGGGTTAGGGTATTAGGTTGGGGTTTGGGTTTAAAGGGTTGGGGTTTTGGGTTAGTTAGTATTGGGGTTAGTTAGGGTTAGGGTAGGGTTAGGGTAGGGTTAGGGTTGGGGTTGTTTGTTAGGTTGGGGTTGGTTAGGTTTAGGTTAGGTTAGGGTTAGGGTTAGGTTTGGGGTTTTAGGTTAGGGTTAGGTTAGGGTTAGGTTAGGTTAGGGTTAGGTTGGGGTTTAGGTTGGGTTATGGTTGGTTATGGTTAGGGTTAGGTTAGGGTTGTTTTAGGTATTAGGGTTGGGGTTTTAGGGTTAGGGTTAGGGTAGGGTTTAAAGGTTAGGGTTGGGTTAGGTTGGGGTTTTGCGGGGTTTTGGGTTGGTAAGGGTTAGGTTGGGTTAGGGTTAGGGTTGGGGTTGGGGTTTTGGGTTAGGGTTGGGGTGTGGATGGGTTTTAGGGTGGGTTGGGGTTAGGGTTGGGGTTTTAGGGTAGGTTAGGGTTAGGGTTAGGGTTATTTTTTGGGGTTAGTTAGGGTTAGGTTGGGTTAGTAAGGGTTAGGGTTAGGTAGGGTAATTAGGGTTGTGTGGGGTTTTAGTTAGGTGAGGTTTGGGTTAAGGGTAAGGGTAGGGTTAGGGTTAGGGTTAGGTTTGGGTTGGGGGAAAAGGTTAGGGTGATAGGGTTGGGGTGTTAGGGTTGGGGGTTAGGTTAGGGTTAGGGTTAGGGTTGGGTTAGGGTTAGGGTTAGGTAGGTTAAGGGTTAGGGTTGGGGTTAGGTTTTGGGTTAGGGTTAGGGTTAGGGTTAGGGTTAAGTAGGGTTAGGGTTAGGGTTAGGGTTAGCTTAGGTTAGGGTAAGGTTAGGGTTAGGGTTGGGGTTTAAGGGTTGGTTTAGGTTAGTTAGTTAGGGTTTAAGGGAATTATTTGTTTAAAGGTGGGGTTAGGTTGGTTAGGAAAGGGGTTTTAGGTTAGGGTAGGGTTGGTTACGGTTATGGTTAGGATTAGGTTAGGGTTAGGGTTAAGGAGGGGGTTAGGGTTAGGGTTAGGATTAAGTTAGGGATAGGGTTAGAGTTAGGGTTATGGTTAGGGTTGGGGTTAGGGTTCCCGTTGGGATAGTGGGGGTTTGGGTTATGTGGTTTAGGTTTAAAGTTAGGGTAAATTTGGGGGTTATTTTATTAGGTTGGGGGTTAGTGTTAGGTTTAGTTTTTAGGTTATGGTTAGGGTTAGGGTAGGGTTATTTGGGTTGGGTTGGGGTTAGGTTGGGGTTAAGTTGGGTTAGGTTAGGGTTAGGTTGGTTAGTGTGGTTTAGGGTTAGGGTAGGGTTGTGTTAGGTTAGGGTAGTGTAGGTTGGGTAGGGTTATTGTTAGGTTGGGTAAGGTTAGGTTAGGTTATTAGGGTTGGGTTTTGGTGGTTAGGATGTTTAGGTTAGTTTATGGTTAGGGTGGGGTTAGGTAGGGTTTGGGCTAGGGTTAGGTTAGGTTAGGTTTAGGGTTAGGGTTAGGGTTAGGTTAGGTTTAGGGTTAGGGTGGGGGGGTTAGTTAGGGTGAGGGTAGGGAAAGGGGTTTTAAGGTAGGTTAGGGTTGGGAGTTGGGTTAGGGTTTAGGGTTGGTTAGTTAGGGTTGGAAGTAGGTTGGTTAGGTTAGGTTAATGGGTTAGGTAGTGGTTTAGGGTTGGTAGGTTAGGTTGGGGTTTAGGTTGGGTTAGGGTGGTTAGGTTAGAAATTTTTTTTTTTTTGGTTGGGTTAGGGTTAGGGTAGGTAGTTTGGGTTTGGTAAGGTTAGTTTGGGGGTTATTTTGGGTTTAGGTTGTTAGGTTTTGGGTTAGGGTTGGGTAGGGTTAGGTTTAGGTTAGGGTTAGTTTGGGTTTAGGTTGGGGTTTTGGGGGTTTTGGGTAAGGGTTTAAGGTTAGGGTTGGGGTTTAAGGGTTGGTTAGGTAAGGGTTGGGGTTTGGTTAGGGTTAGGGTTGTTAGGGTTAGGGTTAGGTTGGGGTTTTAGGGTTAGGGTTTGGGTGAGCGTTAGGGTTAAGGTAAGGGTAAGGGTAAGGGTTAGGGTTAGGGTTAAGGTTTGGGTTAGGGTTAGGGTTAGGGTAAGAGTGAGGGTTAGGGTTAGGGTTAGTTAGGTATAGGTTTAGGTTAGGGTAACGGTTAGAGTTAGGGTTAGGGTAAGGGTTAGGTTTAGGGTTAGGGTTAGGGTTAGGGTTAAGATTAGTTAGGGTTAGGGTAAGGGTTAGTGTTTGGGTTAGGCTAAGGGTTATGGTTAGGGTAGGGTTATGGTTACGCTTATGGTTAGGGTTAGGGTTAGGGTAAGTGTTAGGGTTAAGGATGGGGTTAGGGTTAGGGTTAGGATTAGTTAGGGATAGGGTTAGAGTTATGGTTATGGTTAGGGTTAGGGTTACCGTTAGGGATAGTGAGGGTTAGGGTTAATGTGAGATTTAAGGTTAAAGTTAGGGTAAATGTTAGGGTTAGTGTTGGAGTTAGGGTTTGGGTTAGGGTCAGTTAGGTGTAGTTAGTTTTAGGGTTATGGTTAGGGTTAGGGTTAGGGTTAGTGTTCGGGTTTGGGTTAGGCTTAGGGTATAGTTAGGGTTAGGTTAGGGTTAGGGTTAGGGTTAGGGTTAGGGTTAGTGTGAGGTTAGGGTTAGGGTAAGGGTTAGTGTTAGGGTTAGGGTAAGGGTAAGGGTTCGGGATAGGGTTATGTTAGGGTTGGGTAAGGGTTAGGGTTAGGGTTCCTTCAGGGTTAGGGTTGCTTTTAGGGTTGGAGTTGGCGATACGGTTAGGTTTAGGTTTATGGTTAAGTGTAGAATTAGGGTCAAGGTTTGGGCTAGGGTTAGGTTAGTGTTAGGTTTAGTGTTAGGGTTAGGGTTAGGGTTAGGGTGAGGGTTAGTTAGGGTGAGGGTTAGGGTTAGGGTTAGTTAGGGTAGGGTTAGGGTTAGGGTTAGGGTTCGGGATAGGGTTATTGTTAGGGTTGGCTAAGGGTTAGGGGTAGGGTAAAGTTAGCGTTAGGATAAGGGTTAGGGTTAGGGTTGGTGATAGGGTTGGGCTTAGCGATACGGTTAGGTTTAGGTTGCAGGTTAGGTGTAGAATTAGGGTTAGGTTAAATTTACGGTTAGGGAAAGCATTTTGGTAAGGTTTAGGGTTAGGGTTAGGTTAGGGTTAGGGTTAAGTTATGGTTAGGGTTAGGCTTAGTTAGGATTAGTTAGGGTCAGTGTTAGCGTAAGGGTTAGGGTTAGTTAGGTTTAGGGTTAGTGTTAGGATTAGGTTAAGGTTTACGGTTAGGGTTAAGGTTAGGGATGGGGTTAAAGTAAGGGTTAAAGTTAGGGTTAGGGTAAGGGTTAGTTAGGGTGATGGTTAGGGTTTGGGTTAGTTAGGGTTAGGGTAAGGGTTTTGGGTTCTGGTTCGGGATAGGGTTATTGTTAGGGTTGGATAAGGGTTAGGGTTAGCGTTATGTTAGCGTTAGGATAAGTTTAAGGGTTAGGGTTGGTGTTAGGGTTGGGGTTAGAGATACGATTAGGTATAGGTTTATGGTTAGGTGTATAATTTGGGTTAGGTTAGGGTTAGGGTTAGGGTTAGGGTTAGGGTAAGGTTAGGGTTAGGTTAGGGTTAGGGTTAGGGTTAGGGTTACGGTTTCGGTTACGGTTAGTGTTAGGGTTAGGGTAAGGGTTAGGATTAGGGTTAGGGTTGGGGTTAGGGTTAGGGTAAAGGTTAGGGTTAGGGTTAGGTTAGGGTTAGGTGTTAGGGTTAGGGTTAGGTTAGGGTTAGTCTTAGGGTTTAGGGTTAGGGTGAAGGTTTGGGTTAAGGTAAGGGTAAGGGTTAGGGTTAGGGTTTGGCTTAGGGTATACGGTTAGGGTAAGGTTAGGGTTAGGGTTAGGGTTAGGGTTAGGGTTGGGTTAGGGTTAGGGTTAGGGTTAGGGTTAGGGTTAGGGTTAGGGTTAGGTGAGTTAGGGTTAGGGTTAGGTTTGGGTTAGGGTTAGGGTTTGGGTGAGGGTTAGGGTTAGGGTTAGGGTTAGGTGAGTTAGGGTTAGGGTTAGGGTTAGGGTTAGAGTGAGGGTTAGGGTTAGGGTTAGTTAGGGTATAGGTTTAGTTTAGGGTAACGGTTAGAGTTAGGGTTAGGGTAAGAATTAGGTTTAGGGTTAGGGTTTGGCTTAGGGTTAGGGTTAGGGTTAGGGTTAAGATTAGTTAGGGTTAGGGTAAAAGTAAGGGTTAGGGTAAGGGTTAGGGTTAGGGTTATGGTTAGGTTAGGGTTAGGGTTAGGGTTAGGGTTAGGGTAAGGGTTAGGGTAGGGGTAAGGGTTAGGGTTAGGGATGGGGTTAGGGTTCGGGTTAGTGTTAGGTTTAGGTTAGTGGTAGGATCAGGGGTTAGGGTCAGGGTTCGGGTTTGTTAGGGTTAGGGATAGGGTTAGGGTTAGGGTTAGGTTAGGGTTAGGGTTAGGGTTAGTTAGGGTTAGTTAGGGTTTGGGTTTGGGTTAGGGTTAGCGTTAGGGTTAGGGTTATGGTTAGGGTTATGGTTAGTTAGGGTTAGGGTTAGGGTTAGGTTTACGGTTACGGTTAGGGTAAGGGTTACCGTTAGGGTCAGTGGTTAGGGTAAGGGTTTGGGTTAGGGTTAGGGTTAGGGTTAATGTTAGGGTTAGGGTTAGAGTAAGGGTTCGGGTTAGAGTTAGGTTTATGGCTAGTTAGGGTTAGGGTTAGGTTAGGTGAAGGGTTAGGGTTAAGATTAGGGTTAGTTATGGTTAGTGTTATGGTTAGAGTTATGGTTTGGGTTAGGGTTAGGGTTAGGGTTAGGATTTTTGGTTAAGGTTTGAGTTAGGTTTAAGGTTAGGGTTAAGGTAAAGGTTTGAGTTAGGTTTAGGGTTAGGGTTAGGTTAGGTAGGGTTAGGGTTAGGTTAGGGTTAGGGTTAGGGTTAGGGATAGGGTGTGGCTTATGATTGGGGTAAGGGTTAGGGTTAGGGTTAGGTTTAGGTTAGGGTTAGGGTTAGTGTTAGGGTTAGGATTTTTGGTTAAGGTTAGAGTTAGAGTTAGGGTTAGGGTTGAAGTCAAGGTTAGGGTTAGGGTTAGGTTAGGGTTAGGGTTAGGGTTAAGGTAAGGTTTAGGGTTATTGTTAGGGTTAAGGTTAGGGCTAGGGTTACTGTAAGGGTTAGGTTAAGGGTAAGGGTTGGGTAATGGTTAGGGTTATGGTGATGGTTAGGGTTAGGGTTAGTTAGGGTAAGGGTTAGGGTTAGGGTTACGGTTACCGTTAGGGTTAGCGTTAGGGTTACGGTCAGGGGTTAGGGTTATGGTTATGGTTAGGGTTAGGGTTAGGGTTTATGGATAGTTAGGGTTAGGTTTAGGTTAGGTTTAGGGTTAGGGTTAGGGTTAGTTATGGTAAGGGTTATGGTTATAGTTAGGGTTAGGGTTACGGTTAGGGTTATGGATAGGGTTAGGGTTAGGGTTAGGATTTTTGGTTAAGGATAGAGTTAGGGTTAGGGTGAGGGTTAGGGTTAGGGTTAGTTAGGTGTAGTGTAAGGGATAGTGTTAGGGTTATGGTAAGAGTTAGGGTTAAGGTTAGGTTAGGGTAAGGGTTGGGGTTAGAGTTAGTGTAAGGGTTAGGGTAAGGGTAAGGGTTAGGGTTAGGAATTGGGTTAGGGTTAGGTTTCGGGTTATGGTAAGGGTTACGGTTAGGGTTAAGGTTAGGGTTAGTTAGGCTTAGGGTTAGGATTAGGGTAGGGTTTAGGGTTAGGGTTTTGGTTAGTTAGTGTTAGGGTTTGTTAGGTTTAGTGTAAGGTTTAAAGTTAGGGTTAGGGTTAAAGTTAGGGTTAAGGGTTTGGGTTAGGGTTATGGTTAGGGTTAGGGTAAAGGTTAGGGTTAGGGTTAGGGTTAGTTAGGGTTAAGGTTAGGGTTAGGGTTAGGGTTAGGGTTAGGGTAGGGGTTAAGGTTAGGGTTTTGGTTAGTTAGTATTAGGATTAGTTAGGGTTAGCGTTAGGGTTAGGGTTAGGGTAGGGGTTAGGGTTAGGGTTTTGGTTAGTTAGTGTTAGGGTTGGTTAGGTTTAGTTTTTGGGTTAGGGTTAGGGTTGGGTAGGGTAGGGTTAGGGTTAGGGGTCAGGATTAGGGTTAGTGTTAGGGTTACGGTTAGGGTTATGGTAATGGTTATGGTTAGGGTTAGGGTTAGGGTTAGGGTTTGTTTTAGGGTTAGTTAGGGTTAGGGTTAGGGTAAGGGTAAGATTTATGGTTATGGTTAGTTAGTGTTAGGTTAGTTAGGGTTAGTGTTTGGTAAGGGTTAGGGTTAGGTTAGGGTTAGTGGTTAGGATCAGGGTTTAGGGTTAGGGTTAGGGTTAGGTTAGTGTTAGGGTTACGGATAAGGTTAGGGTTGGGGTTAGGGTTAGGTTAGGGTTAGGGTTAGGGTTAGGGTTATTGTTAGGTTAGTGTTAGGGGTTAGGGTTAGGGTTCGGGTTAGTAAGGGTTAGGGTTAGGGTTAGGGTAAGGGTAAGGGTTAGGGTTAGTGTTAGGGTTAGGTTAGGGTGAGGGTTAGGGTTTGGGTTAGGGTTAGGGTTAAGGTTAGTTAGGGTTAGGGTTAGGGTTAGGGTTAGGGTTAGGGTTAGGTTGAGGGTTAGGGTTAAGGTAAGGGTAAGGGTTAGGGTAAGGGTTAGGGTTAGGGTAGGGGTTAAGGTTAGGGTTTTGGTTAGTTAGTATTAGGATTAGTTAGGGTTAGGGTTAAGTTTAGGGTTAGGGTAGGGGTTAGGGTTAGGGTTTTGGTTAGTTAGTGTTAGGGTTGGTTAGGTTTAGTGTTAGGGTTAGGGTTAGGGTTAGGGTAAGGGTTAGGGTTAGGGTTAGGGTTAGGGTTAGGGGTTAGGATTAGGGTTAGTGTTAGGGTTACGGTTAGGGTTATGGTAATGGTTATGGTTATGGTTAGGGTTAGGGTTAGGGTTAGTTTTAGGGTTAGTTAGGGTTAGGGTTAGGGTTAGGGTTAGGGTAAGGGTAAGGGTTAGGGTTATGGTTAGTTAGTGTTAGGGTTAGTTAGGGTTAGTGTTTGGGTAAGGGTTAGGGTTAGGGTTAGGGTTAGTGGTTAGGATTAGGGTTAGGGTTAGGGTTAGGGTTACGGATAGGTTAGGGTTTGGGGTTTGGGTTAGGGTTAGGGTTCTTTAGGGTAAGGGTTTGGGTTTGGGTTATGGTTAGGGTAGTGTTAGGGGTTAGGTTAGGGTTCGGTTAGTATGGGTTAGGGTGAGGGTTAGGGTAGGGTATATAGGTTTAGGGTTTCGCCGTGTTAGGGTTAGGTTAGGGTGAGGGTTAGGTTTGGTTAGGGTTAAGGTTAGTTAGGGTTTGGATTAGGTTAGGGTTAGGGTTAGGGTGTGGGTTTGGGTTAAGGTGAAGGGTAATGGTTTAGGTAAGGGTTAGGGTTAGGGTGAGGGTTAGGGGTTAGGGTTAGTTAGGGTTAGTGTTTGGTGTTAGTGGTAACGGTTAGTGTTAGGGTTAGGGTTTGAGTTTAGGTTTAAGGTTAGGGTTTGGGTAAGGGTCTTGGGGTTAAGAGTAGTTCGGGTTAGGGTTTGAGGTTTACGGTTAGGTTAGGGAGTAGGAGTTAGGGTTAGGGGTAGGATTTTGGGTTGGTTAGAGTTAAGTTTAAGGTAAGGGTTAAGGTTAAGGTCATAGGGTAAGGGTTATGGTTATGGTTAGAGTAGGTTAGTTAGGGTTTTAGGGTTGGGTTATGTTAAGGGTTAGGAATTAGGGAGTGGTTTATGATTGGGGTAAGGGTTTGGGTTTGGGTTAGGGTTATTGGTTAGTGTGTAGGGTAAGGTGTTAGGGTTAGTTAGGGGTATGGTTTCGTTTTTTGGGGAGTAACGGTTTTAGGAGTTTGGGTTAGGGTTAAGAAATAGGATTAGGGTTAGGGTTTCGCTTAGGGTTAGGTTAGGGTTTGGGTTAAGATTAGTTAGGGTTAGGGTAAAGTAAGGGTTAGGGATAAGGGTTAGGTTAGGGTTATGGTAAGGGTTAGGGTTTGGGTTAGGGTTAGGGTTAGGGATGGGGTTGGTTAGGTAAGGGATTGGGGTTTAGGGTTTGGGTAGGATTAGTGTTAGGTTTAGGTTAGTGGTAGGGTCAGGGGTTAGGTGTCAGGTTACGGGTTTGTTTAGGGTTAGGAAGGGTTTGGGATGGGTTAGGTTAGGGTTAGGTTAGTTAGGTTTGTTAGGGTTTGGTTTGTGTTTAGGGTTAAGCGTTAGGGTTAGGGTTATGGTTAAGGGTTATGGTTTGTTAGGGTTGGGTTAGGTTTACGTTACGGTTAGGGTAAGGGTACGGTTAGGGTCAGTTGTTAGGGTAAGGGTTTATTTGGGGGGGTTGGGTTCAGGTGTTAGGGTTAATGTAAGAGTTAGGGTTAAGAGTTAGGGTTCGGGTTTTAGAGTTTAGGTTATGGTTTGTTAGGGTTTAGGGTTTGGTTAGGTGTAGGGTTAGGTTAAGGTTATGGTTAGTTTGGTTAGGGTTAATGGTTATAGGTTATGGTTTTGGGTTAGGATTTTTGGTTAGGTTTTGAGTTAGGTGTAGGTAGGGGTTAAGGTTAAGGTTTGAGTTAGGGTTAGGTTTGGGGTTAGGTTAGTAAAGAGTTAGGGTTAGGTTAGGTTAGGGTTAGGGTTAGGGTAGGGTTATGATTGGGAAAGGTTTAGGGTTGAGGGTTAGGTTAAGGTTAGGGTTAGGGTTAGTGTTATGGGTTAGATTTTTGGTTAAGGTTAGAGTTAGGGTTAGGGTTTGGGTTGAAGTCAAAGGTTAGGGTTAGGTTAGGGTAGGGTTAGGGTTAAGGTAAGGTTTGGTTATTAGTTGGGTTATGGTTAGGGTTAGGGGTTACTGTAAGGGTTCGGGAAGGGTAAGGGTTTAGGGTAAGGGTTGGTTATGGTGTTGGTTTGGGTTAGGGTTAGTTAGGGTAAGGGTTTTAGGGTTACGGTTAGGTTCGGATACCGTTAGGGTTAGCGTTAGGGTTAAGGTTAGGGTTAGTTAGGTCTGTAGGGTTAGGAATTAGGGTAGGGTTTAGGGTTAGGGTTTTTGGTTAGGTTAGTGTTAGGGTTTGTTAGGTTTTAGTGTAAGGTTTAATGTTAGGGTAAGGGTTACAAGTTAGGGTTAATGGTTTGGGTTAGGGTTTATGGTTAGGGTTAGGGTAAAGGTTTGGTTAGTGGTTAGGGTTAGTTTGGTTTAAGGTAAGGGTTATGGTTAGGGTAGGGGTTAAGGTTAGGGTTTTTGGTTAGTTAGTATTAGTATTAAGTAGTGTTAAGGTTAGGTGTTAGGGTTAGAGGTAGGGTTAGGGTTAGGGTTTTGGTAGTTAGTGTAGGGTTGGTTAGGTTTAGTTTTAGGGTTAGGGTTGGGTTTGGGTTAGGGTTAGTGGGTAAGGGTTAGGGTTAGGGGTTATTAGGGGGTTAGGATTAGGGTAAGTTGTTAGTGTTAAGGTTAGGGGTTATGTAAGGTTATGGTTATGGTTGGGTTTAGGGTTAGTTTTAGGGTTTAGTTAGGGTTGGGTTAGGGTTAGGGTAAGGGTAAGGAGTTATGGTTTATGGTTAGATAGTGTTAGGTTAGGTTAGGGTTAGTGTTTGAGTAAAAGGTTAGGGTTTAGGGTTAGTGGTTAGGATCAGGGTTTGGGTTAGGGTTAGGGTTAGATGTTAGGGTTATCGGATAAGGTTTTTAGGTGTTGGGGTTAGGGTTAGGGTCAGGGTTTGGGTTAGGTTAGGGTATAAGGTGTTAGGGTATTGTTAGGTTAGTGTTAGGGTTAGGATTAGGGGTTCGGGTTAGTAAGGGTTAGGTTAGGGTTAGGGTTTGGGAAAGGGTAAGGGTAAGGGTAAGGGTTTAGGGTTAGTGGTTAGGGTTAGGTTAGGGTGAGGGTTTAGGGTTCTGGGTTAGGGTTTGGTTAAGGTTAGTTAGGGTTAGGGTTTAGGTTAGGGTTAGGGTTAGGTTAGGGTTAGGTGAGGTTAGGGTTCAAGGTAAGGGTAAGGGTTAGGGTAAGGGTTAGGGTTAGGGTAGGGGTTAAGGTTAGGTTTTGTTAGTTAGTATTAGGATTAGTTAGTGTTAGGGTTAGGTTTAGGGTTAGGTAGGGTTTAGGGTTAGGTTTTGGTTTGTTAGTGTTAGGGTTTGGTTAGGTTTAGTGTTAGGGTTAGGGTAAGGGTATGCGCGTTAGGATTTAGGGTTAGTGTTAGGGTTACGGTTAGGGTTTAGGTTAATGTTATGGTTAGGGTTAGGGTTAGGGTTAGTTTTAGGGTTAGTTATTGGTTTGGGTTAGGTTTAGGTAAGGGTAAGGGTTAGGGTTATGGTAACGTTAGTGTTAGGGTTAGTTAGGTTTGTGTTTGGTATGGGTTAGGGTTAGGGTAAGTGGTTTTAGGATCATGGGTTAGGGTTAGTGTTAGGGATACGGATAAGTGTTAGGGGTTGGGGTTAGGGTTAGGGTTTAGGGTTAGGGTAAGGGTTAGGTTAGGGTTATGTTTTAGGTTATGTGTTAGGGGTTAGGTTAGTTCGGGTTAGTAAGGGTTAGGGTTTAGGGTTTGGGTTTTAGGCGTAAGGTAAGGTTTAGGGTTTTAGTGTAAGGGTTAGGTTAGGGTGAGGGTTAGGGTTTGTGTAATGGTTAGGGGTAAGAGAAGTTACGGGTTTAGGGTTAGGGTTAGGTTAGGGATAGGGTTAGGGTTAGGAGGTAGGATTTGGGTAAGGTTAAGGTTAAGGTTAAGGTAAGGGTTAAGGTTAAGGTTAGGGGTTAAGGGTTATGGTTATGGTTAGAGTTAGGTTAGTTAGGGTTAGGGTTGGTTAGGTTAAGGGTTAGGGGATATGGTGAGGTTATGAATTGGGGTAAGGGTTAGGGTTAGGGTTAGGGTTTTGGGTTAAAGGGTTAGGGTTTAGGGTTATTGTTAGGTTTAGGTGTTAGGGGTTTGGGTTAGGGGTCGGGTTTGTAAGGGTTCTTGGGGTAGGTAAGGGTAAAGGGTCAAGGTTTAGGGTTTATGTTTAGGGTTAGGTTTGGGTGGGGGTTAGGGTTTGGGTAGGGTTTTAAGGTTAGTTAGGGTTAGGGTTAGGTTAGGGTTTGGGTTAGGGTGAGGGTTAGGATTAAGGTAATGGGTAAGGGTTAGGGTAAGTAAGGTTAAGGGTTTGGGTTTGGGTTAGGGTGAGGGTTAGGGTTAGGGTTATTAGGGTTAGTGTTTGGGTTAGGGTAACTGTTAGTGTTAGGTTAGGTTTGTGTTAGGTTTAAGGTTAGGGTTGGTTATGGTTAGGGTTAAGGTAGTTGGGTTAGGGTTTAGGGTTAGGTTAGGGTTAGGTTAGGGTAGGATTTGGGTTAAGGTAAGAGTTAAGGTTAAGGTAAGGGTTAAGGTTAAGGTTTAGGGTAAGGGTTATGGTTATGGGTTATGGTTAGAGTTAGGTTAGTTAAGGGTTTAGGGTTAGGTTAGGTTTTAGTTAAGTGTTTGGGATAGGGAGAGGTTTATGATTGGGTAAGGGTTAGGGTTAGGTTTAGGGTTTTTTGGTTAGAGTGAGGGTTAGGTTAGGGTTAGTTAGGGTATAGGTTTAGTTTGGGTAACGGTTAGAGTTAGGGTATAGGGTACGAAATAGGTTTAGGGTTAGGGTTTCGCTATAAGGGTTGGTTAGGTTAGGGTTAAGGATTTATAGTAGGGTTAGGGTAAAAGTAAGGGTTAGGGAAAGGGTTAGGGTTTGGGTTAGTTAGGTTAGGGTTAGGGTTAGGGTTTAGGGTTAGGGATGGGGTTAGGGTTAGGGATGGGGTTAGGGTTAGGTTAGGATTAGTGTTAGGTTTAGGTTAGTGGTTGGGGTCAGGGTTAGGGTCAGGGTTTGGTGTTTGTTAGTGTTTGGATAGGGTTAGGGATAGGGTTAGGTTAGGGTTTAGGGTTATTAGGGTTTGGGTTATTTTAGGGTTAGGGTTTAGGGGGTTTAAGTTATGGTATAGGGATATGGTTATTGTTAGGGTTAGGTTACGGTTAGGGTTATGGATAGGGTTTAGGGTTAGGGTTGGCTTTTTTTGGTTAAGGTCTAGAGTTTGGTTAGGTGAGGGTTAGGGGTTAGGGTGAGTTGAGTTAGATGTTGTGTAAGGGAATAGTGTAGGGATATGTTAAGAGTTAGGGTTAAGGTAGGTTTAGGGTTAAGGGTTGGGTTAGAGTTAGTGTAAGGGTTAGGGTAAGGGTAAATAGGGTTTTAGGGTTAGAATTGGGTTAGGGTGGTTTCGGGTTATGGTAAGGGTTACGGTTGGGTTAAGGTTAGGGTTAGTTAGCTTAGGGTTAGGATTAGGGTAGGGTTCTAGGGTTAGGGTTTTGGTTAGTTAGTGTTAGGGGTTTGTTAGGTTTAGTGTAAGGTTTATTTAAGTTAGGGTTAGGGTTTAAAGTTAGGGATAAGGGTTAGGTTAGGGTTTATGGTTAAGGGGTTAGGGTAAAGGTTAGGGTTAGGGTTAGGTTAGGGTTAGGGTTAGGGTTAGTTAGGGATAAGGTTAGGGTATTTGGGTTAGGGTTAGGGGTTAAGGTAGGGTTGTGCGTTAGTTTAGTATTAGGATTAGTTAGGGTTAGGTTAGGGTTTGGGTAGGGGGTTTAGGGGTTTGGGGTTTTGGTTATTTAGTGTTAGGGTTGGTTAGGTTTAGTGTTAGGGTTAGGGCTTAGGGTTAGGGTAAGGTTTAGGGTTAGGGTTAGGGGTCTTGATTAGGGTTAGTGTCAGGGTTACGTTAGGGTTTAGGTAATGGTTTTGGTTAGGGTTAGGTTAGTTTTTTAGGGTTAGTTAGGGTTAGGGTTAGGGTTTGGGTATGGGTAAGATTAGGGTTATGTTTAGTTAGTATTAGGAGTTAGTTAGGAGTAAGTGTTTGGGTAAGGGTTACGGTAGGGTGGAGGTTAGTGGTTAGGATCTGGGTTTGGGTTAGGGTTAGGGTGTAGGTTAGTGTTCGGGTTTACGGATAAGGTTAGGGTTAGAGGTTAGGGTTAGGGTTAGGGTTAGGGTTATTGTTAGGTTAGTGTTAGGGTTTAGGGTTAGGGTTCGGGTTAGTTAGGTCTAGGGTTGGGTTAGGGTCAGGGTAGTGTGTAGGGTTGAGTGTTAGGGTTAGGTTAGGGTGAGGGTTTAGGGTTTGGATTAGGGTTAAGGGTTAGTTAGGGTTAGGGTTAGGTTAGGTCTAGGGTTAGGTGAGGGTTAAGGGTTTAAGGTAAGGGTAGGGGGGGTTTAGTGGTAAGGGTTTAGGGTATAGGGTAGGGGTTAAGGTTAGGGTTTTGGTTAGTTTGTATAGGATTAGTTAGGGGTTAGGGTTAGGGTTAGGGTTAGGGTAGGGGTTAGGGTTTGGGTTTTGGTTAGGTTAGTGTTAGGGTTGGTTAGTTTAGTGTTAGGGTTTAGGGTTAGGGTAAGGGTTTAGGATTTAGGGTTCGGGTTAGGGGTTTAGGATAGGGTTAGGGTTAGGGTTAGATTGGTTAGTGTTATGGTTACGGTTTGGGTTATGGTAATGGTTTAGAGTTAGGTTTAGGGTTAGGGTTAGGGTTTTGGGTTAGGTTTAGGTAGTTAGGGTTATGGTTAGGGTTAGGGTCAGGGTAAGGGTTAGTGTAGGGTTATGGTTAGTTAGTGTTTGGGTTGTTAGGGTTAGTGTTTGGGTAAGGGTTAGGGTTAGGTTAGGGTTATGGTTTAGGGTAAGGGTTAGGGTTAGGGTTAGGGTTATTGTTTAGGTTAGTGTTAGGGGATAGGGTTCGGGTTGTTAAGGGTTAGGGTAGGGTTAGGGTTAGGGTAAGGGTAGGTTTAGGGTTAGTGTTCGGGTTTGGTTAGGGTTGAGGGTTATGGTTAGGGTTTGGGTTTAGTGGTAGGATTAGGGTTAGGAGGTTGTGGTTTGGATTAGGGTTTGTGTTAGGGTTACGGTTTGGGGTTATGGTAATGGTTATGGTTATGGCTTATGGTGTTGGTTAGGGTTAGGGTTAGTTTAGGGGTTAGTTAGGGTTAGGGTTAGGTAAGGTTATGGGTTGAGGTAGGGTTAGGGTTTTATGGTTAGTAGTGTTAGGTTAGTTAGGGTTCGGGGTAGTAAGTTAGGGTTAGGGTATGGGTGTTAGGGTTAAGGGTAAAGGTTTTAGGGTTAGTGTTGGGTTAGGTTAGGGTCGAGGGTTAGGGTTTGGGTTAGGTTTGAAGGTTAGTTAGGGTTAGGGTTAGGTTAGGGTTTGGTTAGGGTTAGGGTTAGGGTTAGGATGAGGGTTAGGGTTAAGGTAAGGGTAAGGGTAGGGTCAAGGGTTAGGGTTAGGTTTTGGGTTTGGGTTGTGGGGTGAGGGTTAGGGTTAGGGTTTGTTAGGGTTAGTGTTTTGGGTCCTAGGTAACGGTGTAGGGTTAGGGTTAGGGTTTGTGTGAGGTTTAAGGTTAGGGTTTGGGTTAGGGTTAGGGTTAAGAGTAGATAGGGTTAGGTGGTTAGGGTTAGGGTTAGGGTTAGGGATAGGGTTAGGGTTAGGGGTAGGATTTTGGGTTAAGGTAAAGAATTAAGGTTACGTAAGGTTATGGTTAAGGATAGGGTAGGGTTAGGGTTATGGTTAGAGTTAGGTTAGTTAGGGTTTAGGGTTAGGGTTAGATTAGGTTAAGGGTTAGGGATAGGGTGAGGTTTAAGATTGGGATATGGGTTTAGGGATTAGGGTTTAGGTTAGGGTTAGTTTTAGGGATAGGGTTGGGTTAGTTTGGTATAGGGTTTGTTTTGGGTTAACGGTTAGAGTTTGGGTTAGGGTATGAATTAGGTTTAGGGTTAGGGTATGGCTTTGGTTAGGGTTTGTGTTAGGGTTATGATTAGTTAGGTTCTAGGTAAAAGTAAGGGGTTTGGGTATGGGTTTATTAGGGTTATGGTTATGGTAGGGTAGGTTAGGGTAAGGGGTTTGGGATGGGGTTAGGGGTTAGGGTGGGTTTAGGGTTGGGTTAGTATTAGTGTTTGGTTTTAGGTTAGTGGTGGGTCAAGGGGTTAGGGTCAGGGTTCGGGTTTGTTAGGTTGGGATAGGGTTAGGATAGGATTAGGTTAGGGTTAGGGTTAGTTGGGTTAGTTAGGGATTGGGTTAGGGTTATGGTTAGCCGTTAGGATTAGGTTATGGTTAGGGTTATGGTTAGTTTGGGTTAGGGTATAGGGTTAGGTTTATACGGTTACGGTTAGGGTAAGGGATTACGGTTTTAGGGTCAGTAGTTAGGGTTAAGGGTTGGGTTGGGTTAGGGTTAGGGTTAGGGTTATGTTGGGTTAGGGTTTTAGAGTTAGGGTTTAGGGTAGAGTTAGGGTTATGGTTAGTTAGGTTTAGGTTAGGTTGTATTCAGGGTTATGGTTAGGTTATGGTTAGTTATGGTTATGGTTATGGTTAGAGTTATGGGTTTGGTTAGGGTTAGGGTAAAGGGTTAGGATTTTTTTTTGGTTAAGGTTTGAGTTTAGGTTTAGGTTTTAGGAGTTTTATTATTATTTTTTTTTTTTTTTTTTTTTTTTTTTTTTTTTTTTTTTTTTTATTTTTTTTTTTTTATTTTTTTTTTTTTTTTTTTTTGATTTTTTTTTTTTGTTTTTTTTTTTTTTTTTTTTTTTTTTTTTTTTTTTTTTTTTTTTTTTTTTTTTTTTTTAAGGTTTAAGGTTGAGAGTTAGGGTTGGGTTAGGGTTAGGTTAGTTTAGAGTTAGGGTTAGGTTAGGTTTAGGGTTATTAGGGATAGGGTGAGGGTTATGATTTGGGGGGAAAAGGTTTAGGGTCTAGGGTTAGGTTAAGGTTAGGTTAGGGTTAGTGTTAGGGTTAGGAGTTTTGGTTAAGGTTAGAGTTAGGGGTTAGGGTTAGGTTGAAGTCAAAGGTTAGGGTTGGGTTGGGGTTAGGTTAGGGTTGGGTTAGGGTTAGGGTTAGTAAGGTTTTGGGTTATTGTTAGGGTTAAGGTTATGGTTCGAGTTACTGTGAAAGGGTTAGGTTTAAGGGTAAGGTGTAGGGTAATGGTTAGGGTTATGTGATGGTTTGGGTTAGGGTTAGTAGGGTTAGGTTAGGGTTAGGGTTAGGGTTACGATTTACGTTTGGGTTAGCGTTAGGGTTACGTTCAGGGGATTAGGGTTAGGGTTATGGTTAGGGTTTAGGTTAGGGTTAGGGTTTTTGGTTAGTTAGGTTTAGGTTTTATGGTTAGGTTTAGGGTGGGTGGTTAGGGTTAGGGTTAGTTATGTAAGGGTTATGGTTAAAGTTTGGGTTAGGGTTAGGGTTAGTGTTATGGATAGGGTTAGGGTTAAGGGTTTTGGATTTTTGGTTTTTTAGGATAGAGTTAGGGTTAGGGTGAGGTTAGGGTTAGGGTTTAAGTTAGGTGTAGTGAAGGGATTAGTGTTGGGGGGTTTATGGTAAGTTGTTTAGGGTTAGGGTTAGGTTGGGAAGGGTTAGGGTTAGAGTTAATGTAAGGGTTAGGGTAGTGTTTGGGTTAGGATAGGTTTCGGGTTATTGCGTAAGGGTTACGGTTAGGGTTAAGGTTTTGTTAGTTAGGTTAGGGTTAGGGTTTAGGGTAGTCAAAGTCAAGTCATAGTCAAAAAACACTTTAATCATCCCTGCGTGATAGGGCAATTACATACTGAACAGGCAGATTTGATACTCATCAAATATATCAAAGACTACAAAAGCTATATTTCTATGGGTTTTCAAATAAAATGTCACGGACTCACACACACACACACACCACACACGCGCGCATGCGCACAAACATCAATTGTGAACAAAATTTTTTAAAACCCTTTGACTAGAAATAAAAATTTTTTTACGCACCATAACGCACCGTCACACGCACGTAGGTGTGTGGCAAACCGCCCACGAAACCCCCACCCAACACCAATATTTAATTCAATGTTTTTAAACTTTGACTAGAAAAAGATTATTTCACAAAAACCCCCGCACCAAAACCCAACACCCGCAACACACAAAATTATGTATTGACTAAAATCGTAAAATACAATCAGGCAGATAATTCAGAAAATGTAAGACTGGGTAGTCACATCATTGTGAATTCAAAGCGAATGCTTACTGGAAAATAAATTTTTTTTTTCTGTTGGTTTTGTGATGGGACACGAAAACGGCTTTCCCCGAAGGCAACATTTAAAATTTGGAAACAAAGCAGGGGTTGGGGTTAGAAGGGTTTTAGGGTTAGGGTTGGGGAAAGGGTAAGGGTTGGGGTTAGTGAAAGGGTTGGGTTAGGGGGGGGTTTGGGTTTTGGGTTAGGGAAATTTTGTTGGGGGGTTTGGGTAGGGGTTAAGGTTAGGGTTTTGGTTAGTTAGTATTGGGATTAGTTGGGTTAGGGTTAGGGTAGGGTTGGGGTTAGGGTTTTTGGGTTAGTTAGTGTTGGGGTTTTGGTTGGGTTTTTGGGTTAGGGTTTTGGGTTAGGGTTTTGGGTTAGTTAGTGTTGGGTTTGTTGGGTTTAGTGTAAGGTTGAAAGTTGGGTTGGGTTAAAGTTAGGGTTCAGGGTTTTGGGGTTTGGGATAGGGTTAGGGTTAGGGTTAGGGTAAAGGTTGGGGTTTTGGGTTTAGGGTTAGGGGTTAGGGGTTAAGGTTGGGGGTTGGGTTGGGTTGGGTAGGGTTAAGGTTAGGTTTTGGGTTAGTTAGTTTTGGATTAGTTGGGGATAGTTATTTTTGGGTTGGTTAGGTTTGTGTTGGGTTTTGGGTTAGGTTAGGGTAGGGGTTAGGGAAAGGGTTGGGTTGGGGTTGGATTAGGTTAGTGTTGGGGTTACGGTGGGTTTGGAAAGGGTTATGGTTAGGGTTGGGTTGGGTTAGTTTTAGGGTTAGTTGGGGTTGGGGAGGGTTGGGGTAAGGGTAAGGGTAAGGGAAAGGGTTAGGGTTAGGTTAGTTATTTGGGGTTATTTTTAGGGTTAGTTTTGGGTAAGGGGTTAGGGTTGGGGTTGGGTTTGGTTAGGATTGGGGTTAGGTTAGGGTTGGGTTGGGGTTGGGTTGGGGTTAGGATAAGGGTTGGGGTTGGGGTTGGGTTTTTGGGGTTGGGTTAGGGTAAGGGTTAGGTTTTTGGGTTTTTGTTGGTTAGTGTTAGGGGTTGGGGGTTTGGGTTGGGGTTGTAGGGTTTTAGGGTTGGGGTTAGGGTAAGGGAAAAGGGGTTGGGGTTTAGTGAAAGGGGTTTTGGGTTTAGGGTGGGGGTTAGGGTTTGGGTTGGGGTTAAAGGGTTTAGTTGGGGTTGGGGGTTAGGTTAGGGTTGGGGTTTAGGGTTGGGTGAGGGTTAGGGGTAAGGGTAAGGGTTGGGGAAAGGGTTGGGGTTTAAGGTAGGGTTAAGGTTAGGGTTTTGGTTAGTTTGTTTAGGTTTTAGTTAGGGTTAGGGTTGGGGTAGGGTTAGGGTTAGGGTTTTGGTTAGTTATGTTAGGGGGTTGGGTTTTGGGGTTGGGTTTAGGGTTAGGGTAAGGGTTGGGGGTTAGGGTTAGGGGTGGATTGGTTGTGTTAGGGGTTAGGGTTGGGTTTGGTAATGGTTAGGGTTTATTGGTTAGGGGGT
>CM054165.1:25357216-25379487 GCA_028751875.1 Rapana venosa | reverse complement strand
GGGTTTTTTAAGAGTAGTTAGGGTTGGGTTGGGTTGGGGTTTTGGGTTTTGGGGATAGGGTTAGGGTTAGGGGTAGGATTTTGGGTTTATTAAGATTTAAAAGGTTTTTTAAAAGTAAGGGTTAAAAGGTTTGGTTGGGGTTTAAAGGGGTTATGGTTAGGTTGAGTTAGGTTAGTTGGGGTTAGGGTTAGGGTTTAGTTGGGTTAAGGGTTGGGATAGGGTGGGTTTAAGTTTGGGGGGTAAGGGTTGGGGGTTTAGGGTTAGGGTTAGGGTTAGAGTTAGGTTAGGGTTAGGTTAGTTAGGGTTTTGGTTTAGTTTGGGTAAGGGTTTTTGATTTTGGGTTAGGGTAAGAATTGGTTTGGGGTTGGGGTTTGGCTTGGGGTTTAGGGTTTTTGTGTTGGGTTTAAGATTAGTTGGGGTTAGGGTAAAAGTAAAGGGTTAGGGGGGGGTTGGGTTTGGGTTAGGGGTTTGGGTAGGGTTAGGGTAAGGGTTTAGGGGGGGTTAGGGTTGGGGATGGGTTTAGGGTTGGGTTGGATTAGTTTTAGGTTTAGGTTAGGGGGTTGGGTCAGGGGTTGGGGTCGGGGTTGGGTTTTTGTTAGGGTTGGGGAAAGGGGTTTTGGGATGGGTTTTGGTTAGGTTTAGGGGTTAGTTAGGGTTGTTAGGGTTTGGGGTTTGGGGTTTTTGGTTGCGTTAGGATTAGGGTTATGGTTGGGGTTATGGTTAGTTAGGGTGGGGTTGGGTTTTAG
This sequence comes from Rapana venosa, assembly GCA_028751875.1. Lineage (NCBI taxonomy): Eukaryota > Metazoa > Mollusca > Gastropoda > Neogastropoda > Muricidae > Rapana > Rapana venosa. The sequence continues at coordinate 25,378,741 of CM054165.1, read as the reverse complement.
GTTTACGGTTACGGTTAGGGTTTAAGGGTTACGGTTAGGGTCGTAGTTAGGGTAAGGGTTTGGGTTGGGGGTTGGGTTAGGGTTATGTTAGGGTTGGGTTAGGTTAGGTTGGGGTTTGGTTTAGGGTTTGGGTTTGTTAGGGTTGGGTTTTAGGTGAGGGTTAGGGTTAGGTTATGGTTTTAGGTTATGGTTATGGTTAGGTTATGGTTTGGGTTAGGGTTAGGTTGGGGTTTAGGTTTTTGGGTTTAAAGGTTTGAGTTAGGTTTAAGGTTAGGGTTAGGTTAAGGTTTGAGTTGGGTTTGGGGTTGGGTTAGTTAGTTAGGTTGGGGTTGGGTTTTGGTTTTTGGGGTTAGGATAGGGTGGGTTATGATTGGGAAAGGTTGGTTAGGGTTAGGTTAAGGTTAGGGTTAGGGTTGTGTTAGGGTTGGTTTTTGGTTAAGGTTTAGGGTTGGGTTAGGGTTAGGGTTAAGTCAAGGTTAGGGTTAGGGTTGGGGTTTGGTTAGGGTTGGGTTTGGGGTTTGGGTTAGGTAAGGTTTTGGGTTATTGTTGGGGTTAAGGTTATGGTTGGTTTTACTGAAAGGGGTTGGTTAAGGGTAAGGGTTAGGGTAATGGTTGGGTTATGGTGTGGTTGGGTTGGGGTTTTGTTAGGGGAAGGTTGGGTTAGGGTTGGGTTGGGTTTACGTTAGGGTTTAAGCGTTGGGGTTACGGTCGGGGGTTTTGGGTTGGGTTAGGGTTGGGTTAGGGTTTTGGGTTGGGTTTAGGTTAGTTAGGGTTAGGGTTTGGGGTTAGGTTTTTAGGGTAGGGTTAGGGTTGGGTTTGTTATGGTTAAGGGTTTGGTTAGTTAGGTTTAGGGTTGGGGTTAGTGTTATGGATAGGTTAGGGTTTAGGGTTTGGATTTTTGGTTAAGGGTTAGTTTAAAGGGTTAGGGTTTGAGGTTATGGGTTAGGTTAGTTAGGTTGGGTTTAAGGGATAGTGTTGGGGTTATGGAAGGTTAGGTTAGGGTTGGGTTAGGGTAAGGGTTTAAAGGGTTGAGTTATTTTAAGGGTTAGGGTTTAGGTTTGGGTTTAGGGTTAGGTTTCGGGTTATGGTAAGGGTTACGGTTAGGGTTAAGGTTAGGGTTAGTTAGGCTTAGGGTTAGGGTTAGGGTAGTCAAAGTCAAAGTCAAAGTCAAAAACACTTTAATCATCCCATGAAGGGCAATTACAATACTGACAGGCAGATTGATACTCATCAAATATATCAAAGACACAAAAGCTATATTTCATATTGGTTTTCAAATAAAATGTCCGAACACACACAACAACTCCCCACACACGCGCGCTGCGCACAAACATCAATTGTGAACACAATTTTAAACCCATTGACTGGGAAGACATAAAAACTTATTTTTACGCACGCATATACGCAGCACGTACACACGCCGTACGTGTGTGTGCGAACACGCCCACGCACACCCACACCATACACCAATATATGAATTCAAGTTTTAAGACAGTTGACTAGAACACGGGCTTATTTCACACACCCACGCACCCACACCCACACACACACACGCACACACCCCACAATTATGTATTGACTCACTCGTAACAATGACAATCAGGCAGATAATTCAGAGAAATGTAAGAACTAGGTAGTCAACATCATTGTGAATTCAGAAGTCGAATGCTTACTGGCACAATAGAATTTCTTTTTCTGTTGGTTTTGCTGATGGGACACTGAAAACGGCGTTCCGAAGGCAACATTTGAAATTTTGGAAACAAAGCATGGGTTCGGGTTAGTAAGGGTTAGGGTTAGGGTTAGGGTAAGGGTAAGGGTTAGGGTTAGTGTAAGGGTTAGGTTAGGGTGAGGGTTAGGGTTTGGGTTAGGGTTAAGGTTAGTTGGGGTTAGGGTAGGGGTTAAGGTTAGGGTTTTGGTTAGTTAGTATTTGGATTTAGTTAGGGTTAGGGTTAGGGTAGGCGTTAGGGGTTTGGGTTTTGGTTAGTTAGTGTTAGGGTTGGTTGGTTTAGGGTTAGGGTTAGGGGTTTTGGGTTTTGGTTAGTTGTGTTAGGGTTTGTTAGGTTTAGTGTAAGGTTGAAAGTTGGGTTAGGGTTAAAGTTAGGGTTCAGGGTTTGGGTTTGGGATAGGGTTAGGGTTAGGGTTAGGGTAAAGGTTAGGGTTAGGGTTAGGGTTAGGGTTTGTTAGGGTTTTAAAGGGTTTGGGTTAGGGTTGGTTTGGGTAGGGGTTAAGGTTAGGGTTTTGGTTAGTTAGTATTCGGATTAGTTAGGGATAGTTAGTGTTAGGGTTGGTTAGGTTTAGTGTTAGGGTTAGGGTTAGGGTTAGGGTAGGGGTTAGGGTAAGGGTTAGGGTTAGGGGTTAGGATTAGGGTTAGTGTTAGGGTTACGGTTAGGGTTATGGTAATGGTTATGGTTAGGGTTAGGGTTAGGGTTAGGGTTAGGGTTAGTTTTAGGGTTAGTTAGGGTTAGGGTTAGGGTTAGGGTAAGGGTAAGGGTAAGGGTAAGGGTTAGGGTTATGGTTAGTTAGTGTTAGGGTTAGTTAGGGTTAGTGTTTGGGTAAGGGTTAGGGTTAGGGTTAGGGTTAGTGGTTAGGATTAGGGTTAGGGTTAGGGTTAGGGTTAGGGTTAGGGTTACGGATAAGGTTAGGGTTGGGGTTAGGGTTAGGGTTAGGGTTAGGGTAAGGGTTAGGGTTAGGGTTATTGTTAGGTTAGTGTTAGGGGTTAGGGTTAGGGTTCGGGTTAGTAAGGGTTAGGGTTAGGGTTAGGTTAGGGTAAGGGTAAGGTTAGGGTTAGTGTAAGGGTTAGGTTAGGGTGAGGGTTAGGGTTTGGGTTAGGGTTAAGGTTAGTTAGGGTTAGGGTTAGGTTAGGGTTAGGGTTAGGGTTGGGTGAGGTTTAGGGGTAAGGGTAAGGGTTAGGGTAAGGGTTAGGGTTAGGGTAGGGGTTAAGGTTAGGGTTTTGGTTAGTTAGTATTAGGATTAGTTAGGGTTAGGGTTAGGGTAGGCGTTAGGGTTAGGGTTTTGGTTAGTTAGTGTTAGGGTTGGTTAGGGTTTAGGGTTAGGGTTAGGGTAAGGGTTAGTAGGGTTAGGGGGATAGATTAGGGTTAGTGTTAGGGTTAGGTTAGGGTTATGGTAATGGTTAGGGTTAGGGTTAGGGTTAGGGTTAGGGTTAGTTTTAGGGTTAGTTAGGGTTAGGGTTAGAGTTAGGGTAAGGGTAGGGGTTAGGGTTATGGTTAGTTTGTGTAAGGGTTAGTTAGGGTTAGTGTTTGGGTAAGGGTTAGGGTTAGGGTTAGTGGTTAGGATCAGGGTTAGGGTTTGGGTTAGGGTTAGGGTTAGGGTTAGGGTTAGGGTTACGGATAAGGTTAGGGTTGGGGTTAGGGTTAGGGTTAGGGTTAGGGTAAGGGTTAGGGTTAGGGTTAGGGTTATTGTTAGGTTAGTGTTAGGGGTTAGGGTTCGGGTTCGGGTTAGTAAGGGTTAGGGTTAGGGTTAGGGTAAGGGTAAGGGTTAGGGTTAGGGTTAGGGTTAGTGGTTAGGATCAGGGTTAGGTTGGGTTAGGGTTGGGGTTTTAGGGTTAGGGTTAGGGTTAGGGTAAGGGTAAGGGTTAGGGTTATTGTTAGGTTAGTGTTGGGGGTTAGGGTTAGGGTTGGGGTTTTAGTAAGGGTTAGGGTTAGGGTAAGGGTAAGGGTTAGGGTTAGTGTTAGGGTTAGGTTAGGTTGAGGGTTTAGGGTTTGGGTTAGGGTTAAGGTTAGTTAGGGTTAGGGTTAGGGTTAGGGTTAGGGTTAGGGTTAGGGTTAGGGTTAGGTTAGGGTTAAGGTTAGGGGTTAGGGTAGGGGGTTTAAGGTTAGGGTTTTGGTTAGTTAGTATTCGGATTAGTTAGGGATAGTTAGTGTTAGGGTTGGTTGGGTTTAGTGTTAGGGTTAGGGTTAGGGTTAGGGTAGGGGTTAGGGTAAGGGTTAGGGTTAGGCGTTAGGATTAGGGTTAGTGTTAGGGTTACGGTTAGGGTTATGGTAATGGTTATGGTTAGGGTTAGGGTTAGGGTTAGGGTTAGTTTTAGGGTTAGTTAGGGTTAGGGTTAGGGTTAGGGTAAGGGTAAGGGTAAGGGTAGGTTTAGGTTAGTTAGTGTTAGGGTTAGTTAGTGTTAGTGTTTGGTAAGTTTAGGGTTAGTTAGGTTGTGGTTGGTTTAAAGGGTTAGTTAGGGTTAGGGTTAGGGTTAGGTTAGGGTTACGGATAAGTTAGGGTTGGGTTAGGGTAGGGTTAGGGTTAGGGTAGGGGTTAGGGTTAGGGTTATTGTTAGGTTTGTTAGGGGTTAGGGTTGGGGTTGGGTTATAAGGGTTAGGGTTAGGGTTAGGGTAAGGGTTAAAGGTTAGGGTTTAGTTGGGTTAGGTTAGGTGAGGGTTGGGGTTTGGTTGGGGGTAGGTTAGTTAGGGTTAGGGTTAGGTTAGGGTTAGGGTTAGGGTTAGGGTTAGGGTAGGGTTAGGGGTAGGTAAGGGTTAGGGTAGGGTTAGGGTGAGGGGGTTAAGTTAGGGTTTGGTTAGTTAGTATAGGATTTTAGGGTTAGGGTAGGCGTTAGGGTTAGGGTTTATGGTTAGTTAGTGTTAGGGTTGGTTAGGTTTAGGGTTAGGGTTAGGGTTAGGGTTAGGGTTGGTAGGGTTAGGGGATAGGATTAGGTGTTTGTGTTAGGTTAGGTTAGGTTATGGTATTGGTTAGGGTTAGGGTTAGGGTTGGGGTTTTAGGGTTGGGGTTTGTTTTAGGGTTAGTTAGGTTAGGGTTGGTTAGGTAGGGTGGGGGTTAGGGTTATGGTTAGTTTGTGTAAGGGTTATTAGGGTTAGTGTTTGGTAGGGTTGGGGTAGGGTTATGGATTAGGACGGGGTTAGTGGTTAGGGTTAGGGTTAGGGTTAGGTTAAGGGTTAGGGTTAGGATAAGTTAGGGTTGGGGTTAGGGTTAGGGTTAGGTTGGGTAGGTTAGGGTTAGGTTAGGGTTATTGTTTAGGTAGTGTTGGGGGTTAGGGTTCGGGTTGGGTTTAGGGTTAGGGTTAGGGTTAGGGTAAGGGTTAGGTTAGGGTTAGGTTTAGTGGTTAGATCAGGGTTAGGGTTGGGTTGGGGTTTTAGGTTGGGGTTGGGGTTAGGTAAGGGTTGGGGTTATGTTAGGTTAGTGTTAGGGGTTTTGGGGTTTAGGGTTCGGGTTAGTAAGGGTTAGGGTTAGGGTAAGGTAAGGGTTAGGGTTAGTTTGGGGTTAGTTAGGTTGAGGGTTAGGGTTGGGGAGGGTTAGGGTTAGGTTATGTTAGGTTAGTGTTAGGGGTTAGGGTTCGGGTTCGGGTTAGTAAGGGTTGGGGTTTAAAGGGTAAGGGTAAGGGTTAGGGTTAGGGTTAGGGTTAGTGGTTAGGATCAGGGTTTAGGGTTAGGGTTAGGGTTAGGGTTAGGGTTAGGGTTAGGGTTAGGGTAAGGGTTAGGGTTTTTGGGTTAGGTTAGTGTTAGGGGTTAGGGTTAGGGTTCGGGTTAGTAAGGGTTAGGGTTAGGGTAAGGGTAAGGGTTAGGGTTAGTGTTAGGGTTAGGTTAGGTTGAGGGTTAGGGTTTGGGTTAGGGTTAAGGTTAGTTAGGGTTAGGGTTAGGTTAGGGTTAGGGTTAGGTTGAGGGTTAGGGTTAAGGTAAGGGTAAGTGTTAGGGTAAGGGTTAGGGTTAGGGTAGGGGTTAAGGTTAGGGTTTTGGTTAGTTAGTATTAGGATTAGTTAGGGTTAGGGTTAGGGTTAGGGTAGGGGTTAGGGTTAGGGTTTTGGTTAGTTAGTGTTAGAGTTGGTTAGGTTTAGTGTTGGGTTAGGGTTAGGGTTAGGGTTAGGGTTAGGGTTAGGGTTAGGGTTAGGGTTAGGGTTAGGGGTTAGGATTAGGGTTAGTGTTAGGGTTACGGTTAGGGTTATGGTAATGGTTATGGTTAGGGTTAGGGTTAGGGTTAGTTTTAGGGTTAGTTAGGGTTGGGGTTGGGTTAGGGTAAGGGAAAGGGTTAGGGTTATGGTTAGTTAGTGTTAGGGGTTAGTTTGGTTAGTGGTTTGGGAAAGGGGTTTTGGGTCTAGGGTTAGGGTTAGTGGTTAGGATCAGGGTTAGGGTTAGGGTTAGGGTTAGGGTTACGGATAAGGTTAGGGTTGGGGTTAGGGTTAGGGTTAGGGTTATGTTTGTTCTTATTCATTATATCATCTATGCATGTTTTAATGGACCAAGTGACAAATTCATTGACAGCACCACCCAACAAATTCAGTCTAAAAATTCAGTTTCAACCATTTAGCATATAACACGTTGAACAGATTTCAGCAGAAAAGGCACAAAAGTGTCTTCAGAATACTTTACAGTCTCCCTTCTTCGTCTGTTTTATCGTTTCAAAAAAGCAAACGGTTTTTAACAGGATTGTCCTTGCGTTATTAGGAATGTTCGTATTTCATACTGTCAGCCAGACGCTGAAAAGTGTCTAGCCCCACTTCCTTTGATAAAGATGTTGAAAATTACACCTTCCATCTCATCGCTGATTTCTGTCTCCCACAGAATTCTAGACACCACAAAATAAATATAAGACTGTCTCCGATTGTGATTGACGCACTATTAGATTATCACTATTTCTGTTGTTTCAGTGCCTAACAGCAGCACGAAGTTCAATTAGGTTATCACTATTTCTAGTTCCTGACAGACGCGAAGTTCAAGTCGGTGATGCTGGTGAAGATTGTGTCAGATTTTAGCAGATGGAAAATGACTGCATAGGTAACAGAATTTGCTGCTTGTATGATACAGCAACATACACTGACAAGTAATACGATATAAGAAGACCTTTATCATCTAACCATCATTACAAAGCAGGTCTCAGTCTTCTTAAACGGCGTATTAGTTTGTGTAAGTGTGAGTGACGGATATAAGATTTTGGATATAAGAAGACCTTTATTAGACCATCATTACAAAGCAGGTCTCAGTCTTCTAGTTTGTGTAAGTGTGAGTGGCGGAGTGAGTGAATAAGCGTTTGTGTGTGTGTGTTTATGTATGTATGTATGTATGTATGTATGTGTTTATGTGTGTATGTGTGTGTGTGTGTGTGTGTGTGTGTGTGTGTGTGTGGGGTGTGTGTGTGTGTGTTGTGTGTGTGTGTGTGTGTGTGTGTTGTGACAGAAATGTCAAAATACTTTGAGAGTGTGTGTGTGTGTGTGACAGAAATGTCAACAAGACTTAAAGAACGAAAACCAATTCGGGCTTTCATGGTTGAGTATAAAATGGGTTGACTTTTAGACTTGACCAGGAAAGGACACTCACCTATCAAAAAATCGCCTGGATTTTCGACCCAACCAAGAAGTGGTTGTTTGGATTGTGCACCCGATGGGATCAAAATGTGGATTGGATTTTGGACCCGATGGAATCAAAAAGTGGTTTGGATTTTGGACTCGGTGGGATCAAAAGGTTGTTTGGATTTTGTACCCGATGGGATCAAAAAGTGGTTTGGATTTTGGACCCGGTGGGATCAAAAGGTGGTTTGGATTTTGGACCCGATGGGATCAAAAAGTGGTTTGCATTTTGGACTCGGTGGGATCAAGAGATGGCTTGGATTTTGGACCTGATGTGATCAAAAGGGGTAAGAGGATCAGATCTTGAAATCGTGGTATGGATTTGAGACGTCATCAGGAAAAACGCGGGTTGGGTTTTGAACTCGACCAGCAAATCATAAGCCGGATTTTGATTCCGACCAGTAAACAATGTGTTGGATTTTTGAAGCCCTTTCCCTTTCCATTAGTTATGGATGTCCGCAATACTACATGGATACATGCGATTACGGATTCATTCAAATATCCTTTCAGAACAAACTTTGTATTTTGTGTAAATTAACATTCATTTTAACATCCCAAATAATCCGTATTACACTCGACATGCAAAATGTGCTTCCATTTTTTTATGAAAACACTCAAATGAATGTTTGTTGTTATTCATTATATCATCTATGCATGTTTTTTATGGACCAAGTGACAAATTCATTGACAGCACCAACCAACAATCTCAGTCCAAAAATTCAGTTTCAACCATTTAGCATATAACACGTTGAACAGATTTCAGCGAAAGGCAAAACCCAGTGTCTTCAGAATATTTTGCAGTCTCTTTGCTTCGCTGCTTTATCGTTTCAAAGTAAGCAAACAGCTTTGGGAAATTGTCCTTGCGTTATTAGGAATGTTCAGTAGTTCATACGTCAGCCAGAGGCGGGAAAAGTGTCTAGACCCACCTCTCCTTGTTTAAAGATGTTAAAAAATTACACCCTTCCATCTTTCATCGCTGATTTCTGTCTGCACAGCAATGACCTAGACACCAAAAAAGGAATTAATAAGACTGTCCCCGATTGTGATTGACGCACTATTAATTTATCATATTTTGTTGTTTCAGTGCCTACAGCAGCACGAAGTCAATTGGTTATCACTTTTTCTAGTTCCTGACAGACGCGAAGTTCAAGTCGGTGTGTGGTGAAGATTGTGTCAGATTTTAGCAGATAAAAAATGACTGCATAGGTAACACAATTTACTGCTTGTATGATACAGCAACATACACTGACAAGTAATACGATATAAGAAGACCTTTATCATCTAACCATCATTACAAAGCAGGTCTCAGTCTTCTTAAACGGCGTATTAGTTTGTGTAAGTGTGAGTGACGAAGTGAGTGAATGAGCGTTTGTGTGTGTGTGTCTATGTATGTATGTATGTATGTATGTATGTGGTGTGTGTGTGTGTGTTTTGTGTGTGTGTTGTGTGTGTGTGTTGTGTGTGTGTGTGTTTTGTGTGTGTGTGTGTGTGTGTTGTGACAAAAAATGTCACAAGACTTCGAGAGTGTGTGTGTGTGTGACAGAAATGTCAACAAGACTTAAAGAACGAAAACCAATCCGGGCTTTCACGGTTGAGTTTAAAATGGGTTGACTTTTAGACTTGACCAGGAAAGGACACTCACCTATCAAAATATCGCCTGGATTTTCGACCCAAACCAAGAAGTGGTTGTTTGGATTGTGCACCCGATGGGATCAAAATGTGGTTTGGATTTTGGACCCGATGGGATCAAAAAATGGTTTGGATTTTGGACCCGGTAGGATCAAAAGGTGGTTTGGATTTTGGACCCGATGGGATTAAAAAGTGGTTTGGATTTTGGACCCGGTGGGATCAAGAGGTGGTTTGGATTTTGGACCTGATGTGATCAAAAGGGGAAAGAGGATCAGATCTTGAAATCGTGGTATGGATTTGAGACGTCATCAGGAAAAACGCGGGTTGGGTTTTGAACTCGACCAGCAAATCATAAGCCGGATTTTGATTCCGACCAGTAAACAATGTGTTGGATTTTTGAAGCCCTTTCCCTTTCCATTAGTTATGGATGTCCGCAATACTACACGGATGCATGCGATTACGGATTCATTCAAATATCCTTTGAAAACAAGCAGTGTTTTTTTGTAAATTAACATTCATTTTAACATCCCAAATAATCCGTATTACACTCGACATGCAAACTGTGCTTCCATTTTTTATGAAAACACTCAAATGAATGTTTGTTGTTATTCATTATATCATCTATGCATGTTTTTAATGGACCAAGTGACAAATTCATTGACAGCACCACCCAACAAATTCAGTCCAAAAATTCAGTTTCAACCATTTAGCATATAACACGTTGAACAGATTTCAGCAGAAAAGGCACAAAAGTGTCTTCAGAATACTTTACAATCTCCCTTCGGATACATGTCTGCATCGTTGTTTTATCGTTTGAAAGAAAGCAGCCAGTTTTTAACAGGATTGTCCTTGTGTTATTAGAATGTTCAGTAGTTTACTGTCAGCCAGACGCTGAAAAAGTGCATAGACACTCTCTCTCTTTTGATAAAGATGTCGAAATTACCCATTCCCTATTTATCGCTGAAATTTTTGTCTGCACAGCAATGACCCGACACCACAAAAGAATATAAGACTGTCTCCGATTGTGGGTTGACGCACTTTAGATTATCACTATTTTTGTTGTTTCAGTTCCTGACAGCAGCACGCGAAATTCAATTAGATTATCACTATTTCTGTTTTTTCAGTTTCTGACAGCAGCACGAAGTTCAAGTCGGTGATGTTTGTGAGGATTGTGTCAGATTTTACGATAGAAAATTATTACTAGGTAACAGAATTTGATGCCATCATAAAAGTGGGGATGCGATAGCTCAGTGGTGGAGCACTCGATTTCCGCAGGGACGTTAAGCAGCGTCGAGTTGTTACGTGGATGGGTGACCTTTGCGCGCCTTGGCTCAGACAGTTCCGTTCACACAGCGTACATGGGTACCTGCCTCTTTGGGTAATGGGAAGTTTCCATCCATTAATGCGTTTGCCACCGAAGGGACACATCCACATCACATCAGTAACAAGACCAGCAGGGACCCAATCCACCTCTAAATCAGGACTTCTTTTTTTTTTTGTCATTGCGGGATCACATCCACATCACATCATGACTTCTGACATCAGGGACCACCTCAACATCATGACTTCTGCAACCGCAGGGAAAAAACCAACCACCTCAAGCTTCTGACCCTGAGGGGCCACATCCACATCATGCCTTGCACTGCAGGGACCAATCAAACACATATGACTTCTGTCAAAGCAGGGTCACGTCAAATCTTCCTCATACTTTGACACTGCAGGGACAATCACTCGACTTTGACACTGTATGCGACACACCACATAAGAATTGACACTGCCGGCTGCCACAAACCATCATCATGAGCTTCGGAACTGCAGGGACACATTCGCTTATGATTACTGACATTAGTGACACATCCACATCCTCACTTCTGAACACGGCAGGGGACCATCACAACATGCTGAACGCAGGGGCACATTAATCATGACTTTGACACTGTCAGGGACCAACATCAACCTCCACATCATGACTTTGGAACTGCAGGGGCTAATCACATCAAGGACTTTGACACTACAGGGACACATCCAACATCCTCGTGATTCTGACAAGGGGACACATCCCCATCATGACTTCTGAACTGCAGGGCCAATCAACACCCTGACTTCTGACATATCGGGACACATCAATAAGATTCGGACACCGAGGGGCAATACACCCACATCATGATTTCTGACACGAGGGGCCCAACAATCATCACTTTGACTAATGCAGGGACCACATCAATCGCCACATCATGAATTAAGCGACTGCAGGGAAAACAGAATATCATGACATACAGACACGCGCAGGCACAAATACAAGTTCCTGGCCTCTGAAACTTCAGGGACCACATCCCCATCCACATCATGGACAGGATGCAGGGGACCACATCCATATCCATAATGGATTTAAGCCACGCGAGACTACAGACAATCTGACTTTTACACGCAGGGCGCCCATCCTACATCCTGATTCTGACACTGCAGGAGACCACATACATCATGACTTTGACACTGCAAGGCTGGGAGAGGCTACATCTTAATCATACTTCTGACACTGACGGGACCACCATCCCCATGTGACTTTCAGAAACAGCAGGGGACACCTCACATCTCGGCTTATGGTCTGCAGAGGCCACATCACATCTATATTTCTGAAACGAAGGGACCAATCCACATCCACATCAGGACCTTCCGAACTTGAGGGACACATCACATCAACAATGATGATTTCTGAAAGCAGGGACCACATCCGCTCATGACTCTTGAAACTGCAAGGACCACATCACATCATGACTTCTGTACCCCTGCAGGGACACATCCCACATCATGACTTCTGAAACAGCAGGGCCCACATCACTCTATTCCTTTGACCTGATGGGGCAATCTTATCCATGACTTTGACACTGCAGGACACCTCCACATCGTGATTTGAATTGAGGGACCATCACATCCTGATTCTGAAACGCAAGTACCACATCTTATCATGACTTATGATACTAAGGAGGGACACTACACTCATCGACTTTACTGAAACCGAGGGGCACATCCACATATGCTTTCTGACACTGCTGGGACCCGACAATATTATGACTTCTGACAAGGCAAACGACAACATTTCCACATCATGATCAACATGGACATGCAGGGACCCACACCCATATGCCTTTGATATGAGGGGCAATCCACATAATCATGGCTTTTGAACTGCAGGGGCAAATCCACTCATGCCTTTTGATTCCGCGGGACACATACCATAAATCAGGCTTCTGACACCGAGGACCACATACAATCCACATCAGGACTTGACACTGCAGGGACCACAACCACATCATGACTTCTGACCACTGCAGGGACCACAAAACGCATATGACTTTGAAACTGCCGGGACCATCGATAACAAGATTCTGCCACTGCGTGAACCACAATACTAATCATGATTCTTACAATGTGCACACAACTATATGACAGCTGAACTGAGGAACCACAAAATTTCATGACTTTGAAATGATGGACACATCAATCCTGACTTTTGAACTGCGGGGACAGATCCATATTGACTTGAAATGGCACAGATAACATCCACATCATGATCTTTGACATGCAGGGCCCCCCCCACATCCTGACTTTGATATGCAGTGGGAACCTAACATCCACATCATGCTTGGACATGAGTGACCCATCCACATCATGACCTTCAGTTACTGCCAGGGACCCATCAATCGTTGCTTTGACCTCTGAGGCCACTTACACACCCACATATGATTCTGACATGCGGGCACAACCACATAATTGACTTTGATACTGCAGGGAAAATAACATCCAATCAGACCTCTGAATTAGCAGGACAAATCATATATGATTCTGACATTGAAGGGCCAAAATTCCCCTTCATGACTTCTGACATTGCAGGGACCACATCCACTTCAGGACTTCTGACACTGCCGGGGACCACATAACATCATGACTTTTGAATGCAGGGACACATCCAACATATGATTTAACACAGCGGGGGCCACATCTTATATGGACTTTGAACTGCAGGGCCTCATCCACATCATGACTTCTGAAAACGCAGGGGTTCCAACCCAAATTTTCATCTCTCTGGACACTCAGGGGCCAATCCACATAGACATTTGACAAGCCGGACAATCATGGCTTCTGACACTGCCAAAAGGCCAATCCACATAGACTTTGACACAGCAATGGCGCATCCACTATGCTTTGAACTGTAGGGACATATCAATCACAGCATGACTTTTGGACAATGCAGGGATGGTAGGCTGAAACATCTCACATCCGGGCTTTGACACTGCATGGCCAATCAATCCTCACATCATGGCTTTTGAACACGCAGAGACCCCCCCTAACCCCATGCACATCATGATTTATGACACGAATGGACATATCCACAATCCACATCTGCCTTTTGACACTCTGCAGGGACCACTCGATCATGATTCTGATACTGCAGGGACCACAATCACATTCACGGCTTCTGCACTGCGGGACCACATCCACATCCATATCATGATTTGTATGCAGCGAAACCAATCCACATCCATGCTTGAAACTTGTAGGCACCACATCAATAATGGACTTCGAAACCGCAGGGACCAATCCACATCATGCTATCTGACACCGCAGGGGCCACATCACTTATGTCTTTGACACCGTCGGGACCAAATCACATTTCATATGATTCAGAAATGCTGGGACATAACAATCCACAACATGACTCTGAAACTGCGGAACACATCACATATGACTTCGACACGCACCAGACACATCCACATTGGACTTCTGAACCTGCTGGGACCATCCCTCCATCTGACTTTTGACACTGTAGGGACCACATCCACATCATGTTTTTGACACTGCAGGGACACTTCCACATTCATGACGTCGGACATTGCAGGAGCACATTCACACTCATTGATTCTGACACTTGACAGGGACCATATCACATATGATTCCTCACATGAGGACCATTCCACATCATGATTTGACACTGCAAGGGCCACCCTCCACCCATCTGATTGTGACACTGCAGGACCACATCCAATCTGACTTCTGCATTGCAGGGGACAACATTCACTTCATGACTTTGCACTGCCGGGCCACATCCCATTATGACTTTCACATGCAGGGAGCACTCACATCATTGCTTCAAGAAAAAGGAAAGACATCATTCACACTCAATATTGACTTCTGGCACTTAGGGACCTAATCCAAATACATCATGATATTGCAATGCACAGACGACATCCCAATCATGGGCTCTCTAACACTGAAAGGACCACTTCCACATTCACATAATGGCTTTGCACAACGCACGGACCACATCCACAGCCACATCATGCTTTGTGACACCGAAGGTTCCTAATCCAATCCACTATGACTTTTGACATGCAGGGACCAATCCGCATCTGATTTGAACTGCAGGGACCAATCATATCACGACTTGAACATGCAGGGACCACATCCACACGATATCAGACTTCTCCATATGCAGGGACCACATTCCATTCACAATAACTGACCTTCTGACATGCAGGTCCATTATCTCACCCACATCATGACTTTTGGACAGCAGGGACCCCATCCACATCAGGCCTTCTGACATGGAGAGAAATCACGCATACCGCCTCATGACTTCAGACTGCTGGGACACATCACATCCCGACTCTTGACAATGAGGGACCACATCAATCTATACAAGATTCTGAAAAAATGCAGGGCGGCATACACATCGACCATCATGACCTTGACACTGAGGGACCAATTCGACCTCCATGACTTTGACACTGCAGGTAAACCACATCCCAGCTACATAATGACTTCTGACACTGCAAGGGTCACAATCTGAGTTATGACTGCAGGGACACCACTTCCCACATATGCCTTTGAATGCAGGGACCACATCCCATCATATGTGATTAAGGCACTCAGGGACCTACTCCCACTCAAGACCTCTGACACTGTCGGACCATACATCCAATCATGACTTTGACACTGCATGGACACATCCACATCATATCGTGACTTAAGACATGCAGGGAACATCAAATCATGCTCTGACAATGTCAGGGGACACAACCACATCGTGACTTTGACATGCTGGCGTAATTATACTCACATATGTTCTGTAACTGCAGGACCACAATCACATCATGACTTCTGAACGGCAGGGAACATCCACATCAGATCTTCTGCCACTATGGGACCAATCCTCATATGAGTTTGAAAACGCAGGGACCAATTCACATCAGACTTTGACACTGAGGGACCACATCAGCTCTCATGATTTCTGACATGAGGTGTACACAATTCTGACTTCTGCATAAAGGGAACCATCACCACAATTGTGACTTCTGACACTGCAGCGAAACATCACATCCCTATGATTTGACCTGCAGGGGCGCACACATCACACTATGTCTTCTGACTCTGCAGGGACCATATCCAACATTTTATGACTTCTGCCCTGCAGGGGCCACATACACACCCCACCTCATGAGACTTTTTACACTGCAGGGGCCCCTACCACATATTATTTGATATGAAGATCCACATCCACATCCACATCATGATTAGAGAATTGCAGGGACACATGACCTCCAACCATGACATAAGACACCGCAGGGAACAACATCCACATCTGACTTGTACTTCAAGGACTATCCAATCCTGGATATGGACTTGCAGAGGCACATCAAATCTGATTCAGACCCGATGGGGACCACATCCCATCACACAAGAACTTCGACAGAGGGAACATCACAATCATATATGACTTCTGACACCGCAGGGGCCACATCTTTATCATGATTCTGGGACACTGCAGGGACCACATCCACATCGTAGACTTTGACACTTGAGGGCCCACATCCATATGACTTTGAAACGCAGAGGTCACCTTCTTCATTCTTTTGACATTGCAGGGGCCACATCCACATCTGCTTGAACGAAGGGACACTCCTCCAATTGATCTTGACATGCAGGGACCACACAATCATGAATTTGATTGCAGGGGCAAATACCTCCACCATCATGGACTTCGGCACTGAAAGGGCCCATCCAATCTGATTCGTTATGCAGGGACCAACATCCACATCGTGAATTGACTGCAGGGGAACATATACACACAATTCATGACTTCAGCATGAGGGACACAACACTCATGACTTCTGATATGCAGGGATTCACATCCAACTCCACAACAAGACCTGACATTGCAGGGACACCATCCATATCTGACTATCTGAATTGCAGGGGACAAACTCCAATCATGACTTTGAAGTGCAGGGACCAAATCACATCCAGGACTTTGACCTGCACGGGACCAATCACCTCACGACATTTGAACTGCAGGCACTTATGGGCTTCTGACACTGCAGGAACATATCACTTTGGGACACAGGAAAGGGCGCTCACCTTGATTCTGACTGTTAGGGACCTATCCAATCCAGGCATGCCTTTTGCCCATGCAGTGACAATCCATAAGGCTTAAACACTGAAAGGACCATCACATCAATCATGGCTTTGAAAAAGAGGGACACCTCCACATCTGATTCTGACACTGCAACGGGACCACCTCACATCCTGACGTCTGCATTGCAGGGAACATCGCCTCATGGACTTCTGTACATGCAGGGACAAACATCCACTATATGAATCTGAACACTGAGGGACCACATAATATTGAATTCTGACCCTGCAGGGACCAATCCACATCATACTTCTGACACTGAGGGACCAAACAACTCCATGATTCTGACACTGCAAGGGACATCCACCTCACGACTTCTGCATGGCAGGGACCACATTCCACACATAAATGGACTTCTCAATATGCAGGACCAATCCACATACATATCATGAATTTGACACTGCAGGGACCATATTCCAATCACATATGACTTTCTGACAATCAGGGGAACAACCACATCTATGATTCTGAACTGCAAGGACACAAACAATTGACTTCTGAACTTTGCGGGACACATTCCCATCATGATTAGCTATTGTAGGGACACACCCCATCGATGACTCTGAACTGCTGGGCGATATTTATACATCACATCAAGATTCTGAAATGCAGGGACATTAATATGATTCTGCAAGGAGGGACACATCCTATCCTGATATGCAGTAGGACACATCCCACAACTGATTCTGACAGCGGGACCATTAATCATGACTTCTGGAATGAGGACACATGCATAACATGATTTCTGACACAGAGGGGTAACCCACCATTTGATTCTGACACTAAAGTGACCATCCAAACCATAGTGACTTCTGACACGGAGACACCTCACTTCACATATGACTTTGACATGCTGGGGCGCATCAACCATGACTTAGACACTGAGGGCCCATATACACTCATGACTCTGACCTGCAGGGGCACATACACACCACATTATGACTTCTGCACTTTGAGGGGGCAAACCCCATATTATTTGATACTGAAGAACAAATCCACCACCACTTATGACTTAGAGAGAATGCAGGGGTCAATGCCATATCCATGAATAAGACACGCTAGTGACAACTCCATCAGATCTGATATTCAGGCCACTCCACATCATGGACTCCTGCGATGCAGAGGCTCAATCATCCTGACTTCGAACCCGATGGACCATCAATCGACACAGACTTCCGCACCGAGGGACCATCTCATATATGATTCTGACGCAGGGGCCACCATCTTATATGACTTTGACATGCAGGGACACATCACATGTAACTTCTGACACTGAGGGACACATCAATCATGACTATGACAACGCAGAGGTACTCTTCAATCATTCTTGTCTGAATTGCAGCGCGGCAATCACATCATGCCCTTGTACGAAGGGGACCATTCCAATCAATATGATCTTGACCTTCAGGGACACACCCTTGACTTTGATATGCATGGGCAATACACATCCACATTGATACGGGGACTGCAGGGGACAATAATCATGATTCAGTTCTGCAGGGAAACTCAATCGTGAATCTGACCATGGGGACATATACACCCACTCTATGATTTGACATGGGGACACAACAAATCATGACTCTGATATGCAGGGTAATCAACTCCAATCATGACCTGAATTGCAGGGACGAAACCATATCATGATTTGAATTGAGGGACAATCACACTCATGACTTTGCATATGCAGGACCCACATCACAAAGACTTTGCCACTGCGGGCAATCAATCACGAATTTTGACACTGCAGGACACTATGGCTTCTGTCACTGCAGGGACCCTATATCTTCTGAAGGAAAGGGCGCTCCATCATGATACGCACTGTAGGGAATTCACATCACAGCCTGGACTTTTGGACAATGCAGTGCACCACATCAATATGGCTTCTAACACTGAAAGACATTCCCCTCCACATCATGGCTTCTGAAACGCAGGGACACATCCAATCATTGATTCTGACTGCAAGGACCAAATCATCATGAGTTGAATTGCGGACCACATCCATATGACTTGACATTGGGACAACATCACATCATGACTTCTGACACTGCGGGAACAATTCCAATATGGGATTTGCCCTGCGGGACGCTCAAAATGATTCTGGAACAGAGGGACCTTCAACATCTGATTTGACAAGATGGGCACATCACATACGACCTCTGGCCATGCAGGGACACCTCACACCCATATCATTGACTTTCAATTTGCAGGGACATCCCATCTATATCATGACTTGACATGCAGGACATATCCAACATAAATCCATGAATTTGACAATACAGGAACCAACATCTTGACTTTGACATTGAAGGACACATCACATCAAGACTTTGAAAAGAAGGGAACATATTCCAATCATGATTTGACACTGCAAGGGCCTCACCAATCATGACTTTTGTACTTGCAGGGAAACTTACTCTGATTATGCCATGGAGAGACACCTCCCTGACTCAAGACTTCTGACTGCAATGCACTCCTCCGACCATTGCCTGCGGACACATTCATATCTATCAAGATTTTGAAAATGTATTGGACGCCTTAATCGGACATTATGACGTCAGACCACTGCGGGACACTCAATCGTAATTCTGACACTGGCCGGGACATCAATCATGACTCTGAACTGCAGGACAATACATGTAACTTCTGACATGCGGGACCACATTACATCATGACTTCTGCATCGCTGGGTGCCTCGAAATCATGTATTTGCCATGAGGGGGCCCCATCACTATGTTCTGACCGAAGGGACCACTATTCAAATCACCTTCAGGATTCGGAACCAGCAGAGGACAACATCCACAACAAACATGACTTTGAATGCAGAGACAACATCCCCTCTTGATTCTGACCACTGATGGGACCAAAACACACCAATCATGACTAATCTGGACATTGCAGGGGACCAAAAATCAATCAAGGACTTCTGATACTGCAGGGACACATAACTAATGCCACATCTGACTCTGACATGCGGGGACCACAACATCGTGATTTCTGAAAAGGTCCACTCCACATCATGACGTAAACTTGCAGGGCCCAACCCAAATCAGACTTCTGTTTTGCGGGACAAACCAAATTGACTTCTGACTGGGTGCCAAAAAAATTGACTTTGGAGGGACCCCCCCAATCCACATCAATTCTAAAAAGCGGGAGGGACTCCCCTCGTGATTGGACATGCGGGACCACCCCACTAGATTTTGACCCTGCAGGGACCAATCGACATCATGACTTTTGAAAGGAGAAAACTACCCATCCACACCAGACTTCTGAACTGGGGGACCACATCCTATCATGTTTTGACGCAGGACCACCCACCTTGATCTGCCCCAAAGGGGACCCATAAACCATCTGATTTTGAAAATGCAGGGAAACCATATCCACATTGCTTCTGAGCTGCGGGGGACCACACCACAACATGTTCTAAGCGGGGCTCATACATCTGTTCGACACTGCGGGACCCACCCACTCATGATTCTGACCCCTGCAGGAACATCCATAATGATTTCTGCACTGAGGGGGTCACACCCAAATTCGACATCTGACAATGCAGGGACACATCCAATAAGATTCTGTCGCAGCGTCAATACATAGCCCTTTGAAACCGCGGGCCCAATCCACATCCTTTTGATTTTGAAATGCAGGTCCCCCCAAAATAATAGGATTTGACATGCGGGCCCAAATAATAATGGTTCTGCACTGCGGGGCCCACTTCACTTCACACATTTTAAAAAAATGAAAGGGACCATTCCCAAATCAGGGGCTTTAAAAGGGAGGGACCACCCCAATAATTCTGATTTCCCAAAATGCAGGGCCCAATAAACATAATATGAATCTAAACCGCAGGGGGCCAACCACTAAAGTACTAACACGAGGGATACATCACATCGTTTGACATACAGGGACCCCCCAAATATGATTCTGAAGCAGGGCCCACTTACTCATGTTTGAACTGGGGGCCAACTAACCCAAAACCATGCTTTGATTTTGCAGAGCCATTCCTGTTTCGTCTTCGGGCCCACACCACCCCGTATGACAAGAATGGGGGGCCACCCACACCATCCCTATTCAAACACGCAACCACTTATCATGACTTCTTAACTGCCCCCGGCCACACCAACCCCTGATTTGAATGCAAAACCAACCCATACACTCCTGAATGAGGGACATCTTTCAGACTTTGACCTGCAGGGCCACCCAATCGTGACTTGACATGGGGGACCCACCCACATCATGTTTTTACATGCGGCGAACACCCACATCGTGTTTTTGACTGCGAAAAATCCAATCATGATTGAAAAGGGAGGGCCAATACATCATGTTTCTAAATAAAGGGGGCCATACATTTGCTTCTGACACGTGGGGGGTCAACCCCACACCAATCATGACTTTGCCTGGGGGGCCACATCCATTGATTTTGACACGGAGGGAACACACCCAATATGATTTAACTGTAGGAACTAAAATCATGACTTTGACAGCGGGGGCCCAACTTATCATGTTTTGACCGCGGGACCACTCCCATCGTGATTCGGACACGCAGAAAACCCCTCCCATTTGATTCAAAAAACCGAGGGGACATACATCCATGCTTCTGACCCTAAAGGGGCCCTACATATGGCTTCTGAATGGGACCACTCAACCCACATAATGACTTTTGACACTGCAGGGCCAATAATAGGGACTTTTGCACTGCGGGCCAAACATCATACTTCAAAACTGCAGGTCCCACCCAATCATGATTTTTAAAACGCGGGGGCCACAATTTATATGACTTTTGAATGCGGGCCCAAATCCACACATGATTTCTAAAAAGCAGGGGTAATCCACTATCTTCTGACACTCAGAGAGAAAATCCAATGGGTTTTTTGAAACTGCGGGCCCAATCCACATGTGTTTGAACCAAAGGGGCAAAACCCCCCCCAAATATGTTTTGGGCACTGCAGGGGCCAATCCACTTATTGCACTGCAGGGACCAAAACACACCCACTATGACTTTGACACGCAGGGGCACAAAATATGATTTCTGAAAATGCGGGGGACCACCCCTTTCCATCATTATTAAAAATGCAAGGCCCACATCACACCCAACCCATGTTAAGCCCGGGGTTAACCCGCACATGATTCA
>CM054165.1:25333303-25356716 GCA_028751875.1 Rapana venosa | reverse complement strand
TATTATTATTATTATTATTATTAGACATGGCACTGTATGTCAATAGAGCACAGAAAGTAACAGGACAGTTTGTAAACATCGTACTGTGTGTAGACAATGTGTAGACAGGGCAGAGTGTGTAGACGGAGAGTGTAGGCAGGGCAGAGTGTATAACAGGGTAGAGTGTGTAGACAGGGCATAATGTGTAGACAGGGCACAGTGTTTAGTCAGGGCACAGTATGTAGACAGAGCACAGTAGGTAGACATGGCACAGTTTGTAGACAGGGTTTATTGTGTAAACAGAGCACAGTGTATAGACAGGGCACAGTTTGTAGACAGGGCACAGTGTATAGACAGGACACGGTGTGTAGACATGGCACAGTGTATAGGCATGACACAGTGTATAGACTTGGCACAGTGTATAGACATGGCACAGTGTATAGACATGGCAACGTGTGTAGACAGGGCACGGTATTTAGACATGGCAAAGTGTGTAGACAGGGCACAGAATGTAACAGGACATACTATGTAGACAGGGTACTGTGTGTAGACAATGTGTAGACAGGGCACAGAATGTAATATGATACAGTGTGTAGACATGGCAGAGTGTCTGGATAGCGCTCAAAAAGTGGACATGCCACGATGTGTAGACAGGGCACAGTGTGTAGACAGGACACACTGTGTATACAGGGCACAGTGTGTAGACAGGGCACATTGTGTATACAGGGCACAGTGTGTATACAGGGCACAGTGTGTAGACAGGGCACAGTGTGTATACAGGGCACAGTGTGTAGACAGGGCACATTGTGTATACAGGGCACAGTGTGTATACAGGGCACAGTTTGTAGACAGGGCACATTGTGTATACAGGGCACAGTGTGTAGACAGGGCACAGTGTGTAGACAGGCTAGTGATTAGAAAGGGAACAGTGTTAGACAGGGCGTAGTGTGTAGACAGAGTATTAATCAGAGTATGTAGAGAGAGTGTGTAGACAGAGTGTGTAGACAGGACCCAGTATGTAGACAGGCACAGTGTCAGACAAGGCACAGTATGTAGACAAGGCACAGTGTGTACACTGAGTGTTAGGGCAGATAGGGCACAGTGTGTATATTGAGTACGATGTGTAGACAGGCCAGAGTGTGTAGACAGGGCACAGTGTGTAGTCAGGGCAGAGTTGCAGATAGGGCAGATTGTATAAACAGGGCAAGTTGTGTAGACAGGGCACAGTGTCTAGACAGGGCATGGTTGTAGACAGGGCACAGTGTATAGACAGGTTACAATGTATAGACAGGGCACATTGTGTAGACAGGGCACAGTTTGTAGACATGGCAGAGTGTATAGACATGGCGCAGTATATAATCAGGGCACAGTGTATAGACAGGTTACAGTGTGTAGATATGGCACAGTGTATAGACAGGGTACAGAATGTTACAGGACACAGTTTGTAGTCAGGGTACTGTGTGTAGACAATGTGTAGACAGGGCAGAGTGTGTAGACGGAGAGTGTAGACAGGGCAACGTGTGTAGACAAGGCACAGTGTGCAGTCAGGGTACAGTGTGTAGACATGGCAGTCTGTAAACAGGGCACAGTGTGTAGACAGGGCACAGTGTAGACAGGGCACACTGTATAGACATGGCACAGTGTGTATACAGGGCACAGCGTAAAACATGACACAGTGTGTAGACAGGGCACGGTGTGTAGACAGGGCTCAGTGTATAGACATGGAACAGTGTATAGACATGGCACAGTCTGTAGACATGGCACAGAATGTAACAGGACACACTATGTATACAGGGTACTGTGTGTAGACAGGGCACAGAATGTAATAGGACAGAGTGTGTAGACATAGCAGAGTGTCTAGACAGTGCTTAATGTGTAGACAAGCCACAGTGTGTAGACATGCCACAGTGTGTAGACAGGGCACAGTGTGTAGACAGGGCACAGTGTGTAGACAGGGCACAGTGTGTAGACAGGGCACTCTGTGTGTAGTAACGGCACAGTGTGTATACATGGCATAGTGTGTAGACAGGGCACAGTGTGTAGACAGGGCACATTGTGTAGACAGGGCATACTGTATAGACAGTGTGTATGCAAGTCAGAATGTGTAGACAGGGTGTGTAAAGTGAGTGTGTAGCAGGTCAGAGTATGTAGACAGGGCACAGTGTGTAGACAATACGGTATGTTTAAACACAGTATGTAGTCAGGGCACGGAATGTAGACATGACCCAGTGTGTAGACAGGACAGTGTGTAGTCAGAGTGTGTAGACATAGCATAGTGTAGACAGAGTTATAGAAATGGCAGAGCTAGTATACAGAGTGTGTAGACATCGCAAAGTGTAAACAGAGTGTATAGATTTCGCAGAGTTTGTAGACAGAGTGTGTACACAGAGTGTGTAGACAGGGCCCAGTGAGTACACAGTATGTATAGACAGAGAATAGTGGGCAGACTTTGACTTAACAAGACACAGTGTGTAGATAGGGCATGGTATGTAGACAGGGCACAGTGTGTAGACAGGTCAGATGTTGTAGACAGGCCTCAGAGTGTAGACAGGGCACAGAGTCAGAACAGGCCAGGATGTAAGACAGAGATGTAACAGGGTCAGTGTGTATACAACGAACAGTGTGTAGACAGTGGTAACAGGGATAGTGTGTAAACACAGTTGTAGTAGGCAGGGACAGGCAATGTAGCAGACCAGTGTGTAGACAGGACATGTGTAGTACAGAGTGTGTAGACAGGGAACAGTGTGTATGACAATGTTAGACAGGTCAAGTGTGAGACAGGGCACAGTGTGAAGACAGGGCAAAGTGTAGACAGGGCAATGTGTAAAAGGGCACAGTTGGTAGTACAGGGCAATGTCTACAACAGCAGTGTGTAGACAGGGCAAGTGTGTCAGACAGGTGACAGATGACACATGGCACATTGTGTAGACAGGGCACAGTGTAGAAGAGTGTAGACATGGCACAGTAGTAATGTAGACAGGGCACAGTGTGTAGACAGGTGACAGTGTGTTATAGACAGTGCGGTCAGTGTATAGACAGGGTACAGAGTACAGAATGAGCAGGAGTTTATGTAGACAGGCACAGTGTAACAGTTAGCACACGTGTGTAGACAAGGCACAGTGTAGACAGGGTTGTATGTAGACAGGGCAAGTGTGTAAACAGCAGTGTGTAGATAGGGCACAGTGTAGACAGGGCACACTGTGAGACATGGCATGTTGTAGACAGGCAGCAGTGTGTAGACAGGGCACAGTGTGTAGACAGGTCGTATCAGGTAAGGAACAGTGTGTAAACATGGCACAGTGTATAGACGGAAGTTGTAGACAGGGCACATGTATAAGGAGTGTAGACAGGGCACAGTGTAACAGGGACAGTATGTGTAACAGGGCTACAGCTAATGTAGACAGAGTGTGTAGACATGGGCACAGTGTGTATAGCCAGTGTGTAGCAGGCACAGTGTATAACAGGTCACAGTGTGTAGACAGGGCACTAGTGATAGCAGGGACAGAGTTGTAGACAGGCACAGTTTGAACAGGGCACATTGTAGACAGGGCAATATGTAGACAGGGCACAGTGTGTAACAGGGCACAGTGAGTTAGACAGATAGCACACGTGTGTAGACAGGACACAGTTGTATCGCACAGTGCACAGCCATTGTGTAGACAAGGCACAGTGTAGTAGGCAAGATGTAGACAGCAAGTGTAGACAGGCACGTTAGAACAGGCTGTAGACAGGGCATCAGTGTGTAGACAGGCACAGTGTGTAGACAGGGCACAGATGGTAGACAGGGCACAGTGTGTAGAAAGGTATATGTGTAGACATGCACGTGTGTAGACAGGCACAGATGTGTAAGACATAGTATGAGTAAGGCACAGTGTGTAACAGGCAGAGTGTAGTAGACAGAGTGTGTAGACAGGGCACAAGTATAGATAGGCCAGGGTGTAGACAGGTTACAGACAGTGTGTAGATCAAGAAGTGTGTAGACAGTGTGTAGACAGGGCACAGTAGTGTAGACAAGTTGTGAGCAGTGGCACAGTGTGTAATAAGCGAGTGTGTAGACAGAGTGTGTAGACAGGCACAAGTGAATAGGGAACAGTGTGCAAGTGTAGACAGGGCACAGTGTGAGACAGGGCACAGTGTAAGACAGGCACAGTTTGATAGACAGGGCACAGTGTAAGACAGGGTACAGTGTATACAGGGCATGTTAAGACAGGGCTACAGGAATGAGACAGGTACAGTGTACACATGGCACAGTGGTAGACAGGCAAAAAGAGGTGTAGACACTGCACAGACACGTTTGTGTAACAGAAGGTACAGTGTGTAGAAGGGCACATGCAGTTAACAGGAGCACAGTGTGTAGACAGAGAGCTAGACAGGGCAATGTGTAGACAGGGCAAGTGTGTGCAGTAATAGCACACTGTGTAGACAAGGCACAGTGGTAGATCAGGAGCACAGAGTGTAGATCAGGGCACAGTGTACAGGCCAGGCACAGGATTAGACAGGGCACAGTGGTAGAAGGCATGTGTAATGACAGGGCATAGTGTTACAAAGGCACAGTGTGTAGACAGGAGTGTGTAGACAGGGCACAGTGTGTAGATAGGCACAGTGTGTAGACAGGTGTAGACAGGGCACAGATACATGTGGCACAGTGTGTAAGACAGGTGTGTAGACAGGCCACAGTGTTAACAGTATGTGTAGAGGCATGTTAGTGTGTAGATAGAGGGCAGAGTTGTAGACAGGGAAGTGTGTAGACAGTGGACAGAGTAGAGATAGGACAGTGTAGACAGGCACAGTGTGTAGACAGGCACAGTGTGTAGACAGGGCACAGTGTTAAGACAGGGCACATATGTAATGACAAGTGATAAAAAGTGTATAGACAGGCACATAATAATAGTACAGGGCAAAAGTGAATAGATAAGGTAATAGTTGAAATGGAACATGTATATAGCCATAGTTGTAAGACAATGGCCAGAGGAACAGTTGTAAACAGGGCACAATTAGATGCAATTGTAGAAATCAAGTTTAGAACAGAACAGTGTGTAGACAGATGTGCGTAGACAGCAGATTGTAGACAGTCAAGTTGTAAAGGCTGAGCACACATGTAGACAGGCACACAGTGTGTATGACAATGTCTACAGCACGGTAAGACAGGTTCACAGTGTAACAGCACGTGTTAACAGGACTGTAGACAGGCACAGTGTATACAGGGCACTAGTGCATGTATAGACTAGTGGCACTGTACTACACAAATGTGCACAGTACCTTTGTACAGACGTGCAGTCGTGTAGACAGGCACAGTGGTGACCTAGGCACAATGTCGTAGACAAGACGTGTGTAGACTAGGGCCGTACAGCTGAGTCTGTCGTATAGGCACAGTGCTGTAGATAGTATGTTAGACACGTGCCTGTTTACACAAGTGTGTAACATGTCTAACAGCTGTGAGATCGCAAGTTGTAGACAGGCCCAGTGTTAGCAGGCATAGTGTATAGCAGGACAGTGTTAGAATATAGCACAGTGTGTAGACAGTGCCGTGTATAGCACATTAGACCTGTCATAACAATTGCATACATGTATAAAATGAATAACTAGTAATAATACACTATGTGCATACATGTAATACTAATAATAGTAACTAGTATACACATATTAATAAACTGGATTAAAGCAGGCCATATGTTGAAGGACAAATCAAGTGCTGACAGATCACCTGTGTAGACATGACACAGTATGTCAGAAAATGCACAAGTGTTAACAACACACGTTAGACAGCAACATGTGCGTGCAGACAACAATTATGATAATTCAATAGTCCATGTTTCAACTGTGCCGTTTACAAAACACTGTTACACAGTGGTTGTCTAACACATGTCTACACCTGTAACCTGTCTACACTGTGCCGTGTCTATACACATGTGATGTCTAACACGGTGCCTGTATACACACTGTGCCATGTCTACTCACTGTGCCTGTCTACACACTGTGCCTGTCTACACAACTGTGACATCTTGTCTACACTACTGTGCCTGTCTACACACTGTGCCCTGCTACAACACTGTGCCCTGTCTACACACTGTGCCCTGTCTAACACATATGCCTGTTCACACACTGTGCCCTGTCTACACACTTGCCATGCTAAACCTGCCTGTCTACACACTGTCCCTGTCTACAACTGTGCCTGTCTAACACTGTGCCCTGTCTATCACCTTGCCCTGTCTACACACTGTGCCGTGTCTACACACTATGCTGTCTACACACTGTGTCATGTCCTACAACTGTGCCTGTCTACAACTTGCCCTATCACACACTGTCCTGTCTACACTGTGCCTGTTACATACTTGACCCTGTCTAACACTGTGCCCTGTCTACACACATGTGCCGTGTCTACAACACTGCCTTCTACACACATGTGTCCAGTGCGTATCCACACTGTGTCCGTTCTACAACTGTGCCGTGTCTACATACTCCCTGTCTACACACTGTGCCGTGTCTACATACCGAGTCCTATGTCTACACACTGTGCCGTCTACACTTGCCTTCTACACACCTGTGCCTGTCTACAACTCTGCCCTGTCTACACACTGTGCCCTGTCTACACTCTGTGCCCTATCTACACACTGTGCCGTGTCTACTACCTGCCCTTCTACACACTGTGCCCTGTCTACAATGTTGCCTGTCTACACACTGTGCCTGTCTACACACTGTGCCCTATCTACACACTGTGCCTGTCTACATACTCTGCCCTATCTACACACTGTGCCCTGTCTACATACTCTGCCCTATCTACACACTGTGCCCTGTCTACATACTCTGCCCTATCTACACACTGTGCCCTGTCTACATACTCTGCCCTATCTACACACTGTGTCCTGTCTACATACTCTGCCCTATCTACACACTGTGCCCTGTCAAGTCAAAGTCGTCTACCCACTATGCCCTCTCTAGGCACACTGTGTACACACTGGCCCTGTCTACACACCCTGTCTGCACTCTCTGTCTTCAATTCTGCCATGTCTATACACTATGTCTACAATATGCCATGTCTACACACTCTGACTACACTCTTCCCTGTCTACACACTCTGTCAACACACTCTGCCTACACACTGTGTCCTCTCTAATACTCTGTAGACACACAAGGCATTGTCAACACAATGTGCCCTGTCTACACACACTTGCCTGTCTACACACTGTTTACACACTCTGCCTGTCTACACACTATCTACACATCGCCCTGTCTACACACTGTGTCCTGTCTACACTCCTCTGTCTACACATGCCCTGTCTACACATTGCCCAGTCTACACACTGTGCCGTTACCACTGTCCCTGTCTATACATTTGTCACCTGTCTACACATTTGCATTCTAACACTTCACACTGTCAACACATGTGCCTGTCTACAACACTCTGTCTATACATGCCTGTCTATACATTTGTCTACACACTTACCCAGTTGCTGTGCCTGTTAAATACTAATGCCTGTCTACACACTGCTCATGTCTACACTTGCCATGTCTACACACTGTGCCTGTCTTCACTGTGCCCTGTCTATACACTGTGCCTGTCTATCACTTGCTGTCTAACACCGTGCCATGTCTGCACACTGTCCCTGTCTATAACATGTGTGATCATGTCTACACACTGTGCCCTGTCCTTTAACACCTGTCCAATGTCTACACTCTGCCGTCTATACACTGTGCCCTGTCTTCACAACTGTCTCCCGTACACTGTGTGTCTACAATGTGATCTGTTACATTCTGTGCCCTGTCTACACACTGTGCCATGTCTATACACTGTGCCATATCTACACACTGTAACCTGTCTATTCACTAATTCCTGTCTATACACTGTGTCATGTCTATAGTACACTGAACCCTGTCTATACACTGTACCCTGTCTATACACTGTGCCATATCTACACACTGTAACCTGTCTATTCACTAATTCCGGTCTATACACTGTGTCATGTCTATAGTACACTGAACCCTGTCTATACACTGTACCCTGTCTACACACTGCGTATTGTCTACACAGTGTGCCCTGTCTACAACTGTGCCCTGTCTACACACTACCATGTCTATACACTGTGCCACGTCTATACACTGTACCCTATCTATACGCTGTGCCATATCTACACACTGTGCCCTGTCTATACACTGTGCCCTGTCTACACACTGTGCCGTGAAAATACACTGTCCCATGTCTACACACTGTGCCGTGTCTACACACTGTTCCCTGTCTACACAATGTACCCTGACTACACACTATGCCCTGTCTACAAACTGTGCCCTGTCTACACACTCTAATCTGTCCACACCCTCCGTCTACACAGTCTGCCCTGTCTACACATTGTCTACGCACAGTACCCTGTCTACAAACTGTCTCCTGTTACAATCTGTGCCCTTTCTACATATTGTGTCATGTCTATACACTGTGCCTAGTGTACACACTGTAACCTATCTATTCACTGAGTCCTGTCTATACACTGTGCCATGTATATACACTGTAACCTGATTTTGCTGCAGATACCTTATGCCTACGAAAACCTAGATTCAAACAATCCACCGTTGGCCGCCGATCTTTCTCTATTTCGGGTTTATCGACCTGGAACAAGCTCCCTCTCTCCCTTCGCCCAAAAACCTAGTTATGACGACCTGTGTGAGTGTGTGTGTGCTTTTGAAAACATTTGACCATTGAAATTCTATTTCATAGATTTTGTCTGCAGCGCACCATGTTTTTAATATCTGTTTGTTTAAACTATTGATTATTTATCATTGATTGCATAATGTGTAAGATTAGGTTGAATGCATGCACTTTGGTTTGTCTTTGCAAGATATATCGCTATATAAGTTCCATTTATTATTATTATATTATTATTATTATTATTATTATTATTATTATTAACCTGTCTATACACTATAGCCTGTCTACACACTCTGCACTCTAATACTCTAAGTCTACACACTGTGCCATGTCTACACATTGTCTACAAACAGTACCCTGTCTACAAACTGTTTTCTGTACCATTCTGTGCCCTGTCTAAATAAAGTGTCATGTCTATACACTGTGCCATGCCTACACACTGTAACCTGTCTATTCACTAATCCTCTATACACTGTGCCATGTCTATGCACTGTGCCCTGTCTATACACTGTGCCATGTCTACACACTGTACAATGTATACCACACTGTGCCCTGTTTACACTGTGTGGCCTGTCTACACTCTGTCTACTACCTGTGCCCTGTCTTCACACTATGCCCTGTCTACACAGTGTGCCCTGTCTACAGTGTGCCCCGTCTATACAGTGTGACATGTCTATTCACTCTGGCCTGTCTACACATCGTACCCAATCTACACACTGTGCCGTATATGTCCTAACACTCCGTCTCCACACTGTGCCCTGTCTACATACTGGGCACTGTCTACACAAACTGTCTATACACTCTGTCTACACACTCTGACTACATACTCTGTATGCACACTGTGCTATGTCTACACACTGTTTCCTGTCACACACTATCTTCACACTGTGCCCTGTCTTCACACTGTGCCCTGTCTACACACTGTGCCCCGTCTACAAACTGTGTCTTGTTACAGTCTTTGCCCTGTTTACAAACTGCGCCATGTCTATACACTGTGCCCTGTCTACACACTGTAACATGTCTATAAACTGTGCCTTGTCTATACACTGTAACAAGTCTATACACTGTGCCCTCTTTACACACTCTGCCCTGTCTTCACACTGTCTACATACTGTGCCCTGTCTACACTGTGCCCTGTCTACACACTGTGCCCTGTCTAAACAATATGCCCTGTTTACACTGTGCCCTGTCTAAACACTATGCCTTGTCTACACAATCTTCCCTGTTTACATCCCTGCCCTGTCTACACACTGTGTCTTGTCTACACAATCTGCCCTGTCTACACACTGCGTCTTGTCTACACAATCTGCCCTGTCTACACACTGTGTCTTGTCTACACAATCTGCCCTGTCTACACACTGCGTCTTGTCTACACAATCTGCCCTGTCTACACACTGTGTCTTGTCTACACAATCTGCCCTGTCTACACACTGTGTCTTGTCTACACAATCTGCCCTGTCTACACACTGTGCCTTGTTTACACAATCTGCCCTGTCTACAGAATCTGCCCTGTCTACACACTGTGTCTTGTCTACACAATCTGCCCTGTCTACACACTGTGTCTTGTCTACACAATCTGCCCTGTCCACACACTATCTCTTGTCTACACCATCTGCCCTGTCTACACACTATCTCCTGTCTACACAATCTGCCCTGTCTACACAATCTGCCCTGTCCACACAATCTGCCCTGTCCACACAATCTGCCCTGTCTACAACCTTACTCTGACTACACACTGTTCCCTGTCTGGTCTGTTTACACACCGTACCTAATCTACACACTGTGCCCTATCTGCCCTAACACTCCGTCTACACACTGTGCCCTGTCTACATAGTGTTCCTTGTCTAACACTGTGCCCTGTCTACATACTGTTCCCTGTTTACAAACTCTGTCTATACACTTTGTCTACACACTCTGACTATATACTCTGTCTACACACTGTGCCCTGTCTATACACTGTGCCCTGACTACACACTGTGCTCTGTCTATACTATATGCACTGTCTAGACAATCTGAACTGTATACAACACTTACCTGTCTACACACTGTGCCGTGTCTACACACTGCGCCCTGTCTACACAATCTGCCCTGTCTAGAAATCTGTCCTGTCTACACACTTTGCCATGTCTACACAATCTGCCCTGTCTATGCAATCTGCCCTGTCTACAATTCTGCGTGACTACACACTGTGCCCTGTCTATACTATCTGGCCTGTCTTTACAACGTACCCAATCTATACACTGTGCCCTATCTGCCCTAACACTGTGCCTGTCTACATACTGTTCCCTGTCTACACACTGTGCCCTGTCTATACGCTCTGGCCTGTCTTCACAACGTATCTAGTCTACACACAGTGCCCTATCTGCCCTAAAACTCCGTCGACACACTTTGCCCTGTCTACATTCTGTTCCTTGTCTACACACTTTGTCTATACACTCTGACTACATACTCTGTAAACACACTGTGCCCTGTCTACACACTGCCCTGTCTACATACTGTGCCCTGTCTACACACTGTGTGCTGCCTACACACAGTGCCGTGTCTACACACTGTGCCCTGTCTACATACTGTGCCCTTCCTACAGATTGTGCCCTGTCTACATACTGTGCCCTGTCTACACACAGTGCCCTGTTTACACTCTGTGCCCTGTCTACATAATATGCCTTTCTACACAATATCACCTGTCTACACACTCTGCCATGTCTACGCTAACATGTCTACACATTCTGTCAACACACTGTGCCTACACACTATGCCCTGTGTAATGACTGTGCCATGTCTACACACTGTGCCCCGTTTACACTATGTGCCCTGTCTACACTCTGTGCCGTGTCTACACACTGTGCCCTGTCTACACAGTTTGTCTACACACTGTGCCCTGTCTACACAGTCTTACCTGTCTACACAGTGTGCCCTGTCTACACACTGTGCCCTGTCTACACACTGTGTCCTGTCTACACACTGTGCTATGTCTACACACTGTGCCCTGTCTACACACTGTGTCCTGTCTACACACTGCCCTGTCTACACACTGTGTCCTGTCTACACAATGTGCCCTGTCTTCCCCCTTTGCTCTGTCTACATACTGTACCCTGTCTACACACTCTGCATACACACTGTGACCTTTCCACAAACAGTGCCGTGTCTACATACTCCATCTACACTTGTTCGTGTCTACACACTCTGTCTACACACTGTGCTATGTCTTCACACTGTGCCCTGTGTACACAATATGCCCTGTCTACAGATACACTGTTCACACACTGACTACATATTCTGTGTACACAATGCGCCCTCTCTACACACTGTCTACACACTGTGCCCTGTCACATACTCTGCCCTATCTACACACTGTGCCCTGTCACATACTCTGCCCTATCTACACACTGTGCCCTGTCACATACTCTGCCCTATCTACACACTGTGCCCTGTCACATACTCTGCCCTATCTACACACTTTGCCCTGTCACATACTCTGCCCTATCTACACACTGTGCCCTGTCACATACTCTGCCCTATCTACACACTGTGCCCTGTCACATACTCTGCCCTATCTATACACTTTGCCCTGTCACATACTCTGCCCTATCTACACACTGTGCCCTGTCACATACTCTGCCCTATCTACACACTGTGCCCTGTCACATACTATGCCCTATCTCTATACACTTTGCCCTGTCACATACTCTGCCCTATCTACACACTGTGCCCTGTCACATACTCTGCCCTATCTACACACTTTGCCCTGTCACATACCCTGCCCTATCTCTATACACTTTGCCCTGTCACATACTCTGCCCTATCTACACACTTTGCCCTGTCACATACTCTGCCCTATCTACACACTGTGCCCTGTCACATACTCTGCCCTATCTACACACTGTGCCCTGTCACATACCCTGCCCTATCTACACACTTTGCCCTGTCACATACTATGCCCTATTTACACACTGTGTCCTGTCAAGCTAAAGTCAAGTCAAGCCAAGTCTACGCACTATGCCCTGTCTATGCACACTGTGCACACACTGGGCCCTGTCTACACACTATCTACACTCACTGTCTACAAACTCTGCTACGTCTATACACTCTGTCTACACTCTGCGATGTCAATAACTTCTGTCTACAAACTCTGCCATGTCTACACTATGCCATGTCTACACACTCTGACTACACTCTGCCCTGTCTACACTGTCAACACACTCTTCCTACACACTGTGTCCTCTCTACATACCGTGCCCTGTCTACATACTCTGTCTACACACACTGCCTGGTCAACAAAATGTGCCCTGTCTACACACACTTGCCTATCTACACACTCTGTGTACATACTCTGTCTACACACACTTGCCTATCTACACACTCTGTGTACATACTCTGTCTACACACACTTGCCTATCTACACACTCTGTGTACATACTCTGTCTACACACACTTGCCTATCTACACACTCTGTGTACATACTCTGTCTACACACACTTGCCTATCTACACACTCTGTGTACATACTCTGTCTACACACTCTGCCGTATCTACACACTGTCTACACAGTTCGCCTTGTCTACACACTGTGCTTTGTCTACACACTGTGCCATGTCTACAACTCTGCCCTGTCTTCATACTGTGCTCTATGTACACACTGTGCCCTGTCTATACACTGTGCCCAGTCTACACATTGTGGCATGTCTACACATTAAGCACTGTCTAGACACTCTGCCATGTCTACACACTCTGTCCTATTACATTCTGTGCCCTGTCTATACATTGTCTACACACAGTACCCTGTCTGCATAGTGTGTCCTGTTATATTCTGTGCCCTGTCTACACACTGCGTCATGTCGATACACTCTGCTATGACTACACATTGTACCCTGTCTTAACAATGTGCCCTATCTATACACTGTGCCATATCTAAACACTGTGCCCTGTCTACTCACTGTGCCTTGTCTACACACTGTGCCATGTCTACACTCTCCATCTACACACTGTGCTCTGTCTACACACTGTCTACACAAAGTACCGTGTCTACAAATAGTATCCTGTTACATTTTGTGCCCTGTCTACACAGTGCCATGTATAAACACTGTTCCATGTCTACACACTGTAACCTGTCTATTCACTGAGTCCTATCTATACACTGTGCCATGTCTATAGTACACTGAACCTGTCTATACACTGTACCCTGTCTACACACTGCACATTGTCTACACACTATGCCCTATCTACATCCTGTGCCATGTCTATACACTGTGCCACGTCTATACACTGTGCCATGTCTACACACTGTGCCGTGTCTACACACTGTTTCCTGTCTACACAATTGCCTTGTCTATACACTGTGCCCTGTCTATACACTGTGCCCTGTCTATATACTGTAGCCTCTCTACACACTCTGCCCTATTTACACTCTACGCCTACACACTGTGCCCTGTCTACACATTGCCTACACACAGTCCCTGTCTACAAACTGTGTCCTGTAACATTATGTGCCCTGTCTAAACACTGTAACCAGTCTATTCACTAAGACATCTATACACAGTGCCCTGTCTACACATTGTGCCCTGTCTATACAGTGTGCCCTTTCTGCACACTGTGCCATGTCTATACACTGTGCCATGTCTATACACTGTACCCTGTCTACATACTGTGCCATGTCTACAAATTGTGCCCTGTTTACACTGTGTAGCCTGTCTACACTCTGTCTACACACTGTGCCCTGTCTACACACAGTGCCCTGTCTACAAACTCTGTCTCCACTCTGTGCCCAGTCTACACACTGTGTCTCCACTCTGTGCTTTGTCTACACACACTGTCTATACACTGTGCCCTATCTTCACACTATGCACTGTCTACAAACTGTGCCCTGTCTACACACTGTGCCTTGTCTAGACACAAACCCGTGCCCTGTCTACACACTGTGACCTGTCTACACACTGTGCCCTGTCTACACTCTGTGACCTGTCTACACACTGTGCCCTGTCTACACACTGTGCCTTGTCTAGACACATACCCGTGCCCTGTCTACACACTGTGCCGTGTCTACACACTGTGCCCTGTCTGCACACTGTGCCGTGTCTACACAGCGTGGCATGTCTACACACTGTTCCCTGTCTAAAACTCTGCCCTGTCTACACACTGTGCACTGTCTAAAACTCTGCCCTGTCTTCACACTGTGCCCTTGTCTACACTCTGTGCCCTGTCTACACACTGTGCCCTGTCTACACACTGTGCCCTGTCTTCACACTGTGCCCTGTCTACACAATCTAACCTGCCTGTCAAATTTGCCCGATCTACAACTCTGCCGTGACTACACACTGTGCCCTGTCTACACTGTGCCCTGTCTATACACTCTGGCCTGTCTACACACTGTGCCTTGTCTACACACTGTGCCCTGTCTACACACTCATCGCTGTCTACAACCTCTGCCCTGTCTACACTCTCCGTCTACACACTGTGCCCTGTCTACAAACTGTATCCTGTTACAGTCTATGTCCTGTATACACACTGTGCCATGTTTATATACCGAAACCTGTCTATACAGTTTGCCATGTTTACACACTGTGCCCTGTCTATACACTGTAACATGTCTATACACTGTGCCCTGTCTATACACTAAAACATTTCTATGCACTGTGCCCTGTTTACACTGCCCTGTCTTCACACTCGGCCCTGTCTACACACTCTGTCTATACACTGTGCCCAGTCTACACATTATCTACACACAGTAGCCTGTCTACCAACTATGTCCTGTTACATTCTGTGCCCTGTCTACACACTGTCTATACACTGAGCCCTGTCTACACAGTGTGCCCTGTCTATACACTTTGCCCAGTTTATACACTGTGCCCTGTCTATGCACTGTGCCTTGTCTACACACGGTTCCCTGTCTATACACTGTGCCCTGTCTATACACTGTACCACGTCTATACACTGTGCTCTGTCTCCTCACTGTGCCCTGTCTACACACTGTGCCCTGTCTATACACTGTACCACGTCTATACACTGTGCTCTGTCTCCTCACTGTGCCCTGTCTACACACTGTGACATGTCTACACACTGTTCCTTTACTACACACAATGTGCCCTGTATACACACTGTGCCCAGTCTATACAATATGCCCTGTCTACACACTGTACCCTGTCTAAACACTGTGCCTTGTCTACACAATCTGCACTGTTTATACAATCTGCATTGTCTACAATTCTACACTGACTACACACTGTTTTCTGTCTACACACTGTGCCCTGTCTATACACTAAAACATTTCTATGCACTGTGCCCTGTTTACACTGCCCTGTCTTCACACCCGCCCTGTCTACACACTCTGTCTACACACTGTGCCCGGTCTACACATTATCTACACACAGTAGCCTGTCTACCAGCTATGTCCTGTTACAAGGCACACTCTGGCCTATCTACACACCGTACCCAATCTACACATTGCGCCCTATCTACCCTAACACTCCGTCTACACACTGTGCCCTGTCTACATACTGGGCCCTGTCTACACATTCTGTCTATGCAATCTGTCTACACACTCTGACTACACTCTGTCTACACAATGTGCCCTGTCTACAACACTGTGCCCTATCTACACACTGTGCCCTGTCTAGACAATCTGCCCTGTATACAACACTTCCCTGTCTACACACTGTGCCCTGTTTACACACTGTGCCCTGTCTACACAATCTGCACTGCTTTTACAATCTGCCCTATCTACAACTCTACCCTGTCTACACACTCTGCCATGTCTACACAAACTACCCTGTCTTTACAATCTGTCCTGTCTACACACTTTGCCATGTCTACACACTCTGTTTACACACTGTGCCCTGTCTACACACTCTGCCATGTCTATACACACTAACATGTCTACACATTCTATCTATACACTGTGTAATGTCTACACACTGTGCCTACACACTGTGCCATGTCTACACACCCTGCCCTGTCTATACACTGTGCCTTGTCTGCACATTCTGCCCTGTCTACACACTTTGCCCTGTCTACACACTCTGTCTACACACTGTGCCCTGTGTACACTTTGTGCCCTGTCTGTACACTGTGTCTTGTCTTCTCACTGTGCCGTGTTTACATTATGTGCCCTGTCTGCATACTGTGCATGTCTTCACACTGTGCCCTGTTTACATTATGTGCCCTGTCTGCATACTGTGCATGTCTTCACACTGTGCCCTTTTTACATTACGTGCCCTGTCTGCATACTGTGCATGTCTTCACACTGTCTTTTGTACACAGTATGCCTTGTCTACACACTGTGCTTATTGTGCACGCTATGCCCTATATACACACTGTGTGCCCTATTTACACACTGTGCCCTGTCTACATTCTGTGTCCTGTCTATACACCGTCCTGTCCGTATACTGTGCCCTGTCTACATTCTGTACCCTGTCTACATTCTGTTTCCTGTCTACACACTGTCCCCTCTGTACACTGTTCCCTGTCTACATTCTGTTCAGTGTCTACACACTGTTCCCTGTCTACATTTTCTTCCCTGTATACACACTGTTCCCTGTCTACACACTGTTCCCTGTCTACATTCTGTTCCCTGTCTATACACTGTCCTGTCTACACACAGCTCCCTGTCTACACACTGTTCCCTGTCTACATTCTGTTCCCTGTCTACACACTGTTCCCTGTCTACACATTGTTCCATGTCTACACACAGTTCCCTGTCTACACACTGTTCCCTGTCTACACACTGTTCCCTGTCTACATTCTATTCCCTGTCTACAAACTGCCCTGTCTACACACTGTTCCCTGTCTACACACTGTTCCCTCTCTACATTCTGTTCCTTGTCTACATTCTGTTCCCTGTCTACATTCTGTTCCCTGTCTACACACTGTTCCCTGTCTACACACTGTTCCCTGTCTACGTTCTGTTCCCTGTCTACAAACTGTCCTGTCTACACACTGTTCCCTGTCTACACACTGTTCCCTGTCTACATTCTATTCCCTGTCTACATTCTGTTCCCTATCTACACACTGTTCCCTGTCTAATACAGTCCTGTTTGTACACTGTTCCCTGTCTACATTCTGTTCCCTGTCTACACACTGTTCCCTGTCTGCATTCTATTCCCTGTCTACATTCCATTCCCTGTCTACACACTGTTCCCTGTCTAATACAGTCCTGTTTGTACACTGTTCCCTGTCTACATTCTGTTCCCTGTCTACATAATGTTCCCTGTCTACAAACTGTCCTGTCTACACACTGTTCCCTGTCTACATTCTGTTCCCTGTCCACAAACTGTCCTGTCTACACACTGTTCCCTGTCTACACACAGCTCCCTGTCTACACACTGTTCCCTGTCTACATTCTGTTCAATGTCTAAACACTGTCCTGTCTACACACTGTTCCCTGTCTACACAAAGTTCCCTGTCTACACACAGTTCTCTGTCTACACACTGTCCTGTCTACACACTGCTCCCTGTCTACACACAGTTCTCTGTCTACACACTGTTCCCTGTCTACACACTGTTCCCTGTCTACATTCTGTTCCCTGTCTACATTCTGTTCCCTGTCTACACACAGTCCCGTCTGTACACTGTCACCTGTCTACATTCTGTTCACTGTCTACACACTGTCTTGTCTACACACAGTTCCCTGTCTACACACAGTTCCCTGTCTACATACAATTCCCTGTCTACACACTGTTCACTGTCTACACACTGTCTTGTCTACACACTGTTCCCTGTCTACACACAGTTCCCTGTCTACATACAATTCCCTGTCTACACACTGTTCCCTGTCTAAATTCTGTTCCCTGTCTACACACAGTTCCCTGTCTACATACACTTCCCTGTCTACACACTGTTCCCTGTCTAAATTTTGTTCACTGTCTACACACTGTTCCCTGTCTACACAGTGTTCCCTGGCTACACACAGTTCCCTGTTTACATTCTGTTCCCTGTCTACACACAGTCCTGTCTGTAGACTGTGACCTGTCTACATTCTGTTCCCTGTGTACACACTGTCATGTCTACACACTGTTCCCTGTCTACACACTACCCTGTCTATACACTGTTCCCTGTCTACACACTGTTCCCTGTCTACACACTGTTCCATGTCTACACACTGTTCCATGCCTACATTCTGTTATCTGTCTACATTCTGTTCCCTGTCTACATTTTGTTCCCTGCCTACATTCTGTTTCTGTCTACACACAGTCCCGTCTGTACACTGTCACCTGTCTACATTCTGTTCCCTGTCTACACACTGTCCTGTCTACACACTGTTCCCTGTCTACACACAGTTCCCTGTCGACACACAGTTCCCTGTCTACACACTGTTCTCTGTGTACATTCTGTTCACTGTCTACACACTGTTCTCTGTCTACACACTTTTCCCTGTCTACACACTGTTACCTGGGTACACACTGTTCCCTGTTTACATTCTGTTCCCTGTTCTACACACGGTCCTGTCTGTAGACTGTGACCTGTCTACATTGTGTTCCCTGTGTACACACTGTCCTGTCTACACACAGTTCCCTGTCTACACACAGTTCCTAGTCTACACACAGTTTCCTGTCTACACACTGTCCTGTCTACACACTGTTCCCTGTCTACACACTGTTCCCTGTCTACACACTGTTCCCTGTCTACACAGTTCCCTGTCTACACACTGTTCCTTGTCTACATTCTGTTCCCTGTCTACATTCTGTTCCCTGTCTACACACAGTTCCATTGCTACACACTGTCCCCTGTCTACATTCTGTTCCTTGTCTACATACTGTTCTATGTCTACACACTGTCCTGTCTACACACTGTTCCCTGTCTACATTTTGTTCCCTATCTACATTCTGTTCCCTGCCTACATTCTGTTCCTGTCTACACACTGTCCCGTCTGTACACTGTTCCCTGCCTACATTCTGTTCCTGTCTATACGCTGTCATGTCTGTACACTCTCCCCTGTCTACATTCTGTGACCTGTCTACATTCTGTGACCTGTCGACACACTGTCCTGTCTACACACTGTTCCCTGTCTACACACAGTTCCCTGTCTACACACAGTTCCCTGTCTACACACAGTTCCCTGTCTACACACTG
The DNA here is from genome assembly GCA_028751875.1 of Rapana venosa. Lineage (NCBI taxonomy): Eukaryota > Metazoa > Mollusca > Gastropoda > Neogastropoda > Muricidae > Rapana > Rapana venosa. The sequence continues at coordinate 25,337,039 of CM054165.1, read as the reverse complement.
TTCCCTGTGTACATTCTGTTCACTGTCTACACACTGTTCCCTGTCTACACACTGTTTCCTGTCTACACACTGGTCCCTGTCTACACACTGTTCCCTGTCTACACACTGTTCCCTGTTTACACACTGTTCCCGGTCTACACACAGTTCCCTCTTTACACACAGTTCCCTGTCTACACACTGTTCCCGGTCTACATTCTGTTCACTGTCTACATTCTGTTCCCTGTCTACACACAGTTCCCTGTCTACACACTGTCCCCTGTCTACATTCTGTTCCCTGTCTACACACAGTTCCCTGTCTACACACAGTTCCCTGTCTACACACTGTTCCATGTCTTCACACTGTTCCCTGTCTACCCACAGTTCCCTGTCTACACACTGCTCCCTGTCTACACACTGTTCCCTGTCTACATTGTATTCCCTGTCTACAAACTGCCCTGTCTACACACTGTTTCCTGTCTACACACTGTTCCCTGTCTACATTCTGTTCCTTGTCTACATTCTGTTCCCTCTCTACATTGTGTTCCCTGTCTACACACAGTTCCCTGTCTACCCACTGTTCCCTGTCTACGTTCTGTTCTCTGTCTACAAACTGTCCTGTCTACACACTGTTCCTGTCTACACACTGTTCCCTGTCTACATTCTGTTCCCTGTCTACATTCTGTTCCCTGTCTACACACTGTTCCCTGTGTACATTCTATTCCCTGTCTACACACTGTTCCCTGTGTACATTCTATTCCCTGTCTACACACTGTTCCCTGTCTACACACAGTCCTGGCTGTACACTGTTCCCTGTGTACATTCTGTTCCCTGTCTACATACTGTTCCCTGTCTACATACTGTCCTGTCTACACACTTTTCCCTGTCTACATTCTGTTCCCTGTCCACAAACTGTCCTGTCTACACACTGTTCCCTGTCTACACACAGTTCCCTGTCTACACACAGTTCCCTGTCTACACACTGTTCCCTGTCTACGTTCTGTTCCCTGTCTACATTCTGTTCACTGTCTAAACACTGTCCTGTTTACACACTGTTCCCTGTCTACACACAGTTCTCTGTCTACACACTGTCCTGTCTACACACAGTTCTCTGTCTACACACAGTCCCCTGTCTACATTCTGTTCCCTGCCTACATACTGTTCCCTGTCTACATACTGTTCCCTGTCTACAAACTGTCCTGTCTACACACTGTTCCCTGTCTTCACACTGTTCCCTGTCTACACATAGTTCCCTGTCTACACACTGTTCCCTGTCTACACACTGTTCCCTGTCTACACACTGTCCTGTCTACACACTGTTCCCTGCCTACATTCTGTTCCTGTCTACACACTATCCCGTCTGTACACTGTTCCCTGTCTACATTCTGATCCTGTCTACACACTGTCCCGTCTGTACACTGTTCCCTGTCTACATTCTGATCCTGTCTACACACTGTCCCGTCTGTACACTGTTCTCTGTCTACATTCTGTTCCCTGTCTACATTCTGTTCCCTGTCTACACATAGTCCTGTCTGTACACTGTGCCCTATCTACATTCTGTGCCCTGTCTGTACACTGTTCCCTGTCTACACACTGTTCCCTGTCTACACACTGTTCCCTGTCTATACACTGTCCCCTGTCTACACACTGTTGCCTGTCTACACACTATGCTCTGTCTACATACTGTCCCCTGTCTACACACTCTGTCTACCCACTGTGCCCTGCCTACACATAGTGCCGTGTCTACACAATGAGCCCTGTCTACATACTGTTCTCTGCCTACAGATTGTGCCGTTTACACACTTTGTCCTGTCTACATACTGTTCCCTGTCTATATAATGTACCCTGTCTACACAATGTCCCCTGTCTACACCATCTACCCTGTCTACACACACTAACATGTGTACATATTCTGTCTACACACTGTGCAGTGTCTACTCACTCTATTTACACACTGTGCCCTGTAAACACTGTGTTCTGTCTGCACATTCTGCCCTGTCTACACACTGCGCCCTGTCTACACACTCTGCACACTGTGCCCTATCTACACTCTGCGCCCTGTCTACACACTCTGTCTACACACTGTGTCCTGTCTACACACCCTGTCTACACACTGTGCTCTGTCTACCGACTCTGTCTACACACTGTGCCCTGTCTACACACTATTTCTACACACTGCGCCCTGTCTACACACTATGTCTACACTCTGTGCCCTGTCTACACACTATGTCTACACACTGTGCCTCGTGTACACTCTGTGTCCTGTCTGTACACTGTGCCCTCTCTTCTCACTGCTCTATCTACACACTGCCCTGTCTACACGTGTCTACATGTGGATCGGTGGTCTAGAGGTAACGCGCCTGTCTAGAAAGCGAAAAGTCCGGGTCTGAAGTGTGCGGCGGTTCGTACCCCGTTTGGACCGGAAATTTTTCCTCCATCCATTAGACCATGAGTGGTGGTCTGGGCGCTAGTCTTTCGGATGAGACGATAAACCGAGGTCCCGTGTGTTACACGTAATTATTTAGCGCACGTAAAAAAAACCACGGCAACAAGAGAGTTGTCCCTGGCAAAATTCTTAGAAAAAAGCCACTCTGATAGGGAAACAAATACAGCTGCAGAAAAAAAAAGGGTGAAAGGGTGGCGCAGCGCTAAGTGGCGACGCGTTCTCCCGCTCTCCCCGGGGAGAGCAGCCCGAATTTCACGGGGGGAGGTCTGCCGTGACTTAAAGTGGTATGAAATAAAATCTGAGCGCTTTGATTTGTTGCTTTACAAGATTCAGCGCTATGTAAATTCCATACATTATTATTATTATATTATTATTATTATTACACAGTGTGCCCTGTCTACATACTGTACACACTTTGCCTATTGTACACACTATGTCCTGTCTACACAATGTGCCCTGACTACATTATGTGCCCTGTCTACACATTTTTCCCTGTCTACACACTGTGCCCTGTCTACATAATGTGCCCTGTCTACACAATGTCCCATGACTACACACTCTGCCCTTTCTACACACACTAACATGTCTACACATTCTGTCTATACACTGTGCAGTGTCTACACACTGTTTACACACTGTGCCCTGTCTACAAACTGTGCCCTGTCTGCACACGCGCAAACGCCGACAACTCGAGCGACAATGGAGAAAAACAAAAACTGAAATAGATAAATAGCTCTCTTTCGAAAACAAATCAACAAAGTCAAAACCTTAATCCATTCAGCAAAGCCAAAGTGCTACTCTGCTCAAGTTTTTGACGCTACGTCCATGAAATCTCTTTTTCAACTCTTCTGGGATCTGTAAAGGCAAGCCCTCTGCCGACTGTCCACAGCCATTCTGAACTTCCTGCTATATTATCTTCATTCTTCTCTGACAAAGTCCAAAACATTCGCTCCAGACTGGATCAGACTTCTTTTCAACCTGTGCCTCCTGATCCTCTAGTCAGTGGCATTCCTCACCCAAAAAGCCCTGTGCCCTATCTACACACTGTGCCCTGTCTACACACTGCCCTGTCTACATACCCTGTCTACCCACTGTGCCCTGTCTTTACACTGTGCTGTCACACACTCTGTTTACACACTGTGCCCTGTCTACACACTGTGCCCTGTCTACACACTGTGCCCTGTCTACACACTGTTCCCTGTCTACACACTGCGCCCTGTCTACATACTCTATCTACACAATGTGCCCTGTCTACACACTGTGCCCTGTCTACACAGTGTGCCATGTCTACTCACTGTGCCCTGTCTACACACT